>OY998228.1:688750-1370000 GCA_963922035.1 Amblyjoppa proteus | reverse complement strand
TATTTCATTTAACAAGGATCGATTGAACCGTTAATATTTTATGAGATTTTCAATTTTTCGAGAAATTAGTATTTTCTCTCTGACGCGAGTTTCCGTATTAAATATTGTGCAAAGTGTAAAAGAAGTGGCAGATACGTAATCAGTGGGGAAAAAAATACGTCGGAAATGGCCCCGAAACGACGAATAACTATAATTTTTACAGAGGATTTTTGTAGTGAATATTGCAAAAAATGTTGATGTTTTGTATTTTAAAACAGCACTAAATTTGCTTCCCGATGGAATCACGAAGACCCTACGTATCTAACGCGATGAAAAACGTGAAAAACAATATGTAACCCTCACAATTTTCGTGTGGCATAGCAAAAATGTTCGGCTAAAAACTAACGAATTTTTCAAAAACGATATTTTGGATAACATAATAAAAACTGAAAAATCTAAAAGCAATTATTTTCATATACCGACAAAGCTTCCTCCATGAGGAGGCTAGATAATTATGGAAAACGATTTTTCACAGAAATTTTATACACGAAAGTACGATTGTACGAGAACGCTTTGTGAATATCTCGATTCTCACGCTTTTGCTTCCTCATAGAGGAAGCTTTTTTTTTTTTGAGCAGTCCTAGACGGACTTTTCATATTCTGAGCCCGGAACCAATTTATACTTCTTCCACTTTAGTTGTTACTCTCTACTTGTATAAAAAAAAAATGTTTGTTCTGTCGCTCTCATTCGCTCTTTGGACTACCATAAAGTCTTTCTCATTTAACTATTTACAAACCGACACCGACAAACATGCGCAGGCGCACATGGAGGAAGGCGGTCGAGGCGCTGGTGTGCGGCGAAGTGAGCTACGCAATAGTCGATACCGATTAGCATAAAACAAAGGCCAACGATCTTCTCCTAAGGCGGCACGTAGCCTTACCTCTTCCATCCAGAAGACCGAGCATGAAAATACCGGTGCTTAAAGTAGTGACAAATAGAAATACAAAAAGATAAAAGAAATTACATAACGGAGTTTATACTTCAAGGTCTGACCGGGGTAGAATTTATTTTACTGCGGTCAGATCTTGTACTTGAACTCGAACTTGTGTGTTATAAATATTTCCCCGATCCTTCGTGTGTTTGATATTTTTTTTTTCGATATTTAAGATATATGTATATATATATATATTTCACCTGTCTGTGAATTTTTCATAAGTGCAGAAGTGTTGCCGATTCTATTGGCTGATTGATCTAATGAGATCTAATATCGGATTATCATTTGGTTATCGCGACGAGGATTGATCGGCGCTACGAAACACACTGGTCTTATCGCCAAAGATTTAACTCGCTAAGAATTACTAGCTTTTATTACGGTTATTATTAGATTTTGTTACAGAATAGGAGATAAAATATGACGATACTTCGAGACTCGATCTATTTTTGTGCGTTTTACAATTTTTCAAATCTTCGACCGTTTCTCGAGGAAACTAAAACCAGTTCCGCGAACTGAGATACAGCAAATCCGCGATGCGTTAACGAGCAGTTAATGTTACAAAATTTCGTGCTGCGACAACATGAAGGCACTTACGAGCTTCGGGCGCTTTAATTAACGCCGGTGTGGCTTCGCAGGCAGAAGCAAGCTGCGAAACCGAGAATTCTCGTATTCGCACAGATGCAGGTCGACGTTTCATGGCAATAGGAAAACCTCGGTCTCCCAGGAATCCTAGCGAACAGACTCCGGGTTTGATTGGAAGTTGATATGCGCGATAGAATACCCTCGTCGTCCCGGCAAAAACGAGTCAACTCGAACCCCCTGTAGCCTGTTTACCCTGATCAGCCAACTGACGAACCGATACGAGATTGTTTAATTTCATTGCACACACTAAGAAAAAAACTCTGACACTAAAATCTCAAAAAAATTTCATCAATCATCAATCTCTACCGAGGAAGCAAAAATTGATTGACTCAATAAAATGCGCGCGTACGCGTGGCGAAACAAATTTTTTGTTGGTCGCACGAAATAATTGCAGTAAGCAAAAAAAAAAAAACATTCGACTCAACCGCCCGTTAGTTTAATCAACGAGGTACACGGAGAAAAATAGTTCTCTTTCTCTAACGAAATATAGTTCGTTAATAATTTCTTGTGGCAGAAAAAATATTTGCTACAGCAATATATTTGTTGCTACAGCAAAATATTTTGTTGTCCCTACGTGAACCAAGTAAATCAGTCATGGTAACAAAATTCTTGTTGTCCCAACAATTCTTTTCCCCCAGTGTAGTCTTTTCGATCAATCAAACATTTATTTCGCCACCCGCATAGCGCCCATTTTGTTGACTCAATTCATTTTTTTTTTATATCTGTGCACTGATCTGCTAATTAACAAAGAAACACAAAAAAAAAAAAAACGCACGACAACGAAATGAAAAATCTCATCGTTACTCACGACTCGGCCTCTGATAAAATACGACTCTATCCGATTTAAAACAAAAACACCTCCACCAAGTAACAATTGTCGGAAAGGTACATTTCGGTAATTTCGTTGGAGTCATGAACCTCGTGATATGTTAGAGAGACGTTTTCGGAGGCCCGTGTTTTGGTGGAGTCGCGACTGGCTTTGAATCGGTCAGAGTCGTCGCTTGATAGAGTAACATGTAAATGTATCGTGGGAAAAACAGAGTCACGCAAAGCTACGCGTGCAAGCACGAGTTAAACACCGGGTGTAAAGTACAGACGGAGGTAGAGAAACAAGTTATCTTATACTAAACCTATCGACGTAAGCGAGCCGACTTGATCGTGCGACATGCAACCGATTTACCTTGGGAATATCGTAAGTGGGTTTCGGGACGTGCAGGCAAACATCAGGCAGCTTACAGTCCTGTCCCCTTGTCTTCCGCAGTGGTCAGTCACTACTGTGCGGAACTGGAGCATTTATTTCATATATATTTTTTTAATGCAATTTGCCATTTCAATTTATGTTCCCATTGGTGCAAGACGAACCAATTTGCCCTCTGGCACCCACCGACATATGGACTTTAACGGTCTTGGGAAAAAAACAAAAAAATCCCGATATCGCTGGCAAATTCCATTCCCCTCGACGAACCTGCAGCACTGCAGTGTCGAGAGCCTCGAGTAGACACGGCCTACTCTATTATTGGCTGCTCATTCGCTCGTACCGTTAAATACCGAACTCATTAATTCAGTTTCCACAAATAGACGTCTGCAAAACTGCCTCGGTTAGATTACATTCAAATTCACGGTGTTTGATATTCCACTATTAGCGGCGAGTAGTTTCTCGATTAATAAATTGTCCCATCGACTGCGAAATCACTGTAATCGGTGAGCTTGAGGTTTATCGATATGGAAAGTTAAATATTTCGTAATCGATACGACGAGTTGGACATCACCACCGAAGGGCGTATAGTCTCCGATAATATCAACCTTCGTCCGACGTGTATTATGCAACTCTTTCACCGCGATCGCCGACAGTCGTTTTTCCGAGAGCGAGGATGCAAATCTACCGGCGCGGTTTAAACTCGCCGCGGTATAGAGTAATATAACATACGTGTCGCTTTTTGTATAGGGGGGGGACGCTCATCGCGTACAGTAATTAATGCTTGATTTTTATTATTATTATTTTTTTTTTACCCGGTTTATCCTCGGCTCCGAGCCTCGACTCTCGGACCTCAATGCTGTGACTCCTCATTTTTCTTCTTCTTTTTTTTTTCAAGTCTTTCTCTCACTCACTCCGTTATTTATACGACTGGTCAGGCTCTATGGTCACGTTTAGTATCCGTTGGGTGGCGGCGTGGGGGGGGGGGGGCGTCCTTGGACATTATTTGCCGCAGCTCATGTAAATATTTAGTGACTCACGTCACTCACTATTTTCGTATATATACTCGTTCGCAGTCCCGTCGGATTGCAAACGGGATGCATTACCCGACGGGCGCGAGCTCCTCGAACAAAAGATACGAAACCGCAAAACCTAAACTCCGTCCATTCAACGGAAAAAAAAAAAAATTGGACACGAAGAAAAAATTAAAAAAAAAAAAACAAGAAACATGAAACATCTTCGTCGTAGATAATGTATGTACTCTGTACTGCGTTCCGTAACTCGCGTCTCTAGCCACATCGATACGAGTGACGACGGTATATGATAAAAAAAAAAAAAAAAAAAAAAAAGTCGACGAGAATTGCGTCGATGGCATCTTCGCAGCAGCGGATCCGTATCAGCCTCGCTAGGAAATCGTGGTAATTTCGTCGTGCCGCAGATTGCCGGTATCTAACTCAGAGACCACTGCAACATATTAGCCAATGCATAAATACATCTCTCTCCTCTATCTCCGCTATGACTGTCCGTCCGTTCGTCCGTATAGTAATGACAAACATTCGCCGAGTGCGACGCGGCCGCGGAAGGAAGGAGGGCGAGATGAAACGCGGAGGGAAGCGCGCTCATGCGTCGGTATCGTGTGCAGTCTTGCGCCGTTGCAATGAGAGACTACCTTACCCCCCCTCCTCTCATCTCCATCCGCTCTTTTACTACCACCGAACCAGCCTTGCAGTGGAGTTGCAGTAGACATGCAGTCGAGTTCTGAGCTTGCGCGCAAGCGTCCGTCCGTTCGTCCGATGGTCCGTCCGTCCTTCGTCATTTGTCTTTTCCACCTTCTTCAGCACCCCTTTCAGCCCTCCCTTCGAGCATCCAGCGACCTAAGATTAGTGAGGTGGCTGTGGAAGTACGCCGCAGGCTCGCTATTTGTGACGCACTGCCTTTGACCCGGCTGTCCTCTACCTAGGACATTACTTTCCGCGTTGCTCGTAGCCACGGCGGCTATCTCTTTTCCTGCTTTATATGTTCACGCACCGAGGCCGCGGCCCGAGAGGGGAAATAAAGCGCTCTTGGTCACGTTGCGTCACCGCGGTTCGCCATGCCAGAATTACACTAATAACATGAGCCAGATATAGGCTGTCAAGGAGCTAGAAATTAGATTATCATATAGCGCGCTCTGCACCGACAGCTGTTTGCGAAACTTCGTCAACAAACGTTGGAAAAACATTGAGCCTCTCGGGTTCTGGCGTGCAGTCACCTGCTCGCTTTGCCCACCTACTTTGTATCGCCAGCGGTATAGGACGTAAAGAACTTCGCTTTGAAATATGAACCTTTTTTTTTTCAATCACTGTTATGTGATAGATTTATATGGAGTGTGGAACAAAAACTGTGCAAATTGTACACAATTACGTATACAAGTGTAGCTTGACGACGTGGCTCACTGCGGTGCACAAGATTGTTGTTATTGTCACCGGTTCTTGTAGCTTCGTCGTAGTACGATCTTCATTAACGTAACGACGATTTTTTTTAATCTCCGATCTATCGGCTTGAAATTTAATGGAGACAGTTGCACAAGAGTCAATTAATATTCGGCATTATTTTCAATAACTCGCATCCACATTGGAGCGCGATCGACAGTCCGGATGTGTGCGCTCGAGCGGATAAGAGACGTTGCGCAGTAAAGAGCTCAATGTCACTCGGTCGATGAAGATATGAAATAAAGAGGAAAAGAAAAATCTCCGTTAATGAGAAAAATCGCGGCTTTCGATTTGTCGTCGGAGGGCGTAACTTATTAAGAGCGCCAGTTTATATGAGTTTTCAAGGACAAGGTCGCCGCGACTGCGTAATTCGAGCCAAGTGAACGTAACGACTCTTCGCAACCGTACACCAACTACGGGACCGCTGTTACTCTCGACAGTCGATGGCTGCCATCTAACTGACTCTCCGGGCAATTTCGAGATCGAGGAAAAGTCTGTAACTTACTGCCGTTCGCCGCAGCACACTGCAGTTCACTGTTCCAGTCGATCTATTAGTTCCATTTTTCCCCTCTCGCTAGTTCCGTGCGCAACGGCGCGCTTGACCATACACGCGAGCTGCGTCGCAGGCCTTGCCCAGTGACATTGTCAGCCACTAAAGTCACGCTTTCTAGCCGGCATTACAGCAATGTTACACAGTCGGCTGCGCTTTACATGCCACGAAAGTCGCGTGACTATCGGATATTTTCCTTCGACCCTTTTACCGCGAATACCACTCGAAGCTCACGCGAAGCACACGAATCACGCGAAGTACTTCGCCGAAGGAGAACCGAGTTCAAGAGCAAATCCCCCACCACGAACGGATGACGACTACTGTAGCGACGTGCCCTTCATGTACCAACTGTGTCCACTTGCATTATCCACTCTGCAACTGCAAGCATCGTTGAAATTTCTGAACTAATGTTCCTGTCAGAGTTGTAGTTCTCTTTGCTTCGTCATTGAGGAAGCTTTTATGGTGAAAAAATAAAAATTCGAGATTTTAATGAACACGAGTTCAGAATGTTCCAAAACATCGAAAAATCACATTTAGAAAAAATTTCCAGATTTATGTGTGTGTGTGTGTATGACTTTGTGAATTGGACGCGAAAAATTCAAAGCGCTATAACTCGAGAACTACTCGACCGAGCGAGCTGAAATTTCACACACAGCATGTGTGGTTAATAGTCAAGGTTTCTGCAAAATTTCATCCAAAAATGTTCAGTTGTTTTTTTTTTTTTGTACGCCATTTTTAATTTCGTCGAAAATGTCTGTACGCACTCTAGCGCTCGCAATTTTTTAGCTATCGGGCTAAAAACGCGTACACCGATGAAATATGACCACCTGATGAGCTCATTAAAATTTCGCGAAAATCTATCGAAGCGTTTAAATTTTAGGTCATTTTGAATTTTTTTTTGAATATCATGCAATTTTTCGTTTTTTTCCAGATGCATTTTTTCGTATTAAATATTCATCTATGAATACAAAAACAGTGTCAGAATCGTGTTCAGCGTGAAAAAATACATCGAATTACAGTTCCAGAGCGATAATTAAAGAAAAAGTTTATCAGGCATTTTTTTTTATAGCCAAAATTGCAAAAATCGAGTGATTTTGGATATTTTTAAACAGCGATTTCTTTTTCTTATCGAACAGATATTTTTGGACACGTAGAGAACAATTTACTAACATTAATTACAGGTATTTTTCCAATAATCGTCGTGACATGTTTCTTCGATAAGAGAATGTAAATGAGTAAAGCGTACTTGGAATTCTTTTTATCGAACGCATTTAGCTTGAATCAAGTAATTAAATTTTATTTCGATGAATCGTATCTTCAATTCAAATAAATGTGGTATAGTGACTAATGGAAAAAAATGTTTTGGTCATTTTTCGAAAAAAATGTTGTGGCCTAAACATGTTTGTTTTTGGTCCACACATTAATAAATTTATTCTAACTCGGGGCTCTGTACTTAATATCTGTGGAATGCAAATTTTTTTTTCTAATGTCTGGAAAACTAAGTACAGTTGTAAGGCTGCTGCAACACTCGTGTGGCTTCTCGTCCAGGCAATCGATACACTCGTGCTCGCTGGTTCACCAACTGGGGCATTACAACCGGAGAAGTTGTTTACTTCGATTCAAATAAATTTGCTACATTCATTCGAAAACCAGCCGTCTCAGGTGTCCCAATGAATCGATACTATAATATATTTTATTCCGCTAATAAATATCTACTTAAATGGAGAGAAGTCATTTGCTATTAATGGGTAGCGTATTTGCCTTCAACCCTTTTTTTCATCCGTTAAGACACTACTGTAAGGATTTGGTCCAAAAATTAGGTTGATTTTCAATTTTTTATATTTTTTAACGTTTTTATTAGCAGCACAAGATCTGATTTTTACACACTGTCAGTACAAGACGTTATGAAGTTGAGTTCTTGAGGTTATCCGATTGAGTTGAAATTTTGACAGATCCATGCTAATAACATTTTCTATCTAATGACCGAGTGATTTTTAAAAGACATTCATTTATTTGTCAATAACAAATGACTAAGGTCATATTTTTTCGTCAAAACCTCGTTAATTGATATTTTTCAATAAAAAAAAACTCTAACTTCATAACACCTTGTATTAACTGTGTGTAAAAACCTGACTTTGTTTTTTCCCGCGTTAAATTTTTTTTTAAATCAATGTATTTTTTGGGCCAAATTCTTATAGAATTGCCTTAAGTGTCGAGAGACTAGTCATTGCCAAAGACGATTCTCGACGGTTAGAATTGATACGTGCGCTAATACTTGGCAGTCATTCGGGTCCGATAACTACGAAGAAGAGACCAAAATAAAAATAACATTTTTTTTTTTCTTTCTCGTCGCTTATAGAGATGATATCGCAAACTGGTCACAATCTCGGCACTCCTTTCTTTCATTCCCCTTTTGCGCTATCGCTCAGACTCATAATGGCAACTCGTAGGATCCCTTACGTCCTCCTATTCCGATTTCTCGGATCTACCACCCATTGCATCGTTGTCTTATCGAGTTCGAGGAACCTCCCGCTTTGTGCAACTCGACCAACGTTGCATATATATATATATATATATATATATATATATATATATATATATACACGGTCTCCGAGCCAAGATATTTGCACTTACAGTGGGCGCGGATTCTATGCATCTCATAACGACAAGCGCACACAAACGGCACGTTTCCGGTCCTACCGTCTAAACGGGTTTTAAGAATTGAACACAAAGCTGTATTTTACTGGACGATACAACGTATATGGGGAAAGGTCGGTCATTTTTAACCTTTAGTTTTTGTGATATCGTTAATTGAAGAAATGGAGATGTGGCGTACAGTCACGTCTATTCCCAACACGCTGCAACGTGACGGCAATACTTCAGGACGATATGTGAAACATAATCTCAGTGTTTGTCTATCATCTCCGCCGCGAGCATCGGTAGCGGTATCTCTTGAACTCGATAGGGTTTCACATGCTCACAAATCGAGGTTCTACTGTACGCAGATTTTTTTTCTTGTTCATCTTTTTAAATACATATATACCTACATATATATTATATACGTACATGCTCGTGTACATGTATATATCGTATCAAGGAAAGCGAACGTGAAACGCTTGCGGTACGGTTTCTAAGGGCCTACCTCAACGCCCCGATGTTCCCACCAACGCGTCCTACCGCAACGTCCGTCGCCGCGTACCGCAACGCATTGCTTTACGTCGTTCAGCCTCGTCAGCGTCTCGATATTTTTTCACTCTGACCTCGTGATATTAATACAAATAAAAAAATGTATAATACTTTTTTCTTCTATCTTAAACTTTTATTTTTAATTGATCGAGGCTCGATCTGACGGTATATAGGGACATGGTATGATAAAATCTTGTATCATACAGATGGACGCTATTAGGTAGATAAAACACTGTGGAACATTAATATGTTACGGCACATATATAATTTTTTTTTTTTTTTTTTCACTCGAGACTATAGCGCGACTTTCCTGTTATTTTGCGACCGTCAAGGCTACAACAAACTTGGTCGTTAATGTTCTCGCCGAGAGAATATTATACGTTTCTCGACTCTTGGCTTCCTTCCTCCGGGTTCTCTTCGTCGCGTTACAATTACTTGTTACGTAAGGCAGCAAAACACGCCGAGCTACACCGAGGACAAAGAGGCTACAATCTACTACTAATGAACGGAGTGCCCGCTGCACTCGTGTCGCCCCTTTTGTCAATGGGAATTGCAGTTTCTATGTAACTTTTTTTTGTTTGTTACGAATTCGCGAAGTTCCGCATAATTTTAAACACTGGCTCGGAGTGTCAGATAATTATAGCAGATCCCTTGTCGTATTTTTGTAACGGAATTTACGTGAAAAACGGAAGTTCTATGATCATGTAGATAAACAAAAAAAAAAAAAAATCTGACGAGGTCCGATGCATTTTTAAAAGACTACGAAATACCTGCTGGACAGTTATTATTTCGTGTCTCGCCGACTTTAAGCGATAAAAATCTACTTTGGAGCTAATTTATTCTTCAATGTAGGCCTCCCAATCGACATGCGCACGGACAGACGAGCTGTTAAAATTTATGTTTAAAAAAAAAAAAAAAAAAAAAAAAAAAAAAAAAAAAATGGAAAAATTTGATTATTTATGTCCTTCTCATAAAGGAATCTTTGTGAATGATGGCGAAGAAGTAACGAGCGAATTTAGCTTGGGGCCTTTTTTTTCCTTATTGCCTCACCGATTACCCAAGTTTTAGTGACCACAGACATTTTTTCGCAAATTAAAAATTCTCATAATATGTAAATCGAATAATGTAACAGACTCAACATAAAAAGTGAATTAAATTTCGACAAGTTTTATTGTGAAATGTGCATATATATATATATATATATATATATATATATATATAAAAGAAATTCTGACATTTTTTTAACGTCAATGAGTATAGTAAGGTTCTCATTAAAGGGTCCCCCGGAGGTTAAGGGTCTCATTAAAAGCAGAACCGCGAAAGCCTGCACGAGGCTCGAGTCATCGTCAAAGTTATGCTCTCGCTGTATGCTGCGCAGTTCCGACTCGTCGTCTATGCACGTATATATACGTATATGTATAGCGCAGTGTGAAGCCTAGGTGCATGTAATTATGGAAAATTACACGGTTCGTGCTTCCCTCGACGTCGATCTACAGTGACCGCTGCCGTAACATCCGAGATGACAATTCGAAACTTCTTCGTTTATCGTTAATCATGCCCATGTAATTGATTCCCAGTCACGAATTTTGTTTTTCTTTTTTTTCTCTTTTTCATCCATTCACATTTTTTCATACGCCTGCACCGTGTGCTTGAATGCAGTTATGGATTATCCCACAAATCGGAAAGATCTCGCGCGTTTTTATTTATTTTTATTATAAAACATAAAGGCATAATATCGCCCGAGGAGACGAACAGAACGGGTGTTATAATTTTACCCGGTGAAAAGTTTCCCGAGTCGTATCGTTCGTACGGTTTCGTCCCGTTTCAATCCGTCGAGCGTGCATAGGTAAAACAGAGTGCATATCACAGACGACACTGAATACATTCAACGTGAACTACGTTATCTTGAGAGTCGAGACTCCGGGGACTAATAACATACCTTACATCGTATACTCACCGGTGCAGTTACAATTTGTTACGTGCTCAGAATTCTTCTGCGTCTTGCGTTATTCTGTTTCAAAGTCAGTTGGAAATTTATAATCTATACGTTAAGTATGTTTATTGGACATCGATGTAAATTTTCAGATGTGTCACATTATTTTATGTTCGTTGAAAGGTGTGGAGAACAGTTCTTGATTGGTAGTTCATTGACAGGTACTGATTAGTTCGAATAATAATAATAGATACATTTTTTGTTGTATGCTTTTCTCGAAATGACCGAGAAATACAATTGAGAAACGACGGGCATTCCGAGACGAAAAACCTCTGCTGATTGCTCCCTAATCAAGGAAAGCGTCTTCACCGTAATTGAGTCTGCACACTCGACATTTTTTTTTTTTCTTCCCGAGAAAAGAAAATAACTCCACTCGTAGGACAGAGGGGTGATAATTTGGGAAGGCGAACAAGTTAGGTGAAAATAGAGAAAATTTCTGAAGCCAGCACAGCGACTAATTTGTAGATGTTGCTAACTGGGGTCAAGGGTACAGATTTATCGTTTATTACATTTTCGCATGTCGAGAATTGCACGAAGAATTAAAAACACCTGATACAGCCTCTTATCAGTCCCCTGCTCAGGAGTCTCCCGATATGACGAGCTGTTGGACGTACGATATTAAAACGCAAGGCGGAGTTATTATTTTTATACTTGATTGACGGCCACTGAAGATAACCGATAATTCGTTATCAATACGCGATACAAAAACTATACGTGTGTATATATATATATATATATACTGTAACTTATATTAGATTTAGGTCCTTTTATAAAATGTCCAATATCCGTAATATTTTTTATACGACTACAAAAGGGTTGCCACTGCGGTAAACATCCCGGCTCGCGTGGCAGTGAGATCGCTGAATCATGTGTGTTATTTGTGCAAAATATCAAACAATATGGTTACGTCACCAGACCTTCTAAGCAGTAATAGTCTCAAAGTTCCACGACAGAATGCTCGGCAGGGGACGGCGCGATTATTTTACGAGCGACTGTGTCGCACAAATATTTCTAGAAACTCGGCCATCACGCGGATGACCAAACGTGGGAATGAATTTCCAACGCTCAATTGTACGGGTTCCACTTTCGAGGCCTTTAAAAGAGTGGCCAATTCCGTAGTGCTGAAGTATGGGCAGATCAGGTTATAAAAGGGGAAAGAGAAGCGAAGTGAGGATTAATTTCGTTAAAATAATAAATTATTTAATGTATGTTAGCTTGGTATGTAAGTCTAGAATCTATTGTTATATTATAATATAATTTTGTATTCAGAGCTCTGTATTGGATTGAATACAATAAATCGGTAAAAAAGCGAGAAATCCGTTAAACAAAATAAATTTTTTAGACATGTTCAATAAAAAAAAAATTATATAAGTTACAAATTATATTGCACTTCAACAGATATGAGGCTGACGAGATATGACCCTGCCGTTTCGATTCCCCAATTAGTCATCAGGCATGCCGCTTCGGTTTCACCGCAATCAAGCAAAAAAAAAAAGAATTCTTTTTTCTCATGGTTTCGAGGCTAACTTTCGCGTGCCGCTTCACCACGACATGCTGTCCGAAAGGGAGTATAAAGGTGAAGATCGCTGAGTTCGAAAGATATCGCTTGACGTCTGGTCCGGAGTCTGGGACGGCCGCTTAATGATGACGATGTCATCGCGAGCCCGGTTATCTCACTATTGAGTTCCTTCTTCGACTCCGACAGTTCGCGCATTCTACATCATATGTGCTTACTGGTTTCCGCGTTGCTATCCGCACGTTTGTATCGTCTGGGCTACGAGAGTTTCGAATATGCACGCGGAATAGAATCCTCTTCAAGGTCTCTCGCGTGTCTGTCCTGTCATCCGACCATCTCATTTGCTCTTCCTTCTTCTTTTTTTTTTTTTTGCAGACTCCACTTTGAGTTTACATAATGAAACCAGCACGTGTTGTCTCGCCGCATTTTTCTGCGAAACCTCTCTGTCTGCCTCGACCACTCTCTCGCAACTCTCACTTCAGATAAACTATCAGGTCTCATATGAGAATAATGCACAAGAAATTCTATTACTTGGACAGTATACAATGAGGAATCTCTCTAAATTTCTAAGGAAGATATCTCATCGAAAAAAAATCGTTTAATAATATCTACGGTGAGCGATGAATGTAAACCTTAATAAACGTGTTACAATAATAATCGAAGAGCACCGAGCTGCTGTCGAACTTTTCGGGGCATACGAATAAGATGCTTTCAGGGTGAACGTTCGAGTCGTGTAGCTGAGTGATTTGTGACTTTGAATTCTTTATTATATTGCCATGTGCGTGCAAGAATTGCGTGCCTAGCTCTTGTACGCTCTTCGATTGCCTTTTGAGCAGAAAATATGTAACGAGCATGCAGACCCGACAGTTTGGCGCTTTTCAAAATTTAAAGTTAAGGATTCACGCGAGACAGCCACGCAATTCTTGCACGCAATTGCAACATGATTAAGGATTCAAGATCACGATTCACTCAGCCACCGGACACTGAGGTTTGAACACAAAACATCGGTCGTAATCCCACGAAAAGATTCGACGACACAATATACTTGAATTGTTATTATAATTTAGGATTATTACGGGTTTCACACTTCCTTTACTACAGATGATGGCATCAAATTAGTAACGAATTAGTACCGAAGTTCCAAGAACAGTGTTTATTTATTTATATCGAGGGGAAAGGGCGTTCCAAGTGGCGATATTCATATTCACGAATGTGTAGCATCCCCATTAACCATGCTTTTGTTTACGGCTCGTATGTTTCACTCCCATTTACCCATTAATGTGCTGGTTCGTTACGTGCGCATTATAATTTTTCCAACGCCGATCACCTGAATACTGCGCAAGCGGGCTTCCGATTACCGTCGGCGTACGATTTCATGCACAGATTAGCAAATGATTTTTTTTTTCCCGAGGCCACGCTGCAACTGATTCGAGGTGTTCAGGTGACAGGCGTTAAGCCGTCACACTGATTCCCGCGAGGTCGAGCAACGGTAAAAGGGACGGAGCTACTGATCGCGGGTCCATTTGGACTTTCTACTACATATGCATTCAAGAATGCGGCGAATGAAGAAATAGAAATAGAAAGGCAACGTGTTCCCTATTACCTCACTTTATGAAATGCCACCAGTGGCTCGTTATGGTCGTATGATCGTTGATGTTGAAGTACAGGTAATTTAAATCGGAAACTCGTTGGGATTATCATGTAAAAAAACAATCAACCATTCGCTAATTTCAATATCAGAACACGCAACTTCGACTGCCGTGATGCAAGATAGTTAATTTGATGTATATTTGATAAAAAAAAAAATTTTATTCATTTGATAAAATGGATTAATTTGAGGTACTTTCGTCCTAGTCAGATTCGTGTACTGCGGTTGGGTCCAGTTTGGAAATAATTGAGAGGAAACTAAGAAGCGTGAAATGAGGTCCGGTTATCAGACTGAGCTTCCGGAAGGCACTTACATCTCCACCGGATATTACACTACCGAATCACAACTATCACAGTGTTCGAGATTCTGCCTAAACTTTGCCAGATATTAAGGCTACCGGCTTTAAAAGGCCCTCGCAACGCCTGGGCGATCTGTGTAGAGCACTTGCAGGTAAACAGATCTGGCGTTAATAAAGTGCAGCTCCAGTAAGTTTGGAAAGCAGCTGAAAACTGCACGAGGTTACTTACTCTCTGTCAACGAATTACTTGCACCGGTAGAGGTGAAAATATGCAACTCCTGGAAACTTTTCGTTCCATGTCGTTTAACCGTTATGACATACATACGTCAAGGTTCTGCGAAAGTTCGAGGCTTAGTTGAATGGAATCGAATGCATTTTTTTTTTTTTTTTACGGTTTCGGGCGACGAAAGCGCCGGTTATGATGCCGCGCTACGTTTCGATTATTACGAGAAGAAAAAAAGCGCAACTGACTAAACAGAAATTCATTGTTTATCGGCCCCGGCTAAGGAGACAGCTGTCCACACATCGGACGCACTTGTGGCCTTGTAGACCTCTTTGTGTATATGGGTGGGCTGTACGATATAATCGCACGTATATATGGTACATCACACTCGCACAACACCTCGAGCGGACCAGAAGCATTTATGATGATGATAGCACGATTAAACGAGCCGGTCTCCGCTAAAAGACGGTGGCGCGGCGTTGGTACCGGACGGATCTACTGATACTCGATATCTCCGGCTTTTATCGGCTTTAGAAATTGAACGTCAGGAATAAACGTAAGGGGATCGGTATATAATTGGCCATAACTGGATATAATTTAACGGGTCGGAAAATAAAAATCGAATATTATCGCAACATTGTCTCTTCTATGACGGTGTTGGAATTCGTTGGGCGAAATTAAAAAAAAAAAAAATACTTTCAACAATGTTGGGATCCGTTTGTTTGGTGTTTGTTATTGATAACAATAAAATAATAACAAGAGAATTTTCGAGCCCACGCAGCTAGGACTTAAACCGAAGAGGCTACATAGCTATAGCTCTAAATAATTCCACTCCATTCCGTCGCAAGATTACACAAAACCCGCCCTATTTCACCCCAAGTTCGCTTGAGTGTATATACATGCCAGAGTTTTTTTTATTTTTATTTCGCTCGTTGAATGTCCAAAGTATAATGGAACCGAGCACTTTTGATAGTGGGGTAGCCCCGGGGAAACGGTCGCTCAATTTTACTACCCTTTCTCGTGGAAAAATCGTTTAAGTCTCAACAACAGACTAACGCGATTGACTGCATCGTACATTGGAGCATTAAATTTTCACTGGGTCTCCGAGCTTCGCACGACAGAGCCCAAGGTTTATTAACAAAACAGCGTCAGGAGCGCTCGCAAAATTATATGTCCCCTCTAGTCACAGTCAGTAAATTGTAATTTTCAACGGTTCCGTGCGCGCTCTCCTCAAAATGAATTCCTAAACTTAACTTATTAACAGTCCAGCAGCGTGCATAAATTGTGTTGGGCGGACACGTGCCGTCCGAACCATATTAATTATACAAGCAACGCGCAACTTTGTTGATAACGCCGGCAAGTTCGACGCCGCGGAAATTCACAAAAATTCGTTCGGCAATGGTGCATTCGAGCATACAATAAAGAAGCTGATTTTTGTGGTTGCACGTTATATCAGTGTTTTAGCGGTGTGTTAAATTTCGGCCGGGAAGTATCCGGCATTTTGCCCAACCCTCCCTGTGAAAACCGAATTAATTCGGAGAGTGGGGCAAAATGGACGATCATGAAAACGTCGAGCGTTTTCAAAATTTTATTATACTACGGAACGTGTCCATTTTGCTCCACGCTTTCACTTTGCACCACTCGCCCCTACCCATGCGAGTATATCCCTTGGGTATACATCGTACTACACAAAGTATCAAAGTTTTATCACCATATATATGTATATCCCGGAGTCTACGTCGACAAAACCTCTCACTCCGTGCTGCTACTCATATACGTTTCCGTCACGTCTCCGTTTCATTCTCCTTCACACATCTCACGCGCTATGTCCACATACAGTATAAACTCTCGCAAGCAAACAGCGAGCAGTTTAAAAAAATCACACATACACAAACATCCAGAGATTTTTCTTTTCGTGTGTGACAATTTTTTGAAAAATTTGAAAAATGTTCAATCAACGAAAGAATGAATGTAAAAAAGCGCATTTCTTATTACGAAACCAAAATGATGTTAAGGAACTTTGACAATAATATTCTTTTTACGGAAGGATGTAATTATAATAAATGCTTGGACACTATGCAGTTTTGATTTATTTCCGAAATGGGGATAGAAATCCAATTTGACACTTGTAATTGTATCTACAAACATTATTTGACGCACAGAAGACAAGTTGTACAAGGTTTAAGTCTAAATGATTTTTTATTGTTGCCTTTTGTTAAAAAGAAAAACGATATCGTATCCTGAAATTGGTATAAGCGTTACTACGTACGCGGCCCAATAATCGGACTGTTCGAAGAAGTCAGGTTAACCAGTTTTCTACGCAGCTTATCTTCAGTATTGTTTTGCGCGAATATAATTTTTTCATTGATTTATTTAATAATCGGTAAATAAATTATTTTAGTTAACACGAACTAGTTGAGTTCGTGCGTCAGAATTCTCGAAATCTATGATTGTCCGAAACATTGGGACATACATTGTGCGAATATAGGGACATGCCGGAAAACCGCGTCCGTAAACTGGCACATTTGGACTGTCGTGTTATTTTCTTCCGTAATAAAAAAAAAAAAATCTTTTTGTAATTAATCGATGTCGTTTGGAAACTGGAAATTATCAGCTTGACATTGGTTTCAGTTATTTTCACAAAGAATGTGTTATTTACCAATTCATAGCTACTGGAATCTAGAGATGCTCTTACACTGAGAAGAAAAAATGTGTTAGATCAACCAAAAGTTGCGGTGACAAACGTTCAAAGCTGTTATTTGTTTCGTACAAATAAAGCATTTTTTTGTTAAATGATTATTTGCTTCAATTTATTCAAAATTTGCCGATTGAAACATTTTTGTTGCACCAACAAAATACTCCTTTGAACGTATGTCATCGAGCATTTGCTTAATACAACCATTTCTTTTTCTCAGTGTAACCTTCCTAGCGTTGATAGTTTTACTTTAGGAGTTGCCTTGTGTGCTAACTCGTTTCTACGGTGCGTCGACGTTTTATATATCACATGGGTATCCCAGAGATGACAAAAACTCCCCGAAATGTGTGTTTCGTGAGATCGGTAAGAGTTGTGGAAAGATTTTTACCAATTTTTCGCTGGAACGAAAAAAAAAGTGCCCATCTCATGAAATTCACGGGTCAGTTTCGCCCCGCTCTCCCCCTATGCTTGAATCTCGAGCATCAAATAAATTTTGCCAATATTGCGCGAAGACCCACTGTACAGTTTAACTCTCATAGCCAACATGGGCAGAGCTTTTAACCCGCACGATACGCCAGTCCAAACGCCACTCAAACTTCCCGGTGGTGAAATTAAATTGCGGCTTCGAGTCACCTCCGCCCTTCGTCCTTCGCTCCGAAATTCTGTTTCCCCCATTTCGTCAGTCTCGCGTCCCGCTCGTTCTGCCAATACTTTTTCGCCGAACCTACGCTACTATTCGCCCCCATTGTATCCAGAAAAAAAAAAAAAAAAAAAAACCCGCTCGACGTCCTCTTTTTCACCCCCTCTCGGCACACTCGTCGGGGACTACGGCCGGCCTCGAGCTTCGCCAGCCATCCAATGAAAGTGGATCCGGTTGAACGCTTCGAACCCTCCACCAGCGCCAGACGCCGTTCTGGACCTCTCCTCCCTTTTATTACATCAGACTCTGCCGACCATGACCACGGCCATGAATTTTCGTATTGGCTCTTAAACGGAGGCTACCCCGACATTCGTGCCCTGGTTGTCCTGGAAAATTGTCTATCGCTCGATGAAAAAAAAAAATGAAGGTAAGTTTCCTTTTTTTTTTTTATTACATATACAAAACTTCACAGTGTACACGCTCGCGACGTGGACGACGCGTCGGAAAAATGTTACTGAACGATTCTGCAATAACCGCATTGAATAACGAGTGAATGGTACGATGGACCAATTCGATTATTTCCTCGGAACAGCCAATGCGAACTGTCCGACGTACGACGACAATGGAATCTGTCGGTCGTATTGTACTCCATGTGAGTTTTCATCGTAATCCGAATGAAAACTCTTTCACCTCCTGCCTACGAAAGCAGGGTTTTATCGTGTCGATATATTCGAACTCTATTCTATTTTCCGAGACCGCCGATCCTCCTCGGTGCCGCATGTGTTCTCCAGTATATTCGTCCCGTTTCTCAGTACCTTCATGGCTCGTTCTCGGTATTTCGGAATTACAAAATATACTAACGGGGTTTTTTTTTTTTTGTAACTACTAGATACATATAGATATAGATCTATATGCTAATGTCACATCTTCCTTATCTGCGTTTCACTTAACTTGCGCCCACATTATTCTTGCGATTCCGTTGGATTCCGAGCAAATACCGCAATCGTCGCCGTCGTCGCTTCACTGTGATGCAAGATAAAGACCCGATAAGGCGGGACCTTGCCGGGGGTTGAATTTAATCCCAATGGAAACTCTTCCACCTCCTGCCTACGAGAGCAGAATTTATCGTGTCGATATATTCGAACTATATTCTATTTTCCGAGAGCGCACAATCGTCCTCGGTGCCGCATGCGTTCTTCTCTATATTCATCGTATTTCTCAGTACCTTCTTGGCTCGTTCTCGGTATTTCAGAATTACAATAGTATATTGCGATACTAGTTCGTAAAAGCGAACTTCCGGTGAAGGTTGGGCAGTGGCTGCACGAGCCGGAACGAGCGCTGCAACGGAACGAGGCGAAGACGAGTGCTGTTGTAGCGCGAGAGAAGGCTACTGCGGCTACTTCACAACCGCCGTTGGGAGTTCTCGCTTTCACGTACAAGTATCGCATACTATTTTATGTAACAAATGCAGGAGAAGCGCTACTGCGTGCCTGCTGATTATGGCGCTGCGAGCAGCGTGCAACAATTTCGAGAAATCGCACGGAAAAAAAATTCGCACGCTAAGGCGCCAAACTGCGCATGCGCGAAAGTAAATCGCACGCAAAGGAGCCGAACTACGCATGCACCAGAAATTTACATATTCATGGCTGCAAAGCGCCACTTCCGCCAATCTCGGCAGGCACGCAAAGTAGCGCTTTTCATGCATGAGTTACATAAAATATAGTAACAGTTTTTTTTTTTTTTTATAACTAATAAATACATATAGATATCTATATGCAAACATCTTCCTTATCTGCGTTTCACTTAACTTGTGCACACATTATTCTTGCGATTCCGTTGGACTGAACAAATACCGCAATCGTCGCCGACGCAGCTTCGCTGTGATCCAAGATAAAGACCCGATAAGGCGGGATCTTGCCGGGGGTTGAATTTAATCCCAATGGAAACTCTTTCAGCTTCTGCCTACGAGAGCTTCTTTTAACTTCTGCCTACGAGAGCAGAATTTGTCGTGTCGATCTATTAAAAATCTACTCCATAACTCCCCGGTGCTGCATGTCTTCTTCAGTATATTCATCGTACTTCGAGTACCTTCCGGGTTCAGATTCTTCAGATCAGATTGCAGAATTACAAAATATAGTAACGGGTTTTTTTTTTTTTTTAATAACTACTAGATACATATAGACATCTATATACGAATCTCGCATTTTCCATATCTGCGTTTCACTTGGATTTTGCCCATACTATTCTTGCGATTCCGTTGGACCGAACAAATGCCGCAATCGTCGTCGACGTAGCTCAGCCCTAACAAAAGATACAGACCCGATAAGGCGGGACCTTGCCGGGGGTTGAATTTAACCAGGCGGAGGACACCCCACCGGCGACGCAGACGGGAACGCCGTCAACGGCCCTCCCGGCCACAAAACCAACGGCGTCGCACTGCGGCCGTAGCAACCGTCTCGTTCAAGGTCACCCTCCTCAACCCTTACGCAGAGCCCTCTCGCCTCTGCGCATCCCGCCTCTCTTTCGCCTCCCCCTTCGTTTTTACCCGGAGAAAAGCGGTCGGGTAATGCCGGTCACGATGCTGCCTGCGGGGCAGCGAGTGGAAGACACGGTTCACCGTACAGCCCGGAGAACGAATGGCGCGTACGATCGTCGAGGTGGGGAAAAAAGAGTGAAGACGAGCCGGACGGATGGAAACTGAGAGAATTTCTGAGCGCAGACAAGGATGCGATGGTTAAAATGGAAAAAACGAGTGAATGAAAAAAAGAAAAATGGAAGACATACTACACCGCGCACACTCCGGAGAGTCCCCCGAGGGGGAACACCAGAGACAGAGCCAAAAAAGATGGAAAAAAAAAGAAAAAAACAAAGCTCCGCTGTGCGAAAGGAGACGAAGAATCGCGGAAAGAGATGAAAAAAATCAAAATAAAAGAGGAGAATAGTGGAGTGGGCTACGTGACTGGAACGAAGAGCATATGAACAATTTGCCAGAGTATTTGTGCATCTGTGCTTGTGAGTGAGGGGTGAGCGAGCAAGGGCGCGCTCACGTCGCTATTCAGAAAGAAATTTGAGCCCTGAACGAGGATAAAATTAATTTAAAAGTTCATCATTTTTATTGTAGATTAAATATAAAAAAATATAGAAGATAAATGAAATAAAAACATAACGATAATTTACTCACTGGAATGGAGTACGTTATTATGAAGAGACCGAGGCAAAGGTCGGAGAGTGATTTTTCGAAAGATTTTACAACTCACCGAAATGTATTTTTAACATTCCATTCGCGTCGAGAAGGGGGGGGGGCAGATAAATGTTGAAAAACATGGGAGTAAATCCAGCCGGGCTTTACGATGGCGCGAGGTTGAACGGCGTCGTTTCGGAGGGCGGCAGTTGCCGTTCGCAAAAAGGAACGCGAGTTGGATATATACATAGAGCGGTGTAGTGTGCGTCGGAAAGAGCGATAAAAAAAAATAAAAAAAAAAATAATAAAAAAAAAAAGAAGGAGGGAATAGACGTATATGTATTCCATCTCGTACGCTCCTCGGGGCTGTTGACCGGGCGCGCCCCGACCACCGCCGACGACGACGGCTATGACGGCGAACGAGACGCGGCTCCTCGGAAGGCTCACGCAGGCCCGTAGTGAGGCAGGCAACGGACGCGCCTCGCCCGTATACCACCACCATTGCACGCTCCACGACACACGACGAGAGTTCGAGTGGCCCGCCGACGCAGCGGTGCACAAATCAGTAGATTCGTCACTCCGTGACTTCACCAAAAACGCGAACGCGATCATCAACGTAGTCTGCTTTAAAAAAAAAAATCCCTCGACAAAGAACCATAAATCTCTCTAAAATTAGCGAAACGAAAAACATGCCAACATTCTTTTTTTATTTTATTTTATTTTTTATTTTTATTTTTTATTTTTTATTTTTTTAGTAATTATCGATGAAGCAGACACGAAGACCGTTCCGAAATGGTATGGTTCATCCGCTCGAAGTTGAGCTAGGATATTTCTATCCGGATTTGATCGATGCTGGCTCCGACCTCCGAATGAACGATGCGGAGATGGAAGTGGAAGTTTTTTCGCGAAATTTGCATTTTGCTCGCTCGAAATTGAGGAGTCGTGTGACAATCGATTAGATTGGCGTGAACGAATGCGAACCATTGTCAGGATCAAAATGTTTTCGTTCCGTATGTTCGTCCTTGAAGTTATCTCCCCTTCTGAACTTCGATGGTCACTGTGTTTTTGTGTTTAATTCGCGTACAATCAAGACTGATTGCAAAATCCGTTTCGGACCTTGCCCACGAGATTTCAACATGTCCACTTCGCTTCGCATTGAAGCGTCAACAAACGCTCAAATGAATGATTTAAAACCATCCGCCATATTGAACATCCGCTAATTCGAAACTCGTGCTGAATACGACATTTACGTGCGACTGCGCACCCCTTGTAACAGCAGTTGCACTTTATCTCACTGCGGGACGAATGCAGCGGTTCGCAATATCGGGAACTCGGTTTTACCTCGATACCGATAACAAAGTTCCGCAACAATTAAATTTGCAACTTTTTACACACGACTTGCGTTGCGGAATATCGTTTGCATTTTTTTTTTTTTTTGGTATTCTACTATCATTCCATTTGATTCCATGCAGCGAAGTCGACAACAATCGAGCGGAGGAACGAAGGAAAAAAAAGAAACCGAATGCATATCTAGCAGCTGCTGGTAGCGCTTCCATCGTACCATTATATTTTCACATTCTTTTGTTGTATTTTTCTCGCCGCTACCGCTCGTATTGTTATCTCGTACTGAGTCGACAATTTCGTCATTTCCGTAATGATAACATTTTTCTATCACATAGTAAATATGAAAATTACAACCCATCGTGTATATCGTAGATAACTGTCGTTCGTACAAAACAATTGAACTCGTCCGAATTGCGCGTCTGGCGGCAGTTTTTTCTTCTGCGGTGAAAAAAATTGTTGGCAACGCATCGGGTGTTCTATTGTGCGACCACTAGCCATGAAGGGTTAATATATATAGTGACTTTGGCTCGTCCCGAGAAGCTCCCCAACTCTGTTCGGCTTGCCACCTGACCCTGAACCTGTCCAAGGGACCATCGCACCGCCATACTTTAGAGTCGCGAAAGGTTCCGACGCTGCTGGTTTTGCAGCTGCCGCCGCTGGTGCTGCCAGTGGCGCGGTGGTGGTGTCTGGAGCTTCGTGAGTAGCACTGCCAGCCCCCGGACCCTTCTACCCGAAGTATCGATCTTTCCGGGCAACTTTGGTGTTCGCCCCATCGCAATTGAACGGGGAATCCACCCTTGCTTCAGCGCTCCGCACGCCTTCCTTCGAACGTATACCGTTATTCGGCTCCCCCAACTTCATCGTTCCTGCTACACCCACTCGGTTTCACCGTTTCAACGTCACCTCGCACACTGTATAGCGGGCCAGTAAAGTTCCAGGAATTCGGCGATGATTTGGCTTGTTCCTGGAAAAGGGAGATGTTGTACGGCAACAAACCGATGGATATTGTTTAGAGATGCGTGAGATGGTATTATGTAGAGATTGCGGTATTTCGAAAAGAATTTTATAGTGATGTTTTGCCTTTTTGGGTAAGCTGCAAAGATCGCTTTTGGTCGTTACTAAGCGACCTTTCAATGTCTGCCGGATTTGACATAGCTTAACAAACAAAAAAAAAAACAATTTCATACACATGAGATTGGTGACTTTTTTCAATGTCAAACCTTTCAATGCTGCCGGATTTGACACAACATAAAAAAAAAAAAAATCTCATATCCATGGAATTGACGATATCTGCTTCCTCGTGGAGGAAACTTTGTTTTTTCACTTTAATCGGAATCCCGTCGTATAGCTTTTTTATTTGTTATTGTTTTCGTAAAATAGGTAACGATTGCACATGCACTATCATTTCGGATGATTCATCATACAATGACGAACATTTATGCGAAGTTCACCTAGATCACGTGAAATTATCGTGGCGTTCGCTGATCCTCGGGGACGCCCACCTCCCCAATTCCCTGAGCGTCAAAGCTTTATTGGCCATTTGCCGCCGGGTCCATACAAGCCATCGAACTAATATGCATTATACCGCGAAAGGGACCTCCACCACTCATCGAGACTTCGTTATAGGGGACTCAATGTGTCCTCGATACTGTCGGTTACATTGTATACGGCAAACAGGAGCGCCTTTCGTTATTGCTCCTTTCGTCCGGCTTTACTTTCAAACGAGTTTTTGGCACCAGACAGAATCAAGCGAACTGGGCGCAGACTGGGTGCAGGTGTTGCAAAACCTTTCAGCCCCGTGCCACGATTGATCATCCATCCGATCTTTCTTAGAAAGAGGAAACGCGCCTTCAACGGTGTACTGTAGAACATGTTATCAAGTTCCAAAGATTGGTAATCCAGTTACATGTAATCCAATGTTTTGCAATTTAATTTTCTCCATACCTCCGACCGTCGCAACGGTCGACGCTTTTATCAAATTTCAAGTGCTCTCAACCGAAGCGGGAAATCCATTATATCCAGGATCGTGAGTTATTCTCTTGCTTTTTATATTCTCGTTCGAGGCAAAAGCCGCGTAACGCTGGACTGAAGAATCAACTCGGTATTCTTTCACCTTTTCATTCGCTTTATACCTACTTCGAGGTACCAAGAAACGTCCTCGAGGCGCCTCATTATCTGTTGGTTTATTCGAAGACTTTATCATTGGCTTTTCTTGCTTCTGCTCGAAAACTTGTAACCGCCTCCACTTTCCGTGTAACTGGAGCGAACGCTTATCGCTTTCAGTTCTTCGAAAATTGTACCTACTTAGACACTTCGAGTCCTTCCATTGTGAAACTCAATGGAGACTAGTCATTTTCGTAGTTTCTGCCCGCGTTGGCTCTATTCCATAGAAGGTCGCTTTCGCAATATCTTTTGACCTGCTGAGACGATTTAAGGGCGTTTCTAGATTCTTATGGACAACTCCTTTAACGAACAATTTTTGTTGTTTAAGTTGACCTGGTTGCTGTTGGTAATTTCTCGTGATGTCTGGTAAGAAAAAAAACTCGTTTCAAGGTACGAGTTGAAAGTACCTCCTGACCAGTGAAACGACGAGCTCTTAAGAACTCGAATCTTGTCGGAATCAACTTGACACGAACGTTCAATTTTTTAACCCGGCCTGTTCGGTTTTTCCCTCTGGCTGGTATTCGCTCACCTCTTCTGTACTCGATAGGGGGAGTTGAGCTCCCAACGGAACACGATAGATCGTTTTTTGAGATGATCCTTATAGCGGCCCAAGATTCGGGCAAGTGGCCAGGGACGCGATAGGCAATATAGCTTCATCGTCGATCGTTTCCGACGACCATAGAGCGCAAAATCTTTGGCAGCCACACGGCATCCAAGCATCGCCGTTGGTGACATCATCGATGCGGCTTACTACGCTGCACTATTTTAGTCCGTAATCTCGCAAATGTGGTGGGAGAGAGCGACGTAGTTTTTCCTGCGACCGAGCCTGCTATTTAATCTAAATCAAATTATTTATGTTTGTGCCCAGGAAATAAATGCCGGAAACGAATGTAAGTGTTACATTTCTTCACAGGAAATTTATATTATAGTGTAAGTTAAAGTTTTTTTTTTTTTTTCATGATCGAACAGCAAATATTGTAGGTATTCGATTTACTTTTCATATCATGAATACCTTTGGCTTGAATTTCAAGTCGATCACAATACCTTTTATTGTATACCATCCCAGAAGTTTATACCGTTGGTACTCATTATTCAATTGCTCGACGACGCCAGTGATAGCCTCGAGATAACGTCCTAGGTTGCCCCGCAGTTGTAACAACGTTTCTCCCGATTATAGTCAGATCCACTTAATCTTCGTCGCGCCGGAAAAGTTAAAGTTCTCCGTTGAAAACAATTTCGACGTCGATCAAGAAATCTCGATATCGCCTTCTCCTTTCATGATATTATACCGTAAACGTGACTCGTCATAGAGGACTTGTCCCCTATCATGGAGTTATCCATGGACACTACACCACCCACGGCCATAATACTCTTTTTTTTTCTTCTTTTCTTTCCGTATAAAACTGACATGAATTTCTGTTCGTTGAACTGTTTGCTGACGACGCGATTTCCTCTCCGGCTCCTATCGCGGAGCGTGGGCGTACTGATAAATTTAGAATCTTTAAACGACCCGCTGCTCCGCCGCGATGGCGTAATCCGGACAAGAGGAAATGGAAAAAGTGTGTCTAGAGTTGACGAAAAGTATATTTACAGAATAAAAAATAAATCAAATATGACGGTTACACAAAATCATTTTAGACTAACAGCATCGAGCGTGCCTCGCCCACTCCGCAACTGTAAATGGTTTTGTAAATAAAAAAAAAAAAAAAAAAAAAAAAAAACGATAAAGCCAAAAATCGATATAATTTTTTAAAATCGTTTTTGGCAAGGCCGAACGAACGGTATGACATTTACAAACGAATGGCTTCTAATTGCGGCCTCGCGCGACAGTCAATCACCGGATTAGTAAATCGATTGCAACACCTTCGATTATTTCGATACATCTCTAAATCAACGAGTCACTGAGCTATACCTCGTTGATAGCATATATTTTGGTATTTCTCATAAATACATGCATTAACGTATTCACACATACGCATACTAACCTCTTGATCCGCATATAAACCATTGGCGGACAGGCGAGCCAGGTTTTTCGACTATGTATCTTCTTTACAATCTATGGATTCAAAAGAAAACAAAACATGTGGGACTTTCGTGTGCCGGATGTACGTATTGCGTATTTAGAACTACAGGCATACGATCGTCGTATTCGAAAATAGCTATGCGATTTTTGTTGCACTTCCGTGCCCGGTCAATGCTCAAGCAATACATACCATGATGCATGAAATGTCGCTTCGTAAACCGTTAGTTTGTGTTCAGTTAGCGTGTGTTAGTGTGTGGATCAACGCGTCCAATATACCGGATAGTTCGATCCTCGACCTTAAAAGTGCAGCGGTCACTGGACAAACATCCTCTTGTCCACTAGTTGTTGTGTCGAGTCTTTGTCGGTCACAATTATTTTTAGAGGATAAAACAAAAACGAGAACAATTTTTTTTTCTTCCTATTGTGATATTTGCACGATTTTATTATGCTCGGCACTTCACCAATGTTTTTTCCGCGCTAGTTCTCGCTTGAGGCACGAATAGCGTTGCGCGGTAAAAATTTAAAATAAAATTCTGTATGAAAATGTATACATCGCGCCATACCCTTCATTAATGCTTCGACGAACTAAACAGAGCTGCTTGAGGGAAACAAACCGGGCCGTAATGAAGGGCAGTGTACGGTGTACGAAGTTTTAATGGATGAACCTTATGCATAAATAGATTAAATTTAATGTAACACGTGCGAGTTGAAATTAATGCTCGGTATATTGAACACAGCTCTTTGGACATTTTCAATATACTGAACAATTAATCTTACCTCAATATTTTGTATTCATTTTGGTAACATATTTAACATTGTGGAGTGTTGTCATCGACAAAAACCTGTCAAAGCGATACCATCTGTGGTGGAATTAACTATATCCGTCGGCTATATAACCGTACGTGCATTTGCATAGATTATTTATTACTGCGAATGTCCAAGGTGGGAAAAAAAAAAAACATCGCCGACGATACTTTTTTTGCACTACTGTGTTTTTGTAATATACCCACATTACTTTGCTACATAGTATGTATATCTTACAATTAATTATTCCGCGGATATGCGAATTAGTCCACAATATCTGTATGCACTTTGTCGGGCCACTATAGGTCCGCTCGATGTATGCATTACCGTGTTTAACGTCGTCATGCCAATGTTGCGGCCGAGGTCAAGGACGACACGAAGAACGTAATAGAAATGTTACGATCGTTCGCATCGTAGATAACTGACCGTCGCAAATTACATAAGGAACGGGTTGCGAACGAATTCTACATATGATTTAAAGCTATGTCTGCCCGCACTGTAAACAACACTGTGCTCGCAATACTTGTTTTTTTTTTAATTTTTTTATTCCTGTCAACCTACTCAAAATGTTTTGATACATCGAAGAAACAGGATTTAGGGAAAATGCACAAGTTTGGGTTTTTTTTATTCTAATGTACATTTGGATTTTTGAATTAATTTTTTTAAATCAATTTCGGTATTTTTAATGTTCATGAAAAAATATTCCACAACTTGTGCCTCGAGGATATTTCGAGCTAACGAACAAATGTAACCAGCGAACAATCCATAAACTATAGTGAAACATTGCACGTGTTTCAACTGGAAGAGAAAACTTCGACGTTCTACACCGTAAATAAAATCATTGAAAACAAAAATATACAAATAAAATGAAACAGTAAAAAATAAAAATGCAAAAAGAAGAACTTGCGAAAGCGCGCGTGCAAACTCGACAGACCACGAACGGTCACGTATGTTTTGAGAGGAGCTGGATGAAATCTGACTCGAGCGCGTGAGAGCACGACGCAAATATTGGCGTGCATTTACTCGTTATCGTTGCTCGTATATAGGTAAAACTGTTTGCAACGAATCGACGGCAAATAGTATGCAAGCTCTCGGCTATGAACGTAACCAGGTTGAGCTCTGCAGTATCGTCGATAAGAACTTGTTATCCACATACCGCGTCCCGACGGAGAATCTCGTTTTATGAATAGTGGACAAAAAGCCGTCGAGATTATAATTATGCAACAAATATATCAATGGCTTCACGCTATAAGGGCATATACGTTGTGTTTAAGTACATCCTATATGCCCTTCTGATGTTACACCATCGATATGCGCGGCTATTATTATTATTATTATTATTATTATTATTATTATTATTATTATTATTATTGTTATTGTTGTTGTTGTTGTTGTTGTTGTTGTTGTTGTTGTTGTTGTTATTGTAATTCGCTTTTATTACTTGACATCAGAAAATAGTGAGGAAGCTCATTTAGCTGATTACTAACTTCGTAGCCACTTTTTGTTGCTCTTTCATAAGTGTCTTTGTGATACTGCTCGTGCAAAATATATCCACAAGTTTTTCATCTGAATTTATAATGAATATTTCTTCGCCTACGGTGTCAAAGATACATAATTTTTTGTTTTATTTTACAGCAATCCCCGAGCATCCCGGAACATGGCGGAGAAGCAGCGTCGTGACAATCTCAATACGAATATTTCGACGATGGCGACGCTGGTGCCGACCGTAGCCGGAAGTCCCCGACGCCTCGACAAGATATCCATCCTGAGGCTTGCCGCTGCATACCTGAGAACACAATATAGTGAGTACTCTCTAAGCTACTTTAATCAAATTACCGGGACTATAACCCTTCGCTCTAATTCAAATTACCGTCTGCTGACTGCAATAATCTCTTGTCTACTACTCAAAGTGTGAATGTACCATATTATCCTCGATCCTTATGGAAATCTTCGCATTAAGGGTAAATTACAAAAATTCTATCGTCGTCTTGGTATTCAGTTCTTTGTCCTGATATATTTTCAAAATTTGATTAGATTAACTTTAACATCACTCTAAATCAAACCCTCGACTAATGTGAGATTCATTAAAAAAATAATTTTCCAGCGTTATATATATTTTGCACATCTAAAAAAGGTACTGCAACTATGCGTGTGATCATGATTCTTACCGTTAAGAGGTGAAGTGAAATATGCTGGTCGCTAATAAAAACTGTAATGAACTTTTCTCAAGGGTGCTAATTTTTTTTTGAAGGAAAAGCAAATTCCAGCCGGATGCACACGGTAATTTCGCATCCGGCCCGAATTCATTTTTGTTGCCTAAAAAATTAACATCATTGAATAAAGTTAATTTGAGAATTGCAACTATCTCTCGCACACTCATGGCCCGGTCACGTAACTTTCGCTTCACCTTAAGGTGAAGTGAAAGTCACGTGATGTAGCGAGAAGTGTGAGAGTGATCACTGCAGTGGACTTACGGTGGTGCGAGGGAGAGAGCAAACGAGAATGTGTTATATTTCACCTTAAGGAAGTCCTTGCGAATAGTGTTCACTTCACAGAAGTTTCAGATAAATGAGAGGAAATTGTAGACACTTATCGATAGTATAAAAATGTGAATAAAAGGTTTTATTTTGCATAACAATAATTCCAAAATATTATTACCAAATCGATGAAAAATAAAGTTCTTCAACACATCTTCCGGAAACATAACTTTTATTAGACATGCGAATGAAAATTATTCGTTTATTTTTCTCAATACCTATGAATTTTTTCAGATTTTTAAATTCACTTTGAATTTTATGACTTTCTACACAGTTTTCCCATATAAAAAAAAAAAAAAATCAAAGTGAATATAAAAATCTGAAAAAATTCATACGTACTAAAAAAAAAAAAAAAAAAAAAAATGAACGAATAATATTCATTAAAAAAAAAGTTAGGTTTCCGGGATATTGTGTTGAACAAATTTTATTTTTCATCAATTTGTTAATAACCTTTTGGAATTATTGTTATGTAAAATTAGTCCTTTCGGCATCTTTAATACGCTTGATTTTATTCAGATTTTTATACCATCGAGAAGTGTCTAAAATTCCCTCTCATTTCTCTGAAACTTATGTGAAGTGAACACTATTCCCAAGGACTACCTTAAATTAACACACGTTGGCATGTCGTTGCAACACACTTGGGCGTGATGACCCCACGACTGGCGTATTAGCGCAACATCTTAATCGTGGCCACAGTTAGACGTAATGGGTATTTTTTGTACAATTTCTATGGAAAAAACCGAGTTGATAGTCGCGTATCTCTCGACGCCCTTTGGTTAATAGACTTAGACTGTTATCGTCGTCATCGTCTTCATCGTCGACGTCGTATTTTCGTTGCAATTTTCGATAATCCCGGGGGGGGGGGGGCGATTACCCGTCATGTGGAAAAACAGCACGTGCACGAGGGCGTTGGGGTTCGTCGAGCAATGCCCCGACCGACCGGTTTTCCAGCCATAAGCTGTATCCAGAATCAACGAGGTACACGAAGACGCCCGTGCCGTAAGGTTCGATTCTGTTACTCGTGTATCTCACTCGATACTTGCGTTACCAGATTCCACCTGGTACTCTTCAATACCCAGCTCGACATCGGTACTTTTGCTGGTGCGGCTGGTATGACTTCCAGAGCTTGCTCTGTCGAGTACATCGACCATGAAAGATTTTTACCAAAAGTAAAAAAAAAAAAAAAACACCTGTGGTTGTGAAATCGCAATTATTTACAAAGAAACAAACATTTGAGGTGGCTATCCAAATTTATTTTTGATCGATTTTAAGTTCTCGATTTCTGCGTCACATCAAATATTTTCACCTCATGAAAAAGATCATGTAAATCCGCAATAAATTACAACGTCAATATACTCCACAAAAACACACTGTCGCATCATGCTTCCATACATATGAACGAAATTCCTTCATACGCTCGACATTCGTCCACTCGATCACAATCTACATTCGAATAGTTTTTGAATATTCATTTGTTTTTATACCTCCATCTCCCGTCCGTTAACTGCCATAAGGCCGGCACAGAGAGATTCTCCCACACAATGAAATTTTTACAGACATGAAAACGGTACTCAACTTATAATAAATCGGAGGTTTGCTTCCACGATGGCTCTTTCTGGTTGTTCCGGGGCTCGCCGTATCTTTCCCAATTATCGGGCAGCCGGCTCCGATGAAGACTTCAAACACGAGTTCACCTCGCTAAGTCTCATGGTAGTGTACAAGGGTTAGCGTCGTTCACAAACGCCCTTCCGACTCGACGTCCCCGGAACGAAAGAGAGCGATTTATCGTGTAAGGCACGCATGCGCCTTCACGGCCGAAGAGAGTACGCACTTTTAACACGATATCGATTATCGATATCGCCCTTCGCTCTACATCGATCCTCGACGTTCAAATTCAGAAATGAAACTTACATGGTAAGATGCCTTTTACCACTGGTATTAAACGAAGGTGGGGATCTCTTTCATTGTGATGATACACCTCTGCACATGTGGTACGACAGCGCGTGCGATGACCCGAAATAAAAAAAAAAACAGTTGGCTATCCAAAAGTATTGCACGGCCATCAGCCTCTGTCGAGATCTTTTTTTAAATTTTTTTTTGCTTCCTCATAGAGGAAGCTTTGTTTTGGTAAAAAAAAATTTTTTAAATCGAGATTTTAATGAAAACGTGTTCAGGATGTTCCAAAACGTCGAAAAATCACATTTAGAAAGAATGTTCAGATGTATGTGTGTGCGTCTGAATCAGATGCCAAAAATTCAAACGCCGTAACTCCGGAAAGCCTTGACCGATCAAGCTGAGATTTCACACACAATATGTGTGGTTAATCCACACATGTCCATGTTTCCGCAAAATTTCATCCAAAAATGTTCAGCTTTTATTTGTGCGCCATTTTTAGTTTCCTAAAAAAATTTCGGTTCGCGCTCTAGTCCTCACAATTTTTTTTTTTTTAGCTGTATGGGTAAATACGCGTAGACAGATGAAATATGATCCCATTCAAATTTCAAGAGAATCGATCTAACCGTTAAAATTTTATGTCATTTTTAATTTTTTGAATGTTATGCAAAATTGGTACTTTACTTTAGACGCAATTGTCTTTATTAAATATTCATTTATGAATAAAATAAGTATCAGATTCATGATCAGCGTGTTCCTCTGAAGAATATCAATGGTACCGAAGTTCGAAAAATTCATGGCATACTAAATCATTTTATGTGATCAATTATCGTCTAAAAAAAATTAATTAAAACCTTTGATGAATCGATGAATGAAGCTCGTGATGCTCAGCGAAAAATTCTGTATATTTCATGTGCGAGGTTTGTAAGGGTTTTTTTTTGTGTTATCTTCCTTTAAAACGCACGATATGCAATGGATCGATCATTTCAATTGAAATTGAAACACGTGTAACTCTCCGTCCCTTTGGTCGAGGGTTGGAAAAAAATACACGTGTCAGGCACAGTGTGTTTTCCCACGCTCTTTCTTCTCTGAATCCTGAAATACATTGCGATTTTCGAGGGTATTGATTCCGGAGATTTGTTACTACTACTACTGTATTTGTTGCTACTAATTCCCAATACTGTTTCGTTACAGCTCTTGGCACGGGGACGTCGGGATTTCTTCCCCGCAGATTCAACGACTTCGATCTGGAGCAATATTTCGTCGATGTAAGTATATGTTGTATAGAACAAACTGTGTTGAATTGTTATCGTGGCTTTCGTTTTACGCAACTATCGCATTTTCCCTTTTATCGTCGATAACAACGACAATAAAAAGAACTCGATGTTTTTTGAAAGTGCTTGCAACGAGAGGTCTTTGACTTTTGCGTTTCCAAGGAGCCCGCACGCGTGCCCCTCATAAACGGCAAAGTTATTTACTAATTTTAACAAAATATCGTTGATAAATTCCGCCACTCGCTTATTTAATGCATTACGAAGCGAACGCGAACACGAGTGCCATCGGAACGGGCTGCAAAATGCCCGGACTCAATGTTGCGTTGCGCAATTGTCTTGCACGTGTATACAAATAATATTTCGTTATTTCGTCTGTTGCAGAGTCTCGTCGCCAACGAGGGCTTTATTATCGTCGTTACGACGACCGGAAAAATCGTTTACATAAGCCGGCAGATCGAGCAGCATCTTGGACATGCCCAGGTCGGTACCAATTAATTAATTACCAATTAATTAATTAATTACTGGACATGCCCAGGTCGGTAGCAATAATTAGAAAAAAACATTATTACGAAAGTTTCAAAATAATTAGCGATTCGGTGCGTCAATTTCTAACGCGCTTCTGTGACGTACCAAATTCGTATGCACGATTGACGCAAATCCAATTGGCAATAATTTATTTTTATTCCTATTTATTTGATTAATTAGCTTATTAAGGTAGTTCTGTCGCTTGGTACTCATTTCGAATAAGTTCGAGAAAAATGAGATAAAATTGCAAATACTTCTCGATGGCATAAAAATCTGAAAAAATTCATGCATAGTAAAGGTACTGTAAAGATTAATTTTGCATAATAATAATTACAAAATGTTATTAATAAATTGATGAAAAAAAAAATTTTATGGATATGATTCGTTCATTTTTCTAAGTACGTATGAATTTTTTAAGATTTTTAAATTTACTTTGAATTTTTTTTTTTAATATGGAAAAAAACACAAAATTCAAAGCAAATGAAAAAATCTGAAAAAATTTATACGTATTCAGAAAAATGAACGAATCATTTTCGTAATAAAAAAAATTAGTTTGCTGGTTAATTTGTTAAACAATTAATTTTTTGTTTAATTTGTTAATAACATTTTGGACTTATTATTATGCGAAATCAATCCTTTCAGTACCTTTAATATGCATGCATTTTATCAGATTTTTATACCATCGAGAAGTATTTGCAATTTTATCTCACTTTTCTCGAACTTATGCGAAATGAATACCAAGCGACAAAACTACCTTAAGTTGTTTTTTCTGTCCAAAAAAATGTATGTTAAAGAAATGGAACACTTTATTTTTAGCTTAACGTCTAGTACCGAAATTCTTATTTTTCGACCGGAAGTGACGTCATTCTGGAAATACGGCACTTTTGGTCGTAAAATAAGATTTTCAAACTGGACGTAACGTATTTCCGGTATAACGTCACATCCATTCGAGAAATTAGATTTTTCAAACCGGGAGTGACGTATTTCCGGTACAACGTCACTTCCGGTCGAAAAATGAGATTTCCGACAGGATGATTATATATGTGCATTTAATATCTCGAAATCAAATCGAATAGAGACTAAGCACGCAAAGTGGAGCTATCGCGGTAATATGGTGAAGCCGGCGAGCGGCCAGTTTTCATGTGATTTCTAAAGGGTTGAGATAGGACAGAAAAAAAAATAAGAAAGTAACGTCGTTGCCCGGAGGTTCCGGCGATTCCGGCCTCTTCGCGATCGCGGAGCACTGTCGTGTGTACCAGGGCAAGCTTGTGTGACTGTGGCCGTAGCGCGAGTGAGCATCAAGGGAGTTTGAAATTATCGATCAAACGTGCACGAGCGCAGTGTAACGCGCCACCATGGTAACCGCAATGCCGCACCTTCTTCTCCTCTCCCTGTTGTGCCACCGTGCGATGTTGGTGTGTACTCCACATTATTTCCGCGTTGCAGTAACCGATATACGTATCCACTGTGAGCCGGTGCATCGTCGAGCGGGCATTCTACACAAGGGTTCCATTGAACTGTACAATGGGAAAGGCATACAGAGCACCGGTTGCCATGGCCTTCTGCCATCTTCGACAGTGTCGATCGTCTGTCAACGGCTATGTTGGCAGTGCAAAAATGAACTCTGCGGGATTAATTGGCCCAAATGCCAACTCAAATGTTGACATGCGAAACAAAATCTTACCGCAGGCACTCGAAGAGACCCGGACGGATACAAGCAGAGACAATATGCCGAATACATTTAACAAACATTTCTTATTGACAAAGGCACACAATTTTTTTTTCTTTGCCAACAAAGCATATTTGTAACTGAAAGTAACTGAAACTTTTCGCTGGTAATAAAAAAACCGCCATGATTGATTTTTTTTAAGTGTGATTACACTTAAAAAAAATAAAAAATCAGCGATCGAACGATGATTTCGTATTTGATTCTCTTCTCGTGACGTGCCAGGGGCATCCCCAATGCAAAGGGTTAAAAGGAGAGCTCAAGTGTGCCTCTAGCGAAACGCGCCGAAAGGACCAATTACCCAGAGTCTCGAAAGTACTTCCGTAGGATATCGTGATAAGAACCGCGAACTATCTGCGCCGCTTTAATGGAGCTGCCACTCTATCGAGTCACAAAGAAAAGGACATGCCGCGAGATCATTATAGAAACTGACACAAGCCGATGCCGGCCGGCTTTATCAGCGGTATTGAAAAGTATCCACACCTTTGCCATATCCGTTTCAAGAGCTCAGGTATAGGATACATCTACGTATATACCCGTCACTGCTTATAAGCATCACCGGCAAAAAAAGGCAAAAAAAAGATAGAGCATGAGGAAAATGGGGATCCCGTAGAGTATTTCCTCGTGCCGTCCGGACTCCGGACGATCCTGGAAATCCTCGGCACGTGTAGCCTCCGAGCTGCACGCGTATATAACTCAACTTCATATATAGTGTTAATGCTGTTGCCTAGTGTTGTCCAATATTATTTGAATACTAATTTTTTTTTCTGACTAAAACCGCACAAAAGAAAATTACGATTGCATCGAGATCTCGTCTAAGGCGAAATTACAGATGATCTATGGCAAATAGCACTAAAGATAAATGCTATCGGGAAGATACGTCGATAAAAGCCGATTGAAAGTCAACGGACTTTGGTTCGGAGTCTATTAACATTTCCGACGTAGCTAGAACAAGCATTGTGAATATCCTTGTTCACAATGCTTGTTGTTATATGCTGGTTCATAATGCTTGTTGTTACATGCTGATTCATAATGATTGTTGTTGTATGCTTGTTCATGATGCCTGTTGTTATATATTGTACTCTTATCTCATGAGTGAAAAAAACTTCTAAAATTTGTTTGCATCCCTCTTGGGACATTGTAATAGCAACGCAGAACGTGGCACCGACTTTCACGCATCTCGAGTCCGAATTTACATCACCGTCATCACCTTGCCGGAGTTCTCACTCGTATACTCGTTTTCATTATTAACTAGTTTCTAAAAATCTAATGCTCCTGAGAATTGATACATTTTAATTTTTACAAGTTTTCAAATGGAAATTATCTCACCGTTGCCGATGTCGCCCAGAAGCCCGTTTTGCCCCGCGCCCCGCTAGTCCGTTGTCGCGCAGTAAAGGACTGAGAAAAAATGAAAGTCTGGAAATCCTGAAAGCTCGAAGTTATCTTCGGAGGGGACCTACTCTCTTGCGTGTGTGACACGCTAGTTGCGTCGGCCAAGGAGAAAAAAAAAGTAGAGTGGATATTTCTCTTTTAGAGCTTAACGATAATTCGATGTCGGTGCTTAACGAGAAGATGATTCGACAACGTGAGAAAGTCTCGTTCGGTAACTGTCCGCATGTACGTGGGCTTGGGGGATTCAGTTGGAATTTCGAGTACTCAGAAGTATTATATGGAAGAGATATGGAAGAGAGAGACAAAGATCTTTAGCTGTAGGGTTGTCGAACGTGTACCGCAATCCTCCGCGAATGTCTTCACAATCAAGCGTCCATTGTCGGGCTATAGCGGACGTCCCACAGAGAAAACGAGAATCGCAGTCGACTCTCGGGTGCAACTATATGACAAGAATATATATCGTATAAGGAGACCTCTTTGGTAACAGACAGTGGACTTCTCCAGCAGCTTTCTGCGTCAATCCACGATAGTAGTCTGTTATTGGAATCTCTTTGAATTGCTTGCGGAAAATCTATAGCTGCCTCGTTAGCATTGGTTTAATATACAGTCATAGGCAATTGAAGTGGAACACGATTTTTTTCGCCCTGATTTGGCAAAAGTTGGACCCTTTCACGTAAACTGTCCCTAAAATAACCTTGTTTCACTTCAATTGCCTATTACTGTATGTGCTGTTTAAGGATATATTGAAATACACAAAAAAATACAAATATAATACACGATGCATAATAGGATGATTCACTTTTTTTTTAATTATTAAAAAGAACTGTACTTTGAATTGAGAAGTTTAAGGAAAAAAATCAAAAAGTACGAACTTGCGATTTTTTTTTTCTGGGAGTTATTTGTAACGTCTACATAAATGTGTAATTTTTTGTTTGGTCTCTTTGCAGAACGATATGTTCGGTCAGTCGCTGTACAACTTCGTTTATTCCGAGGATCATGAGGAACTAACGAGAAATCTAACACCGGGGGTATCAACGAATCAATTGTCAATCACAGAAACGACAAACACGGACGATAATTCAAACTCCGAGGGCGAGTCGAGCTCGACGAGGAACGATGATAGAACATTTTTGGAAGAGAGACGGAGCTTCAACGTGAGGATGGCGCAGCGCACGGTCTCGAGGCGGGAACACGCCCAGTACGAATGCTTCAATATATCAGGGATACTCAGGCCCGCCGAAGCCTGCAGAAACGTCGAACCTGGCACTGAAAGAGCGAAACATCACGGTAGGTCGATCAATGGCTTTTTAGAATTAGTTGTAGTAGTAAGTGTCTATTTATTAACAATATATACGATGCATTGGCTATCGTTACAGTTTTTAAATATTTATACAATAGTAATAAAAGATTTATTGTCAAAGTTCATATTTAAAGTTTTTTTTCATACTAATTTTTTATACCTGATGCTAATCTGACACCTTGGCAAAGGGCCATCGACTTGGGTCCTTCACACCTTATAAAATGATTTTTATCGTCATCCTTGCTTCTTCACGCAGAAGTTTTTTCTTCGCACAGTTTCAAAATTTAGGGATTATATTTTTTTAAATCCTCGGCAATAAACCTAATCGTATAATACATTTTCTTGAAGAGTTCTTAATTTTTCTTTCAGATATTAATTCTACGAGCAACGACATCGTTTTCGTTGGGATGGCTCGACTGGTGAAAAAGCGTATTACCGAATTGTCGCTGTTCGAGGCGAACAAAGAGGAATACGTTACTCGGCATCTTGTGGACGGTCGGATAATATACTGCGACCACAGAATATCCGTCGTTGCTGGCTACATGTCCCAGGAAGTCTCAGGAGTGAGTGCATTTGCCTACATGCACGGTGAAGACGTGATGTTCACTATAATGGGTCTGCGACAGAGTAAGTCCCAAATTATCGACACTCCGAGTGCGCACAAGAGCTTTAGCTTAACCAACGAAACTCCGTTGCCCCTTTTCAGTGTACGATCGGGGAGAAGGCTTTGGCACATCGTGTTACAGGCTCAAAACTAAAACCGGTGAATACATTTATCTGCGTACCCACGCGTACGTCGAGGTTGACAAGGATCGACAATCTTTCGAATCTTTCGTTTGCGTAAATACTTCGGTCTCGTGAGTATATCTCAATTTCTCTCTTTTTATCGAAAACTATTATTATTAAACTAATCTTCTGTTGATTTTTGTACAGAGAGGAGGAAGGTGAGAGGCTCATTAAAGAGATGAAGGACAGATACTCCGCGACTATATCAAACGGACAAACGATGTTCGCTCTCGAGGGCTCGTCGGATATGGTGTGTATACAATAATTGAGAGTCCATTTCGAAGGAGTCGTATGCGGATGAAATTTTCTCTCTCTACGTATTTTTTTTTGTCAATAGTATATTTTAAAGATGTCTTTTTTTCACAGCAATAAATTTGCATGGCGCGTCTTCGAAGCTCATGTTCTATCACTGATTTTTTTTCACCTCAAATTTCAGAAATCGGGTCAACGCGTGACATCGAAACCGAGCGTGGAAGATCCTTTGCTGTTGGAAACTGCGATAAGTAACTTGCTGAGCGACCTGGCATCGCCCGTGATCTCGGACGACCGAGTGCCGGCCTCGCCGTTGCAAGACTTGCAAATAGCCAAGGCGGCGATGATGTCGGGACGTTTTCCACCGGCATCTATACAGGCGAGCAAAATCGGCATAAAAACGATCGATCACAGTATCCCGTCTGCCGGCAAGGATAAGTGTCAAGCCATCAAGCGAGAAGCTAGCGTCGGTTCGCCGGCCTCGACGCACTCTCAGCAACACGATAATTCCAACGATTTCGACGAGCCTCGACACCATCACAGTCAAGTACATTCGTCGCCTAACAGACGGACGGTAGCGATATCGTCGAATGTTCGACGGGGCGACAAGATAATGCCGAAGCTCGTTAGCACATCGGCTGCACGACAAATTGTTTTGCCTTCTGATATAACAAGCACGGTACGTTTCATCGATGACCAAAAACCTATAATCATGAGCCACATTTTTCAAAAAGTATCGGGCTATTCGTCTTGTAACTTCAGCAACTGAAGTGAGAAAATAAATTTGATATTTTTTTAAAAATATTTTCAAGAAGAAATATTCGATAAACATTCTTAAGGGCATGTAAAACACCTTTCCGAGTGTGTCACTCTTGCTCCGCCGTGAGCGCCACTGATGCCATTTCGCTCGCACTCCATAGTGTTTCACATGCTCTTAAAATACACTTATCATCCAATCCGAATAGATACGGTCAGCGGGATATCAAGATTTTAACGATTGTATCATTGCTTTCTAAATTACAGAACGGGAGCAGAGACAAGGAGCCTTTATTCCATTCCCACGAGAGCGAGTCTCACTCGGCTTACGCGACGTCACAGGGTAAAAATTATTGCAAGATCGAGCCGTTCTCAAGAGCGTCATCATTGTCCGACGAAGAACCTTCGAATCGTGAATCGATCGATCAGGATTTGTCATCGCCGCCTACGCTGACGACCACCAGCGGTTTATCGCCCGGGGCTTTCGTTGCTCATCGTGGAAAGCCCGAAAGTATGTCTGTCTACGTGAAAACGGAAAAATCGGCAATGTTCGACCTACACCCGAATTATTCGGTGAAAAGATCGCACGACGACGATTCAAGCTCGTTGTCAAACAAGAGACGACGAAACGATCGTGACAGCTCGTACCCGTTAGTTGATGTGCCCAATCTCGAGGAAATCGATCCAGCGAGTACTTACTATGGAATCAACGAACAGTCCTCGAGCATTCGTTATCCGCAGGACGAGACACTCAATCCCGCGGCTGTCCATTGCAAAGTCGAACAGCTTCAAGGTTTTTCTAGCAGTGCGCCTGGCATCCACGATATTGATTCACCGAGCTCGAGTCTACAAGACTTGGGAGTCGATTATCAACAGATGAATACAGAAAATGTCGAATTGTCCGGCTACGAAGAAGGACAACTGGCCGACTTTCAGGATCTTCAGGGCGACCCGCTGCTGAGCCCCGGTCTGGATAACAATCCAGGTAATCGAATAATAACTTCAACGACGAAAAGACACAAGTAATGAGGCCAGAGAGTGCGGGTGACGCGAACGCCCCTTCCATTATATTTTTTTTCCATTGAATAACGAAATATTCTCAAATATTATATCTCGGTTGTCTCCAATTTGGAAAACACAAATTTATGGGATTTTACGTTTTTTCTGAAACATTGATGTGATCTTTGTATATCTTAACGTCGTGTTATCATTTATCGATATCTCTGGCTCGCGTTACTCGTCCGAAATCAATAATATGTTCAAAGCAGAAGCCACCGAATCTTATTATAACGATTTATGTCTGGCGTGTTTTGTAGATCTTATGAAGATGTTCGACGACCTGAGGCCCGTGATCGGCTTTGAAAGTGAGTCTTCATCTCGGAATCCCCTCACTTCTTTCCATTCATTCTTGTGTTCTTATCTGTATTGTCTGATGTATTGTCGTTGATAGAGAATTATGGATAGGATATTCGTTCTAGTTTTTATTATAAATTCTATCATGATTATTCAAACGTTGCTGTTACAGAAAACTTGGATGACACGAGGATGGATCAGTTTTCCAATAATGACGTAAGTAGAAATGATTTTTTTTTTCAATTTCACCCACATCAAACGCAAGCTTAAATAAATATGCTCTAACGTGGACAAAAATGGGACATGGCGAAATAGCTGTCTAAAATGCTTCGAAATATCGATAAAATAGTTATTTGTATGGCAAGGGCGTAGAAAGGGAGTTCGTAACGGCTGTACAAACGCCGCACGAGTCGAAGGTCAGTGCAGCATTCACACGAGTCAGGATTCCTTTCCTACGCTCATGCCATTCACATAATTTTTCCTAACAAATTCATGAAAATCGCGCTTTTCATTTTTAGGAAGTGTGCGTAGATAGGCACTTCTCCGCACTAGTGCGGGAAAAAAGACTGTTGCGTTTCTACGCATGCGCAGTATTTTTCCTGCACGCGATGCGAAAAAGTGCCTTTCTGTGCACATTTCACACGAACGGAAAGCGGGATTTTACGTGCATGTGTCAGGAAAAAAAATTGTAACGAAAGACGTGGCGCCGAGAGCTACCGCGTCTCTCGACATGAATTTTACTGCTATCCTCTTTTCCCAACTTCTTCAACTGTGGGGTGCACTCTACGGCACAGTGTGTGAAGAAAAACTGCGTAGTATGGAACCATAAAAATTGCTAGAGTACCCCGGTTGGACCTAGCCAATAAATCAGCATACCCCGTAATCAGTTTTCTCCTTCCAGCACGCAGTAAATGAGAAGTTGAGAAGGACGCATATGCAACTAGCTAACAGAATGAACATACAGGAATCGCAGCTCTGTGGGCTCGAGCGTGACTTAGAGAATTCAGCTCTTCAGGCCCAGCTCTTCAAGCCTCGGGAAAGATTGACCGAACTACGGGTAAATTTATACTTCTAATATTATATCGATTTTCAATTTATTTTTATCATACAATTAAAACAATTTTTCAATGTTACGCCAACCTGTATTTTCTAAAGACCGTCAAAGATGAATTGAGCACGCTATTTTATTGCATTTTTGTTTAGCTAATTTTTTTTTTTCAGGCCGAACAAAAGAAGAACACGCGAATGTTAAAAACGATTCAACAGGACCACCACAACATGCAAGTGAACGTTAAGCAAAATATCGGTGTTTGAGAGCGGCTGGACGAGGAGGATGTGTCGTAAGAGACTTTCACATCCTCTCATTCTAAAGCAATTTCTCCTACGCGATTTTTGTAAACTAAAAAAGTCCGTCGCGAAAAGAGCGTTATGCATGCTTTCTCGATTGTACAAATGCAAGCTCGAGGCGCACGAAAGTTAATCAATGCGCCTCTGCACGGCTGCTTGCAATCGGGAACTCGCGATTAGAAGAATTCTTCTTCTAAAAAACAAAAATGATAATAATACAAGGAGAAAGACCGATTTGACGACGTGAAATTCACAGTGTGGCTTGCCCGACGACGAAACCGACATTGCTGCACTGACATCGTTCTCGCCGCATTATAAACCGTCGAGTGCCAGAAAGTCACGATAAACGTGATACAACATTCGATTCTTCAATCTTGTTAAACGTTAATCGATCGTCGAGTCGATAGAAAATAAATTGTTAAAGAAAGAGGTTAATTACAAAAAAAAAAGCAAAAAAAAATCGTGCCTGGGCCAACGAGGTTTCGTCTAGAAAATAAAATGCATTGTTTGATCGCAAATTTAAAAAAGAAAGAAAAAAGAAATTAACAATGAACGCTAAAAGTGAATAAGTGCAATCGACGAGTTTTCCTTAACGCAAGTGTGTCTAAAAAAAGGCATCTTCTGGCAAGATGCCGAAGTAGACGTTCAATTTAGACAAATCCTTCGCGAGCGATTTAAACCGTTTATAGATATAAGCATTCGGAACACGCGGGTGCATACGTCGTCAGCGTAACTTCGATTCGAGTGACGATTTAAATATTGCCAGATTGGTAATTTTCAAATTTTACGAAAGCAGACACATTGTGAAGAGTGTATGACCGGTTTATCGGAGCTTCATCCCCGGGAGCCCTTTCGTGTGTAGCATGCACACGATAAAGGAAATAAGGAAGGAAGAATTTACTCGTCCGTTGAAACGGCCGAGTGAGCAAAAGCTACCTCGACGCAATGAATATGCCTATGGATGCGACGATGAAGGAGTAATATAATACTGAACATTTGTTAGACAATTAAGACGTTAAGACTAATCTAATTAGTTCGTATGAACGAAATAATGAATCGTTGCCATCGTTTTTATTGGCTCACCGTAAGACTGCAATGTTATAATTACCATATACATATATAAATATATTATTATATATGTAATATATGTATACATATCTGTATACATATATTATACATATTATTATTACATTACTATCGATAAAGATAGTAATTTAGATCTAGGATGACGTTGTTCAGAGTTCGGACTATCCCGGGACACGGTACTAAACGAAAAAAAAAGATATTTAAAAAATCCAGACAAGTCAAAGAATTGATATCCCGTGTCTGCTTGCCACTGAGTCGATCCACAAAATGTAAATAGCCACATGAAATCGCAAAATCTATTTATCTATTAAAAAAATGGTGCGTAATGTTACGTGTTATCGGTCAATTGATTATTGTGTGTTCAAATTGGCAGTCAAAATACATTAAATTATAATTGCAAGGTCGGCAATCGCGATTATAAATATATATTTTTTTTTAAGAATAATTAGATTTTGCACATCTCGGAAATGGCAAATAGACTCGATTGAGCAATGTTACAAAGCTCACAACAATCTACAGATCGCATAATGAAATCCTAAGTTGTGCTGCACAGAAAACGTTTGTTACGTTTTTATGGCATAATTTAGCTATTAAGCAGTGGTGTACTAATACATTTACGTACAATGATATTTACTGTAAATCACCATTAATCTACTACGATCGATTTTACACGAACGGCGAGGCAGTGTCACGGGGATTCGAGAGACATATATTTTTAAAAATAATATTTAAAACAAAAGAACGATTTTAACTTCTTATTGACATTTCACGATTGTTTTTTGTATTATGATTCGCAAGTTATGCTTCGATTGTAATTTTATGTCTTTTGTTATATTTTTTTTCTTATTTCGATCGACTCCCGCAGTGTTGTCAAGTTTGCGAAAATTACGAATTGCCCAGATTCTTCTGAGTCGTGTCGAGCTTTATGACTATTACCGGCCTAATGGCTCCCATCCTTTCGCTGCCATGGTGATGTTTGTTTTTTATTTTTCTGGAAATGTGCAATTTATACTGAAAATTTTTTATTCTCTCGATGCCATTCGTTGCTTTATTTACCATCGATTTGGCACTTCGTAAGTAGAACGATCGTCGTTCTGTTTTTATCTCTCTTTCTGTAAAAATGAAGGAAAAACAGAATTGTCGTGCATAACGCGTAATATGCATCAGTGTGAAATTCATCGAAATGATGTAAAAAAAAAAAAAAAAAAAAGCGGTAGATATGTTACAGCGCGAAGCGAATCGCAGCCCTCCCCGACTCCGACAAATGTATAGTACAAATTATTTAAAGAAAAAAAAAACGAAGATGAAAATCCAAACTGTCTGTGTTCAATGTAACTCCTCTAGATTATCGGGTTTCCTTCAGTAAAATCTCGCGCATTAATATTTCCAAAATAAAAAATTTAAGCGTCGATTAAACTAAATGGAAAAATGAGAAATGTATACAGCAGAACCTCGATTTACCGAATGTATTGGGGTTGAGCCAAGTTCGGATTAACGATTATTCGGATAATTAAAATTTGACGACGCAAAATAACATGCATATGTAAAACATCCTAAAGCGAGCTAACGATGCACCGGTCTAGTCCTTATCGAGCTTCGAAACTATTTCCAGTGTTTCTCCAACACAAGAACATTATGCTGACACTTAGAATTGGAAGTACCATTCACCGTAGTCACAATGTACTCGACGACAAAACTATTATTTAATTATAAAGAATTTTCGAAATGCCCGCAGATGAATATCTCAACTAATGAATGTTGCGCGGAAAATCGATGTGCGAGAGGTTTTACATATTGTTTAAACAAAATACGCACGATACAAACTTGATCGCGCTTGCACTAAAATAGCGCTTCACGTAGTATTACGAAATTGCATCGAAATTTTGTGCCATGGTTCGGATAATAGAAATTTGGATACAGCAAGTTGCAGTTCCGATAATAGAGGGTTCGAATGACGGAGGTTCGGATAATCGAGGTTCCACTGTAAATGAAATTCATAAGTTTAACGATTGGACGGTTCGATGATGAACATTTGACTGTTTAAAATTTAGACGTGGTATAAAACGATATATGATATATATCGTACCCATATTCCCTATATAGTTTGTCTATTGTGGGGAGGCAGCGGAAGAAACGAGGAAGTATTCGATCATTTTCACGATGAGGGACGTTGTACAAAGCTTCCTTATTTCTCTTCGGCGCTGATTCGTGTTAATGGACTGTACATAATTGAAAACATTTTCACCAACGTTTCAAACATGCGTACGAGGTATTCCATATCAAGTAGGCCACCAATGTTCTCCGGCGTGAACCTTTTTCAATGTAATTTATCCTTTGAGACTTCCGGAATTTTTTTTTTGTTTCGACGTTTGTTGAATTAAAAAAATACAGAAACTATTTTCGATATTTATTTCCGAACTTATGTATCGTCCAGTTTAGAATTTTTCAATAAACAATCCCACACATCTATAAATATACGAGCACCGTCCAATTATTAAAGAAAACGGGGTGGCCCACTTGGTGTGAAATGATTGATAACAAAATTTTGTTCACCTTCCAATTACTTTTCTCAAAATTGCAATAAAATTATTTAATTTCTACATACGTTGGTAGGTCAAAATTCGTAGCAAAATTGCATCGACACGTTAAAATTGTTAAATTCTAATTAGACGAAAACTTTTAGGGAAATTAATGCAATTTTTGGAACAGTTATTGGGAACTTAGGTTTTTAATTATCACTGTAACCCTACAAGCCCGCTGTTCGATGTCGACCGGTGAATAAGCTGGAGTAGCATTAAATCAATTGTTACAACATTTCTGTTTTTAATTAACTTCAATGAACACAAATTATTCGATCGGGTTGCTAAAAAAAAAGTACCTCTGAATACTCTTGGTGTTTTTTTTTAATTTTGCAAATCAATACACAAATCGATTCATCACTTGCCACCAATGTAATATGGAGAACAATGTGCCGCGCGGACATTCTTGAAAATGACAAGAAAGTTGCATATTAATACTTTTTACAACGAATGCAGGAGAAGTGCTACTCCGTGCCTGCTCATTGTGGTGCTGTACAGCTAGCGTGCGTAAAGTACGAGAAGTGTGCGTAAAGCAAAATCGACCCGGTGTGCGCATGCGTCGCTCGGCAGGCATGAACAGCTGCACTTTTTATGCACGAGGTACATAAACGTTTCTTTCGCTACTCTCGTACGAAAGTTTACACCAGAAGGAATTATTTTTATTTATTAAAAAATAAAACCAAATTGAAAGATTTCTTTTTCAATGCGGCTCTGAATTGCCCAAAAATTAATCCTCCATTTTTGTAAATATTAATCAAAATTTATGCGAGAAAAATAATATGCAACTTCCTTGTGCGAAAAAAGCTATTTGATCCGTTAAAGTTTAAGCCCGTAATATTTGGATACAATTGTGACACAGACAGTCGGCTCTACAGCATATATATATATAAATATATATATATATACATATATAAGCATATAAATATAGACATTAATCGAAATAAAGTTTAACTTTATAATATTGTAAATATCTTATTATATTTTATACTTTGTTGATCGTACATAAGTGATTTTTAATTTCTCTAGTGGTGATGAACGCCGCGACAACCAAATTTGCGCATGGAACTCCGTATGAGCAAGATTTTACGATGGGGGAAAACAAAAACGAAACGAGGAATTAATTCGAAGGAAACAACTCCCTCTTTGATTGAGTTTATCTTATCCGAAGCGCGAAACATTAACGGTTACTGGAAAGAAATGCATTTACCTGGTGAAATGATTTTCAAAAATAGCGATTTATTGAAAAGATGATTACAATGAAGAGTAGAAATTAATTTTTGAAACCATTAAGGATTTGGAAAGTGCAAATTGATCGAAAAGTTGACAGAATCAAAGAAAAAAAAAACACAGGCTAGTCGACCTCAAATCGAAGGTTTCGCTAGAGCAATTAAAAACATCCAATAACATTGCGAACCTCGGTTTGCAATACATGTATTAACGATAACTGTATCAAAGAGTCAATCGCGAATAGTGACTATAATTACAATCTTGTATGCACCGCATATTTTCCAAGATCCCGACATTTTCTCAAGTCGATTAAGTCAATTCACGTAAAAATTGTACGGTCGTATTGTTGATTCGAAGCTGAGCAAACATTGCCCTTGAACTAGTCATCTGCAGTTCATAGTCATCGACATACGAGTGGGTAAATTTGTCTGCCAACGACGACGCTCGAACGTCAGCGGCACCATCTATCGAGTGATCTCCTTGGGTGAAAATACGACCGGGCCGTAAATAGAAAAAATAAACTACACGGTAAAAAGTTTTGCGGAAGAAACGATTTACTCAATTTTAAATGCGGGATGAGGCGTGTTAACTTCTTTTCTTCAATTTTGGGAAAATGCGTATATATATCTACGTATCACAGAAAATCAAGAATTTACAGACAGCGGGGGAGGGTTAATGCATATTGCGATACAAATAGACTACTGGAAGGTATAATCTGTACCTTGGGGATCTGCGGTATTGTCAATTCATCAATATTTTCTATTTTTTTTCTTTTTTGAGGAATTGTGTGTGACGAAAATATTGAATAATCGACATTATATCGGATATATATGAAACGATAGTGAAACCTTGGCCCACTCGTAGAAGAATTATTTGCTCGTCGACGTGTTTAGTGTTGACGTTAAATATACCCGATTCACGTACGTAAACGTATTAACGAATGCGGAACGTCATTAAAAAAAAAAAAAAAAAAAAAAAAAAAAAAAAAAAAAAAAAAAAAAATGCGTATAGATTTTTGTACATATTTCATATTTGTAATCTCAGTGTTTTCGCTACTATTAAACAACCACCTGAATTCCATACCTCAATGATAAAGATAAATAATAAACAGAAATCATTAAATTTATTATGTTTTGCGCCGTGCATTTATTTAATCAACACCCTCGTCGAATGAACAGTTACAGCCGTATTTCGCACACATTATACAAGATAATACATCTTCAGTTGCGAAATCGAGGAAGGAAAGCAATTAATGTATTCCCTAATTTATTTTTTCACCTTAAATATTCGTAAGAATATATGTTGCATCCGAAAGGCACTGATAAGATTAGAGGATAAGCGGAAATAAAAATACTTATGCAGGCGTGTCACCATGTTTATATTTAGACTTTTTGTTGTTGTTGTTGTTTTTTTTGCATGTCAAATTATACAAGCACGTATGACAGTCGGATAATAATTACAATTTAAAAGAAAAATATAAGTAGCAACGATAATGCGAAGAATGTCATATAAAAAAAAGGATTACTGTCAACGAGCGAGCGCACGGGTCAACGAAGAGTACATAACAAAATATCTAAAGTCTAATATTCGTGTGTCACCTTCAAAAAATATGAAAATACATGTACGATTGAATGACGTACGTCGATACTAGATTTTCGTATTGCAATTAAGAATTACATATACGCCTCTGACTCCCCAATCATCTTTCGTGGTAAAGCGATTATTAAATTTGTGATAAAAATTAAGATAAATCGATGGCGTAATACTGACAGTTTGAAGATTCTCCGATTAGCTTCCGTAAAATACTCCGAGAATAAATCTCGGAACGCTTTCGGTAAATCGAACGATGATAAATAAGTTATCATATTTTCGTTATTTCCGAACACTGATCAATTTTTTGATTCTAACAAAATAGTAAATAAAATACGAGTGCGTGTATTGATAATTATAAATCGATGGGTTAACGACACAAGAGCTCATCGATTTTTGTATAAACATAGATGATACAGTTCAGTGGGTCATCAATCAAGATTCAACTGTACGCCCTTACGGAGTTATACCAACGATATTATAAAAACGAAAAAATCGCTTGGTGATGATTTTCGAAATGCTACAAGGGCATTTTATCATTTGGGTGTTTGATTCGCGTTTATTTATTATTACTGTTATTATTATTATTATATAATTATTATTAACATTATTATTATCTACAGCTAGTTCGGGACATTTATTTACAAGGCTTGGTTGGTTGGTTTCGATCCACGAGGAAAAATAACGTTTCCCCTCCCCCGATCTCGAAGATATTATTAGTATCGATATTACTCAATGTAGATGTCCTCTATCGGGAAAGCAGTCTCAATGAATTTGGTGTAGAATCGATGGAAGGCTCGCCTGCAACATAAGTACAAGTTTCTCAATCACTTTCTGCCCCCTTATCCGTCGTCCAAATCTGCCTTTTTTTTTTCCTTGAAGCGATTTGAAACGGACTCGTCGGTAACAAAAACTACAATCCATTTAATTGTTTTCAGGGAACGTTCCACATCGCCTTAATTCCTCACTACTGCTCACCCGACAGCTTCGGCAACCGGTCGCGTCGACTCCTGACCGATGAAAACGTGACACGCGAATCTCTGCAATGTCGGATGCTTCGTGATGAATCCGAGATAGCGATGGTCACGCGGATGAAAGGCGCAGAAGGAGACGTTCTTCAGCGAATAGAAGTAGTCGTGGCATGGTCCTTGATTTTTCTGATTACAATTAACGAATGACTAACGTTATTAAAATATCATTATTTTTCTTTTTTTTTTGCAGATAAAAAATTTCCGAATTTTTGGAATGGCATTATTGAAAGCAACTCTGCTCCACAACCAGCGGACAGACTATCGACGCTTTTGCTTATGGCAGGGACATAGAAAACGCTTGTGGGCCTCACACGGATGACCCAGCAATCTTAAGTGCTAGGAGACGCCTCGCATCGCCGGACTATCGAGGCATTCTAGGAAGAGTCCCCAAAGCGTACACTTCTCTTCTCAACATTCAAACTTCTATCCGATTATATTTTTTGCCGACCAATATACGATTTTATAGTCTCCACACACAGTAAAAAATAATATCGTAAAATCGGAATATGAAGTTTCGTGAAAATAATTTTGTCAAATAAGCGACAAACTCGCTCGTTAGAGCTTGAATATACAAACATGTCCTTTTATTTCCCGTGTCGTTAACAATTTTAGTTTGGACTTTTTTTTTTTTTTTTTGTAAAACTGGAAACCGGATCGTGAGTCCGAAAATTAGCAAATAAAAAATTGCGGACGTTTGTGGACAATAAGTTGTTGTAAAAAGTACAAATATTTGTTACTGTGCAGTCCACAGTTTCTTCTTACACTATCGAGAGTACCGATTCGGAGTTTATGAACCATTGTAGTCGAATGTGGAAAACATTGGTATTTTTTTTTTTTTAACTTTATGACCGTAACTCTAAAGTAATTCGCGGGCATTATCAGACTCACCGGAGGCTTACTCCTGTCGACCATACGAAGCCCTTGATCGGATACCTCGAGGATGCAACTCTGGGACGTCGGCGAGTCCTGCGATGAGTTGCCGACGATCCTCCGAACCGCTTGGCAAACAACCCCGGTACCTTTGTGCGCGAGAGTTTCGACAGATCCGAGATATCCCAACAAGTAACGTTCCCTCTTGACTTTCGGTGTCGACGGATCAAAGTCACTGTAATCCATGTCGACTGCATAGGCCGATGGAAATATTCCCTGACGACCGGTTCGCAGATTCACACCTGTGGCGAACAATCACGAATAACGATACCCGATATCTCTACACGACGATATCAAATATCTGCGTTGCCTCGAGGCTGGTATTAAAAATCGTATTCACCATAATATGTTTATCTTATAATAAAATTCTGTAATCGTTATCAAACGAACCTTCGCACCACAGGTCGTCGGCCTCCTTCTGCACGTATATCGGGTCGCCGATTTCAAGATCGATCTCGTCGTGATGGCGCGGTACGAACTTGTGCAATCCTCGGTGGGTCGCCTCGAGAAGTTCCAGTTGCGTGAAGGGAACACCTCCGCTTCCTTCAATAATTATTAAATTCATAAATTGTTATTCAATCGTTTTGATAAAAATAGTTGCATGGTAGATGACTGCAAATATATATATATATATAAACGATTTTTTTTCTTCATCTAAAACAATATCTCGTGATAAATCAATCACTGATTGTAATATTCTAAATGATAAATATTACGCCGATAAATAGTACAGAACACGTTCCAGTGTACATATATTTTTAAGGATTTTGACATTTTAGTTACTAGAATTTCTTTATATTGTTGTTAACATTTTTTTTTTAATATCCGAAATTTCATCTACGGTGTGTCAGTTTTTTTCATTGTGGACGTATTTATAAAAGGAAAAATATGTATATATACACCCATATATATATACATATATACAAAAAAAGGTTCGGCAATATCAAACTAAGCTGCGGTTGCGGATGGCGAAGGAAATATTTAGTCGATTGAACGAATATTTTGTAGTTTGATCTAATATTCAGTTGCTTCCACGAATAGTTATTGGAATTGAAGAAACAATTTATTCAATCGACCAAACATTTCCTTCGCCACTCGCAACCGCAGCTTACTTGATATTAGCAAACCCTTTTTTGTTCGGTGTACATATATTTTTTTTTTTTTGCTTACCCGGAGTGCTGCCTGGCGATACCGAGTCAGTATTCTGCAGGGTATTGCAAGGAATGGGTGATACACTTTTCGGTCCATTGTCGGGTGAGTGAGCAGTGCTGTGACCGCTGTCGGTTGCCATTCGCTCGCTGTCCGGCGAGCTGTCCTCATGACGAAATCGCGCATGACACTTCCGGAGAACCAAATGAGGTCGACTCGAACCCGTTGCACCTGCCAACTCGTCGGCCAGCGAAGTCGAGTTGTGCAGAGAAACGTGCTGCTGCTGCTGCTGCTGTTGCTGTTGCTGCTGCTGCTGCTGCTGACCCCCGTTCAGCGCTGCGACGATAAATCGATCGAAAGGGTTGATCATTAATTTTCTTTTTTATATCCGTCAAAACATCAAAAAAATTAAAATAAAAATTAAAGTAATTATAATTCGATATATAAGAGGATAGAGTGCAATTTCCGTCGGACCGATCGCGAGCTCGCCATCGACTGATCATCCGGATATAAAAACATTTAATGTCGATGCGATGTCTTGTATAATTTTTCTTGCGGTTTGAGCCTCTGCGGTTTTGCCTCCAAGAACACACTGTGTCTCGAACTTTACCGACTCGACCGATCAGAGATGACACGAACGAGGTTACTTGAAAACCGAAAATACAGCATTATACTGTAAAAAAAAAAATTAATCAAATTCAATTTCCATGCATGTTTTTTTAGTCATGTTTCATTTTGAGAATGATGAATACGGTCCACCCCATTTAACCCCGCAAATTACCCCGTAAATCAGTTACAGATTCGGCCATATTCGTCCACGTCCATCCCATACAGATAAACTGTTGAAGATAGAGAAGATTCTACACAGTAAAATTGGTACCAACGTTTCTTATCCACAATCGTCCACAATTACTTTCGTGTTAAATTTTACAACAAAAATGTCCATTTTACAGCAAAATGTTGTCCATTTTACAAAAAAAGTCTGTTAATTTAAAAAAAATATATATATATATATTTTTTTTTTTTGTAAAATTAACAAGAAAATAATTGTTTAACTTTGTGGACAAAAAATTTTTGTTAAATGTACCAAATTTTTTTAAACTGCGCGCACAGTAGTCTCATTCGGTTGCAGGCCACTTACATTTCTTGTTCTTCGGTATTTCCGGCAGACGTCTTCGTCGACGCTCGTTAGCCCCGCTGCCCGAACGATTCGACGGCACGTGTTCCGGTGTCGCCCATGAACCGAGACTCGAGCACGAATCGCCGACATCACTGACGACGCTGTCGCGTCCACCATTGTTATTGCCAATTGTTCCACCGGATCCAAGACCGGCGTAACCGCCCGAAGATCGCCCCCTGCTGCTGCTGCTCAGTCCACCGAACAAGCTGATGTCACCCAAGGTAGTCGCATATAGTGAACTTAACTAATTTAACCCTTTCATGCCACGATCACGAAAGCGCTCAAGCTCGGCGTCGTCGTCGAAAGGACCGTTGATGGGCAGAGCTGACTCATGGTTTTGCTTTTCTTTTCAATTATTATTATTATTATTTTTTTTTATGTTAAATTTAGCAACAACTCCAACGAGACTATTCACCGGACATTTAATGAGAGCTGAGCCGGCAATGCAGCCCAAAGTTTTCGTAAAACAGTTGACATTTAGTGCGCGTACTCCGATCTTCAACCCGTTTCGCCCGCAGCCTCTTTCATCGTTAACTTCAGGCCACGCCTGCCGCGTCGAAAATTTAATTAACGAGCTAATTTCGTTTTTCTTCTGCGAATAAAAGCCTACCGCATGCAAATTAATATGTACTGTGTAAATCGGAGCTGAGCAAAGACGTCGAGTACTCAGCGCTGGATGATACTCGTGTACCGCAAGGATAACGAGTGCTCAAGTACCAATTACTGGACACATATCAATGCATCGATGCGTAAGGAAGTGGGCTGCAAAACGGACTATTCTTGCAAATATTTTGCGGGACACTGATCCGTTTTGTCCCCTCACTCGCCATTCGTCTACTCGAGAAGTATTTGCTCAGATCCTGTGGGGGAGAGCGGGCCAAAATGGGACAGTGGGGCAAAACGAGACGGCGGAGCAAAACGCAATTTTTCAATGATTTTTGGACGGAAGAATGAGGCAAAAAGGAGCAGAAAATCAATATTTATAAATGGAGCAAAATGAGGTATTGAAAAATTATTGTAAAATTGCGTTTTTCCTCGTTGTCCCGTTTTGCCACGCTCTCCCCTATATTTATGGCAATGTCATGCCGTGTAAAAAAAAAATACTCCCGAAATCAGACATACCTGAAATCGCTATCGGCTACGATCGATGAGTGTTGATCGAGATCCTCGCTGTCATCCGCCGACGTATGACCGCTCTGATTGTCGTGCCGATGATGCGCGGCCGCCGCCTCTTCGTCCTCGGAATCCCCGCCGATGCCCGTTGACGATCTGCCGATATCGGGATCGCTCGCCTGCGACGACGTCGGTGAATCGTCGACCATGACATCGTGAACGAGTCTGAAGCGATATTACACAATGTTCTCATGAGTATCGGACATGCCTGGACACAGAGAGGCTCGTATCGGATATAAAGAAGGGATTAAAGTGTCCTGGCAGAGGGGAAGCCATTTCCGCGCAGTCACAACATTTATCGTCTTATTCCGTCATTGTAAAGCAACACGTTGATGAGGATTGTCAGTCCGCGACGATCGTCGCTCAGCGCACCTTTGACTTTTGATGGGCATCTTCCTAGATCGATATGTACGTTTTTTTTTTGTTTTTTTTTTCAAGATAAAATATATTCGAATAAATGACGCAATGTGGAATAAATAAAAATCACAGAATCTCAGTTCGTGCAATCATGGAATGCAGAGTCCAAATGTTATTTCTACGACTGAAAAACAGATGGGCGTGACCCGCAGAAATTTACATTTCAAATGTTGTCGGTTACGCTCGCAATCTTGAAGTTTTCGCATACATTTTTCGCCTCCTAACTGTTCATTTACTTTATAATTGTTGTCTTAAAAGTTTTTTTTTTTTAAGATTTCTTTATACTTCCGGTTTAATTCAATTTCTATTATCGCTATTGTCGCCTTAACTTGCATTACACAATTACTACAAGCGATTATTGGAAATTGTTGTTTCGGGCATTTTAACGTCGCTTCACAAAATACCCCGTTCATTAACCGCCCGGCGTTTCCAACCGATCGTCTTCCCTAACTAAGTTACCTGCCAGCTAAATTGACCCATAGGCATGAGAGTCACGTACGCTTCGCACGACGAGAAGATACGAATATATACGACTCTGTTGGATGCTGCGTATCCGCGTCGATCGATTTTTCATTCGTCGAACCGGAAATCGCGAGACTCCTTTCGCGCAAGTTAATTATTGATTCGCGATCGAATTATCAGCGATTTTGCCCAATGACTCGAATTATCCGACCTGTCTTTGACCCCTCGACGAATCAATGAACTCCGTTGTTCCATCAAGGATAAACGCCTGTTCGATCATTCGGTATGAATTTCAGCCGTCGCGTCGCGACAATTAAACAAACTGAAAATCGATATCTCATCTGATAAACAATAAATTTCATATAATATTTATACTGTATTTATGGAATATAATTTTTTTTTACATTTGTAAACCTTTGTGGAGAAGAAATTTGTTTGTTTTTTTTTTTTTTTTTTTTTTACTGTGAACGCACTGTGCAACATCAGATTGTAAAATTTAATTGTGAGCTCCGTCAGCATCCTCGGATATAAAAAAAACGATTGGCTGCAGACCGCTCGACATATAAAATTGCGACAAATAAATGGAGCAGCAGCGTTTCTTTTGGGCGAAGCGTTATTCAATGCACCTCCCCGTTCGCACCCCAGTATCGACGTTCGCGGGGGGATAAAGGTCGGTTTCAAGTTGCACTTTGCGGCCACGCAGTCTGCAAGAGCGAAACGACAGAGAGTAAACTCATTCTACGCTTCCTCACTTCGATGTCTCGCCAATTTGTTCTTGTCACGAAATCCGAAGAAATTTTTACTCGAATGATCAAATATTCATGCGCTCCTCCGTCATTTTTTTTTTCTTTTTACGCAGGCTGAGCACGTTTGAAGGTCTCGGTGGCACAATAGAAATAGTAACTGGATCGAGATAAATTTTTTGTTTTTCATCGAAAAGCTGTTGATTGTGAGTTTCGACCGCAAACCTGTTTTACCAACAACAACAAAAAAAAGAAAAGGTTTTTGTTTAAAATCCACCAAAAGTATAGATATTCGTGAATGCAAGAAGTATATCTATATTTCTGAAACTAGCGCAACTCGTCTTCCGTATGACTCGTTAATGAAACGACCACTTTACTCTGATTTCGGAATTCACTCAAAGTAGTCCAATTGCCTTAATCACGTAAGAGCATTAACATTTAATAAGTCAAAAGTGTTCATCTAAAAATAATCGACCTGGCGCGTGACGATCGGTCTCTGATCATATTTGAGTGACCCACATGTTCATCTCCTCGTTAAAAATCCACACAGGTCAAATCGTCTTCGATTACCTCGTTGCTGCGATCGAACTACAGTCGAATAAATAACTATTCGCGAGTGTGTGGATAATGTTTTTTTCCTTTCCTTCACGGTTCACAATGATTCATGAATAACAACACTGTTCCGTCAGACGAAAGGGTGTCGATTCCTCTGACGTACTATGTTGACTCCCACCGGACAGTCTCGATGACAATGGTTGATGAATCAGAAAAAAAAAAAAAAGTGAAGAAGAAACGATGAAGATAAATGACCTTTTGCCGTTGGACTCACGTGTAATTGGATATCGGTGCTTTGAGATGTTGAGGCAATCGTTCGAAGTAGTGTCGAAATTCTTCAAACTCCGTGTCAGCCATTCTTGACTACGAAGAAGACGACGACGACGACGACGACGACGACGACGACGACGACGACGACGAGGGTCGGATCTTGGCGGCGGCCGACGGCAGAGGCACCCTCTTTCTCAAAGTGAAATATATCGTGGAGGCGCTGCGTTCGCATTCATCCCCTTATTGATTCGGTGGGGGTTGCGGTGAACGCAGGCGCGACCCCCGTACGAGTACGAGAGCCGTGCGCAACATCCCTATGCGATAAATCGAGCATCCAGTGCGACAGGTTGTGGGGGCGAATGAAAGAAGGATATATACACGGAATACATATAGCGTGCAGTTTTATATATCTATATAGAAAACGCACTCTGTAATACGCGATGAAGAAATTGCACTTTTTACAACCCGTCCGCTGCGCATGTGGAGTATATGAAGAGAGTTGCACGCTCGGTATTCGCTCTAGAAAGTTACGATAGCAAACTTTGGGGGGGGGGGGGAGGGTTGATGGAGGTGCGACACTTGAGTGATCTATCTGATCACCTGTTAGCCTCAGATCCAGACGACGCAATATAGAACGCTACTAGAGCGATAGAATTTCATTGATCACGGTCATTCACTGGGAGCTTCATTCATTCGAGGAAAATAATGATTTTTATGAAAAACATTACTTCCGGTTTGAAAATCTTAGTCTCCTATCGCTAGTGACATAATCTAGGGGAAACGTCACTTCTGGTTGAAAAAATGAGATTTTTAAATCGCAATTGACGTTTCCCCTACATTACGTCGCTTTCGGACAAAAAGGTGAGATCTTCACACCGGACGTGACGTCAGATAGTGAAAAGAAGAGAAAGTATTCAATGTTTGTTCATTAACGTTACTTTCGGTAAAAAGACTAGTTTTCAATCCGGAAGGGACGTTATAAAAACATATTTCAATTATTATCGCGAGAAAAGCTGATACTTCTGAAATCGAGAAACTTCTTTCTTGTATCTACGATTTTGAACCAGAGTACTTAAAATAGTCTGAAACAAGCAGAAATGTGATTTGTACCTGGCATTCGGATGTATGTGTGTGTGACCGACTTGCATCGTTCACAACGGACTATAACTAGGAGATGATTTGAGATCGCTGGTTGAAATTTGGTAAACTAGTAGAGTGTTCAAGTCTCTTCATTCGGCGCAATTTTTATGCATATTAAGGCCGAATTAGAGATTTTACGGGATTTTGAATTTTTTGAGAAATGTCTGTGGTAGCTCTCACTTGCGTTAATTTTGAGCAATCGTCCTGAAACTGTACACGAATATAATATTGTGATCAAAGACCTTTGGTAATGAATTTGGCCGAAATCTATCGAGACGTTCAGATTTTATGGGATTTTGATTTTTGTGAAAAATTACGAAAAAATGTCTAATTCCCGTAAAAATGGAGGTATCGACTTTAAATTTGATACGGGAATGGAGATACACGGTACAATGTTTGGTATTAAATTTTGCGAAAAATGATCATCTAACCATTTACATTTTATGGGATTTTGAAATTTTCGAGCTTTTTGCAAGTTTTGTTTTTCATGTACGTCGCGTGTTTGTGCATCAAATGTTGCCCTAGGAGTAAATTAATGTAGAAATTCGTCATCAGCGGCGAAAATACATAAGACATGACCTCAAAACGACGAATTACGACAGATTTTCCACAATAAATTTTGCGTAAAATGTTTACCGTTACTATTTGATGAGATGTAGGAATTTTTTTTTATCTTACAAAAAGGTTGCGAAGTAATTTGCACATGGCTTCCTCATTTGTTACAATTTTGCGCACAGTTTTTTTGATTATTTTTCTCTCTGAACCTGAACCGGCAAGTCGTTTTGCATTAAAGTCAAACACGACGGTGACGTTGAAAATAGTTTAAAATTGAAATTTTCAACTTTTTCAAATTGACAGCCATATGCAAATTTCAATTTTCAACTTTTATGAGGAAGCAATATGAAAATTCAAATTTTCAACATTTCTTTTTTGTTTTCGTCGATGTCTACGATTTAGGAAGGGTCATTTCGAAGGGACTAAAAGTTTGGTAAGCGAGGCTCTTAAAAGACTCGATCGAAGACTGACGCGCATCCTTCAACCCGTATAAGAAGAGTATGAGAATACTGTTACCGCGTGATTTCAAGCTCTATAGCTAGACCAGCGTCCCTCGTCAACGGGATCGGAGCGTCTTCTTTGAAACGTGGGAGCAACCCTTCATTCGTGCCAAGAGGTAGCCCCAAGAGGATCCCCGTGTTTGCTAACAGTGAATATCCATCGTTTTGTTCCCAACGCTGCTTCCTTTGCATTTTTCTCATTCTCCGAACGGACGACGAGTTTTATGGTTCCATTTTTGCTCCGTGGACTTTTCAACAAATCATGCTTCACTTTCGCAATCGGCATATTCAATGATATATCAATTGAAAGATAGAAGCGCGATGTAACGAATCGTTCGATAAACCGTAAAAAAAAATTAATCGATGATTCCTACAGTTAATATAATGAGCGATTACTTGTCAACGTAGACAATTCGAACAGTGGAGAGCGTCTAGTGGAGAAAACGGATCGTGATTATTCTTGTCACTTTGTCGGAGAGTTTCGCTTCCCTTTCCTTCTCCGTCGTTCCTATTCTCTCACTGTTTCACGGTGAATGAGCCGATATGCTAGCCGACCAATGCGGGCGGTAAGTGATTGCGACAGCAGCCCCACAAAACGATCGCCCTCACTGTTGAAGTTCGCATGGTGCGTTTACGTACAGTAGAAAAGAGGGACACGATGACGCCCACGGATTCTAACCCAGCGGTAGCTCGACATATGCCCTTCGATGTATATTTGACACAACTTTACCATTCAAACCTACAGTCATACCCACAAGGGTCACCAAGATCTCATGAAAAAAAAAAAACTATAAACGTTCGGCACACGACACGAGTTTAAATTTGGCTTTATTGCAACTAATTTCTTTCTCGTATATTTTACAATTTTTTTTTTTTTTTTACAAACGACCCATTTTTTATTTTTAAAACTGTACAATTAATGCAAAAAAATGTCTAACAAAATATACGTGGACAAGAATAATTTGTTAATTGTTGAAAGTTGTTTTACCGTGCGTACTATAGTATCAATACCACTTTATCTTCGATGAAATCGGGAATTACGAATTGCCGGATTCTGGGTAATATTTTAAGGTCATATTTATGATTTTAGCATCTTTGGGCACGTTAATCATCGGGGGATGTGAGTGAGCGGACCGAGATCGATCTCGGAGCCGGACAGGGCAATTCTTTTAGCGCGAGAAATACACCCGGTATAATTTAGCCAGGGGTTGAAGCTTCTGAAGATAGTGGTAAGTGATGGAACCTGGTAATGTGCTGCATCTGATTTTGCCGCTGGATATAGCGGAGCCGAGACGAAGAAGAAAAACACAACCTGGGGCCATTCGAACTTTTTATTAACAGTCGCCTCAGTCGGTATTTCAGCGATTCGTCCTTCGGAAGGGTTTCCAAAGGTAGCTGAGCTTTAATTATACTTTATTGAAGTAGGAATGAAGATTCTCGCGGTATATTCTGAAAGGGCTCTCTCAAAATGAATCTCGCGTGTTAACGATGCGTTCGACGAGTTATTGTCATATACTATTGAGAGACTTCACTGAAAAGTTTAGATGGAAAAAAGAGCGTCGATGCTATTCGGGTCAACGAAGAGAGTCCTTCGTGATTCTGCGTATTCTGGCCACTTTGTTCCGCTGAAACGATCCTCAGCTCCGCGCCTGAGACGCCCATGCAATGAAATCTGCAGAATAAAGCTTCGAACGTGCGTCGTGCAGGTTCACATCGATACACCGAGAAAAAATAACGCGATATTATTTATTTCATCATGATTATGAAAAAAAAAAATACCCTCAAATAAAAATGGTCACACTGCTTTCGCATGAATTGCATTAAATGTCTACAATTGAGTGAGGCCCGTCTTCGGACAAATTTCTATTGCTTGAGCTGAAAGGCAAAAATTTAACCTATAGAATCGGATTAAAATTCCATTGTATTAAATAACCCATAGCTTAATTTTTTAGCTCTCGCCGTGGGAATTTATAGTATAGGGGAGAGCGGGCAAAATTGGACAGTGATGCAAAACGGAACAATGAGGAAAAACGCAATATTCCAATGATCTTTGGATACCCCACTTTGCCCCATTGATATATTCTGATTTTTAGCTCCTTTTTGTCACACCCTTCTTTCAAAAATTATTGAAAAATTACGTTTTGCCCCGTCGTCCCGTTTTGCCCGACTGTCCCATTTTACCCCGCTCTCCCCTAGATAGTCAAAGATTATAAAAGTTGTTTTCGAAGTGCGAAATGCGAGATTCTTGTTTGCGAATAAAATGTTCGATGACTAAAAATAACATCATGAGGTGTACAAAAAAAAATTACGCACGTTGATGTGTTTTAGGGACGAAATCCTGTACGAGAACTCTCTCGGATGTCGAGTGACGTCACGGAATATTCAGTATCCGCATAAGAATCGGCGGAGGAGTGGAACGGGTGTACAAGAGGGAAGCTCGATTCGATGCAACATTGGAGTGTCCGGGCGGCGGGTTGGAGTTTGCTTCCAACCCCCATGAAATGTCTAATCCGCCAATGGGGCGTTTGGAACCGACGAGAGGTCGGACCAATCGGGAAGAGATCGTCTCGAAGAAGACGCGGGGGTATCGCGGAGGTACCGAGGACTTAAGAAGAATGGGGACCGACTTCTCGAGAACACTGTGACCTGTAAGCCCGAAGAGGGTTGCACGAAGCATCGTCATCGGACTAGACAGCCTTCTCTTGCAAGCTTCGCTCGGAAATTCAATATAATTCAGAAGCGTTTCGTTAAGTCCTTCGGGAGTGAATTTTGATTGATAGTGTCAAGGGTAGTTTCGAACGTCCGGTCATCATGAGTGGATCGGGAAAAGGTCTTTTGGGAATGTGGCTGTACAGAAGGGGCGAAGAATGGGCGATCAAGGAGGGCAGTCCGATGCACAAGCCTCGAGACGTGAGTAATTAATTCGAAACTTCATATCGCGCCGTAACATTCAAATTTCACGTTACTGAGCAAAAAAAAAAAAAAACTTCACCGTCTTTTTTTTTTTTACTTAAAAACTTCAGTTTTGATTTACCGAAAAACTTTAGTTGTATTTGCTGAAAAACTTTATTTTTTTTCTTTCACTCAAACTTCACGGTTCATATGTGTAAAATAATGTCTGAAAGTATATTTTTTACCTTATGAAAACTGACATATTAATAACGAATTTCACAGTCTTAAATTTTCCATACAATAACTCCAAACATGATCACGAGTGGTCTTCAGTGAATTCGGAACTAAATGGTGATTGATCGAATCTTTCTGGATCAGATTCCATTGGTGGAGAAAACTCAGGGCAGCGACACGAAAAATTCCGTTGTCTTCTCGCTGAAGAATCAAGTCGGTGGATTGGCTCGAGCTCTACAAGTATTCCAAGTACGTAAAAAGATTTCGTCGATGAACTTTTGCCTACCAAAGCTCGCCAAGTTTTTCACTCTTTTGTTTTCTTGTTAATTTTATCATTTTTGTTTGTTCACGAAACGTCTTTCTAAGGTGAACGACCCAATTACTGATAACCTCAACATCGCATGACATCAAAAATGAAAATGAATGGATTGTTGAAGACAATGGAGGTATTTAAATAACTGGTATTACAGAAAAGTTTAGAGTTATAATCAACTAAAACAAGTATTATTTTATTATTATTGATCTTTAAAAAAAAAAACAATAAACTCGAAATATACGCACTGTTGTAAATTACCCGATTAGTCCATACTGTGATTGACCTAAAATTTTATCATGTAGCCTATAAAGGGACCTATCTAAGGCCTAATCTGACCTCTTGAATCTATGTCCGATTAGTTACGAAACATAACATACCAGCGTGCTCATAGCGTTGTCTGAAATATGCGGACAACAATGGGATCATATTTCAGGCTTAATTAATTTGCAATGGCGTCTTTGTAGGCTTAATTAATTTTGAACCGCGTATTTTCCAGCAAAATTCTAATTCCTCATTCTTTTTCCGCGCACCACTGTTTTCATTGACCTTTAATCACACGCTGCAAATTGGATTCATCATTTTATTCGCTTATAATTAAGAAAACGAAGCGTTTTTAGAAACTTAATTTAACCGTTTAACTAAACTGACAAAAAAAATTTCCATCGTAGATAATATGTTAAACGGTGAATAATTTGGGCCGTTCACCTTGAATACAAACATTGTTTAAATTAACATGGTCAGAATTGTAAGACCGACTAGACCAAAATTGAGGATATCTTCCGACAGGTAATGTTTGACCACTTAAAGAAGAAGAAAAAGAAACTGAAACGTATTAGCGATCTCTGCGATAGTTTGCTCGGACACATTGCACGTTATATGCGGAGCGTCTTACGTGTCTAAAATATCTTCCTCACCATTGTCAAAGATCCACAGTGATCAAACGAGTTCGGTGAGCGACGATAGTTCGATACACGATCTCTCGCGAGCAATCGGCAGTATTGCAGGAAATCGCATCTGCACGGTGATCGCTGCATCGATGCACTCATACATGTTTTTCAAATCTTTTAATGGTTCAAAGTGCGCGTTCGATATTTCGTTGATCGGAGTATTTGCATTTCGTTCATAAACAGAAAAGAAGAAAAAAATTAACGAAAATTGTATTACATTTCGTGAGTTGAATCTCGGGGAATCGGATCGACGCGACGACGCAAACCGGTTGTCCTTGAAGTGTGGAGTTACGCTTCGGGGCCACGGACAGCGCAATACACACCAGCACAAAATAAAATCATATCGATGAAGTCCGTTGGAGCAGTCATAGTATTTTATTTTTTATTTTTTTGGTATACTAGAAAGATAATGCTACAGTATATGTCGCCATCGGAAGAAAGTTAGCGGGTACCAGTGCGTACGTTCCTCGAGATACTTCAGTCAATTGTGACACTATCGCCGTCACCAGTCTCTGTCAAATTTCGCTGCAGTTCGAGACGTGTTGATTCGCTTTTTTTTTTTTTTTTTTAATCCAAAACTACTTGTTATCACTGGCGTTAAATTGAATTATTCAAGGATCTGGGCGTCAACGTCGTTCACATCGAATCGAGAAAGTCCGTGCGACGAGGATCCGAGTTCGAGATTCTCGTGGACGTCGAGTGCGACACCAAGAGGATGGAGCAGCTTGTGAGGATGCTGAGCCGCGAAGTCGCGGCAATAAACCTCGCCCAGTACGAGCAGATCGGTACCGTTCCTCATGCACCGTGTCTATCGGCTGCCCCGAGTTTTGGTAAGATTTCTTGTTCAGATCTTTTTTTTTTTTTTTTTTCTTCATACAATAATTATTTTATCTATGTTTGCATGTTAAAATTTATCAGTCGACTGCGAAGACTACAGTAGAACCTCGATTATCCGAACCCTTCGGGACCGGGCCAAGTTCGGATAATCGAGAGGCAAATTTTTTTACGGAAATCATATGATGTATATAAATAAGACATCGATAAATAAAATCACAGTGCATATATATTAAATAATATTATTAATTAACTAGCGATCGGGCGCTTCGCGCCCGACGCTCGGTTCTTTTATTTCTATTATTTATTGTTGACAATAGATGACAAATGCTTCGTCTATTGAAATCTGATCGCCGGATAATATATTCTTAAAGAACCGAATCTCACTTCTGATTCAAATTTCGAACACGAATATACCAATTATTTTACTGTCAGCCCAATATTTTCTCGTACACAATAAACCAAAATTTCAATTTGTTAGTATATAGAATCGTTTTCGAAAAAAAAAATTTCAAGATATCGAATTAAAACCTTCGCCATTGTTTTCAAGTGGCATATTTCCCAACCGATTTCATTAACGAAAAAATTCTAAAAAAATTTTTTAGAAAATCCTCAGCCGACGAAATCCTCAGCCGAGGAAATCCTCAGCCGAGGAAATCCTCAGCCGAGGAAATCCTCAGCTGAGGATTTTTCCAAAAAATTTTTTTAGAATTTTTTCGTTAATAAAATCGGTTGGGAAATATGCCACTTGAAAACAATGGTTAAGGTTTTAATTCGATATCTTGAATTTTTTTTTTTTCGAAAACGATTCTATATGCTAACAAATCGAAATTTTGGTTTGTTAGCATATAGAATCGTTTTCGAAAAAAAAAATTTCAAGATATCGAATTAAAACCTTCGCCATTGTTTTCAAGTGGTATATTTCCCAACCGATTTCATTAACGAAAAAATTCTAAAAAAATTTTTTTACTCAAAAAATGGTACCCTTACAATTTCTTGACGATAATGGACTTTTTGAAAAAAAAAAAATACCCCCTTCCCGTTTTTCCACTTTCACAATGGCAATATTTTTTTTTTTGAGATATCGAATTTTTACCGGCGCTATTGTCTTCAGGTGACCCATTTACGCCTAGTCTTAAAACAGACTGTCAGAATTGTCACAGGAACTGATCGAAAAACAATCGACAACGAAAAACATATGACTACCTACAGACACGAAAGACGTTAGATTCATTCTCGCGAATTAATACACTATATATGTCGGATATTTTACATCCAAAATAAAGTTCAAATGCCAATCAGCATATTCTAACCTTTCCTGGCACGTCAACGATAAGCCGATTATTTGCCAGGACCAAGAAATGTCGAGGTGACATTTTTACAGGTGACAGATTGTAAAACAATAGACTCTCAAAATCGGAAATCGAGCGTTCATTGGGAACCACTGGAATCCAAATCGAGCGACCATTGGGAACCCATGGATGACCTTAGAACTTTATTATATATAATATAATTATTTTCAACAACGAAACCTTATTTTTAATAGTTTTAAATAACAAAGTTGTACATTTTTGCTTGCCGAACGCTAGCTACCCGCTTTTAAGCAGCGAGTTCTCGAAGCCGCTTTCGTAATAGTAGCTGCATAGGGCAACATTTTTCTTGACGCTCCAACCATTGAAGACCCATCTTGACGTAGCATCATCGAGATCTTGATTTCTAGCATTCTTCATCACTTTCCTTTTTTTTTTTTGTCCCATCACCACTATCCATCTTAGACGCAAACGATTCGAGAGATTCTTCATACTTATTTATATCGGTAATCGTCGATATTTCCGACCTTGTAAAGGCGTGCTATAGATTCACTCGTTTCACCCTTTTTTAACTTCGAAAGAATTTGAAGTTTTTTTTGTCCAGCGTAAGAACATTTCGCTTACGTTTCGAGTTCGAAAGAACATTGTTGCTCGCCGCGGCGAGCAACAATGTACTATAATGTTTCGCGCTAACGTTCGGATAACCGAGCGTTCGGATAAAAGGAGTCATGGTTCGGATAACCAAGCGTTCGGATAAAAGGAATCATGGTTCGAATAATTGAGGGTTCGGATAATCGAGGTTTGGATAATCGAGGTTCTACTGTATAATGCATGCGTTACAGATTTCAGCGAGGTGGACATGCCATGGTTTCCCAGGAAAATCGGCGATCTCGATCAAGCCCAAAAGGTCCTCATGTATGGATCCGACCTGGACGCCGATCATCCCGTACGTTTATCATGTATTCGAACTTATTGAAGTGAAATCCTACGATCGCTACGGGCCTTTAGAATTTCATAAATTAATACTTTCAGGGCTTCAAAGATCCAGTGTACCGGAAGCGAAGGGAGCAATTCGCCGACATTGCAAACAACTATCGCTAGTGAGTTAGTTCACCGTGCAATCATAGATCGGATAAAATCATTGATCATTCACAAAGTAACATACATTTTCAGTGGTCAGCCCATTCCGAGGATTCAATACACTCCGGAAGAAATCACGACTTGGTGAGCGTACGAAATCTAAGTTTTTTCTATCTCTATAGCATTCCATAATTATATTACATTTTTCTATCGATATATACACTTCTTTGAATATTTTAACAATCGATCGAGCAGAATCGTGAACCGAGAATTAAACAATTTTCACGTGAGAATTCCCGTATTCATTCTCGATCCTAAACTCTACATTTACTGCGAAGATGAGCTTCGTTTAGAGTCGGCGACGTTTCTAGTTCACCGGATACAAAGTTTTCACGCGAAGCAACAAATAACGTGACTTCCTTGCTACGAAGCCAATCAGTGTGAAGACCCTCGAGTTCTCTTTGATTGCCGACAACTCTTACGCGTAGCGGACGATATCTCTCGAGAGCCCGACTCTTACACCTTGGCTTCTTGAACCCTCATTGAACCGACGGCAAACTAGTTCCCAGATAGATGTTGCTAGAGCCTCGCGCTAAACGATGAACCTTCGCGCATTCAATGCACACCTTAATTGCTCTGATTTGATTCGTTATCACTCGACGGAGAGGCTCGGCACATCCCGGCTGTCTCGGGTATCTATGAACCGTCTTATTTGCGCAAATTGTCGACATCTCGGAAGTGCACGGTCTACTGCGTTTCATAGAACTTGGATAAATACTTTATCGAAACAATTTGTTCGCTTAAGGGGGAGACAATCGTTATATTTGCCTTGATGCTGAACATTTTGGAGTTTCTTCACTATTGCCAATAAACTGGGTACATTTCATTGATACGATTCATTGATACGAAGCAATATCTACATAATAGTAAAGATCGATTGAACATTCACATCGCACTCACAGAAACTCGCCCAACTATTCGCAGATACTCCCAAAAACTCACACAATCATTCACAGACACTCGGACGGATACTCACACGGATTGACTCACACGTGATACTCACAAAATAAAAAAAAACCGTATTATTTCGGAATACGTGCAATTTGGATTTTTTTCGAAATTTTAAAAATTGACCATTTCCAGCATAGGAAATCCTATGTTAAGTTTTGCGAAACGGCACTTTTTTCAAAAAATTTCGAGATATCGAATTAAAACTTCTACCATTGTTTTCAAGTGGCATATTTCCCAACCGATTACATTAACGAAAAAATTCGACATTTTTTTTTTTTTTTTATGGGTATCGACTCACACGGTTGTGAGTGTGATTAACGGCTCACACGGTTACTCACACGATTATTCACACGGATATTCACACGGTTATCCCACGGATATTCGCACGGTTATTCGCACGGATACTCGCACGGTTACTCGCACGGATAATCGCACGGATACTCGCACGGATACTCGCACGGATACTCGCACGGATACTCGCACGGATACTCGCACGGATACTCGCACGGATACTCGCACGGATACTCGCACGGATACTCGCACGGATACTCGCACGGATACTCGCACGGATACTCGCACGGATACTCGCACGGATACTCGCACGGATACTCGCACGGATACTCGCACGGATACTCGCACGGATACTCGCACGGATACTCGCACGGATACTCGCACGGATACTCGCACGGATACTCGCACGGATACTCGCACGGATACTCGCACGGATACTCGCACGGATACTCGCACGGATACTCGCACGGATACTCGCACGGATACTCGCACGGATACTCGCACGGATACTCGCACGGATACTCGCACGGATACTCGCACGGATGCTGACATGGTACTCACACGCATACTCACAGATTCACACAGATACTGCGAGTGCGCGAGCCAACATAATCGCTAGTTATTTAATAAATGCGTCGAGTTTTTTCAACCACATGTTGCAAACATGTTTTAACTATGATTTTTTTTTTTTTTTTAATAACGACAAAAACACTCTACTTCGGACCTGATTAATTACAAACTGTTTGTTCATCAGGGGTACGGTTTTTCGCGAGTTGCATCAACTTTACCAGAAGCACGCTTGCAAGGAGTATCTCGAGAAATGGCCCAAGCTGGTCAAGTACTGTGGCTACAGGTATCGATTAAAGTTAATCATCATCACATAAACGTGTTTCTTTTCATAATAATAATAATAATTTCTTTTTTACTGTTCCCTATCATCCTCAGAGAAGACAATATACCGCAACTGCAGGATTTATCTGTTTTTCTGAAACGTGAGTGCCGATAAGTGAACATTTTACAATCAATTGTTAGAACATCTCTGTATTCGTCAGCCCGATCTTTACTCATTGATTCGTTGTTTCAAGGAATGACGGGCTTCCAACTGAGACCAGTTGCAGGCTATCTCTCACCGAGAGATTTTCTCGCGGGACTCGCGTTCCGTGTGTTCCATTGTACGCAATACATACGTCACTCGTCTGATCCGTTTTACACTCCCGAACCGTAAGTGCATTGTAAACAAAATTATTATTATTATTGTTTCAGGAAAATCTAAATGATTCCCAAAGATTTTTTTTGTTCTTAACAAAAATGGAAATTTCGTTGCCACTTGTACACTGAGAAAAAAAAAAAAAAAAAAAACTGTTGAAACAACAAAATGAGCGCAAGAAAAATTGTTGTCGTAAGTAAAGAAACATTCGATTCGACCGCCCTGTTAGTTTGATCAGCGAGGTATTCCTTTCGATCAACCAAATATTTGTTTCGCCACCCCGTAAGCGCACATTTTGTTGGCTCAATTGATTTTTTCTTTTTTTTTTTTCTACACGTAATTATTTTTTTAATTACGCGAGTGAATTTATATTTCAGGGACTGCTGTCACGAGTTACTGGGACACATGCCGCTTCTCGCTAATCCGAGTTTCGCCCAGTTCTCGCAGGAGCTCGGACTCGCTTCTCTGGGCGCATCGGACGAGGACATTGACAAGCTGGCGACTGTGAGTCAATTAATTTAAGACCATTGAATTTAAGTAATTAATTTTGAAACTGTAATCGACTTTTCTCATAGACGGTGGTATCTTCTAAGATTAAAAGAAATGTGCCGTCGAAGAGGCATTACATGTCAGCTTTTCATGACACTTTTCTTTTTACCGGAGATAGTGGCATTCGGGTAAAAAGTTGATTGCAGTTTTTGATACCAACTGGCCACGGAACGGGTGGGCGGAAGGGAGTTTCACATGCTCTCAAGGGATGCCGATCAGCCGGAAGAAATTTACACTTGTTAGAGCGCAATTCATCAAGCGGTTTCTTCTGAAACCCACGCAAAGTTAAAAAAGTCCAAAAGCGAAGACCTTCGAGGTCCTCGCACATAAAACAACGTGTGCATTTTCTTGTTATCCAATCAAGGGATGTGTATGGATACAGCACGGCCTGTCTGTATTCCGTACGAAGTTTTGTGTGCGAGCAGCTTAAAGAGAAAACGTCGTTATAATTTCGAAATAATTCCGTCTCCTCGCGATTTTAATAACGGGACAATAATATATGACGTTACAGCTGTACTTCTTCACCGTTGAATTCGGCCTCTGCAAACAAGACGGCAAGGTCCGAGTCTACGGAGCTGGCCTGTTGTCTTCGGTCGCCGAATTACGACACGCTGTCGAGGCAACGCACAAGACCTTCAGATTCGAGCCGGATGTGACTTGCAAGCAGGAATGCATCATAACGGCATTCCAGAATGCGTACTATTATACCGACAGCATCGAGGAAGCTAAGGAGAAAATGAGGTAAAAGATTCGGAAAAGTATCGACTAGTTGAGAAATTTCTATTTTTTTTTTCAACGGGAAAGGGTTTCTCACTTGAAGGGTCAAAGACCAATATCGACACCCTTCATTTTAATATATTGTACTAGCGGTTATGCTGGTAGCTGTGTGAGTGTCGGTGAGTATTTGTGAGTATCTGTGAGTATCTGTGAGTACCTGTGAGTATCTGTGAGTATCTGTGAGTATCTGTGAGTATCTGTGAGTATCCCTGAGTATGCTTAAGTATCCATGCGAGTATCCGCGAGAGGATCCGCGAAAGTATCCGCGAGGGTATCCGCGAGAGTATCCGCAAGAGTATCGGTGCGAGTATCGGTGCGAGTATCCGTGTGAGCATTTGTGAGTATCTGTGACTATCCGTGTGAGCATTTGTGAGTATCTGTGACTATCCGTGTGAGCATTTGTGAATATTTGTGAGTGGCCAATCGACACGAACATTATTATTACATAAGATTTTTATTTACAGAGCTTTTGCCAATACTATTCAACGACCCTTCGGCATTCGTTACAATCCGTATACACAATCGGTCGAGATACTCACCGATGCCCAAAAGATAACTGCTCTCGTCAGCGAGCTTCGCGGTGATCTTTGCATCGTTTCGAATGCTTTGCGAAAGATTCACGAGCAGGACGACACGGTCGACGTCGAGAGGATAACGAGCCTGCTCACCCAAGGAATAGATCTTCCGCAGGAAGTTTCCTCGTCGGAGAGCGAGGACGAGGACAAGAGTCCGAATGTCGACGAGCAGAGGAACCTCGAGGACAGACCCGAAGACGACCAGGAATATCACCCTGAAATGAATGAATTGACTCGCGAGCGTTAGACCAAAGAAGAAGAAATATTTAACTAGAAGAAATTAGTAGCTTGACCACGTGTATCGACGTTTTTTTGTCTCATTGAAAATAATATCTCGTAACTTCGAGAAAATGTTGATGTTAATGTTATAAGTATATCGTGTTTTTTTGCTTCAACGAGTCTTCCCGCCGAGGACCGTCTTGGAATGTATGTCGTGTAAAATACAGAGATTAAAAGTTGGAAATCTTCGGTTCCTCGTAAGTTCTCAGATACGAAGACACAAATGCAGACATGCGGTAGACATAAATAATTGAACAGGTAAGCATGAGGTAAGAAATATTACTGATTAAACATCAGCGAATATTTAACAGTTTAAAAAAGTTTTGATAATTCTGCCTTTTTTGTTTGTATTACAACTTGCGAGGAGAATCTCGGAAGATAAAGGCAAAGGAAGGCAAAGGATATACGTTAGAAAAAATTTCCTAAAAAAATAAGCTGAAAGCATGAAAATCCAAGTTATTATTTTACCGGGGGGTTTTCGTTCTTGTCTTTGAAAGACAGATTTATCATGAATTAACAGTGTCATCGTTAAGTGTAGTTCACATTTATTAGATATCATACATTTAATGCATTGCAACCTATACCATACATTTATTTCTAAGTCTGTCACCTGCACAGTCAAGGGATCTAAAAAAAAGACACGCTCCATTAATTTCTCATCCAGATATTGCTTTCGCGCGTGCATAATTTTTCATCTCTCTATGTCTCTCTTCCTCTCTCTTAACTCGTGTATTCTTTAAATACATGAGAATTATCTTCGTTTTGCGAGTTTATAAAATATATATATGTATATTTAATTATACTTTATATATATTGTGTATAGACTGTGCCGACCGTCCGTGTCCAACGGATTCGATAATTATTCTCTCTTTGTACGCGTCTATAAATTATATACTTTTTTTATCGTGCCTCTTCGAAGAAGTGATTGTGATTCGCCGATCATAGTCGAGATACATCTTTGCCTTAGTCTTTATTTATTTATTTATTTATTTATTTATTATTTATTTATTTTATTCCAAGATGACGAGGACAAATAAAATGTTCCGTTCATATTTAGACTTAAATACGTTTCATCGTCGTTTGGACGATTGGACTCTCGTGCATTCATTTACTAGCCCAACGATAGGAATTATTATAGTGATTGATGACTTGGTTTTTTTTTTTTTTCTTATCGCTCGATTAATACACATCGGCTCGATTCTTTTTTCTTTCTCTCCTCTTTCGCTATCGATTGTCCGGTGCACAAGAAATATGAGTCAATACACTCGAGAATAATTGAGAAGATGATTGTACTGTAATCGCGTTTGGATTACTTCGACTGGAAACGGTCGGACTGAATTACGATTGATCATTATACATTCAATTTTCATAGGTTTCATTTATTTTTGGAAGTGAAAAAAAAATTAAAATTTGGTAATTTCTGCTGAGTCAATTATCGATATTTTTTTATCCCGAAATAGGAAGGTCATGACAAGATGCGAATGTAATTGCAAAGTGATATTTTGCCAATGAAATTTTTTCCTTGGGCGACCGTTTCGCAGTCTTTTGTGGAGTAGGATCCCCGTGATATTTCATGAGCGAGCATCTAACGGATTGATTGTCGCTGATTGTCAAAGAGGCCGATATTCCGTTTATTTAATTTTCATTATCATCTCGCTATGCTTCGGGCTGCCCGTTAATATCCTCAAACGCGTTCGCAGTTAGCGACCAACTCTTAAATTTTAAGGACACTTAATTTTGTAGTGTTCGAAATTATGATATATTATTATACCACACGAACTATTCATTTTTTGTTTGTTTTTGCTGTTTACTTTGCGATATCTTATAATCTGAATGAGTCCACTCATTTATATAATATAACATGTATGTCTTATACACCTGTCGAAGTATACGCGTGTTCGCTTCGTCGTCTTAAACTTCCCTCATTATCTCACAGTGTTATTAATCTTCGTTCTCAAGTACAACATATTCGTAAATTTGATTTCTTACGTAGCTACGGGCTTATCTTGTTTTCTTAGCACTTTTTTTCTCCTCCTCTCGTTCATTGGCTTATACGCTTATTATCGGTAATATTTTCTTAAGTCAGGGAGACGTGAATTGCGCGTGCAGGTGACAATTGAGTAGTACCGTGACACGAGTATCGCAGAGGGAATTTATATAACTTTACCTTATCCAAAGTTCGTGCCTGTTTTTTTTTTTATTGAAGAGACTTCAGCGGTAAATTCTAGTCCAACGAGTACTAAAGTTATAAAATTGTACAATCATTCGAAAAGCAACGGAGGTTAAGAGGGTCGAGTCAAGTATAATAGGATTGCGTCTCCGAGGTTTAATTTTTTTTTTTTTTTTTACATAAAAAACCAGAAACCACATCTTTCGAATGTAGGACTTTTAATCCCAGCAAAACTGAAAAACCTGCGTTGTTCATTTGTCTCGACCCTTTTCTTTTTTTGTTTTTCTTTTTTTTAGTGTCCACCGTGATATTTGGCAAAATTCACCAAAAACTACGGCACTCTGTGAGATGGCCAGAAAAGTTTCAACATTAAACAACATAGTTTTTTCATACATACATTATTCATAGAGATAATCGAGATTCGAAAAAGATGATTCAAGACTCGATCCCCTTAGGACAGCTGTCGATGATAGTGCAGTTATTTTTCGATATATTATTGACCTTGCAGGAGCGTTGCATCAAGGTTTTTCTCCCGTATTTTCAAGCTAGTTGGAGCCTCTTAATCTAACATAGTTTTCTTTTTATTAAAAAATAATCAACAAATCAAATGGTGAAGAGATAAAAAGTGTTTTACTTGAGTAACGTTTATCGTGCGTGTAATAATCGCATTTGCATCAAAGTGTCTGACGGTGCCAATATCCGACGTTTGTGTCTATTGATATTATTAATTAGGGTTAGTGATATTATTCTTCGGATAACGAAGAAGTAGAAGAGAAAGAAGAAATAAGACGAAAAATATTGAGTTATCAGTCGGCATCACGTACACCCGTAGCGACCCATAGAGTATCTAATAAACCTCAACAATTGCCACGGTTTCGTGCGTTCATGTACAAAATAAACGCTTCCACCGATGACATATAGTTTATCCATTCCCCGTATCGTCCTTTTTCTCATCATTTACAATATGTTAGTATACACAAATCTGGTAGATAAATAAATATCTATCTCTATATTGCAGGTACAAAAAGCCGTTTGGAACGTGCCTACGGTTTCGTAGATTGCCAAGGTTTGAAGGCTATTGGAGGATCTAGGCCCGCGAGATCACTCTCGCTATATATTTTTTTTATTCTTGAAGTATTATAAGTACTATTATATATATAAGTAAAACGTTCAATGAATGAAAACCTGCCAATTAATTGACAACAGTTTTCTTCCATTCTCAAATACTACAGTGGTTAAGTGCAACGGTATCCTTGCTTTTTAAACATCAGAAGCACGTGTAAGTATAACATCACCCTAATTCCCCTCAGTTTTAAATAAGCTACGGTATTTTTTATTGCCACGTTAAGCACTTTATGAGTCACTGAACAAAAGAGAAAACTGCGGAACACAAGTTCAGAACACTTCTTTTCAAAGCATCGAATTATAAAAATGCCAAACGCTCGCGCCGTTTAAGGTGTTCATTCATTGAATCGATTACTCTATATATAATAACAATGTATCGTCGTGTAATATTATTTCTAAGGGTGTCTTTTTATGCGCGTCTACGATGTGAATGTTCGAGAATTCGCGATACGTTATACGATGATACAGCAATCGTAATCAATTATTTTTTTTTTTTACGAAGAAGAGAGATCAAGATAGTATCACAGCAAAGAGAAATATAGCATGTACGTATACGAACGTAACTTCGTACGAGATATATATATGCATACATATATATATATATATCGTTAAGATATAACGTGAAATATAATAAATGTAAAATTTAGTGGAATATTCATACAATATGTACCGGGAACTTGTATATATACTGACTGTCAACGAAACAAATACTTTCAATAGAAACGGTATCAATGTGATCGACAGGTTCACTGCTACGGCGTTATAATAAAGTTACAGAGAAATCCTATTTAAATATTTCTAATAAGTTTGGCGAGGCCTCTGACGGCTGATTGTCCCTTTTTTGAGATGTTGAACAAGTAATAAAAATCCATTGAACCTTCCTTTAGAGAAGGGGGACTCGATTATCCATTATAATTAACAGACCGATTACTTTATGAAAATATCGATGAACAATTTACTAACGGAAGCTCTTGGTGATAATTTAAATCATAGTTTTATCCGCCACAGATTATATTTTACGGTGTAGTATTTCTCTGCAGATAAAAAATACTGTTCATTGAGAACTTATGCTTAATGCTTAATTAGTGCCTATTATTGATTTTCTCAACACTTGTAGCAGTGAAACGGTCAAAGATAACTTGATAATCTTAAGAAAGTATTGGTAATTGATATATCGGACTCACAACATCCCGATGTCACGAAAATCTCGACGATATTTGAGCCCGATTTTAAAACAGCGCAGACTTTCGCTGGTATAAAAGCTATACCTTAAGAAGTAGTGATTGTGTTAATGCAGTTAATTAAAAGTTACAGCAATTGACGATCATACACCACTTAAACACGACATAATTATAATCGGTTAATAGATTAATTATAATACCAATAATAATAAAAAGCTTGGCCAGTGGCGGGAAAAAGTGAACACGACCGTAATTCGGGCGATATATTTTTTTTCACACGCATACCATTCGATCGCATTGTTATAGGCCGTTCCAAGTCGAAGGTACACGAGAGTTTATTTCGTACCTTTTAGTGTTATTTCCTCTACAATTAATATTATTATTCTACCCTCGACTCATACACGCTCAGCTATGCTGGCACAAAAAAATACTTTATCTCTCAACGAGGCCGAGGATATGTGTGTATACGAGTGTTATTCAAGTATCTTCTTCACATCATAGACATTCCTCTTTTTTAAAACTAATGTATACCGTACATTAGTAACTGTTTCGATTGTCCGTTCAATAAACACATTCCTTTATTCTTTCTCAATTTATTATTTATACTTCGTAAACGAGGCTCTCGACAGTACAATATATATACTATATATATATTTAGTATATATATTTGTATATATATATATATCACGAGAAACTTTCGTTTCTCGCAATTAAATCCTAACCCCTTCGCTCCTATCACGTATCTCAGTCAAACTTTGTTACTCAAAAATCATTAAGTACTAAAAATATTCTGGTTTCTGAAAATGAAATTGGAAATGTCGTGGGTGCAAACAAATAGCGTTTTCATATTTTCATAGATTTCGATATAAAATTTATTGAAGTGAAATAAATGTTTGTCCATTGGCCGGAAATTACTGAATGCTGGAGCGAAAGGGTCAATTAGGCTGAACCGAAGGGACACACGATTACGTCGCTCACAGTTCGTTTCACTTGGCACGTTTCTATTATCTCGCCTCGGATGTCCCTCCCGTAAATTTGAAACTGAGCATTTATTCGATTAAGTATTTTTTAAAATCTGATTGTGTAATATATTGCGAAATACGACATCGCGTATAAATTTGCTATCTTTGCCTGAAATCACATCTGTTTTTATTTGGAAATCAGAAGAAAAAGCTTCTATTTAGGAATGATCATATTTTTGTGAGTAAACTGTTCTTACGTCGGAGATGTGTTTTTAGAAATTAACCTTCTCGCCCACACGGTTCTGTACCACAATCACGATAAAGTGGCTCTACGATTTCAATATTTCTGTTTCGTACATTCGAGGTCGATATGACATGTCGCTTCTAACAATGGGACATTTTTTATCTCGAAGTTTATGCGTAAACGATTAATTGTATAATTACTTTTGCTCGAATAAAAATTGCCCAACTCTGCTTCAACTCTATCGAGTATCGTGCATAAAATGGAATTTGATATACTTGTTTATTTTTTGTTTTTACTCATTGAATTACTTTCACTTCGTTTCTTGAGTCAGTCGTCTAGAGCGGCGTGATTGTTTATTTGTTTGTTTGTTTTTTTTTTAATATATATCTTCTCTTTTCATAATTAATTAGTAATTACTGTACAGTATTTAGACGACGCTTTGCGCTACTCGATAAACAGTTAATGCGTCCGAATTAACGTTAACAACGCTATCTCGATTACAGTAATTGCTTGATATAATATCGTGTAGATCGACTCTACAGCCAGCTGTCAGGGTCGATGTACTTTTCGTGTAAGAATATTGCACGAGTGTCTCACATTTTTTATTCGTGATATTATCATTGTCGAACGATGATGATGATGATGATGATGATGACGATGATGACGAAGACGGCACTGCCGCTCCGTCGATTGTCTTGTTACGTCCTGACGACGATGATTGCTCAATAAAATTGTCTCGTTTGTCGTCCCCTCGGAATGAACACCCGTACATGCGACAGGTGATGATCGAGTTAACGAGACGACAAGTTAACATCCAAAGACTGGATTCACCGGATCGCTTCTCGATCGTGAGTTGCTTATGAACGTCCGGAGAACAGTTGACACTGTAACAAAAAAAAACGACGAAGACCATAAACAATTCTTCGAAAAGCATATTATAGTTAGGCGAACTAATTCTATCTCAGTACCTCGTATACAAAATTTCAAGACTATAAACGCAATCAAAATCATTTTTACCCGCTTCGTCAAAAATAATTAAGACATTATGTATATTTTGTTCGATATTTGTTTGAAATCTTGATCCGAACATTTTTAGTCCTCAATGATCTTTTAGAAACAATCCGCTAGCATTAAGCGTAATATATTTTTCTGAACGGATTTAAATATACTATGTACAAAAAAATATTTGTAACCAGAAAGAATGTTATTAACCCAGAAAATATTGAATGTGTGTTTATATCGATACCGTAATAATGACCGGAACTTCCACCTTATTGCAGGATGTTACTATATCCTTGTAAAGTTCAGCTCGTCGCTCGTTCATCATCATAACACCACACCGTTGTATATTATCGAGTTACCTGCTGCTACTGCTGCCGCTGCTCATTTATTACCCCGGAAGCGCGGAGGCTTCGACACATACACGATGCAGCAAATCCTTTTCCAATAATTCCGTGCCCCACGCGATACACGAACGCGCGCACGATATTTTTCTCGCGAAAAAAAAAGAAAGCTCCACCGGATACGGAACCCATTAACGATTTGCTGCATCGTCAGCAATAAAAACCCATAAGGTAGCATTAGAGGCGGAAAGAAAGATAAAGGCAGATAGATTAAAAGCAGGAAAGAAAAATATTAAAAGGCAGTGTTAATCTCTAGCATTAGAACCTTTCGTTTTTTTTTTCGGGTCAATTAGGGGAAAACCTCGTCAACGAGATATTAAGGTCGGCAGAGAGGAGCATAGAGATCCTTACACTGTAACCAAGGGTCAGTGGGAAGGCTGTCCCGATGGCTGGAATGATGGAGAGAGTGTTGGTGGTGACGGTCCATTCAGGTTGAGGCAGATGGGGGGTAGTTGTCTTACCATGCCGGTGCCGAGATGTTGTAGCAGTCCTGATCCCTGCTGGGAAGACGTCGATGACACGGATGGACGCCTCGCGCGAATACTGGTCAAGCTCGTGCTCAGAAGATACGGTACGCTGCTGCTTGTTATCGGTATACCTCCACCCTGCGGACACCGAGAAAAAAAATTACGTTAATTTATTTTACCTATTACTATAAACTGCTAATTAACCCTTTGAAAGCTGGCCAAAAAAAGGTAAGGCGTCGATAAAGTTAAAAACATATTTTTTAGTTAAACGATTTTTGAATTTATATTGCAAAAAAAATAAAAATCGCAAAATGTGAATTGCGTTTTCGTTTTTGTCCGGCAAACGTATGATTAAATAATCAGCCAAGTGTATTATGAATAAATAGTAATTGTGAAGCCGCACTTGAAATATTACCGTTGGAGGTGAAAGATTTATGTTCGACCCGCGACGTTCCTGAGGTCCTGTGCTCGAGTGGCGACGTATCGGCAAGCCACCGGACGGTGTTCCACCCGGTGAGCTCACGCAGGAAGAAGCTATCTGAATTTTCGGTGTCATCAGGGTGTTGTCGGATAAACGACGTGTCGGGAAGGCGTTCGATACCCTCAGGAAACTGCCTTCGTTGGTGGACGATGATGCGCCGAACCATAATCCACCCAGAAAAGCTGTAATGGTTGTTGTAAAACAGATGTAACGAAGTTGTATAAAAATAAACTCGAATATCTCGCACAAGATGAATGCCCCAGACTCATTGTAATCCTGTTATATGATAAAGCAATGGGACACTCGACTAATAATAGTTACAAACAATTTCTAATCTAATAACAAAATTTCTAATTTATGCTACTGCTATCTCACCACCAACTGAGTTCTTCCTACTCATATTCTCTGCAGATGCTGCCAGCGACATGGAACCTGCGTTCGAACGAGAGTGCCATTGAGCTTGTGGGACAAAGAGACGTGTTGAAATAAAACATAAGTGTTCAACTACATATGCGTGTTCGTATGTTGGGGAGGGCGTAAAAGTTTTTTTTTATACAAAGCATCAAAGCAAACAAAATATTTAGCAGTAACTATATACACGGTGTTCAAAAATTTGCACATGGAATAATATGGTCATATTCGCGATTTAAAAGCGGACATACTTTTTCTCTGCAAATAATGTTTTTTTTAAGCGATGCAACTAATTGATGTCTTTGTCCATGGATAAATTTATGCTTGTAACTAGAAAACTATGCAATTTAGAGAAATTGTGAAAAAGCGAAGTTTGCCCACTTTCGAACGGTGAATATAGACGACTTTTTTGCACGAATTTTCGGACCCTCTGTATATGATATTTTGTTCAACTACGTGTTCAACTACGGGGACTACAGCACTACGTCGCTTCTTCCTACCGATTGAATTCTTTCTCGCCATGTCTTCGGCCGACGATGTCTTTCTCTGTTCTATACGAAGATTCGGTATGTTAAACGGTGGCACGTGCATGTTTTCTGTGCTGAAACGATGTCGCGGCGCCCTGTTTCTCTCCGGACTTGGTAGCGAAAGATTCTCCAGCTTCAACTTGCTACCACGATTTCTGTACGCAGCGTAAATATGTTAGTAAAATCTTAAAATATAATGATAATAAAAATAATTATATACACATGTATCAACAATCTTTGATTCAACGACCTTTCTATGCGCGTAAGCATTTCCTGAAGGACTTCGATTAGCAAGGTAAATTGGTCGATATTTAGGGACGGATTTATCGTGACCGGAAGTAACAACGGCATGATCTTCGTAGCCATCAAATTTAGTGTTAGACCGTATTTCTTGTTGCTCATTAAAATACTGTAGATATCTGTAAAAAAAGAATTTACTTTTAACGTAACGATATTTCCATTTCTTTAGTTCTCTCTTTTTCATTTTCATAATGGCAAAGTTCATTAATTTTCTATGAAAGCTTAATCGCACTTACGGACGACTCGAGTTACGACTTCGGGTTCTTGTAGCTTTACCTCCCACAGCAATGGATAAACTTCGTCGGTAATCTGCTGACAGTCTAAAACATCCAGGATTCGCTGCAGTGCATTCATGAGAACTCTGGCGTCGGTACCGGTGTTCTCGAAAGCGAATATCAACTTCGGTAAAGCTATTCCCCGCAGGGTACCTTCCTCCTGAAGGTAGTCGGTCACGTTGTTCACTGCCACGTACGCAGCGTTCTGAAAATAAATTGTCAGCGAAATGGTTTTGAATTACATGGGTTTCCTACTGAAGATTGCGAAACCGTAAATTACCAAGATCTGAATATTTGGACTGTCGAACGACTGATAGAGCATCGGCAGCATGTCTTCACGGACCACGTCTCTCGGTGTCTTTTCCAGAATGTAGTGCAAATTTTCCAAAAGTATAACGGTGCCCTGTATGGATCTCGGAGCGGAGAACAATTCCCTAAAAGTAAAAAGCTCACCTTCAGTGTTTATCGTTATTCAATGAGAAACAAAATTCGGCTCACAAAAAGCATTCATTGGCTCCGACGCTTTTTCCGTACTATGCAAAACTCACCGGAACGATGGTAAAATAATGTTCTCGTAATCTTCGACGGTTCCTTGTTGGATAATGTGAAGCATAGGGTGAAGCACGGCTGCGAAAACTTCCTGGGACCTCGACTCGGCGTGAAGATAAGGCCAGATGTGTTGGTACCATAATTTCTGCAATCGAACGAATGATTAATTAATTCAATAATCTTAATAAAAGTTCAATTTAATAGTTCAAATAACCGTTATTATTTCAATAACAATCGATTATCCTTTGAAGCGAAAAAACCTTTACACTTACACGTGGAATAAAGTTGAGAACTTCCTTAAGGGTCGATCTGTAGAAGTGTGCCTTCTGGCTAGGATCTTTCATGTTAATGACGTCTAAAAACTGAAGTGCGTGCACGGATGGGTCACTGTACAAAAATAAAGCATGATTATGCAACAGGTTGGGTACAACAGCAATGCTTCCTTGACTACGATTAGAACACCTTTCAGTGTATATACGAACCTAAAATATTTTATGAGCGAGAGAAGCTGAGCGCGAGGTCTTGCCTCAGGGTTCTTGTGCAACAGCTTTGAGACGGCTTCCTGAAGCGGCACCGGTACCCTGGGAAGAATGTTCTCCACTTGGCTGTACAGCTGAAAAGAATATTACAAAAGCTCTCGTCAGTGTACTTCTCACTCACTAATACACGCGCGTGCGCGCCACGTAATCTCACCGGCTTTCCCTGTCGCTTTGATCTTTTCTGCATGAAAAGGCAAAATGTGCGCAACGTCCGCGAAGAGATATTAATTTTTAACTCACATTCTCCAATTGTCTGTGATAATCCGAGCTGCTGTGATTCGCTTGGATGAGAGAACGACCGTCGTTGTATAATGACGCGATCACCATACCCAGACTGAACATGTCGCTGCTTATGCTGCAACATTTGAGCTGAAGAATTTCCGGCGCTGTGGGAAAAATCATTTCAACCCAATTTAAAAAATACCACACTTCGGTAATTTTCCAATATATCGGAAGCATAAAAGTACGTTAAAAAAAGTAAATTCCTTTGAAAGGTAATTAAGTTATCAGAAGACTTAATTGTATTGATCTCTGCTCGTACTTTAAACATTTCAGCGAGTTAATTTTGCTTACCCATGTAATCAAGATTTGGTTGTACCATTTTGGACATTTTGTGTGTCCACGGTTGACACGGTATCGGATCGATGCCATCGTCGTTGGCGCGTTCTAAATTCGTTGAAAGTTTTAATTAATTTTGTCGATATATTTTTTTTATCCTTCACAAATAAAAGCTGCATAAAATTTTCGTATAATTTACCGATAAATTCGAGGCCGCATAGCTTCCACGTTCCTTTTTTGGTGATTATTATGCTGCTCGGACACACGTTTCTGTGGATCACCTTGCATGTGTAGTGCAGAAAAGCGAGGGCCTCGATGATCTACAATATTTATTGATCAACATATTTAATACTAGAAGGCTATTGTGGCTCGAGCGCTTCGCGCCCTCGCTGCGGACTATGGAATTTAGAAAGCAGAAATTTACATTCCCGGAGATTTACTGGAAATACGTGGCTTCAGGTTTGAAAATCCCAATTTTCCCCAGGAAGTAAATACGTCACTACCGGTTTGAAAGTTTAATTTTTCGACCAGAAATAACTTCATATCGACAATACGTCACTTCTGGTCGAAAAGTGAGATTTTCAAACCTGGGGAGCCTAGCGAATTCTGCCACGGAAACCTCTAGGAGGGTTCTCGAAAATTTGGACAAGCAAACAATTTGCCAAAATTTATATAAGATTTTCATTCGTAATAATATAGGATTTTTGTTAAAAAAAATTCTTCACCTGTAGTAATCCATATTTGATTTCCATAGCGAGCATGTCGTACTGTTTTATCATCACTGGACGGTGACTGGGATTCTGATGAGGATTTTGATGCTGCTGATGAGGAATCGAGTTGGTAGATTGATTTGCCGACGCAGCCAGCTGTTCCTTGTAGGCCAAAACGTTTGCGAGACTGCCCAGTACCGGCTCCGTCGCAAATGCCAGAGTCTCCGGACATTCTTTCACCGAGTTTATCACCTAATGAAAATAAATAAATAAATCACTCAATATTCTTACCGATGATAATACTCTAACTGTATGAAAACTCTTTCGTGTATACCTGGAGCAATTTTGGATGACGGAACTCCTCGAGCTTGCGGGGACAACCACGTAGAATTTCCGTGATCGTCTCTTTGCGTTTCGGCTTGTGAAGCTTCTCGACCGATCGCTTCTCGAATACGAAGACCGAGACCTCCTAGGAAGAGTTACGCAAACAAAAAAAAAACACAATTAAGAGAGAAAACACAATTTCTACTTTTTCGACAAAAAAAAAAAAAAACAGCAACCATTTTTTTGCCTTATCAGAACTTTTCGAAAATGAGGAAAGTCGACTCTACGGTCCTAGCATAGCACATTAAGTGTAAATAAGAAAATGAAGAATCGGTCAGTTTTCGATCGAACGAAGTAGAAACCTCCGTTAAAAAATAAAAGTCTGTTGCTTTGTCAGCAACGATATCAGAATTTGTTCGACGAAATGAAAATACCTCAACAATGATGACTGAGAAAACGAGGACAAAAAAAGAAGTTTCGATAAAAATATATTTCGTTGAAGATTCTTGGAAGCGATTTTTCGCAAGCAGCAACGCCGTACCTGCTTGTCACTCTTTCTGTAAGCGTCGAAAATCCTCCAGGCATGTTCGGGCCCCGCGGTTGCCGTCGGTGTGTAACTTCGCAATTCAAACTCTGCCCAAATCGGATTAGACTCGACGACGTTCGGTGTATTGGCGGATGTTCGATTGAAGATGAACATTTTATGTATACGCTTCCATCCAACGTTGGACCTTCCTCTTCGTTACGTATTATCTGCAAAATGATAAAAATGAAAGATGTTATTTTATATAAAAAACAAAGTAATAGCTTTCTCTGCGAGAAAGCTCGGTGATCGATTTTTGGTTTCATCGTGGAGGAAGCCATGGCGAAAAATATAATAAATGAAGAAGCCATGTGCAAAACACTTTGCACCTTTCGCAAAATTTACTTATCTTACTTTATACCTTTTTTAAAAAATAAATGTGCTCTTTTGACCGCTCTACCGGAGAATCTCGAGAAAAAAATTTCATGAAAACAAAGCTTCATCTATAAGGAAGCAAAACATAATATAAAAACAATGAAATAAAATAGAGTGGATGCGAAGTTTTTTACTCGGGAGTAAGCTTTTGTTGCACGGCCGTGTGTATAACTCCGTTATTGTATATCCATCTAGAATAACATTTTGTACCTCTCCTGTATCGATTGGAAAGTGGTTCTCCTCGTACGCCTCTTTATCCTCGTTTTTCGTTATTCCCTCTTATTTCATCGAGGCACTTTACTCGCTGGAGGATCCGGGTCTCCTCGCCGGGCACGGACAGCGCGGAATGGAGTAGGTATACAAGAAATTCGAATAGGCCCGAGGATAAAGTGCGGCGGTGGCCTCGGGCGAACTTGGGATAAGAAGGGACCGAAGAAAAAAAAAAAAGAAGAGAATAAAAAAAAACGTGGATCGAGGGTGTATCATCCTATGCCTTGGCCTCTTTTAACTATCGTTTATTCATCGTCTGCTTCGCTTCACGACAAAAGAATACCATCGACTTTGCGCCGACACGCGGATCAAGCCCTTCTCTTCTTCAATCTCGTTTCCACAAGCCTCAGACTTGTTATTTTTTTCTCTCTGCCTTGGCCTGAGAGTTTCGTCGGGGTTTGAGAATTAAACGGCCTTTGCCCGACCAGCGAAAGAGTATTCTTCCCGACCCCGCATCGCTGCCACTGATCTCCCTCTGTGAAAGCCCACCCTCGAACTCCGCGCGACACTGTGAGGGGAAACTTCCCGTTTCTTAAATAGCTTCTCGAGTGTTCAATTCATCATGTGAGCGATAGCGAAGTGTCGGTTGATGGGGGGAAAAAGAGCTACCAACTTTTGTCACTCGCGACGCTAAGTGAATGTCCTTAACCAGCCTCGTCGTTGGTTTATTATAAAATTATAATTTTAAGCTTTTTGAAATCCCTCATCTGCAGTCTCTTGGATCTGATAATTTTACAAAAAGTTCTAATACTTTTTCTCTTAACTATGAATTATGGCAATATTATTCGTTTCTACACGACCTATAAACGATTATTATTTGTTATTATTCAATTCATCGTGCGAGCGATAGCGAAGTGATGGGGAAAAAAAGATCCACCAACTTTTGTCATTCGCGACGCTGAGTGAATGTTCTTAATCAGCTTCGTCGTCGGTTTATTATAAAATGATCTTTTTTTGCACTTTTTGAAATCCCTCATCGGTAGTCTCTTGGATCTGTTAATATTACCAAAAAATTCACAATACTTTTTCTTTTAACTTTTAACGATTCTTATTTGTTATTATCATTATTATTTGTTGTTCTTGATATTATTTACAAAAATGTTGTCCGTGCATCGTTGTCATAGGCACATGGCTAGGTGAACACCTGCGGTCATGAATTGCCCTGCTGCGATGAAGTTACTTCTAAGCCACAGAAGAGCTTTCTCGAACTTTGCGTTACCCTTCTCGTGCTCTTACGGCGATAAATTTTAATATTTCTATGAAGTTTCGGTGAACCGGTAAAGCAGCTTTTTCGTAGTGGAAACTTCGTAATTACAAAGCATAATAAAGATTCATGGTAAATGAGACGCAGAGCCGTTACGTGTGAGTATAAAATTTTATAATTTGTGTTTCTTGCCAGTAAAAGAAAGATGTAAAAGTGGAAAAAAATATTTCGCGTCGCTGTCCAAGAAGATTGTGGTGGCAAAAGTAAATGGGATTCAGAGATGAGGGCGACGATATTTAATGAAGGACTGCCGGGAACTTTAGCCGCTTCGACATAAATCCTACCAACGACCGAGAGTTCATCGCAGCCCATCTTTATTTTTTTATTTTTTTATTTTGTTCGTTCAATCTAAAAGTTTTTGCAGAAACCTTTGAAGAAGGTTGGGGGATCTTCGACTTTTGTAGCGAAATTCATCCCGACAGTAGAAGCAACAGCGCTGGTCGATAAGGATAGCGGACAATGGCGAGAGCCCGGTCCCCAATTCACACCCCTTTCTGTCGTTAGCATTCGCTATACAGGACGAGCGACACAATAGTTAGAAAAACCTTCGAGCTACTAACGAGATTGGAGCGCTTCCACAGCAGTGAAATGCGTTGCAAATTTAAAAAAATGTATATAAAATGCTATGCATAAATCGACCATGTGCATAACAAACCACCTTAAGAGTTATTTACTAAACCTTAAGCTGAATTCCTCACGAAAAATATTTCATAAAATTAATCTTTGCAAATATAGTTGAGAAATATGCGAGTTTAACGTAGCTAAAGTAATAATTTATTTTTCTCGGAAATAATTAAAAGTACAGTGAGAAATAATATTGTTGAAATCTTGATATTACTTTGTGCACGGTAATAAAATATTTCATAGCCCCAAAGTCTCGCATTACCGTAACGACCCTTTCACGAATAAACGTGTGAGGGTGAATTTAATGAAAAAGAAAGCCGTGACATGCAAAAAGTATATCTACAGCGGTGTTTCACAATAAAATCGGCAACGTCGGCATTTCATAAATGCCGAGTAAGTTCAACCCACGAAGGTTCCGAATCACTGCAAGATTTACCTCGTACCGTGAAAAATATATTTCCGAAAGCCAAAAAAAAAAAAAAAACGCGAGCCGAGTCCTCGATACCTAAACGGGCGTGAGAAATCGGAAGCCGTCTTTCCGGAATTAAAGTTCGAATACTCGATAAATCTCCAGTTCTTTCCACCGTCCGTCTCGAAACCCTTGGCCGAGGCACGATCGAAGGGCGAGTAAACTTTTGCCCGGTTTTCTAGAGAAAGATCGGCGAAGACAGAGTGCCGGAGGACGGTGGGCGAAAGGATAAAACGGTGCGGGATAGGGACGGGGTGGTCGGGTCGCTGGTGCGAAGCTTCCGACGGTGTTTCCGTGAGAGGAGAACGATGAGGGAACAACACAAACCGGCAGCGACGATCCGCGGAAGAGGAAATTAATCGAGCCTCACGTGCACGCCCGTAATTAAATTCACGGCGAGGCGTGGGAGCGCGCGCGCGCGCGCGCGGGCGAGACCAGCACAGACAGACGGACGGACGGAGATGGATCTATCGTTGCTGGGAGTGTCGGTGCGATTCGAATCGCATTGGCTTGTTGCCCCGCTCTGTCGCCGGATTTACTGTCGGCAGACTGGAGTATACACTTGTCTTTCTCTGTCTGAAACGCGAGAGTTCTCTTTCTCTCTCTCTCTCTCTCTCTCTCTCTCTCTCTCTCTATCAGAATACAATGTGGACGAGTAACTTTCGAGTCCTCATCCTCGCGGGTTTGTGCTGCGCGAGTTTAATTTTCATTTAAGCGCGAACCTCGGAGGCCTGTCGGGGTGTGCAGGGCGAAAGGGGCGCCCTCGCTCTTCCTCCGTTATCCATCGAGGATACGTCTCTATCTCGCTTACCAATTAGAGAAATTCGAAATATAAATTGGTGACGTACGTACGTACGTTTCTCGTTTCTCGCTGAAACTAAATGAATTTCGATTAACGCGGGACAAAAGTTACTGCAGCGCGAGAACTGTTCAGGGCGGAGATAATTCTATGGGCCTTGGATCGTAGTGGGGAATCATCACGAGTTATCTAGAAATATATAGATTTTCTGTTCTTTTTTTTTTTACGAATGAATAAAAAATTATTTTCAGGTCTCGTTCGTGAGGAAATCAACTTGATTGTCGTTCGGCGAGGAACTCGTAATCAGAGGTGTGATATGCTATTCACGGTGAAAATTCACTTATCACACCTCGAGATCAATGGACCGAATACAAATGGACTCGGCTCTGTCAACAATACGTCGTAAATTTTTTATATTGAATCGAATGTATAATTTTGTTTCATAAGACACCGCTCTATCGGGTCTACCAATATCGTGTGAAACTGTAACGGGTGGAAGAAGGCGCAACCTGTACGTTAAAAAATCGTGTATGCCACATATATTTTTGTGATGAAAAACGTGCGAAAAACATGAAAAGGCATTTTTTTTTTTTTTTTTTATGGAGTGCGCCGAGAACCGTCCATTTTGTAATTTAGTAATTCGGCGGGGGGAGAGGCATTTTTTGTTTCCTGCGGGACTGAAGTTCCTCGTGGATAGCTTCCGCCTTCACTCTCGTGTATCGTTACGCAACAATTTTTTATAAGGCGATATGTACATTCCGTTACTGTAATACGTTACCCGCTAAGTAGTTACGAACGACTATGGTCAGACGTGGGGAACAGCAGTCGGGCTATTGGGGTCAGAGGCTCTCTCACGAACACTCCTCCGTTATTTACAGCCTTTTTTTAACCGTACATACGTGCGAGTTGAACATTAACAAGCTACTGCTGCGCTCACCCCAGCGAAAGTACACCAGTAACTTTTTCATTTTAGTCCAGTTACCGTGTGTGGTGGGTGTGTATGTGCACCTCGGCTAAGTTGATAAAACTCGCGGGGGATATTGTACAAGGCGAATGGTAATCTAGCCAGCGATGTACTCGGCAAGTTATAGTACATCCTTTACACTGTAAGCTACGGGATGGCTGGCGCCGTTGCCAACTTTAATAAGCTTAGCCACTAATAAACTTTGATCGTCTTTCATATAAAGACTCCGGTTTCTACTTGTTTCTCGTTCGTTTTAAATGACGCGAGAACAACTACCGCGCCGTCGTGGTTACGGAAAACAGTGGGAACAAATTTTCCGACTTTTAGCGGATGGTAAAAGTTTTAAATGGAATTTCGTGGAATTTTTCTGAACAACATTTTTTTTCTCCTGACTGAAATTCAAACTAGTAGTGCCAATATGAGCAACTAATTAATGAAACTCCGAATTAATGCTTACAAAGAACATATTTTGCTTCCTCTTACAGAAAGTTTCTTTTCATGAAAAATTTTTTTTCGAGATTTTAATGTAAATGTGTTCAGAATGTTCGAAAACATCGAAAAATCACATTTCGGAAAAATGTTCGAATGTATTTATATGTGTGTGTGTGTGACTCGGTCGCGAAAAATTCAAACCGCCAGGGGAGAGCGAGGCAAAATGGGAAAGTGGGGCAAAACGGGACAATGAGGAAAAACGCAATTTTTCAATAATTTTCGGATACCTCATTTTGCCTCATTGATACATCCCGATTTTATGCTCCTTTTTGCCTCACTCTTCCATCCAAAAATTATTGAAAAATTGCGTTTGGCTCCACCGTCCCGTTTTTTTGGCCCACTGTCCCATTTCGCCCCGCTCTCCCCAATAACTCAAGAATGCCGTCACCGATCAAACTGAAATTTCACACACAGCACGTGTGGTTAATAGTCAATGTTTCTTCAAAATTTCATTAAAAATTGTTGTTTTTTTATGTACGTGATTTTTAATTTCTTCAAAAATGTCTGAGCACCCTCTAGCTCTTACATTTTTTGTAGCTATCGAGGCTAAAAGTTGTACGCTGATGGAATACGATTGCCCGATAATCCCTATTAAATTGGGGAAGAATCCATCGAACCGTTGAAATTGTATTTCATTTTGTATTCTTTGAATTTCGTGATAAATTGGAGCTTTATTTTAGACGCAATTTTCCGTATTAAAATTTCATCTATGAATTAAATAAGGGGTAGATTCACGATCAGCATGGAAAAATACATTAAATAGTCCCCGATCGACGACTGACGAAAAAATTTTGTTAGGCATTTTTACATCAAATATCGCAAAAATTAGTGATTTTGCATTTTTTCAAACAGCGGTTTCTTTGCTTCTCGGTGGCATCGCGAAGCAACCCAGGTGCCTATAATGTTCTGCGGCAAGAAATACACAGGATGATGGCCATGAAGGGGTTGAAAAAGCTAGATTATGAGATATAATTTCGATTTCTTGAGTAAAAGCCGAATGTACGACACAAAAGAAACAAGGAATTATGCATTCCATGTACTTTTTCACGCCGAGAACAGATCTCATAAAGTGAACGGCGACGTTGGTCGTTGGCATAAAATTATACACAAGAATTTTGCATAGAAGTCAAACACATGTTGACGTTGAAAAAAGTTAAAAATAGAAATTTCCATATCGCTTCCTCATGAAATTTCAAAATTAAAATTTTCTTATCTTTCCCATAATGTTCCTTTATTCGCAAAGCCTCCTCTGAGAAAACGCTTGAACCCAGAAGAACCTTTGCGAATAGAGGAACATTCTGAAAAAACGATATGAAAATATCGATTTTCCCCTTTTATGAGAAAGCGATATGGAAAATTCAATTGTCAATCTTTTACAATGTATTCGATGATCATGTAACCTAAAGCCAATGCTAATACTAGTTCAATAATATATTACTTGAAAGTACGGCTAGTTGACGAAAAAAAATTTATAAAGTTAACGAAAAAAAGAAATTTTCGATCTGCTTCGACCAGAAATGTTTGTTGAATCTAAAATAATTTTTACTGCACAGTGCTTAGTGCATGCCATCACCAGCAACGATTTTCCCCGTCCGCAAAGCCCTTAGAGAAACGAACGAGAAAGCACCATCGCCATATCCGTTAATATTTCACTGAACGGTAAAAGTTGTAAGAGACGGAGGGTGGATGAAAGAAAGGCTCGCTCCACTGGATCCACCGATGCCGTCGGTGCCGCCGGTTCAGTTGCCAGGGTGTGGGAAATTTTCTTCTCTCGCCCGGCGATGAATAAGGAATAGGATGAAGACAAGGAATAAAAATAAGTGGAGAGAACGAGTAGACGATGCAAGCGTTGGTTCGGTCTGCAGCACGAAACATCGGAGAGATGGAAGGGAGGAGGCAAAACTGAACCTCGGGGCAAAACGAACCGATTTTACCAAAAGTTTCATCTCAGAGGAAGAAGACTGGTCCGTTTTCCCTCGGTGTTCCGTTTTGCTCCGCTCTCGCCTATATGGATGGAAACCGGAATTCAACACTCCTGCCCACCTCTCACTATTTGTGCATGCTTCTATGCATGTGTAGGTGTCTCCGGTGTATTAGCCGTATATACTTATATGTATATATATATATGCTGTGTACCAGTATCGCGGCGCCGGTGAGAGATGAAACTACGCCAACGAGAGAGTGCTGGAAGGGAAGGAAGGCAATCTCGTTGCGTCTCCGCTTCTGGCAGAGTATATTCAACAAGCTGCTCCCCGACGAAACACGATATAAACACAGTAACGCTGCATTCCGACAGGTAAAGCTAACGAAATCCAGCAGGGCTGCGAAGCTATCGTACACCTGTAGGAGTTGGGACAGAGCTGCTATTTTTCAGTGGGCAGGCTTTAAATGTGGTGCAAGTTCCCGACTGAAGATCTACCGTCCCCAATTCGTCCGACGGAAAGGAAGCGCCTTTGTCGAAATCGAGATAAACTTGTCTCGCCGTATACGGAAATAGAAATTCAATTGAATCGGTTGTATCGCCGTGTAGGCGGCGGTCGAATACACGTTAAAAAAAGTACATCTAACAAATGTTTCTTCTTCGATGTTTCGAAGAACGTTTCACAATTTTTTTCTTCCATAATTTTACAATTGTTTTGGTTAAACATTAACCGTATTTTTACCGAAAAAAATTATAAAATTAACAAGAAAAAAAAATGTGACACTTTGGCGAAATGAAATGTATTTGTCGAATGTGTCAACGTTTTTTTAGCCGTGTAGGAGACTGTCGGCTGTATTCCGACTCAGTTCTTTCCTAGTTCGAATCCCGCTAGGTGGTCGGGATTCGAAAAATCGGAGTCAGGACATGGTCGAAACACAGTGAAAAATAATTTCATAAAATCGGAATACGAAGTTTCGTAAAAATAATTTTGTTAAATAAGTGACAAACTCGTTTGTTAAGGTTTGAATATACAAACCTGCCCTTTTATTTCTCGTATCATTGACAATTTTAGTTTGTACTTTTTTTTTTGTAAAACTAAAAACCGCATGTTGGGATGGGAAAATTACCAAATAAAAAATGGTGAACTTTCGTGGACAATAAGTTGTAGTAAAAAGCACAAATATTTTTTACTGTGCGGACCGAGATTGCATCGTCCCAAGTTATATCCAACTTTCCCCGGCCTTCCCGAATTTTTGTCAGAATTTGAGGACCGCGTACAAGGTCTCCGAAAAAAATGTACAAGAAAAAAAAAATGTCGATACTTTGCCGACGTGAAATATATTTGTCGAATGTGTCAAAGTTTTTTTGGCGTGTAGAAGACAGCCGACTGTATCCCGATTCCATTCTTTCGTAGTTTGAATCCCATTAAGTAGTCAGAGTCAGGACATGGTCGGACGGAGCGAGATTACATTGTTCCGGGTCGTATCCAAGTTTACCCGGGCTTCCTGAATTTCGGTCAGAATTTGATGACCGGATACAATGTCTCTGCGACTCCGGTGTGTTTGCATGTACATTTCGTAGTTGACGAGACACGACGGACGGTGTTCTCCGACTCGATGCCCGCAGCTAATTAAAACGAGTCGGTACTACTCGCGTGTGTCATGGAGAAACACCCTGAGCGAAAAACGTGTAACACGGTACGACAGATGACGGTGATATGACACTACACACAAAGAGGAAAAGGCAGTGTTGGGTCAGACGAGGAAACTTGTAACTCAGCAACGGAGAGTCCCGACCAGCCAAGTTAATTCCAGTCTCTACAAGCGAGACAAAAGGCAACGAGTAAAACAGGAAGTCAAAGGGCACGAGGTACAGACTGTAAAGCTTTGAATTTCTTGGTGAAGCAGTTGGAGGGAATGAGTTCCGTCGGTGTGTCCGTGTGTGTAAAGAGAATTTCACTGTACCACTCCACGAAACCCTATGATATTGGCACGTACGGGCTTACACCGGGTTTCAGTGACTCGAAAAGTTTCCGTCTGGAATAACATACCCGGCTCGAGATCGAGGGTGTTTCGGCGAGCGAAGAGTTTTCCCACAGCAAGCAAAGAGCTTCCCGCACGAAAACAGGGACGGGAGAATTGGCGCGGAAAGGCTTAACCCGGCTACGAGAAAGAGAAACGTTTTCATGCCCTCGAAGCTTTGCGACTGAGTTTTCCTACTGACTCTAGAGCAAATTCTCTTGAAATCGCGAATTTCATTGATGTCTCTGTGGGAGGAAAGGTGGAACTCTTTTGCCATCTTTGGATTACACGTTTATCGACTTACTCAAGAAACCCGCCGAGTCATCCCTCTTACTACTTCGCGTTCTAGTTACATTTTTGGATCGTCCCATTCGACTACCGATGACGAGCTCTGTGCATTATTGTCATCTAAAAAGAAATTGTAACAACGAAACGAGGGCTCGATCAACTACACGTCGGAGCTAAACGTTTTGTGGAAAAGCCAACAAAAAAAAGAAAGAACTTACAAAGTAAGAGTTGTAAGATCCAATTAAAATAAAAATCAAGTGTCCTACGAAGCGTATCGTCTCATACCTCGTCAGCCCGATGATACGAATCTTGAAAGAGCTGCGTGGGAAACGATTCGCGACGCGTGTCGAGGGGAAAAAAAGTTATACGAGAATAAAAATGAACGGAAATAGTATATTTATTCGGGATGCCCGCCCACGTCGAGACTTACAACTCCACCCCGTTATCCGCTGTCTCGCCGCTCTCGAAATCCGGTACATCAAAGGAACGTTTCCCGCCTCGGTGAAGAGGGCTTTCCCATCATCGAAAATCTACCACCGAGAAATAAAGTTTTCTGAGGCATGGGAAGATTGGTCGGTTAAGTAGGGCACTTGATGTTCCAGCTGAGCTGTCTTAACGAGCTCCGTCGACGTTCCTAACCGAGACGAGTCGGCCCCAGCCGCATTCGACCCACCGACCGCTTGTCAATGAATATAAATAGCCGGAGCGTCATCGCATCTCTCGATAGTCAAGGTAAATAAGGATATTCATGGCGCCTTGAGACGGCAACAGCAGAGCTGGTCACCGTCTCGACGGACGAGGTGTTGGAGTGAGGCACCGAGTGTAATAAAGTAGAGTGGCTGATGGAGTGCCCTGAAGGACGCGAGGGAATATATATTTTACTAAATGTTCCTATCGTCACGTAAAGTATATACTGCAGCCGGTAAACTGGCCGAAGGTCGGAACCGTATACTGTATGTCATTGGAAGTCTGCAAGTAAGTAGCTGCAGTCGGCGACGACCGGAGACGGAAACTTGGGAAACAAATTCGTTACGCACGAAATTAAATTTATCTGGAGTCGAAAGAATAGGACGAACATTTATGCAGTAGAAAAAAGTTTCTCATCGCACAAACATTTATTGGGCATAAATTTAAAAATTTGTTTCTCGTTGATTTTATATTTATTCCGTGTTCAAAAAACGATTCTTAAAAAACTAAAGTTGGTGGATTATATCAGTAAAAAAAAAAAAATTGTTGACTTTTGTAGACGTTTGTAAAATGTTCGAATCTTTAAACGATTTTTCTGCACGTTTAATCGAGTAAAACAAAAAAATAATAATTTCATGATTTATAACAATATCATATAAATTAAATCATACCATGAAAAAAGTTCCAACATCGCTCGTTACTGATGCAAACACATTTCTCGCGACTTTTTGCTCAGTGGCAAGAGCGGGTTGAAGTTTCCGAGATAGAAGACCAGTTGAAGCTGCCAAGTTAGCGTGTGCAGTAGTCGCGGTGGCTTTGGGTCAGGCATGAGCCAAGTTTGTATAATTACAGTGACACGCCGGTACTCGCGGCTTGGATGTGGTCAGAGAAGGCACAGACATCCATTCGGAGGTCCTCGACGAAGAAGAGTGAAACACTCTGAATAGCCAGCTGCGGGTGAATATCTGTCGAGACTGCGATGTGCCGGGTAATGCAAGATGGAGTTCGTAGTTGCTGATACATAGTCTGTCAGAACGGACGTCTGTTTCTCAAACATCTCCGAAGAAGTAGATGAAATATTTACGCAGTCTGCGATGTGAATTGCCCGGAAAGTTTCGAGATATCTCATCGAAACAACTGTAGTACTAGTAGTTGCGGTTGAGTATGCTCAGACAAGTTACAAATGTCTCTGTAGCCCGCGGTTGCGAATTGCTCGAAACCATATACGAGATATGCAAATAAACTAGCGGCGCAGTAGCTGCGGCTGTCTGTGGTCAGACAAGCTACAAATTTGCTTGCTGATGTCTCTCGATGAAGAAGGACAAATACCTCTCGACCTTGCAATACAGGCACAACTACAATAACCTATCCTGACCAAGCTGTATTGCGCGGTCTATACGTACTATACTAAAGTGGCTATTCCACCCCGCTCCGTTGCGGCAGGGAATGCACTGAAGTTAGCATCGAAATGGCAGAGGGATGTTTGATTAGAAATTCGCTTGAACCGTCATCGAGCGTATTAGAAGAAATCGAGAAACAATAAACAATATACAGTAAAAAAAGAAAGTTGGGACAATTACCAATAATCTCTTACCCACAAACGAATGCATTTCATTTCTTGTTAATTTTATAATTTTGTTTACTTAAAAGTACGATTCCTTAACCAAAAAAGCACGGTGATTTCACTGCTGTCGAAGATTCTTATTTATTTATTTTTAAAACTTTATCCAACCTTTATTCCAAGCCAATGCTTTGTTTCTTTGTCACTTTGAAAGTGCCTCAAGTGGCAATATCGTGCCTCACAGGGTTAATCGACAGAAGCCCGCAGGGGTTGCCTAAGGGAGTGACGTATACACTCTTTCGAGGGTCGTTGTAACCGGAAGTAATACGTCGTCAGAACCGAACGAGAATCACGATTCCCGCATTCTATGTAAGCCGAGCTCTACTGTGTATGTTTCGAAGGTCGACGATATTATAGTACTTCCAGCTTGGTCGATTGGATGCGATCAGATACATTCTAGCCTCAATCGTCTTGTGTATTGCGAGGTATATAGATCCCACTATTGCGGGCCTTTGCTATGGCTGACTACTCCTTGGTATGGACTACTGGTCTAGTGGGCACGTTCCAGTGGACGAGGCGGTGAAAGCCGAAGAGGTTGTAGGGGCAGGGGGGAGCGGGTAAGTAGGCCAGTGTGCACTGAGGCATCAGTGTGTATTAGCAAAAGCACTACGATCCAAGACCGTCTAAGTACATCGATGCCTGTTGAGTCCGCTGATAGGCTGTATATACCAAATACCTCGAATTTGGCACGTGGCCTTGGAAATGTGCAGATTATTACCGTCCTGCGAATCACAAATCGTAAGGGAATACTCGAGTTATATACATATATTTTTTAAAAAATTCACCGATAAGATATAAGATCAACTACGAATATTTTTTTCCATAACGTATTGTAAATATTCATAATAGCCAATCCCTTGAACGAACGAGCACACTCGCTGCTATTTTAGCAATCAAAGTTTTAACGAGGTCAATTTTTTATTTTCTCCAAAAAAATTCACCGTTGACGTATCGGGATCGATGAATGCAATTTGGGTCAATGGATAATAATCTTTTTTATGCCGAATGTAGCGAGACGTAGAGACTTGACTAGTTTTTTTTCTTGATTGTAAACGTCAAGCCGAGACCTTAAAAAAAATGGATTGTAGTCTTTATTACCAATTGAGGCTGTATCGCTTAAGCCAATGGATTTTTTTTTCATACAGAGTCCTAGAGACGTACATTAGGTTTCTATTTAGGATGCACTTGTTTTCTTCTGCATTTGCCTCTTGAATTGTGTATTTTGGTCGGCTCTCAAGGGACGTGGTTCTAAAGCCTCAGACTGAATAAATTAATAATAATAATAATAATAATAATAATAAATAATAATATAAAAAGGTAGCGTACATGCAACGTGTCCTTATTCAGGACTGGAAACATAATTGAAATAGCATTTATCCTCTAGCAACGAAACATCATAATATTTACGGTCTCCAAGTCCCACGTGCCCTTAACAGCGAGGTCCTCATGGGCACAAACGAGTCACCAACGAAATTAAGATAACAGGATGAGCAAAGAAAAGAAGATAGACGGACAGTAAGTTCCCCCTTTTATCCACCCGAAACTTCCCCGGGGCTGGTGACGGTACCCAAGAAAAAAGCTTCGGGCCCTCTTCCCTTTATGACGAGATTGACGCCCACTCGTGCGGAAGCCCCCGCTCTTTCTCTATCGGCCTCTCGAAAAATAACTCTGAAACTATAGTCGGCACATAAAATAGAAAAAGTGGAAAAATGCAAAAATGTAACGTCCATGAGAAAAGCGGAAAAATAAATAAAAATAAAAGAAAAACTTCCTAGAGAGAGTATACATAGATGAGGTCGCTTGATCGTTGTCCCTTGGGTAATGGAAGCGAGTATAATAAAGGTATGCGATGTCTCGACGGTGTTCCGCTTCGCAAGTGGAAAAAGTAAATGCGAGGTCAGCCATTCGCGACGACGCGGCCCAGTGGCAATTACACATTCTCATCGCGATCAAAGAAAATCCTCCCCCCCTCCCCCTTGTTTATTATACTGGCAACCCGAGAAAAGGTGAAACACGGTTACCGAGACGGTCTACAAGAGTGGTTCGTAGTCTATTCGCCGGGGAACCCAATTATGTGACGAAGCGCGAGATATATCCGCCGCTTTGCATAACGACAATAACGAAACTATAGTGCAAAATTGTGATTGTTTCGTGAGAACAGAAAGCATTCGCTTTGTCGTACCGCAGTAAACAACTTACCGGGGAGTTTCGCGAAGTATCGCTTAACATCTGTCGCTGACAAGCCTCTTTCGGACGGGAGTTAACGGGAGCGTGTTTCCACCCTAACAATAATGATAATCAGGTCGCGGGAGAAAACTGCACGAACCGTTTAATATTCGTAGTGAGGACGGCTGCTCGTGCGCTGGAACAATATAGGGGTTATTGTGATGCGACCCGTAATTACGCTAGAGGCGTCTAGAATTCATCTCTCCACCGTGCGGTACTTGTACATTAGGAATACCAAGCGTCATCCCCCTATCTAGTGTCAAGCTTCGTGCAGCCCCTTCCGCATCGTACAACTGTACGGTTGCTCCCGACACGCGGGATTATTTTCCACCTACGCGTCTCGGACACTTTACATGTGAAGTGCGCTCGTCCGATGGATACGTGGGAACTCGATGCACGCGTTGGCGGACTAAATTGCACGGGCATTCAGGCACAAGCGCAATCCCATGCTGACTGTAACGACGGCACTGTGCGTGCAAAAATAGACGGCGTCATGGTTGAGACGAAATTCTCCAACTGGAATTCCCTGACTTTTCCCGGTTTTCCGGAGCGAAAATTTAAATTTTCCAGTCTATCGATCTAGGCAGGAAAGGACAATTACCAGTAACGTGAAATATTACAATCATTGTATATTATACAATGATTTTTAATATATTAAACTCAGTTCACAATATTAAAAGTTCCCAACGAAAATAATATTGCTCTTAGCAAATCCCTCTGGCTTTTCCCGATTTTCCAGGTTTTCCTGGTCCGTGGCAACCTCGGGCTTCAACGCTGCCGCGAACCTCTGACGTTTAACTTTGATTTTACCTTTTATTTCCTCAACACATACAGGACATATAAGAAAGAAAAGTATTGTAAAAGGGATGAGGATACAGCAGATACAAATTAAATTACTGCTTGAGAACGGAAAATTGCGAGATAGCCGTACGAGTCGAGGCATTCGGGAGGAAATTTAATGGCAAGCAATCCGAAACGATATTGTGCGTCAACAAATGCGTGAGTTAAACGGTGCTGCGAACCTCTGCAGTTTAATTTTGATTTTACCTTTTACTCCCTCAACACATTCCGGATATGTACGGAAAAAAGGTTCTATAAGAGGTATCATAGTATGGGCAATAAAAATTCAATCATTGCAGAAGAACGGAATACGATAGATGATAGACGTACGAGTCGAGGTATTCAGGAACAAATTCAACGACAGACGAATCTCAAACGATATGATGCGTGAAAAACTGCGCAGTTTCAACGCTGCTGCGAGTCTCTGAAGTTTCATTTTAGTTTTAGCTTTTACTTTCTCAATGCATACCGGATATGTAAGAAAGGATGGCATTGTAAGAGGTGCCAGGATATACAGATACAGGTATATAGCAGACACAAATTAAATCACTGCTGGAGACCGGTGGATGGCGGGAAAGCCGTACGAGCCGAGACCAGGTTTGGGCCTCTCGAGGCTGCACGGCTCTCTATACACCCCCGAGGAAATACGATTCTTAATGGAGACGTCCTTCTTCACCCCCATGGCCACGCTCGTTTCCCTTTCCGCTGAGTTCCATCTCTCCCGCGTATCCCACCGACAGTCGAACATCTTTCTTTTTTTTTTCTTTTCCTCCTTTTTACTTCACTCATCCGTTCACCTACTCGCGAGTTCGCCCCCTCTATCCACATCCGATTTACCTCCATCCTGATACCTGATTCGACTTCCCCATCTTCATCGCTCCTCGCATTCTTCCACCGTCCTTGATACCCGCGGTCTTACTCTCCACTCCGTTTCCGTAAATCACCCTCGTCTTTTTTTCTGTCGGATATTTCAACCCTGAATATCTCGACGAAACCGATTTCACTCGGAATTCCCTCTTGAAACACTTTTGTCTCCTAGACTTTCGTACTATCTCGAAGAAATCATTGTTTTCGGGTAACAAAAATAAAAATATTTCGAGAAATTGGTCTCTGGATGGTTCGAATTTACACAATCGAGCCAAGTTTTCTATATCGACGCAGTGAGACTGAAGGAACGTTTTACATATAATTTGGAGAGAAGCTATAAAGGCTTTTACGGGTTCTATTGAATTTTTTTTTTTTTTTTTTCAAGTAGCTAGGTTTATTTCGGAACGACGATCGAACCGAGCGAAAAGTAGGACGAGAGTTTCTTTGGGATTTTATATTTATGTATCGATAAATTTCACCGTAAGGGTGCGACTTCCGAGCAGTAACGTATTTCGAGAAGGTGGCGGAGATATGGTAAAAGGGCCGACACAGGGTTGGAAACCATTATCGAGGGTTCTTTCGCGAGGAGCAGTAAGAAGCTTCGCGAAAGGGATAAGCGTGTGTTCTCCGTATCGTTCGGGAGACTTCATTCTCGGGCATGGCTCAACTCCGCTACCGTCTTATTCCTCTTAAGTACTATCTATATCCCTGTGTATCGCTCAATTTTTTGAAGGGGTGCGAACGACTTGGACCCTGCGACGTCGACGTTCTCACCCTTCGGTTACTTACAATGAAAACATTTTCGTCGCATCGCAACGTCGACTTTTATTACCCGGTGGGGAGGGGTGGGGGGTCGGGAAATGTTTGCAAAAGTTGAATGAAAAAGGATCCCATCCAGCGTTACACCAAAATTGCGAAAGTTCCAGACTCTCGGAGATTCATGCAGCTCGCTGAAAATCTCGCAGCGAGTATTCGAATAAATTTTTTTTTATCAGAACTTACGAATATAAAGTTGACTCGGGGAAAAAAGAAGTAACGGTAAAAATACACCTTGGCCCGAGCGGGTAAAAAAGTTACAGTCAAGTTTGCGCCGTTAATGATGAAAGACTTAAATTTTACTACGCGAATCGTATTTTTGTGTTCCTTAGTGATGAAGCTGAAAATAGTACTAACAAATAGTACGGATTATTTTTATTCAACGTGCGCCTTTTTTCCAACGTCAACTTCAATATTCCCTCTGTCTCTGTGTGCCCATAATTTCTTGTCTATCTCGGAATTCAAGCGATAATTCGGAGGATAATAATTTTTTGTTTTTCATTCAAACCATCGTCGCCAGATTGTTGCTCCAGTTCTTCACTTTTTCCCAATTTTTTCTAAACTCAATCACGACACTTAATTTACTCTCTCTTTTTTTTCAACGCCAAAATGAAATTCCCTCCTGATAACTTGAGAACCATCGGAGACGTTTCTTTTTCTCACCCCCGTTTCATTGCCGTTCAAGTATTTCAAGTGCCCCGTTCGCCGTCCAGTCTGTACGACGTCGGCCGTCCCATCGATTTACTCGATAATTAGCGAGTTCAGGCGAATGGAACGAAAGAAAACCATCCCTTTCACTCACTCTCTTCCCTCCCCTCGTTGCCATTCTCTTATCGGGCCGGAGACGAGAGACCGAGAGAAATCTCCCGATGTTTCAGGAGTTTGAAAATTATGATCACGAAGAACGCCCGGTGTTATGCAAGAGACGTGAACTGTTCAATTCGTCTCGACGTATTTCTAGATAAATCGACGGGGAACGAGAGAACTTGAACGAGGGATAGGAAACGGGAGAACGAGGAGGGGGAAATAAGCTGTACGAGATAGGGCGAAGTTTGCCGTGAGAGACCAGAGTCGAGGAAACGAGAGGGTCTTCTCGCCCGGGGATACTATCTCGCTCCCGACCCCTCACCCGAACTCTCCCGTGCGCAACGTTACGCCAATGTCGATTCCCTACCACACTGGCAAAGCCCAGATTCTCAGCAGAGAGATCCCACGGGAATGACGCACACGTTATAATAGTAGATTGCCTCAAATTGGCGCGAATTACACACCATCCGAAGGCCACGGAGAACCGTCCGCGGGTCACATTGCGCCTTAATGCGAAATGTACCATGCTAATAAAACCGCCCGAGTGCAGACTGCATAACACTGCAGCAGTTATTTTTCTTCGATATTTACAGTTCAACTCGATTCGGTGAAAGCTTAAGCGTTCACACGTTCGCTAATCGGGCTAATCCCTTAGACCTAACGTGTGAGAGAGAATAAGCAAATATTACCTTGTGCATCTAATACCGGCTGGGCTAATTTTTAAATAATCATTCTTGTGAGAAATATTTTTAAAGTGATTTATGAACTGGGTTTTTTTTAGTTTCTCATCCCAGGCGAAGGACGGAAGGAGAGACATTTTTTTAATCCGAAAACATTATAGTGCGATTTAATTGACTGGAGTTTAGTGAGATTTTAAGGTTCTTACGTATATCAGCATTCGATAATTACGCTTGTAGATTTTCGGCTGCTATATCGAAAATAATATATTATTATTATTATTTTATTCTGTCGAATATCGACTTTGCACTCAGAAAAATAATTTTCTTGACGGCCGACCCGCAAATAAATATTTATTTGGTTCAACATAAATATTAATGATTCAAATAAACTATTTATTTGCGAGTGTCCGTCAAATATATTATTCTTTCAGGGTATGAAGCTCGTCACTTACTGCGGAATTCGAGGGAATTTACTGGTACTAAAAATCATACTTTCTACGAACATTTTCATGCTGCAGTTCATCAATACGGTATAATTCGGTCGTGAAAATGTTTCATCAGTTTTTTTTTTTGTTTTCTGCGCGAACTACCGGACAGAACGGGGAATACTGAAAACCAACAGAGTCTTCAATATTTGACCGGGCAAATATTCGCTCGCGTTGTAACTATTGGTAGAACAAATGTTTGGCACGAGCAAACGAGACGATCGAAATTGACCACGAGGCGTAATGAGCGGAGAACGACCATTGATAATCCAAGAGACAACGACGAAACCACGGAAACACGGTGACAACCAAAAATTATCTCAACGACCAAAATAATCGATTCGTAAATTTTTGTTTAAACGCTGTTAACAGAATAAAAAACCATTACAGCGTACCCGCGAGCGAAGGAGACCCCTAAATCCTTCCGGATGAATACCGCCTCGCTTTGTCATGTATTTCCAGCCGAGCACGGAGACGAGTGCCCTCGAGGGGAAATTGTTCTTGCCTTCGACTGAGAAGAATAAGAGAACGAAGAAGAGAAGAGATGAGACGTGAACGATATAAGAGGCGGAGAAAAAGAAATGAAACACACAAATACCCCACGTAGTACGTTATGCTTTACCCTCCTTTTTCCCCACTTTTTCTTCCTCCTTTTTTATTTCATTGTGCGTTGTCTCTTGCGAGACCGATAAATGTGGGTCACGAAAGAGTGCCCTGTGTGCAAGAATGCCCTTTTCTCGGTTGAGTAGAAAGGAATGCTGAAGACATATAAGAAATAATAGAATAACGAAAGAAAATGGAAAAGAACAAGGAGCGCAAACCGGGGAGGGCCGCGCGTGGAGCGAAGGTGTATATCACCCTCTGCGATGACCGGGTTACGTCGAGTGTAAATCGACGATGCAAGCCGCCCGGAATATTTGCGGTTCTCCTTATCCACCCCGGCGCAGCCCCTGCGAGCCAGTGGCGTGTTAGATTTTCGCCTTACACTTTCTTTTTTATCGGGTCTACGACGGCGAGCCGAGGGTACCGGCTGGTGTTCCGTATCCTGCGCACATTCGCTATCCATCGCTTTCACCTTTATCTTTATACCTTCCGCAGAAGCGGTGGCACGTCCTTATATTTGTTCCGCTTGTTCGTCGTTTTACTTTTACACGATATACAAGATGTCGGGGAGGAGTGGATGTACAAGGTAGAGACAAAAGAGTCCGACACTGCTTCGACCCTCTGTCCCGCCGGGGGAGAAAAAAGAACCGCAAGGGCAGCTAACTTTTTTCCTCTCCTGCCTATTCATGCATAATCAATAACGCCAAGTGAGAAGGCAAACAGTACGAATGTATAATTAATTATTTATTTCGTCGGCTCAGACTGCGGGAGCTGCTCGAAGGCCAAGGTGGCGGTTCGCTCTACTTCGCTGTGTCTGCTTCAGGGGCCGTAACTACTTGAGGGGGAAATAGAGAAATTGACGGATGGTGAAAAGTATACTTTTTTTTATCATGTTTTAGTTTCAGCTCGACTCCCCGATGGAACATGGACTTTGCGTATTCTAGGGAATTGACGAGTGTAAGATCAGACGGACAGAAATATATGGGGCATTCCACCGAAAATGTGCATGCTTTAACCCTGACTCCTTTTCAATAAATGCGGCAATTTTTTTTTTTTTTTTTTTTTTTTTTGAGAACTGTTTTGAAAAAGTGAAGATACGTCTTTTTTTGTTTGGGCCTCCGATCGATATTTCCGATCTTAGGATTTTTATAAAAACTCGATTTTTTCTGTATGGTTACTTTTTGAAAGATATTAATCTTTCGAAATTAGTTCAGTTTAAAGTGAACTGTATAATATAAAAATATGCATGTTTTTAGAAATCTTCTGGACACTCTAAAGTTGTGTTAACGACGTTAAAGTGGACAATATCGTTTTTCATCAACTTCGTCATGATGAATGTTAAAAAGAAAATATAAAAATTCTCTCAAGTGCAATCAGTTAGAACTTCGCGAAAAAAAATCGCCATTCCGTAACTAGTTTTTGAGTGGGAGTTTTGTTTCACTGTATAAAAGAAGGAAAACGGAATTCCGTATCAAAATTTTGGTGAATAAAAATCTGAAAGATATTTACTGATATGAATATGGCCAAATTTGTATGCACAGTTTATCGACGAAGGAACTTTTTGATGTTCGCTGATCCGAGGAAATCTAACGGAACCACGCGGACCGCGTGCACGAAGCGTCGAGCCTTCCCTTCGAGACGGTTGGGACATGTGTTTGATAGGAGGTCAGATGGGCATCAAAAAGTGATGAGATTCCGGACGCAATCCCACCGAGTGTGGTATTACGCAGTAATAGACCCGAGACCAGCGAGGGATGCCGTTCCGGCGGCGAGTTCTGCGGTGAGCTTTAAGAAAATCAAGCATCGCAACGGGCTCGCCGAAACGAAATTTGCCTCACGGATTTCCCTATTTACTTTACGTAATAATCCTCGTCTCATCGTTTTTTATTTGTACCACAGGATGCGCGTTCGCGAATCTTCTTTGGGGTAATAATCAGCCCGAGTCTACTCTTGTTAACTTAAAGTAGGCCACCGTCTCAATATCGAGGGTGCTACTGTAATACTGTCCGAGGTTGATCTCCCATAAGCTGAGAACCGGGTCGGTCCTTTATAGAGCCCGAACCCCCATAAGTTAACTATATATCTCCAAACTCCATGATGATCATGCAATATCGCGAGGAAATAGTTAATTTACGGAAGATCGAGATGCGAGTGAATGGTGAGTGTAAGGTATACAGCCGAAGAAACGGACAAACATCTTTCCAAAATGTATATCAGACCAGGATACTGTTGCGGCTGAGAAATTTTTTAGCGAAAAAATTAACAGGTTCCGTCATAGACCATCCATCTTCCGGAGGTTGTTCCGGTCGATTCGCTGGGACCTCCTAGGAGGTCTCGTAGTCAACAGAGCCTAGGGGCTCCTAAGGAAGTCCTGAAGATATGAGTGGCTGTGAGCGTCTAGGGGAGAGCGGGACAAAATGTAGGCAGTGGTGCAAAACGGGACGGCGGGGCAAAACTCCATTTTCCAATAACTTTTGAACGAAAGAGTGAGGCAAAAAGGAGCAGAAAATCGGGATGTATCAATCGGGCAAAATGGCGTATCCAAAAATTATTGGAAAATTGCGTTGTTCTAATTGTCCCGTTTTGGCCCACTGTCCCATTTTGCCCGCTCTTCTCTATGAGTTGACTGCTAATGAGCGTCGTTTAAATTTGTCTAAAATCTGAAGGACGTATTTTCCTTATACAAGCATATAAAATATGCCTTTCCGGTTTCAGATACGCGATGTATGAGGCATACGTATATATTAAAGTAATAATCTTCGTGCTCATATTCATATGATTTTTGAGGATGGGGCGCAACCTGAGACCTTTACGGACCTCAGCCCCGCGGCATATCGCCGTCGTCGAAGCCACAGTAAAATCAAATATCGAACAGGAGAAGGCTCAGGAAATGGATTTCCTGAGTTCTCAGGCATTACCACCGTCGCTAGAATTTTCAGCGGAGATAGGATATACCCGGCTGCTGTACGGGTGCCGGTGCTCCATGTATAGCGTTCGGGTTTATGATCCGTGATAGTACAGCCGCGAGACACGAAAACCGTGAATCGCGAAAGTAGGACAGCTTTCGGAAACTTGAGTGGGGGGAATGGGAAAGATACGATCTGTCTTCGAAATTCCGGAATTGGTAGGGGTGTCCTGTTGCTTCCCTGCCTTTTACGATCGCGCCGAGGATGACGTGAGAAGTATTAGGACGAAACTCCATTCCGACGTGTAACGGTTATGACGGCTTTTCCTCTTAACATCGCAAAGAAATTGTCGCAATAATGCAATGCCGGACTATTTCGATTGTAAGACAAGGCGGTACAATTAGGGCAGGCGGTAACGAATTTTCTTTTTACTTTGAATGTCCTAATAAAATTGACTGGGCAATGAAATATAAATCAATGAAGAACAAACTTGTGTGTGATAACCGATGTTTTTTTTTTTTTTTGTTAGACTAACGAACGGATTTTTTGCCAATTTGACAATATTGATTTTACGAAAAACAATAGCGCTCCAATTTCACCAAATTCATTTTCTGCTGTGCAAACTGTTCGCTGTTAGACGAGCTTTCCGAAGACCTCGAGGCGAGACGCGAAGAACCGTCCAAGGATAAATCCTCCGCGGGGTAAAATGTGGATCTCATAGACGAGAAAAATTGTCAATGGGAAAATGTCGGCGCGAACAAAAGTTTCGGGGAACGAGGCACCGGGAGATATTGCTTGCAAACCTTACAGGCTGGAAAATTCGTGTCACCTCGGTGTGCTGCTTCGTGCTGCATTGAGGAAAATGATCAGGCGGGTGGAAAAGTGAAAAAAAAAGAAGAAAAAAAAAGACCATAGTAAAAGACGAACGACGGAAGGAACCGAGGGGAAATCGTATAAGCCATTGGCTCGGATATATCGCACGGCTGAATGCCTCGCGTCTGCCGATGATAAATTTCTCATCGGTGGGTTCTCCGTGCTACTGCTTCTGCTGCTGGTCTATTGGCATCGATAATAGTAGTACAAGGTAAGCGAATCCAAGCGGGCACTAGAACCGAACGAGAAGAAAACGTAGTGAATCGGTCATTATTCCTTGGGCATAGGGAGAGAGAGCGAGAGAGGCTCGACTGGGCTTTATCGAGGAGAAGCATTCGAGATTGGAAACGGAATTCTCGAGCGTGGCCTCTCCCCGTTGTAATCTTGCAATTAACCCTCCGGTTTCGCTTCGGGTACTGGTCGATCGACTCAACTCAACTCACCCGCGTTTCCCGTAACTGGCTGTATAGTACGCTCGAGCAGCAACGCCACTACTACTGCTACATAGTCCTGCGCTACAGTACCAATTCAATATCCTCGTCCGCTAACCGATTTTCCGAAAAAAAAAAAAAAATAGATGAAAAAACCCCGATTGTCGGAACAAAAGAACGAATCCCATTATTCGTACGTATCGAGGCGTATTACCGATATTTCATTCGCTCCGACAGAAAGGAACGTTTACCGGGTAGAATTTGCCTGCCCCACTTATCGTTAATGTTATCAGTGCGATGAAAAAGAAGAAAAAAAAAAATCAGTGCTCGAACGTTTCGCTTTCCCGGGGACGCTTGCGATATCGGATTTCGTCTAAAGTAAAGTGGGACACTGGTAATTGACAAAAAAAAACATTTCTCGTCATTTTCGGCAATAACCGAACGAACGAATCGACAGAACGATACTTTTCATCGACAATTCGTTCCAGCGGGTTTTCGTTGGTCCACAATAGAGATAGTCAGTTGGAGCGGACAATTCCGTAATTATCAACGATATAAATAAAATGTCGTATTATCAACTGAAATGGCAAACAAGACCGCAGAGACTGCAGCGTGATTGAAGCTGATGCACTGTACAAATTATCAGTTCAGTGGTCCGATCACGAAATCGTCACGACAAATGGACTTTCCCATGAGCCCCCACATTTTGCGTGTCTACCATCGATTCGAGGGGAAAAAAAATTGGTTCCTGAATACTTTTTCATCCGATAAACTGGGCTCTCTGACCCGGTACGATAATTTGACATTGCATATTTTTTTAAACACATTTCCGAGAGTAGTCTTCATTGATGCAGCCTGTCCAACCACCCACTCCGAGCCCCGAACAAAGTCATCGAGGTATGAATACAAAATACACTCTTTACACCGGTCTCCCACTGAGCCCACCAGCATTCATAGCGAAAATAGCTTTTCACATGTGATACACAAGTTTGTTTCTTCGAGGCGCCTGAATGCACTCCTGAACGAGCGCGCGTGTGAGGAAAACGGAGGAAAGTCAAAAGTGAAATAAAAGGAGAAACGTTGCCACAACAGCCTTGACACACTGGCCTTTCGGTCGAAACCTCAAAATTGATTGGCCCAACCCGGAGGGTTCGACGGTACCAACGTCCCTCCTTATGCCCGGATCGACCCTGGACCCACCCTGATTCTTACACTCGTTCGCCGATGGCCCAACACCTATGCTGTACTACTGTAGAGCTATCAGTGAAAAAGGATTTAGCGGGTGTTACGGCCTGCCGCCTCTCGCCAGGGCGAGGCCCTTCCGTTCTCGACATCCCTTTATTCTCTCTAATTGCGAGACCGCTCCCGGCAACACCGGAAGCGACCTCTGACTGCCGATGAAATGATTGTTACGGAGTGAGGATAGGAAGATTGAAAGGAACGATGTAACTCGTTAACGAGAAATAATCTAGCGACTCCCGGGGATGATTAACTTCTTTTGAAAGTACTCCGCGATACTGTGATAAACGCACAGCGCCTGAAACGAAGAAATGTTTGGCTTAGTCACGTACCCGACTGTGAAGATAAGTTGTTAATGCAGATTAAACGAATTCACACGTCGATGTGCCATTCGTTTCCAATAATTTATTTTTACGAATAAAAGACTTTGATGAGAGAATAAGCGAGCCGATTTGGCATCGTCGCAGGTGACGAAACATTTCGAGATTTTTTTATTAGAACAAAGAAAAATCGCAGTGATATGAAAAAAAAAACTCGTACAATGAAGCTGCAATTCCATAAAAGTGTTCAGAATAAAAACAAGTTAAACAGCAGGTATGTGTTCGACGATAATTTATATAGCGGTTAAAATTAATAACATAATGATTTTTGTTTACAAAAATTAGTTTGCAATGCTCATTCACAAAAAAATGTATTACAAGAAGATAAAATTTACTTAGAATAAATAAAATTGTTTATTTGGATATAGACTTAATAGAGTTTTATTGAAATCTAATAAATTAATTGATGTAATCGTCCATTCAGTTTTATTAAATTTTATTTCAGTGAATTGAATAAATATATTATTCCAGTTAAGTAATATTTTTCTTTATTGAAGATTGTGTCCCATTATCTCACTCATGCATGAAAAGTGTTACTTTCCGTCCCTGCCGAGAGTGGCGTAAGTAGCGCTCTACAGTTGAGTGTACTATAAATACCCAGCGCAATGCGCATATCGGGCTGATTTTACTTTACGCACGCTTAAAGATACTTTTTCCACGCTTTTCGTACTTTACGCACGCGAGCTGTAGAGCGCCACAATCTGCAAGCACGGAGTAGCACTTCTCCTATATTCGTTACAAAAGATATGACGCGATACTAGTGCGTTGTAGTGAACATTATGGGGGAAGAACGGGGCAAAATGGGGCGGTGGGGCAAAATGAGGCAGTGGCGCAAAACACCATATTTTCAATCACAATCATTTTGGATGTGACAGTGGGGCAAAGTGGGACAGAAAATCCAGATCTATCGACAGGGTAAAATGGGACATCCAAAAATGATTGGAAACTTACATTTTGCTCACTGGGCAGTGAGAAAAATACAAGTTTCCCCACTGCCCCATTTTGCCCCGCTCTACCCTACGCTGACTGTGAAGTTCGCTTTACCGCATTTGTATCGCAAATTACTATTATATCAATCGATTTTTTATTCATCATTTATATACTTGATCAATATCACATTTTGCAAAAATATATTGATTTCGTCCGAACACATTTTTCCTCGCACTCTGACTGACCGTCGGACAATACGACGCAATATGGCGAAGGTATCTTTGAATCATATAAATTATATATTCAACGGAAATAAGTACCTACTGAACGTCGCATACGCGAATATCCGGTTTATTTGAGGGAAATAAATATCTATTGAAGGCGCTGTTCGAGCCGAGCGATTCCTAATCGCCTCGGAAAACTATTTCGTTACCCTGTAAACATCAGTAGTGCCCTAAATATAAGTTTTTATTGAAGATGAATACCGTATATTACTCGCATAACGTAAAAAATATTCTCGAGTCAAGTAAAATTATTAAAAAATTCAAATGAAAACTATTCTAATATCCGATTTTATTCATAGTTAATCAACTGTTTTTCAGGGTGCACAAGTAAGCCAATAATGGCGGTAAAGAATGAGAAATCAATGTAGAAATAGTATTTGGACTCTTTTTTCCACCGTTTTTCACGGCCCGAGCGAAATCGCTAGACAATGGTCGGATTGATTTGATCCGAAAGCAATTTTCCAATGGGAATGATGCGGTACGGCGTGACAAAGTGCTCTTTGAATTCGGTATGACACGAAATGTCGAAAATGCCTTGTTATTCGTAACAATTAGCTGAGTGCAAGCGAACCCGAGATAGGCCAAGTACAATTCACTTCTGTTGCGCAAATGGACCAAGTTATTTATCTGGCTTTAAACAATTATTCGGTCGCGCGAACTGTGCAGCCCCGTCGATGAAAGTGGTGCTGGTGCATTGTTCCACTCGTCGAGCACGGTTTATGTTTACCCGACCAGCAGGAGTATACAGCAGCAGTATACAGTACGTACGCTTCTCAGTTCTCCGAGTTGCCCATCGGTTAGCTGCTGGAGCGTTATTTGCAACATAAATTGCCTACGGAGTGGAGGCTGAGAGGCCCTTAACAAAAAAAAAATAAATAAAAAAAAATAAAGTGTTTCTGAAAGCTACGCCTGACGAGCTCTTCGCTACCTTGACATTTGATCCTTGAAAGAAGCCTGCGACACTCCGATACTGCGCTATCGTGTAAGAGTGCAAGGCACGTTATGGCGTACGATAACAAACCTCGAAATTGAAATTAATATGTCGACGATTAAACTTTTACACTTTACAGTTTTTCCATTTTTCCGAACTGTTAATGAAAAAAAAAAAAAATGCGTAGATGCAGACACCAGCTTTCAATTTTTGTACGTTTCATCCACAATAATGTACATCAAATATATTAATTTATTAAAGGTTACGATTTTTAGACATTACATCTCTAGTTCGTTCGAATCTTTGCCCGAAAGACAGTTCGCTGGTCTTCAAAATTACGAACGTAAATATTTATGTATCATCGCGAAACTATTCCAAGATTACTGACAGAAAAATTAAGCACATTTTGGATTGTCGTTTTCACGTGCGACACGGTCGAACGGGAAACTGGTAACTTCGAGTTAAATTAGAATAACTTATAAAAAAAAAAGAACGACGAATTAAAAAAATTGTTTAAGGGTTTGGTAAAATATTTTTTACTCATTTTTATTTTCTACATGGACATCGACAATCGACGCGTGTGGTGCAAAAGGGAAGCGGATAACTATATCAGACTACAGAGAAGCCTTTTTTTTTTTTTTAAAGCGCGACGAGCGGCGAGCTTTGTTAGCAGCCTCAAATTAACCGTGCGGTTGACCGCAAACAAACGTTTCAATACACCCTCTAATTATCCTCAACTGAAGCAGCTTTTCATCCTGCCGGATGCATGCAGGGCGGAAGGATACCTACGGATAAAACCGCAGCTGGGGTACTGCGTTATGGGTGGCTAAAAGCTTTAATTTACACAGGCCGGTATCCATAAAACTTCCCGGGGCAATTTTCCCCGAATACATTTTAACTTATTTGAATGAAAAAAAAAAAAACTGATTTTTCTCGCGGTAAAAAGCAATTTAATACATTTTCATTAAGCATATTAAATTTTTACTCTTAAATCCCTATATGCTGATCTAATTTTTTAATTACTCGTAAGCTTCATAAGCTTAAAAAGATAAATCCTTCATTTAACTTTGTATGTCTCAGTCCAACCGAATTAGCGGCCGCAAATAATCTCTGCATGAGAGATTAACTTCATCTTTTTTCTGACTCGTGGAACAAATTTTTTTTTTTTTTTATGGAAACAAAGTTCACCGGACTGCAAGGACGACCAGTATTAAATTCGACGGAAATCAATTTGGGTATACAAATTTTATATTTTTGATTCGGAATTAAAAAAAAAAAAAATTTATTTCACTGATTGTTTTTTTTTTTTTTTTAAGATTGATTGAGATTTATGATTGTTTAAATTTGATACCTGAATAAATCAGGAGATAATATGCAAGTTTTATTGGCAGCCTCACTCGTCACAGAGAGTGTGCACCGCAAACATGCGGTAATAAAATGTAAATCCGTCCACCTAAGGCTTACTAGTTCAAAAACTTTGCAGAAGAGCGCACGCAATAATGGAGTGGAAAATAACTCGTTATCTCAGAGTACAATCGCAGCGACTCGGGAGTTTAATATTAAGCGTAACCAATAAACGATAACAAACCCCCCCCCCCCCACCCCACCCTAAGCCAGCCCGACTCGAAACTTTTCGCCAGGACATCAACCGGCGTCTTTCCATGCCCCTCACACGCCAGCCGGTCGCCTCACGCGCATTCAACAAGCATCCCACCGTGGAATCAACCACCCGAAAAATATCTCTCATCCCGTTTTCCACAAAATATCGTCGTATACAATGAATACATATATACACATATATGATTTATATATATATATATTTATATATATATTTTAAAAAAAAAACAAAAAATTAATCACGCTACATTACGATTCAATAACTTAGGTACGTTTTCTCAAGAGAACATGACAAAAAAAAAAAAGAAATGATCTCTCACCTGTCGGAGTCTCGACGACGAAGCTAATTCAGATAGTGCAGTTTTTTTCTTTCGTATTCTTTTTTATTCTTTAATTTTTTAATATACTTCGTGTTCTTTAAACAATCACCAGAACTACTATGATCGTGGGTAGCATATCGCACGGGGGGGGAACGTGATGCGTGCGAGGGTTTTAGCGTTACGTGGCCTGCAGCGCCGGGTTGTATCGCGACACTGAACGAGAATACGTCGGAGAGTATCCTGTTATCCTGTAAACAGGAGAGCCTCGGCGTACTCTATCTATCTCTTTCGCCGCCTCCACCTCGGCCCCCCGCCCCCTCCCCTCCCCAAGCTGCCCCCCCCCCCTCCGCACCCGATTCGTGCGAAGCTTCCCGCTGGTATAGAGCTTCCCGATATTCCGCGAAGCTCGAACGGGGGTGGAAACATCCCTCTCTGGGTGTACGGAGTGTTTCGCCTGGCTGGCTGGTTGCTGGCGAACGCGGGGACGTAGCTGCCGCGTATCCCCCCCCCCCTCCCACCGGCCCCTACGACGCGAAGGTGCGCAGGCGTCCGCTTGGCCAGGGTATAGGCCTGCCTGGATATTATAGGTCTGGGCTGCAGGTAGCTTTGGCTAGGGGCTGGCTCCTGTCAACCGGCAGCCTGCATCAATACCAGCAGCACCAACGCTGTTCCTCCGTCGCCGTCGTCTTCGTCGTCGTCGTCCTCCTCCACCACCACCGTCGGCTGGTTCGCGCGAACATTCGGCTCTCCGCATCCCCCTCTGCCCAACCCCGTACACCACCCGATTTCCCTAATTCCTCATTAATTATTTGGGCCAAGGTCGCGGACGCCCTTGGCACAGTTTGCCTGCGCTAACTGTTGCTGGTGCAAAGTCATCCCCTACGAGCGTCCCCCTCTCGACATCGATAGACTGGGGCACGGTCGGGCTCGGGGCATAATGGGGCGCTGCCGAAATCCCCATAAGAAGTCGGTCGGATGGATTTCAGTCCGGATGAAGAATCCTGAAGGAATGCATTGTTTTTTTTTTTTTGGTGCATCAAATTTCATTTTTTTTTTTTTTTTTTTTTTTTGGGGGGTAATATTAACGGATGTGCGTATACGGTGCACGAATCGCCCATCCGGCAAACAGAAGCGATGCAGGGAAGAAGGAAATATTGGATGGAGTATTATATACAGTGTAGTTATAGATAAAGTCACGGAGCCAACTTTAATGCAGTGCGAAATAGTCGAAGGGTGGACTGCAAACGTTTTTATGCTGGCGAAGTCCATTGCCTAACAGACAAATTGTCTATTCAGTTTTGGAAGAAGTGCTCCGAGCCGCCGAGATCACTCGTGGAATGCCGTTGAAGTATTTCATCGTCAGATCCCTCTCGCCAGCTTTTCTTCGCGATTTTTCGAGCTCCGTCAGAGCTCATTTGTGATGACTCTGTTACATCTCGGTTCGATCCTCACCGACGGGGTTGGACGACGGAGACTCTGTTTATCTACTACCAAAATTGAAATCTTCCTAGGTCATTGGAAACCCGACTGCGCACACCGGACGCTCATTTTCAATTTTAGTTACACCGAAAAAAAAATATATATATATATATATATATATATATATATATATCAGAGACTCGAGCAAAGTGAACTAAAAGAAAAATTGTTGTTTCAATTCTACTTTAAATTCTTAAAATTCCATACGGGATTGAAACGATAACACGCGACCTCGACAATATTGCCGTCGTTGTTACAATATCGTACGGAATTTGTAAGAATTCAAAGTAGAATTGATATAAAAAAAAAAAACATTGTCTTTCGCAACCCGCAAGCGTATTTTTTGTTTTTTTTTTCAGTATACGTTATTTGGAGGGTATTTTGGTCGGAAGATTTTCTTCGTACTTTTTTTTCGAGCTTAGGATTCTTTTTGTGTGCGCGTTGTATATATTTTTTAAGGGCACGGGGTCGATTCATACACCTTGAGGATTTATAGTTGTCATCGGGGTATTAAATGCATCGAGGGGTGCGTTACCGATAGCCCACCGGTCCACCGCAGGGACACGGCGACCCGCTGGATTAAGCACGCAGAGGGACAGATATATATATACATACACACACACATATATATATATATATATATATATATATATATATATATATATACGCGTCTATCGAATCCCCAGTTGTCCTGCGGCTGCGAACGTCCCGTCCTTTTTCCCGCAGACTAAAACACCGTCGAGGCGAACGCCGTGCCGCTGCGACGGCCACGACCACCCCCGCCTCATCCGCGCCCCCCAGCCGGTTCTATGGGATTCAGGCCAAGGTTGCCCGAGAGAGCATGGGGGTTCGTCGCGTACTCGATCGACTGAGGCCTAGCGTGGGGTTTATTTATCCGGGCGACCTGTGGATTGCTCGGGGATCCTCGACGATTTCGTCTTCTTACTTGGAAAGCTCTCTCAACGAATTCCATTTATATTCTTATTTGACAGTGGCTGAGACGGATATCATAACTGTCTATTAACGTGTCTCGAAGTTTTGGAATGTAGGTGAAAGCGATCATGCAAAAATGCATTAATCCATCGCTCGAATTTATCTGAATTTTTATATTTCGTTAATCTGTTAATGGATTAAAAGTTCATCGTTATGAGGATTAGTTTTTCTAAGATTTATTGACAGTTTAGTTATAAAATAATTGCGTTAATTCGAAGCAACAGCTGCTTCCTCGGCATTCAGATGTACACTCTCGACATTGTTGCGTTGACGCTCAACGCTGGACGAAGCTCGTCCAACATAGGACATAAATTTACCAGTTAGTAAAATTCGATCAGTTGGACTATTGACGCGGCACGTTGTAAAATCAAGAAAATATTTTGTTATTTCGATGACGCAGGCAAATATTCGTGAAAAATTAATCTTATCATTGTTAAATATTGAGGAAGGTCGTTATTATTAGATAGTGGGTTAACTCTGTGGAACTCATTTTATCCCCCCCCCCCCCCCCCCCAAGATATTTGATAATATTCTTATGACTGGTCGATTTTGTAGCAAACGTCGACGATCCGCGTTCCCGACGATTTTACAATTGGATCGTACGCTGTTATCAATTGCGCAGCGAACTATTTATGCGAACATTTTTTTGCTCTAGTCCTATCAGCCGATTTCAACGCAATGTGAAGAACAGGACACACAGGAAGATTCTCGAGTCACCGCTCGATCACGTGGTTTTCTTCTCTAAGTTGATAATTTTATGGCTGAAAGCGACGGTACAAATTCGAAACGTATATCGAGACGTTCAATGAGACTTAAGGTTCACTACTGCACGAACCACTGCAGTTGCGATTGTTTATCCAATATGTTGTGCATTTATTTACAGTAAACTGAAGTCGATTTGTATTACCGCACGAGTCCTCAGTCAAAGAAACTATTGATAATGATATTTTTGCATAAACTTAAACTGATAAATGTAAATTTTCATGACGATAGATTTTCGTTGAGTTTTCTTCAAAGAAGAATCCTTGTTTTTCAACAAACTGTAATGTACGACTCATTTTCTTCCTCAAGCGTTGCTCTACGAATTTATGATGTGGATTTTTTTTAAATACTTTTGGGCCGTTTAAAAGAGACGGCAGTTTGTTTGTCGCAAACAAACATCACCGGTTAAACAATGGGCCGTATTTGTCGAACGGTCAAACCTACAAAAAATCTACTTGGTGAATTCGTAGAGCAAAGGTTAAGAAACAAAATGAGCCGTTGCACATTAAAATCGGTTAAAAAATACGGATTTTACTTTGAGAAGACCCAACAAAAGCGTACTTATCGTGGAAATTTGCACTTAACAGTTGTTATTCTTGTAACATCACCGCGTCAATATTTATTTAATATTTCTCTTGATAGAGGGCACATGCAATAATCCAAATCAACGTCCTTCACGGTCAATGATGCATACAATTTTGGACAAACAATTGTAAAAATGTAGCACTCATTTGACTAGTGCGCCACACAGTAGCTACCTTAATCAACGTTTCATACGCGAGAGCGTTGACAAGCGACTAACAGCCACATTATTTGCAACGAAAATGAAACTGATTACAGCACTTAGTACGATAAAAACAAATGAAAAAGAACTCTTACTTAGGTAATGCATAGTTCCGACGGTTATCTGCAATAATGTATTTTCCATTTCTCATATGCTATCCTCTAACAATGCTGCGAAATTGTAAATAATGCGAACTGTAATGTTACGTACCACTTTAACCGTTGACACAAGTCGACCAAATTTTGACCGTTTCGCATGCACGATCCATAGCGGAGTTAAAAGTTTCGGTACAAGTTTCATTATTCAAGAACTTTACGTCACAAAAGTTCCGATACGTTTTCGCAGTATTCCGAAATAATATCAACAAAGAAAGGCGTACCTGCTCTACGCGAAATATCTACACGTAACCTACACTAGCGCGCAGTAACGACACAATTGCACTCTTCCCCCACTCTCGTCTCCTGCATTCGCGCCTCGCGCGAATCTCCTACACTGTTTCCCCCCAACGCACCGTAAATGGCCACTGTTTTGCAATCGTATGTGTCGCGTACATCTGCATGGAAGTAATCGTTTGTTTGTTATCGCAGTATGGAGTCGGGGGAAAATACAGATCATGATACTGAACTTTACAGCATCAGATCTTTTCCCATGTTGTTACAGAGGTTCGGCACTACGATAATCATTTGTTATCGACCAATTTTCCGTTAAACGTAAAAAAAAAATACTTTCTAACCTCTCGTTACCACCAACTTGGCGTGCAATATTTCTGAATCGGAATGTGTTTATTTATTTTTATTTTGGTACTATCGTTTGATTTTTACGAACCGCTGTGTAACACACCAATTACAGTTTTGGTTACAGCGGATCTTGGGGAAACTTGTCGACGGACGTAGAGGGCTCGGACGTTGAGCTCATGTCGCGCGGATCCTTTCATTCGCCTTCGCTTAACAGAGAAATGCCGCCCAACACGTCGAGACTCGATGCAAGTACCTTGTATCTCGGCCCTTTTTGCCCTTCGATCGATAGACCATCTAGATCGATAATCATTACATCCTTCCGTTTCCATTTGCAGAAGAGCGAACTGAGCCTGGAAACAAAACAGACCTGCGGATATGTCGATGACAATAGCAAGATTAACATTTCGGTGACAGCAATGATACAGAAGCGTATATTAGGTCCCGGCTTTAGCGCCGGACAGAAATGTAGGATAGGAAATTATTTTCTGCCAAACACCGATCATCAGGTAGCTAGATACGCTTGCAAAGCATTCTGCGGCTCTTACTCGGACGATGGAAGTTACCTGCTGACCGCCAGTCAAGGTATTCCATCACTTTCCGGATGAAATAATATACGCGAGGCAGCACGTGAAAATCCTGTGGAAATTAGATTATTTTTTTTACTAATGACTACACTGAGATAAAAATTCAGTTTTTCGTATTTTTGAAAATTTGCATCTACAGAATGCATCTCGCATCACACCACTCTGCAGCTCTTATCACGAATGCAATACACATCCGAAATCAGCATTAAATCATTTTAGAATTCATTCTTGGTAAAGTTTCATAAAGGATTAAAAAGTTGTTCAAGCATTCTCACGCCATTTCTCGCGTCCTCAAAAATAAAAAAAGTATTCGTTACAATGACGAATCCTTATCTTTCAGACCGACTTTTACGTTTGTATCAGGCGGATAACGGTAAGCTCGTTGCCTTCAAGAAGATACGGGCTCGTGACGTTGGCTCGAGTATACTGGACACGGCTTTCAGTCCCGATGGCAAATACATCGTTTATTCCAGCTGGTCCGAATGCCGTGAGTATCGATAATCTCTCTCTATTGGCTAATTGTCATTACTGGAGCAACCGTTCACTGCCTGTGTAGAAATAATACTCTATTGACAAATTTGATTAATTTTTTTAGTATACATGTGCTCGGTTTACGGAGATCCCGGTTTGCAGGAAGCCCTCTGGCTCTATCCGGGCGATCGTAGATTCTGTATATTCTCATTGGTCTTCTCGAACGACGGCAACGAAATAATCGGGAGTGCGAACGACGGTCATCTCTACGTTTACGATCTGGAAGAGCACACTCGTACGCTTCGGGTTCGTCCCACCCTCAATTAATCTGTCGGATAAGCTTGATTGATTTTTAATGCGAACGATTAAAAAAAGCGTTCAATATATTTCAGATCAAAGGGCACTCGAGGGACGCTAATGCCGTTACATTCGCGGATAACACGTCGCAGATACTGTTCAGCGGTGGTGACGATGGTCTGTGCAAGGTACGGCTTTCTTGCGCATCGATTTCTATCGAATTTTTTTTTAATTCAAAATAAAACCGTACCACGCGATAATTACATCAATTTCGTTTTCGGCGCTAGGTCTGGGACAGACGAACTTTGCGCGAATCGAGTCCGCAGCCTGTTGGTATTCTGGCAGGCCACAGAGACGGTATAACGTACATTGATACGCGGGGCGACGGCCGTTACTTAATAACGAACAGTAAAGATCAGACAATAAAGCTCTGGGACATGCGAAGATTTTCGGACGAAAAGGCCGAAAAAAATACCCGACAAGCTGTCGACAGCCAAGACTGGGATTATCGATGGCAGCCCGTGCCTACGCAATGTAAAAACAAAATTGTTTATTTTATTATCGCACAGTTTCGTCACGATCGGGACCAAGTTGACTAATATTTTTATACAAATATTTTTCCTTTTAATTTTGACAAATTACGCAGTATGTAAGTCGGTGACGATGTTGGAGGGAGATACGAGTATAATGACGTATCGGAGCCACTCGGTCCGGCAAACTTTGATCCGTTGCCATTTTTCACCGGCTGCGACGACGGGACAAAGATACATTTATACAGGCTGTGCAAAGGGCAACGTTATAAGTGAGTGGTTATTAGCGTTATTGAATATTTGTTTATAATGTTTATAAGTGAGTGATTGTTAGCGGTGTTGAACATTCATTACATTTTTTTTAATCCCATAAAAACGTTACGGTTTGTTGAATAACACTTATGCTGCAACATTCTTCCAACGTTAAATTGTCGAGGAAACTGTCACATTCTGTTCTTTTCCACAGTCTACGACGTACTGACCGGCAAAAAAGTGACCGCATTGCACGGTCACAAGGGATGCGTACGTGACGTTAGCTGGCATCCGTATCATCAACAAATCGTATCGACTTCGGTGAGTAGGCTCTATCATATTCATTAACGAATAAATAAGTAACGTAATCGACTCACAATAACTGCGTTTTTTTGTTGTTGTATTTTCCTTTGTCTCCGTACACCTACTGAAACTAATTAAAAATCATATTGACCATGCGCTCGTGTTAATAACGAGGAAATACGCATAATGCCGATCTTTTTACAACAGTGGGACGGTGCAATAGTGAGCTGGGATTATTCATCGAAATATCTCCTCGAATCAGATTCAGACGACGACACCGACACGGTATAATTTCGTTCGGCGAGACAGCCGCACGCAAACACGATTTTTTTCCGAGCGTACAGTTCACGGAAGACTGAAAAGAGAGCGTCGAATCATAACGAAATTCGTAGGCGCTTCGAGAATCGTCTCGATCGAAGACGTTTATTTAACTATTATTATTTCAATTTTCTTTTATTAAAAAATGTCAATGGTTATTGTAAATTCTTCACTATTACAATAGATCGGGCTTTCCATCAAGCTATTCTGGCGTGAATGATCATTGTCTATTATTCTCCGTACGAACCATCAATAACGTACAACAGCTCATGTAAATATTGTAGAATCTGTAAGAAAAAAAATGTGTTATTATATGTATATGAAATATTCTATGTGTAATAGCGAGGAGGAGAGAGAAAAAAAACATCACCAAAAATATTAAAAATTTTAAAGGGATGGAGGGGGAGAGGGGGGGAGTCGACTCGGCAAATAGTCGACCCGACGCCGTCGTTTTCTACTGTTTTGTACAGCAAGATAAAAATGAAAAAAGAAATTCCTTCACAATCGAAGATACGAATTAAAGTGCGACACATGAGTGTTATATTTATTCTATTATCAATCGATCGATTAGAGTAAAGGGTCGAATTATCGTAAAGTATAATCTACTTTCGACACATTTTAACTTTGTTATTGAAGAAAACAACAGTGTGCCGCACCGGTGAAGTTAATAAAATGTTTATCTAATTAAATATCGTCGACTGTGTCTCTCTGTCAACCTTGTGAAATACAATTTTCTTTTTAAACACTTTTTTAATACTCCAGGATCTTCGAGACGTTTTCAAGACATCGTCAAAGAACGAAACACCGAATGACCAGGAGAATGCTTTACTTAACATTTGGCAATCATACTTTTTTTTTCTATGTGGGTATTTCATCGAAGTTGTTGAACGAATAACGGAGCGAATACTTGCTTGATCCATTCAGCGGAAGCCACAAAAACAAAATGTCACCTAATTTAGTTAAGCTTAATGGATTAGTTTCGAGTATAGAAGCCCTATGTAGTACAGGGTCGTGGACGACTGCATGCACGCAATTTTTCTCTTCATTTTCAAATTCTTCTCGTATGGTCACAATGAGATTTACAATAATAATAAAGTAAAGTAAAAAAAAAAGAAGAAGAACAAGGTACGAAAAGGGTTCTCAAGCCGCTAATGAGTTTTATCACAGAAGAATCGAGATATTCCTTGAATTATAGCTTAATAAGTACATTGAGTGCCTTAAAAGCGTACGGTATATCGGTCTATAATTAGCGCTCGTACACGCTAACAATTAACGATGACATTTGTTTGTCCGGGGGAATTATTGTTATTATTACTTTATCGCGAACTATCTCGGCAGCGCTGAGATCTGTTAAAAGCGGGCCAATGCCATCTCGAATCGCGACGACCATCGCCTATTCTCGGACAGCACGGAACCCAATAACGACCGGACGCCTGATATAACTAGAAATTTTAAGCTAGTTATATCGATAAAACATTATTAAAACACAAAACATATCTCTGTGATTGTGACGCGTCCGCACGTTATACGACCTAAGAACTTTTTTCAATTGCTCAATCAAGCAACCGCTCCGAGCAAAGTATTATCGCGAATGCGAAATAGAGAGGATACGATAGCGCAATCATAGAAACGTTTAGAAAACGGTACGTTACACATTCAATGATAATTTCATTATAAATAAAGAAGTGCGGATACTTTTATCGTTACTCGGGAATTGACGAGGTACGCACGCTTGAAAATTGGAGCAGTGAACATTTTAAGGTAGTTTGCGAACAGTCCGACCTCACGTGAGTTTAAAGAGGATTGCTATCACTTCTCGATGATATAACAATTCGAAAAAAAATCAAGCATATAAGAGGTGCTGAAAAGATTCATTTTACGCAATGATAATGTCCAAATTTTAGTAACATATTAATGAACAACATTGCTCAACAAATCACCCGACAACCGAACTTATTTACATGAAAACTATTTGTAAATTTTTTTAGAATTCGGTGTAATTTTTGGAAATTGCATTTTTTAGTTAATGAAAAAAACCCAATTTTCAAAAATTACAGAGAATTCTGAAAAAATTCATATGTATTCAAAAAGATTAACATATCGATTTGTTTATGACATTTCAGAATTATTATTATGCAAAGTTAATATTTTCAGTACCGTCGATATTCTCGATTTTTTCCGGCTTTTTATCCCATTGAGAAGTGTTAAAAACTCATCTGTCAACTCTCACTAAACTCACGTGGGGTCAGACTGTCCGCAAGTACTACCTTAAGGGATGTAATAAAATCGTTATAGAGGATGAGCATTCATACAAAACTTGAAAAATAAAAATTTTCGAACATTTTGATTCATATAAGTGTCGAGCAGCTGAGATAAAAAATTGTCTTCAACTGAAAAACGGCTTCAGTCTTAAAAGGTCAAAAAATATATATAAACGGTCAAAAAATGTTACCTCGAAACTACCTTAAACTTCAGCATAACGGCCTAATACGATAATATAAGTATTATATAATTCGAGGGGTAAGCGAGTATGTGTTGAACTAGAACCGATGATGCAGAAAACGGATTGTGCACTCGAGTTTCTTTATATTAAATGCACCGCTATATAGGCAATCGTCCATCCAATTAATTACTTTTGGGTCCCGTGAGAATACCAACATGGTTGCCGGTAATCATGTCAATGTCGAGTCGCATAGCGTCGGAGGATCACGGGAAAAATATCATTTGATTTATCGCGTTTGCATTTACGACGGTCAGTTGGTTTTTACTTTCGACACATTCAATTAGACACATTTATCTATATTCATCAAAATATACTATTAGAGAATTGAAAAAATATAAGCTCACACGAATTTCAACTTTACCGACGCTTTTATCATTTCCGGATAATCGATTTGCCAGCTTCGATGCTTATGTAGTATCTTCAATAAAGAATTCACGGCAGTCACACACAGCCAAAATTATGATATTTTTTTGTCGGAAAAGATTACGAAAACCCTAATCCGGAAGAAAATGAAGTAATGTCCACATTTAGCGTTTTTCTGCGCAATTTTGAAAATGTCACGATCTCTCGCGTCTCAAAAAAAAGAGTTAAAATTCATAAAACAATTTTCTAAAAATGTTGCGCTTATTTGATTCAGTATTGGAGTCTTGGTAACAAATCCGCAAGTAGAGTTAGATCAGTTTGGTCAGACGGTACCATGCGCGTTCGGCTTCGGAGAACGCACAGTGGATAAAGCGCTTTATGGTCAAACATCGAAGCATCTCGATATGTTTTTCAATGTCGAAAACCAACGATTAACTGACTACGATTCTGAGTGCAACGCTGCGATTCTGAGTGCAACCTTATAAGATATCGTAATTATAACAATAAATCATGAAAAAGGGAGGAAAAAAAAATATTCACGGTGATTAATGCCACCTGTTCGGCTAGCTCGCTGCAAGGTCACACAGCCGATCGGAGCATAGGTAAGGTAAGCAGTCTCATGCCCTACTCGCAAAAGCATTTTTATAACCAAACGTACGAACACACTCGGTGGTTGACTATAGTACCGAGTTGTAAGTCGATAACAGGTAGATTAGTCTTCCGCACGCTAGTGTCTACGGCGTTTGCTTAGTCGCGTGTCGGTCCTCATCGCTGTTAGCTGAGTGGAGGAAGATACTTTTCTTTTCGTCATTCTGGTACGACAACAAACGAGACATATTTTTTCAGTAAAACTTGAAAAATAAAATAATTCGATAAATAAAAATCATTTAATGCGCCTGAGTCGAGAGGTCGATCGAAATTGTAACAGACGAATTTTAGTGGGCCTGCTGTGCCATTTTTTTAAACCCTTTCGTTCCGGTACTCGCGTTATTATTATTTTTACACTTTTGCATGAATTTCATTGCCAAAGTCAATTGCTATAATACTTCCTTTTTTTTGTGATAATCAAAGAAAATTTATTTCCTTTTTGGTTTTCATTTTTTTTTTTTTTTTATTTAATAATACAGATTGAGCACGGAACTCATATCTGTATTTATCGCAGGTCACTTCGGTTATCGGCTACCTCGGCGATAAGTGCGACGAAATAATTTGCTAAATCACCAGTGCAGAGAGAGCTCTTTGAAGCGATGGCGACTAAAAACATCGAGCGAAGAAGCACCGTGCCAATAATTTACACGAGAGGAACTCACTACGACATCGGATTCGACATTGTGAGAACGATTTCTTAAATTTTCCTTTATTTTCTGGTATTTTTCTTATTTTTTTTGTTTGTTGATAAAAAAAATTTATAATGACATTCTAATACCTCTGCATACTTTCGCGACCGGTTAATAAATCTGATACGAGATCAATAATTGAACTGTATGATCCCTCGTAACCCTACTGTTGCAATCCTATACGCTTAGACTTATGCAAATTAATCCCCTTGCACGCATAGGAAAAACTGATAATACGTAACAGTTTTAAACCTTAGATTAAAGAGCATTCACCTGCGAGTTCATGTTCGTCATTTTTTTTTTTGTTAATAAAGCGAAGATCCGCTCATTTACAAAATTATATTTTTAGATATTTTTGCACCGAGAAAAAAACTTATCAACTATCAATAAAATTGAATATTAGAGGAATTTTCATTTGAATATATTATTATTTTATTTTACTGAAGGATATTTTTACTTGTTTCGAGTAATATGCAGTGTACGCGATTTAAAAAATATATATATATATATTTAGAGCCCGGTTGTGCTGACATTTAAAAAGGTCAACGAAATTGTTTATTGGACGATTAGGAATCACTCGAAAACAGCACCTTCAATAGATATTTAATTCCCTCAAATAAACGGGATCTTCGTGTACGCGACATTGAAAACATATTTATTTCCGTTGAATAATTATTTAATTTGATTCAAAGAAACGTTCGCCACATTCCGTCGTGTTGTCCGGCGGTCGGGTAAATTCGAGCGATAGTCCTCGAAGTGTTGTGCGTGCGAGGAAAATGTGTTCACGCAAAATCAAGATATTTGCTGCAAAATGTGATAGTAACCGAATATCTAAATGATGAATGAAAAAATCGATCCATATAATGGTACATTCAATAGAGAAAAAAAAAAATACTTAACGTAAATAATTATTTTATTCAATTCAATGAAATAAAATTTTATAAAACTAGATGTACGATTAGATAAATGAATTAATTATACTTCAATAAAACACTATTAAGCCTACAATATATTCAGATAAGCAATTTTATTTGTTATAAATAAATTTTATTTGGCTTTCATAAACTTTTTTTTCAGGATGCATAAAACTTTATTCAAAACAAACAAAGATGTTGACTATACAGCGCTTCTAAAAAAAAAAGATAAAGGTTCAAATTTTTCTTCCTGTTTTTTCGTTCATTTGGATCTCTCCGATTTTTCGAAAATGTTCGTAAAATATCGCTTGATCCATGCACGAAGTGCAAATTTAAAAAAAAGAACTTTGCATGCAATGCCTCGTCTACACACGTGCCCTCTCCTCGCAGCAGCGTGCACACGCATTATTTACATAGTTATAATCCCGATGTAAAATTCACAAGGGAGACGTAACGTATTTCGCAAAGTTGTCTACTCGACCGGAAACATCTCGGAGGGCGTTTCGTTGTCACCCAATGCAGATATATCGCTGCAGCGCGTTGTGAACCTTTCCACCCGACTTGGTGCAATAACATAACAGCGATTTCGCGATCGTATATATATATAGACTACACTGGCGTTTCATCACCAGACATACATAGACATGCGAACTACACAACCGGTCCGGTTCAACTATCACAATCTGCAGTATATTAATTTTAAGGCTTACCGATGAATTAATCGACATTGGCCGCCGCAGATTTCCACGTTCCACGCGGATCCCCCACTCGAGAGTCTTGTTATTAATTGACTGTAAAACGAGCGGTGTACAGTATCTTTTTTTTTTTTCAACACGGCATCGAAGTTCTGGCGCTGCTCAAAGTCGCACCTCTATTTCTATATTGATTGACACTTGCAATCCGAGCCTCTGGCGTCGATGATGGAAATCGCGAGATGCCAATGCATTCTCTCAGTATGTGTTATCGCTTTTAACAACCATTTGTACGTCTACCAGATGATTCATTGGAAAAAAAAAAAAAGGAATAAGAACTCTGGTAATATATTCGACGGGGATAGATTTTTTTTTTTTTCTTGCCTATTATACCAACGCGCAACTTGCGGAAAAGAACAATTTTTTAAAATACGTCTTTAATTGCAAAGCAGAGTCTATTAAGTTTGCGAATTAGTCATCGCTTCTGCCAGTGATACGTTTTTGTGTTCACAAGTTCCATTTGAATTTCTGGTTTATGGTGAAAACCTAAGTCTCCGAGGTTCTTTGAATCAAATAGAAGGAAAGATTGATTTTGAAACAAGAAAAATAGTCCGAGTAAAGTAACATTAACCGCAATGATTATGTAATTGGATTACTGCAATAGATTTTGTTTTTTTTTTTTTTTCTAAGTCGGTGAATGGACTTGTGTGGTACGTTTATATAATAGAGTATCAAGTTTACCAGTGAATGTACATAAAAATTATCATTGAAATATCGTCCGTCAAGATTCAAATGAATAATTGAAGCCTTTGAGAAAAAAATGTGAAAATTAAAAAATTGCCTTTGAAAAATCAATGTCAATGTGCGAATTGCGCAACTTCATCTGCGAAATTTGTTTAACTTTTTGCGGTTGGCCGCTTTTACGCACCGTGTAAAAACCGTCTGCACGAAAATTTTACATAAATAACAAATATTGGCACCCGATTTGGCTTCGTCGATAATTGTCGGTGAGATTCTCGTATTCGATCGATGTTTCAAGTGTTTTGGAATGTGGTCGAAAGACTGATAGCCTACCTGGCTCCGATTCCTTTTTCATTTTCTTTCCCGACACAATGTTGTTTTCTTTAGTGCACCGTGTAACGATCTATAGGCAGTCTGTTGTTTTTTATGACGGGTTTCCAAAGACGCACCGTCTCGTCAGTTGCTATGATTATGTAACACGTTTATGCAGATAGCCGGACAAGATAAGTCGCTATCACGTTAATGCATGTGTATGCAGTCACTCGATCACCGGTTCTATATTTTATGACTTATCTTCGTCGTCAAATCAAATAATTGCATATACACAGCATTGGGACAATGATAATATTTTTATTTCTCTTTAATTCTCTTCACGAGGTGGCACCGACTGCGCCGCGTTCACAGTCGCAAAGCACGTGTTTATGTAAGTAACGCGTCTCACTGAGATTGTCACTTCACTTTAAGCCCGATATTTCGCTTCGCAACGCCTCGTGACTATGATTGAATGAAATGCGACGGATACTATTGCGGGTGTTGGCCGATTTTTTACCTTATTTTACCTTGAACCGATTTGATATGCATAAACATGAAAATAATATATATATATATATATATATATATATATAGAAAATATACATCGAAATAATTCGTTTGATTTTGTGCAATATCATATACCTCGGTGCTAAGCGTGTCCCGTTGCATGCAATAAGAACCAAAAGCCTTGTACGCGAGAGTTGGGTGTGCTTAAATAACGCTCAAGTATTTACTTTCCACAGGGCAGAACGTTTGCGCAAATGATCAACGATTTCATAGAGATCTACGCTCCTCTAAGTGAATATCTCAAGGTATACGAAACTCCCGAGGGAAAGAGAGTCTACGAGGACACCCTGGCTGCTACTAAGAAACAGTATCCTCAGTACGTCAGAGAAATTGAGGGAACCGCGGATGGTGCGAAAGTGCCTTTCTTCAAGGTACGCTTTTTTTTTCTTTCTTTTTCCATAAGGAACTGCTGAGGGGCTTTAATTGGGCTTAATTAAGATAATTAAAAAAAAAGATAAATCAATTAAAAAAAAAAAATGCCTATCAAATTCAAACTGGCTTTCTGGGCCGTATTCACACTCGACAACTTTTACCCCACGCTGTCGAGTCGCAGGGTTAAGTTCCTAGCAGTGAGAACCTGTTTGGGTCCTTCACGGTGTCAGAACAAAACATGAAAATTACACACGCGTGATATCGATGCAGTTGCAACTTCTCTATGACATAGTTGCCTGCACGCGAGCTCACTCGGTGAAAGAGCGACGACAGCCGAGATTATAGACCGGGCTTAATATTATATCCACATTATTATTATTATTTTTTATCCTTAGTGTCGGGAGGATCAGCGACCGACGATTCCCATAATATTCATTCGTGGAAGCAAATAATATGCTTACATTTTTTTTTTTTTTTTTTTATTCGTCGCAGTTGCATTTTCCTTGGGCATGGAGCGAATAGCCAATCGTTATACGGACACGGGGAAATCCGCACGGGACAGGTGCACGCGTCAATGATTTTCTGATATAATTATAACGCACGTAATAGCCGCGTCAGCCACGACGAATTGCACTGAAATTATGAAGGGGAAACGGGCGTCTATCGGGCGCGATTAGTCGCGGTCATACCGCGCGCTGACCTTCTCCGCGCACACGGTAGATATCTATCCGGGCGAGAGGATCGTATAATCTAATCATCGACTGCGAGATTTCCAATCTTGGTTTCTCGATCGAATCGACCGCGATTAATTAATATACAGTTGCATAATACAATCACCAATTATCAATCGCGGTGGCAAATCAAATTTTCATTGTTACCGTATGCGCGTATTGCTACTTTTTTTTTCTTTTCTTCTTTTTTACCTTCCCGAGAAAACTTTTTCGTGATAAAATTATAAATACACCGGGCCAAAGGACTTAGGCCGATGGCCCGTTGGCAATAAAAATATATTCTTCAAATATTCTTTTAAATGTATCAAATTCCGTTTCGTGCATAAATATTTTCAAATCGATTTACCGCAGCTATTAAATAATTGAGACTTGAGTATAAGAGGATTACGAACGCTGAGAGCAATCGAAAAAAAACTCAATGAGAAAAAAATGTCTATGCGTGCGTTAGTCTGATAAAATTAATTAACACCTCTACAACTCGAGAGTTCTTTGACTCACCTTTATGTTGAAATTAAAGACCGGAGTGGCGAGACGAATCACAATCATTTATTCTCCTCTAATTGAATGCAGTAGATTAAATTATACGAGGTCTTGAATTCATTCTACGAGCACAATTATGTTTGAGGAAACGGCGCGTAAAAGTATCTTCTAAGTTCCTCAATTAATCCCTCTGGTGTTTTTCCTATAGAACACAATAAACACCGGAATTTTCCGGCGGAAAGAAGATATAGTGGATGTCACAAAAAAATCGTTATTTCTTCCAAAACGGGTGGCGGAAGAAATTTTTGTCGCTCCGGGGTTTAACAATGCATCACACGTACACTCCCAGCCAAAAGTGAGATTCTGTGATAATTTGAGAACTTCCGAATGGTATACAAATCAAAAAACGATCAACTGTATTGAAGGTGCCAACAAGATTAATTTTGCATAATAATAATGTCAAAAAATGTAAACTTAAACACTTAATGTCAAAAACTTATTAACGAATTGGTTTAAAAAATATGTATTTTTCTCTTTTCAAATTTTCTCTAATTCTAAAAAATCAAGCAATTCATTTAACATTAAAAATTAAAAATAAAAGGTTTACTAATTTTTCTGTTACAATTATGTGTATGGGTTAATAACTTTTTGGCATTACTATTATGCAATCAAAGATCTTGACATCATTCATAAGGATGATATTTGTGCAGGTTTTTGACATATCACAAAGTATTGAAATTTTGATCGAATTACTTTTGGTTGGGCTGTATGTGTGATGTATCCTTAAAGCCTTAAAACCTCGATTATGCAAATAAATTTGGGTTGAGCCTAGTTCGGATTAACGATTATTAGGATAGTGAAAATTTCAAGACGAAAAATAACATACTTACGTAAAACATCATAAAGGGAGCGAAGGATGCGCCGGTTTTGTCCTTATCGAGCTTCGTAAGAGTTTCCAATTCTTTTTCCACAGTCAGAACATTATGCTTCCACTCAGTGGTGGAAGCACTGTTAATCGCAACCGCAATATAATCGACTATAAAACTATTACTTAACTGTTATTTAAACATAAAGAATTTACAATATGCCCACAAATGAATATCTCTGCGCGTCGCCAAGAACTAATGAATACTGCGCGATAACCAACGTGCGAGCGATGTAACGTATAGACAGGCAATACAATCCTGGCTGCGCTTGCAACAAAGTAGCGCTGTATGATGAAATCCACAATGGAATGCGCAGGTAGCAAAAAGACATCCACCATAAAAAAGTTATCTAAGTAAGTGGGTCACATAAGATATAGTAACTATAAGCTATCCTACGTCAAAAAATAACTTTTTAGATGGTTGGTAACTTTCGAATACCGTCCAGACGGACATATGGAACCCATTGAGATCAGTTTTTGATCACTAATTTTTTTTATGCCTCCTGGAATGACATCGAAATTTAACGCCATGGTTTGGATAATAGAAATTCAGATAAAGTCGCAGTTCACAAAAGGGAATTTCAGATAATCGAGGTTCTACTATATATAGGATGTATTTTTTTACCCGCCAACGGTGACTCGTTGACTCATTTAACACCTGGCTCAATGTTTGATATTAAAATCCGCTTCAGAAGCGACAACAATGAGTTTGTCCTTGTTTGTCATCAACAAATTATTCTAAAAAAGAAAATATGAGGAAGTACTTGCGTGCGTCTGGGCTGTTGCAGTTGTTCCTGATACACCTGGACGATATTCTGCCGAACGTTACGGGCGGTGGCCAAGTAAACAATCTGCCCGTCGGATGTTCCACGATTGTCTGCAACCATCCCGGTCAAGTAAGTACCGACTTTGCGCGGAATAACGGTTGATACAAATAAAGAAGTAACGAAAAAAAAAAAAAACAATTTAAAAAAACCTCAATCTCACATAACATAATGATAATATGCAGTGCCTCGCGTCTGGCACCTTGAGAATGTATTTTTCAATCAATTTGACGCTTGTCGCGCGTGGGAAATTGAAAAAATAAAACTTCTTATTGGTAACACAATGCGGTTACAGGAGATCCTTGGCCACAACGAGGACGCCTTGTCCGAGACCATGAATCACTGGTACCTGGTTAGCGCGCACGTTCTCGAGCCCGGACTTCGAGAAGAAAAGTTTACTTCTCTCAGCTATGCTGGCTTCCTGCCCGGATACACGATGGGATATAATCATCACGGCCTGGTCTACACTATCAATACCCTCAGTGCCAAGGTTCTGAGATCTGGAAAGACGCGTAAGAAATTGTCAAAACATAGTTTATGGTCGATTTAGATATATCGAAATTTGCATATTTATTGGGAATTTCACTAAATCGTTAAGAAAAGAGAAGAACAAAAATTGACCATTTTTTCGTCACTTACGTTATATACGAAGAACATTTGTTTGTCATTCTTGCAGCAAGATATTTCCTCACCCGGGCTCTCCTCGGCGTTGAAAACTTCATGCAAGCCCAGCAGACTCTGAGGAACGCGGGATGCGGTGCAGCCGAAGGATTTTCGGTAAACATGACCTTCCTCGAGCAAGAAGGAGACCGAATGTTTCACAACGCCGAAGTCGGTCCCGCCGAGCCGAACACGGACGAATCACAATTGTGCGTTCTCACCGCCAGCCCCGGAGAAAATATATCCCATTGCAATAAGTACGAAAATACAGATATAATAATGAGAACTTTTTTGTTCTCTCATCGAAACTTATTGTTTTTATATTAAAACTTATATTGCGCGTTTAGGTATCTTCGTCTCAAACTTCCGGAAGTGACCGGTGAAATAATAGACAGCAGCGAGCACCGGATGGATGCGATCTGCAGGCATCCCTTGCCGAAAACTCGTCAAGAGGTGATCGATATACTGAGCGATCAGACTGACAAAGTGTACAGCGTCTATCAAGAAATCAGGCCGGACGATTACGTCAAGACTATCGCTACAGGTAATTATTTATAGTGCAAATATACGTACAAATATTTCATAGAGGAAGCTTCACGATGATTTTTTTACATTCAGAAAACATTTAAAATCGTAAAAAAATGCGGTTCTGCATATAAAACCGGACGATTCTCATTACTAAGCTAAAGTTCTTGCACACTTGTATTTTTTTTCTTTTTTTTATTCCAAACGATATGTTCACAGGTATCTTCGACTGCATCGAAAGAACGTGGTCGATCTACACCGACGTTCCAAAATTCAACAAACCAGTAGTCGTACTGTCGTTGGATATGAAACATAATGACTGTTCAAAGAGCTTGGTGGACGTATGAAAACAGAATTATTTTTAAAAATCCAATGTATACCGAATACTCTAATCTCGACATTATTTCCAACACTACCATTGTATTTACACTAATTATCGTAATGACTCTGGCATAATCGACACGATTCTGCCCTCATATCCTGACACTTAATCAAGCACCAAGGTGGAGGTGACGCGCTCTCGAAGCATCATAAACTACAATAAACAAATAAATAAATGGCCATTCTAAAAATATCTCGAATCCGTTCGATGTATCTTAAAATCGCTGTGAGCCTTTGAATGTTCGTACTGCCCTTACAATAATGTGCAATTAATCTGTAGCGAAAATATAATCTTAGAACCTAGGGCATGGCTAGATGAGAAAAATACAATATTTTTTATGAAAAAAGGAGAGTGTTATTTCTTTATCATCTATCACATTGCTCGAAAGAATACGAGATATATGGGTATACATACGTTATATATAATATAAGGGATCCTTCTCACATTTTACTGTAGAGATTATATATTTCATTCCTCGACAACTTGATTCGAGTTATACTGATCGGTTGGACAATAACGAAGTACTCTCAGCGACAGTAAGTCGGCACAACGACCTTCGGGCGTTTCTTCGATTCCATTTCAGAGAAAAATTCTTTTATGTCCTCCTCGCGTACGACTTTCTTGTTCTCAACGAATTTTCGCAGATAGTTCTTCAGATTGTCCTTCATGTTGTTGTACTCTTGAGAAAAGAACATAATGTAAGTATCGCTGATTGGGTTTAAATTATTGTGCAGCGTTCTTATACAAATTTAAATAATTATATACTGTAGTTTCATGGAATATCGCATGTATATATTACATGCATTATAGTAAAGTTCATGTTAGGTTGTTTCAGAAATTGTTGAAAATTCATCGAAGAACCATTTGGGGGAAAATTACGCCTATAACTACAAATTATGCGTAATATTTATCAGTTGGAACTTTATTAATATCATCGCTCACCTTCGATAGCGTCGAGCTGCTGAACGTGATCCAGAGATGCCAAAGCTCTCATGCCTTTTTCGTACTGAGTTTCTCGGGGATTAGATTTTCCGGCTTCCTCGTAAGCCTGAACGCTGTCGAGAGGATCGAGAAGAAACGAGACGTCTTCCTTCTCGTACATCTTTTTACAGTCTGAGCAGATGCAGAGATTCGACCGCCAACCTTCCATCCAGAAGCACGAGCCCGAATTTTTTTTATTAGCAATTTTCTCGGGCAAGGTGCAACCCTGCGGCAACGACGAGACTTCCACTTTTTCTTCGTTGCTATTATCCGTTTCCTGTTTCTTTAAACTCTTTGTTATCGCGCTCTTCGGCGCGTATCGCCGGAGGAAATCGTGTTTTCTCATGCATCCAGCGCACACCACTTCGTCGTACGAAGTGTCCTGGGGCGTCCCTTCCGGACACTCGAGATGCTGCGAGAAAAAAAATGATAATTCAGCGTTATAAAAAGGAGAACAGTTCTGTAAAATATACCATATACAGCGTTAATATAAATACTATCGATGTGAACGATAAATTTATCCAAAACGTAAATACATCTGCAAATGTAAGGCAAACCGTAGAATAATGTTAGAAAGAAAATGTAAGACCATTTTCAGCCAACTTGATACATAAAAAAAATGTCTATCTATCTACATAGATCAAATGTGCATTCTTTAAAAAATATATGAAAAGTTTCAAGGTGTCTTTTCCAATGTTGCTTACTCTAACAGAACAATTACATTTTTTTCATTATATTCTTCTAAAAATATTGAACCCCAGTACTTATTTCGATAGCCAGTTCTTTACCTTGGAATGATACCAATCTTCGCAAATGACGCACTGCAGCATTTCGTCGTTGTTGGAATCATCAGGATCAGGGTATGGCCTTGCACAGGTGCAATAAACTCCGTCAAAATTTTGATTGTACTTATTTTCATCGTTTATCGGCGCCTTTGTCTGCAATTAAATGTATTAGATACTTAAAGCCAAAAAAAGCCAAAATAAAAATTTGTCGAAAAAGCTAAATTGCAAAATCACATTCTTACAAAATCCAAGCTGCATTTCTTGCTGCCAAATTTGTCGTTACCACAGTCGCACCGAAAGTGTCGTTTGGTGTAGAGTTCGACTAGTTCGTGACCTTCGTGACAGTGAAAGCTGCACGCCAAACAAACAGCTGCTCGCTCTTTGTCGGAGCAGCAAGTCTTACAAGCGTACAGAGCCTGTCTTATGTATCCCTGATGAAAGACAAAAAAACAACCGTTAATATTTACGATGTAACGACTTTGTTTTTTCTCTATGTTTCCGCGCAGAAAAGACGAAACGTCGTTGGTGCGCTCCGGAAAAAGTCACAAAGGTTAAAGACGCGTCGTTCGATACCTTATTGTATGTGCAATTTTTGTCGTCCGACGGTCCGAGAACAGCGTTAGCATCCTCCTCCAATTGATTTTCCTCTTGCAAAACGTCGAGCATCGTAACCGAATTGTCCTCCTCGAAATTTCCTACCGTTGTCTCGGCCATGTTTAACGCTACTTGTGCTTATTGACGTTTCGACAAAGACGCGCAGCTTCGACGGGACTTTTGCTCCAAACACGTTAGCGAAAACTGTATAAATACTTCGGGACGTGACGATAATTTGAAAAACGAAAAAGAAAAGATTTGTACGTTCGACGAAAAAATTTCAGCGACAACTGTGTCGTGATCGATTATTCAATTTTTTTTCTCACCAACGAAGAGTAGCAAACGCTCGAAATGATGGAATGGAGACATTCGAGAGACGCAAACGCTTCGTGGCGTTCCCGCTCAAACACTTGTTGAGAATTAAAAGCGCGTTGCAATATTGGCTGCTGAACTGAATATTTGTGTCGAGCACCGCATCACGGACGTCGCGCGCTGATTGGTGGGCTCGTTGAACCGTCGAGCACGCTATTGGTGCTCGTTACCATCTCGCGAACCATCCACGCTGAGCGGTCGGTAGGTGATATGTGGCGGTAAAAAAACGACAGTTACTAGCAGAACGCTAATCATTTTATTAACTACTAAACTGTCGTGATCCACTTAAATAATTTAACTTACTTCCCTACAAACTTAATTTTATTTACCATTTATAGTTTAAAAAAAGACTTGACGTAATTTGATATGTGTACAACTGTCATAACCGAACAATTTTAAAGTCATAGATATGTCGGTTTAATTATTTGTCGCACGAGACATTATTCTGAACAATTTATTTTAGCCGTACTTAGCACACATATCGTTGGTGTTTTGCATGTGCTTAAACCGTATTTTCTGTATGACAACACTGCAAACCTACTTATTCGAACTATCCCTGAAATTGCACGGATCCGATATCTTTTCGAGATTCGTGGGTTTCATGGCAGACGCTACTTTCGTCGTTTCTGCAGTTTTGTGTCATATTCATTATGTCAGTTTAGTCATTTCCGTTCACCTGTTCAAAAACTTACAGATCGTTGCTTCTCTCGTTTAATCTGTCACCTGCTGCCACGGTCAACTAATCCTTTCCGCAACGACATATTCAAATGCGTAAACAAAGAACTTGTCTATGATTTCTGTCATGTCAAAAAAATCGGTCGATACCGACTGTGTCTGCTACCGTTACCGGCACTTAACGCTGTTTCCCTAAAGTTCGATATTTCAAAAAAATTGTGCCATTAACATGTGAAGGAACGCTGCTCTCGGGAACCGATGTATTTTCCGATTGTGACCAACCAACAGGTAAACAAAAAATTTGATCTTGCTATTTACTTTTCGATCGCCTAACCTATATTTCCACATCTTATATCGATAGAAACACAAGAAGATTCATATTTCATTCAGTATATATTTTTCTAGAAATAACTGTTTGTTTGATCTCACTTGAGTGAGTACGTAAGGTAAGGAGATCTCCGCTGTACTGTAACACAAAATTCCTGCTTGCTATTTAGGTGTAAGCGTGTCTGTAGTCAAAAACTCTTCAAAATGCTCGTCAAAATCACATTTTTTTACATTCTTTAAAAAGTTTTTCATAATTTTTTACAAATATATAAGGTAACGTTCCGGAAAACATTGATGCATGAATTCCAAATTCAATGCCAAATCTCTATTGCATATGTAAAGGGCATATCAAACTTCACTGCGATCAAAGGTCTTGTTGAAAAGTTAATGTTTCCAAAGGACACAAACACACAAACATATGGCAGTCAGGCAAAAATAGACATATCCTTTTGTTTCTAGCTTAGAAGACTTATGTAAAACATGTTTCTATATCATAATCCGTCAGGCAAATTTTCATTGGATTATAAGTCATTCTCTCCTTGCATAGATCATATGTAAGAAGATGACTGGTGATGAGGAACTGGAAAAAATGGAGTCATCAGTTCCACTCGACTTTTGTAAACTTTATTGTGTCCATTATATGACCATCATTTTTTTAGTTCTCTTTTATACATTAATTTCTTGTCTCAAGCCCTACACGATTCGAGTACAATCTTTGCAACAACATAGGAAGCATATATCTCTATTGTTTGTATAACGACAAAGTAAGTTGTATCGAGTGCCAGCAAGACAGAGCGCGCGCGCGGATGTGTGTGTGTATTTTACGTATCGCAAAGAGACGTATGATTAAAGATAGATTCGAACTAATCTAGATCTTTCCATTTTCAATTATACGATGAATCTTAGATATCATCGATATTAAATGCACGAGAATAATGGCTTTTATGCGAGATCAAGATCGAACGGAGTAGTTTCGTTGAAAGATCAGCACAATCCTTCGTCGTATTCTTCGTCGTCGATCGACGGTTTATCGGCCGGACTAGCTACACGAGGTTCGTCCGAAGTTGCTGCGGCTCCGTCGTCCTCCGTTTCTTCGGTTCTGGCTGGTACAGCTTGTACGGGAGTCGACGGACTGGACGCGACGCTTAGTTCCTTCTTAGATTCCGAAGCCTGAACAGAAAGAAAATAGCGTTGATATTCAGTTCGATGGACGCTTGTAGAGATCCAGAATCAATATAATTACATGATTGACTTCTGCCTCTACAGTCGCTGGACCAGAGAGATTATTTGTGTTGGTAGATATATAAGAAGGTGCTGCATTGGCTCTTACACCAACCGGTGGTATGGCATACTCCTGGGAGGTCGGTAGCGGCAGGCCCCGGGCGAGTTTCGCGTACTCAACGTCCATGTGCTTGATGAACGGACTGTTGAGAGCCGCTCTTGCCATGTTCGCGTCCTCGTTGTCGTACGCTTGCAGAAGCATCTCCAACGTTTGAATCTCCTCCACCTCGCAGTAGTTGCCCCATTCCTTGAAAGCTTTTTCTGCTGCTACCTGATCGCCCCGGGCGAGCTGCACCAACACGAGAACGACGGCCAATCGACCAACCGACGGAGCGTGCTCGATAGCCTGATGCATTCCTATCTCACGACGTATCGCATCCGCCGCCTGATCGTACATCTTCAATTTTACGAGAATACGCGCGGCTCTGCTCATGTATTCCGCTGCTTGGCGCGGACTGTCCTCGCCCTTTCGGAAACACGAGAATCAAGCGTTAGATTTGTTGAGAATTGTTTTTTCATATTCTACTATAGATATTTCATGTTTCGTTTTTTCAGGTCAGGTTTTTTTTTTTCGTTTGTAATTACCATAACTATCTCGGCTGCGCGTTGAAACAACGGTAGCGCAGCCTCGGGATCGGTGCTCTCTAGCATCTTTCCTGCCTTGTCCAAAACGGTAGCTCCGGACTCTGGTGAACCATGCTGCTGGTACAGAGAACAGGAGGAATGCGCGAACTTCGAGATCTCCGAGAGATCACCCGCATCTCTGCATATCAGCAATAATTGCTCCAGATTTCTGGAATAAGGCACATACAGCACTGAATTGATTCTAAACACAAAAAAAAAATCTATTCAATGAGTAATCTACATTATCGATGGATGGCAAAAATTGATTGGGCAATTGCAGATTTATCACTGATATCTGTAAATTATAATTCTTCTATAAGGCTGTGAACTATCAAGCCTGCGTGAGAGTTATTCAAAACATTGGATGAAAAATCAATCTCAATTAAGAATAGAGTAAACAAAAAAATAGGGCAAACTGTGTTCAACTTTTAACTTTCAGTTTGTACTACATATACACAGGTCAGTGGGTCAACTCACTTGGCAGCATGGAACCATCTGCGAATATCATTAAGGAGTAATCACAACCTTTAAAAATTGTTACACTAAACTTCGCCTATCCGTAATGGAAATTAGATTGAAAGGATACGATCTATTCTGCTTGTAGCAATCGGAGGCTTTCAGCAGAGCTTCCCTGCATTGTTTGTAAGACTTGGCAATGCGAAAGCAGGTGGCGGCGTGAGTATATTCATCGGCAGCTACTTCAAAATCAGGCCTCCACTTCAGTAACGTTGTTTTCAAGCTGTAACAATAATTTTATAACCAATGAACTGATCGTCCGTTCACGTTGACACATTCTCGAAATATCACAAAAAAATGCATGAATTGTTAAATTCGTTAAAGGCTCGCAGAATGACGGTTGAGTAGCTAAAACAAATAAATCGTACAGACACAGAAGTTTTTTCCGTTCGAAATGAAGCGTCAACGGAGCACGAATTACTCAATCGAACAATCCTAGTGAAAAAAAAAAGTAATACGCATATACCTTTTCTCCGCTTGCCTGATGTGCGCGTTGCCTTCCTCGATCTTTGACATTTTCCTGCGAATGATGCCAAACGTTGAATATTCACGCGTATGTTACAATAATAATCGACGCTTTCGAACGTCGATTCTTCGTGGCAGGTAGATTATATTTTTTTCCCCTCTTCCCAGCTGTCAAGTCTATCGTTGCAGACGACACAGAAACACAACTGTCAGAATTTAGCTGCACCTTACTTCTGCATTATTACTACGATCCCCCCTCTCTTCGCCCATCACGTCCTCGTTGTAGACATTTTCTAGGGGAAACCCGAAATAACCGAAACGACTTCAGGCAGTAACGATACTAATCGATAAATAACCCGGTTAAACAGCACGGTAAATTTACCGGTAATTTCACAAAACACTGTACGCCAAAGGCGCCTTCCCCGTCGTCGAACTGCACTCTTTATCCAGTCCGATCAAAAATCTGCGCGGGAATGGCTTGTTGCATGTTTTCTGTTTACACGACAAAAAAAAGCCGGCTCGAATAGATTTTAACGATCAAAAGAGAATATTCAGTGCGTTTTATCCTCTGTGAAAGTCGACGAAAAATCTCTACGATCGATCGTAAGTATACGACAATATTTTGATCTTCGAAAAAACACCTGAATCTGCAATAACCTCAATTTTTTTCTAATTTTAATGTAGCAGTTTTTTTTTTATTATTTGCTCACTAATTACCTATCATCCAGATGGCCGAGCGTCTCGAAGATCTCAATCTACCGAACGCTGTTGTGACGAGGATAATCAAAGAGGCGCTACCGGACGGCGTTACCATCGGCAAGGAGGCCAGGGTAGCCGTCGCAAAGGCGGCTTCCATATTCATTCTCTACCTGACCTCGGCGGCCAACACCATAGCGAAGAAGGGAAATCGCAAAACGATATCAGGAGCGGACGTCATACAGGCTATGGAGGAGATAGATTTCGAGCAATTCGTAACTCCGCTGCGAGACGCCCTGGAAACATTCAAGAAGTCCCAGAAGGAGAAGAAGGACGCTACGACGAAGAGGAAACAGCAGAGAAAGGACGAGGATGGAAACGACGTGGCGGAGGACGAATGAAGTTTGTTTTATCACAAACGCTATTCGATATATTTTTTTGCATGTGATATTTGTCAGGATATTAAAGAAATGATGTATCGTCGAAGGGAGACAATTTTTTATAAGCAAAAATGGCGTAATAAATCGTCATGCGTCAAACGCTGGGGTTTTATTACGGTTTATTTATACAATGCAATCGAGAGACGCTCGGGCACCGATAGACTATGTTAAAGGTATACTAGGGGCTAGGTCCTTGACCCTACAGTGCCTCTATATAAACGTCCATCGATCCAAGTTCTATGTCGCCAAAAATTTTGATAAAAACTTTGCGAATCAAAAAACACACTAACGCGACGTAAAACTGATCTAACGTTTGAAACTTAGTTACTAGATAGAAAATTTTTGGTGACAATAATATCTAGTTAAACGATTTTTTCTTTCTTTTCTTTTTTTTTTTTTTGATTGATAAACATTCCGACGGAGGTCGGAATCATAGGCTGTGTGCTTCGAAGCTACGTGGAAGATAAATACATTTGTATGTGACCGTAGGAAGGATTAGCGTAACTGCATTCTCACAGACGTCTTGTAAACGAGAAATCTCAGTGTTACGCACATTGACTTGCTTTCTCGTAGTAAAATACGAGCTTACAGTCGATGCCTCGTAGTGTCGTCGTTGTGAGCATCGTGTGCTAGTCAAATATTTTGAATATAAAGAAAAGAAAAAATCGAATCAGGCTTTCGTCGCCTGTACTTTTCGATCTATGAGGCCACGACACATTGGACACTCGGTTGTTACCATTCCGGAACATCCGGCGCAACAGCACATATGCCCACACGGAAGAAATATCACCTCGCACTGAAAGAGATAATTAAAAAATACATTAATGAAGAAAAAGAAAAAAATATATATGCGAGTCCATCGATTTATACCAATTAAATTTAGACTCACGTGCGAATCAAGACACACGACACACTCGGTCGTACTTATACTCTGAATAGTGGTAGGCTCGTGAGTTTTAGAACTTGTACAAGGCTCGTCGTCCGTTGGGGCCGACGGGTGTGCGAACGATTCGCATGAATTTATCTTCTTTTCCGTCAGATAATTTTCAGCAGCTAACTTTATAGCTGCGCGATCCCTCGCGCAGTGTATGCCGAGCTGATTAAAAAAATTGCAGATTAAATGCCGCGAAGAAAAAAAAAGGAGAAAGAATTCATATACAGTCGATGATAATTTTACTCACGGACTCGAGACTCTCGTCGTCCACGTCCGGTAGCAACGAGGGCAGGGTCGCTAGGAATGGTAGGCAGTGTAATGCTCCAGCTATAGCGACGTGACGAACCAATATTGGTTCCAAACCCTCCAATAGACCCTGAGGTCTCGCTTCCATCAACGACTGGTACTGCATCAACCAAAAGAGACTGTCTCTTCTCGTACTCTGTGCAAGAAACAACATACCCAGATAATTAGAAATTAGCATATTTCTTCCTCATAATTTTCTTCGATATTCGCAAATTCTCTTCTACGAAAAAGGAAGAGGAAGCTTTGTGAATATAGCGCGAAAGGTCAAGAAAAAATGTAGGAATTTCAAAAAGTACAAATGTAGAAAACCGAAAAAAAAAAAAATTAATGAAAACGGAGTCCTCTCTGTGAGAAAGCAAAATAATCCACGACTCTCGTCGGACCTGAAAATTTCCGTTATTCATCTTTGCAAAATGTTAGAGGTATACGCACATTGATTTCTCTCTGCTGTTCTATCTGTTGAATAGTCTCGAGCAATTGTTCCCTCCTCTTCGCCTGCTGCTCCAATAAATCGACGAGAATTGCACTCAGCGTGACGCGTCTATCAGCCAAATCATTCTAGCGGTAAAAAAAAAAGTGAGCAATCAAATATTAACTCTGCAGTTGCGATAATCATCGAGAGCCTTGCTGCAAGCGGTGCTCTCGAGTCTTGCGTAGAATAAGCTTTTTTGCGCATTTCTTATTGGAGCAACAATTTACGAAATTACGGACGAATAATTTTCTTACTATTTGCTGATTAATCTCCAACTTCTTTCGCTCGAGCTCGATACTGGTGAGTGCAGCCAATTGAGACTGTACCAAATTCACTTGTTGCACTATACTCCAAGATCTCGCGTCGCTTCTCTCGAGCAGAGCGGCTACCGCTGCTCTCTGCAGAACTTCGTCTTTTCTCAGTCTGTTGACTAAATCTTCTTGGGTCCTCTTTTGGTCCCTCACCACTTCTTCCAAGTGATGGTTGTTTCTTACCTCTCTGAAATATTTAAAAAAAAGACCATTCGATCAATTAAAATCCTCACTGATCGATTGATTGATATCGATCGACTTCCAACTTTGCTTACAAATTTAGTAACGATTGTGCGTTACAGTCCCTAAATTTCGTATACTCTTCGATTTTCCTCTCCGTCAACAATTCTTCCTCCAGCAGTTCCTCCATAGCAACTGAAAATAGTCGAAAGATTGGTCTAATTTTTGTTAATAAAAAAAAAAAATCGGAACCTTATCTCCTATATTTTTAGATACGTACGCAGCGTCTCTTTCGTACGGAGCCTAAATTGCTCCGAATGGCACTGGGACAACAGCTTCATCTCTTCCCGCTTCTCCCTTTCGAGAAGTTCAGCCTGACTCTGCCTCTCCTCCTCGCTGCTTCGCAAAAATTCCGTTATCACGTAGTCCGCGTCTTTTTCGGCTGTGGAACAGAAAAAAAATAATCGTTACAGCGTAAATTCTACGCAGAAGGTGTTATTAGCAATTAGGTAACTTTAACTAACCGTTGTAGATGAAAGTTAGCAATCGCGCTCGATTCAGGTCTCTCTCCTGTTGAACTTTTTCGATCTCTTGTTCCAATTGCGTTTGTTGCAGCGCCAGATCGTTCAGCAGCTTCGATAAAATGAACCGAATGTTTGGCGTTAATTGTTATGTCACAATAAAAAAAAAAAAAAAAAAATGGACGAAAGAAAATTGCTTCACCTTCCGCTTGTGAATTTTTAAGGCTGACTGCAACTCGAGCTCGTACTCCTGTTGTTCCCTGATGTTCTTCTCGACTTCGAGCAGCGCATTTTGCCTCTGCTCCTGAGAAAAGAAATTTTGTCAAGTTGAACCCTTTTTTCTTCATCTTGAATCGCACGATTGTGTGTATTAAGTTAATGAGACGACACGATAAACGAATTGTAAAATCGAACAAACAAATCCAAAAGGTGCCAGAATGGATGAGATTGGATTTGTGTGTGCGTGTGGATCGTTTTTTGCGACGAATGCAGATACGAAAGCGATAGATATAAAGAAGAAAAAAAAACATAAGAGCTCTTCCACGTGCCTTTGCTTTTTCTAGCTTCGTTAACGTTGCCTAGAAAAATAATTGAAAGCAAAACATTAAACATCGAGCCTCAAAGTTTTACTATTTGTAGCTAAACGTGCTAACGGGCACCAATTTAGCTGAAAATAAACCTGCACGTCGGACTCCTTTTCGCGATTGACAATCGTCGTACTATCGTCGCTTCTCCCGTTATTAATATCGTCCAGTGTTTCTCTCGCGGACAGAGACTTCTCCGGCGAGTAATCGATACCGCATTCGTTAGCTAAAAAAGCTACTATCACTATAGCTCCTCCGCAGAGAACATCTTCCGGTGGATATAAAATATTCAATCCTTCGACATTCAGTTCCACCAGCATTTGAGCCTTGCCCAGTGTCTTGGGCAACTTTTGTATAGCCTTGTTGCGACTTATGTCGAGTACGGTCAGACGCTCAAGCATACCGATGCTCTCCGGCAATTGTTTCAACTTGTTGCTCGAAACATTGAGAATCATTAGATTGGTCAGTTCTCCCAATTCTTTCGGTAGCTTACGTATACTATTATCCTGCATGTAGAGTTCCTGCGAAAAAAAAAGTGCTGGTAACAAAGTGAAGCATCGTTATTAATAAACCACAAGTGTAAAAAATCGATCTCGAACTCTTATCTAGCCGCGAGATCTCGCACGTGGCGGCTTGGTAATAATAATTTTTTGCAATAATCATAATACCAGTGTCACCAGTTTGACGCTGGTACTATAGCTAGTCGCAGCCATGAGGGACTATATTAAGTTGCACGTACATAAAGCTATTGAACTTTTTGCTTAAAAAATTATTTTATAGTAAAAAAACAGTCTATAGTATAGTAATTGTAAAGTTACATATGTTCCTATTAGAGTAGAATTCAAAAATGTACTCCGTTTAATTATAAAATGCATACCTTGAGGGAAGCTAAGTGAACAATCTCTGGTGGCAAATTTGTAAATTCATTGTTGTGTATGTCTAATACAGTTAAGAGCGAGAGATCGCTCAAGGCACCTCCACCCAATAGGGATGTCAGTCTGTTGCATTGCATAAACAACTCCCTTTTCCTGAATACCTTGCACAACGAGTAAATACCAGAGGGTATCTGTTTGAGCGCACATTCCGAAATATCGAACACAGGCTCCGGATTCTCCCTTGCCTGTAATAATAATTAAAAAAAAAAAAAACAATAGTAACGATGAAATTTGACCGGAGTTGACGACGATTCGGAGTAAGTGGCGTTTTTAGCGTGGGTCCGTTAATCAACGTGAATTACGTACCAAGTACAATTTGTGCTCCAGACGTGCTTTGTAATCGACGTTAACATTGCCTCCGTTCCTCTTGGCGAATGGCATTATTGATGTACCGTCATGACAGCGATGAATCGCTCGTGTCATCGCAGCTTGGCACACATGCGGTACACCCTCAACTACACCCTACACTTTGCGCGGTTAATCTGCTCCAAAAATATCAAAACAGGAGAGCTAAGCTTGATGTGCGTCATACCTGGACAATATCTGATCGTACACTGACTCCCTCGTACCTCACTGATTCTCAGTATCGCTTATTCGATATGACGTCATTGCTCTGTCGCTCTGAAGAGCCGACACAGCGATGTACTAGAACTGTTTCGGAATCGACGGTCAGATCGCGCTGCTGTAATGTTCCCATGCACAATTTTTTTAAAACTTTATTGGTATTCTTTTTTTTTAGACTGTTCCGAAATCTTCTCGTCCACCCCCTAAGAGGTTGGTGTGCCAACCCACTGTTACAATAAAAGCAACAGTGTATTTTTTACTATATCTAGATTTGTAATAAAGATAATAGAAATTGATGTTTTGTTTTTCTATTAAAAACTAGTAAAACGTGACAACTCTTTATTGGCTTGTTAGTACATGGTACTCGAATGTAAACTATTTCTCGAAAAAACATTGTACAATCTTTAATCTAAAAGAAATCAATTTGTTGTACTATTTGTCGTTAAATCTAGGGGGCATCTGTTGTGTCAGATTAATAGGACTATTATGAGAGTCGAGGGGGGGGGGGGGCGGTATACGATATATGTGACGAGTATGTTTGAGCTTGTTGGCTTGCAAAGCGCTTGGTGGTAGCCTCTAAAGTTTACATATGTGTAGTTCGATCGTATCCATGGTCTTCCATGGATGTATTTTCTATATCCTGTGAAACCCAGCTAGGTCACCTCTTTTTTGCGTAATCTGTACTCCGTAGGGGTCAGCATTCCCCTGGAAAGAATCATTCGTTAAAGCTTCACTAAATTCCATTATACAGAGCCAGAAACATTCTTCTAATTTTTTAAAATTTATCGGGCCTGTTAAGTATACCTGAGGACTGTGTCGAACGAAACGCAAACACCTTTGTCGCACATTCTTCTGTAAAGATGCCAACACTCCTTTTCCTTGGTGGTTTGAAACGCTGGCTCCACCGAGTCCGCATCCACTTCCGGTTCTCCACTCGATCCCGTTACTACCACGTTCTCCACTAGCTGCAATGATTTTAACAAATTTTCAATAACATTTAAAGTTATTCTCGACGTTATTTTCAATAACATTTAAAGTTATTTTCGACGTTATATTCGAATAACATTTAAAGTTATTTTCTTTAAACAAGAATCAAAGATTGTACAGTTTCTATTCAAACATGAAAAAAAAAAAAATTGGAAGATCATGAAGCTTTTTGATGAGAAAACATGTTTAGAGAGGCTTACGAGTGAAAAGTGGGTTCAAAAAGCGTTACGTTCAAAATTTCCTAGAAAGACTTTGAAGAGCTTAGAATAATATACTCTATCCTGGAGGACAAGTATATGTTTTCCCGACTACGCTAAAAAGACCCTATTTCATGCCTGCAACGGGGATGGAAATTGTCCGAGTCTGGACGAGCGGGAAGAAAAGTAATTTAGCGAGAGAAAAAGTGAACTTTTCCTCCCGCTCATCAAGACTCGTCCAATTTCCATCCCCGTTGCAGGCATGGGAATATCCCCACTTTTTAACACAGTCGGGAAACAGTAGCGATGCTACTCGGAAGAAAGTGCCTTTTCACCTCGTGTGAATTTCTGAATTTCTATCAAACTTCACACTCGGTGAAAAGACGCACTTTCCTCCCTTGTAGCATAATATACTATCTCCGAATACAGTATCACCCCGTTTATTCGAGATAATGTGGGGAGAGCGTACGTCGGATAAGCGAAAACTCTGATAACATACTCAATTCAAGCTTGTACGACTATTATATATTTGAAAAATAACACACCACTTCATATAAACATTAACTTTATTGGTTAATTTACGACTTGTTTCCTTTTTTGAGACATCACGATGTTCTACCATTGACTCTAGAATCGGAACTGGTGTATTTGCAGCTTGCAATATAAAGACGCAGTAAACTTGTATTTGTGTAAGCGCGTATGCACCAGTGTAGCAGTTACACGACTAAGGGAGAGCGGGGCAAAATGGGACGGCGAGGTAAAACGCAATTTTTCAATAATTTTTGGATGGAAGAGTCTGGCAAAAAGAAGCTGAAAATCGGGCTGTATCAATGGAGCAAAATGGGGTATTCAAAAATTATTGGAAAATTGCGTTTTTCCTCATCGCCCCGTTTCGCTCCACTATCCCATTGTGCCGGCTCTCCCCTATTCCGCGCGCGGTCATGCTGCCTTATCCGTTTTATCCGAGTTTTCCGTATTATCCGTGCCTACACCTCGGTTAACGCCGAGGGCTCGGATGAGTTGGGTGTTTCGGATAACGCGGAGGCTCGGATAATCGAAGGTCGGATAAGCGCGCTGCTACTCTAATCTCATACGCTTGCGGTCGGAGCATTTAACAGTGACGAAAACATTTACCTTCGAGACGGACGTCTGCAATAATATCGAATTACTTTGTTGAATGGGATGTGGATTTTCGAGGACAGCGGGTATTCCCGTTCGCGAGGGCGCCTCACCGGTCTCGTTCTGATGCATCGCCGTCGGTTTCTCGATGACACTGGAATATCAAGACGGATAAAATGCATGTCTGGTACGCCGGTTTTATCGAGCCGCGCACTTGAACGTGCGAGCCACTCTCCAAGTTCATAAAAGAATACACGACACAGATAGATTGATAGGCTAGAGTACTGTCCCCTCGTACTATATTCGCGATATCGATGCCGGAGCCAATATATTTCGTTGAGGTACACGATGGTACCGACGCCTTGGCCTTCCTCGCTTTCACAATCGCAATAATACTATCTCTCCTCTTTGCCCTCCCTTGACTCCCCTGTCTGGTAACCATTCGTTCCTGCCTCTCCCTCTCACTCTCGATATAATAAATCGAGAAAAAAAAAAAAAAAACAAAACAAAACCGAGAAAAAATCGAAGCTACTCTTCGTGCCTCCGAAATATTCTCACGGCCACCGGCACATTGAATGCAAATTGTTGAAATTTTGTGTATCACCGAAATACAGCCTGGAGCTTGAGTAGAACAATCGATTGTGGAGTGTCTGGCGAGAAGCTTTACGAATTTACATCCTATCGGTATCGGAAATGTTACAATTAGAATGTTGGTTCGAGAGCATGACGAGAGAATCTTTATGACATAATGTACAAATTAAAATGATGACTTCATATAATTGCAGAAAATAGATGAATTGGGCATCAAAGTTGCAAAGCGTTAAAATCGGAATAAAATTTCTACGGTGTGTTTCTTGTTTGGTAATGTAAAATGTAATCTTACGATATCGATCGAAACTCACTTGACTCGGGGCGGTGGAGTGTTTCTAGTCCGAAGAAGTTTTCTCTTCTTGTCGGATCGCGGATCGCCGATCGGCACAACGAGGCATCTCTTCTCTCGATCGGTAAGCGACACGTCGGCGAGCTCCTGGCTCTCGCAGTGCTGGCGTATCGTGCTGGTCGTCGATATCGTTAGCGTAGTCACTTCGGTTCTCCAGGTCCTAGCCTCTTCCGGCGTGGGCAACGCGCTGCCGGTGACCCGGCCAACTTGGACGCTCTGGGGTCGAATTCTCAGGCTCCTCTTGTCCGGCTCCTCGAGATCTATGGAGTCCTGCTGAAAGGAGACTGCAAACGATTTATCATAAAGATGTAAAGATTCTTTTAGATTTTTTTCTTTTGTAGTAGCAATTGTATTTGTTGACAATATTTTGCATGGTACGGACATTGCATACATTTAGAAGATTTTTTTACAGTATGTATTTCTATTGCCAACGGGCCATCGATCTAGGTCGTTCAGCCCGATTTTATTTAATTTTCCATTCATTTTACACAATTATTCGATAAACCGGTTTTACGTCCTGATGAAAAAGTCGTCTGCATTCCAAGATCAAGAAGATTTTCCCTCAGATGATTTTGCGTGTCTGCGGTGAATTTAATTGTTTTTCTTTATCGCATGACGTAAGGTGAAAGCACGAATGGCCGAACACCTAATGGAGCAGTCCCAGTTCCGGGACGTGTATGAAAAATCGTTTTTCCATCTGCACGCACGCCTGCTCCGGCGACTTGAACGTATCCTCCGGTCATTGGAACTTTTACCTTAACACCGGTTATGTGTGTTTGGGTATGCAACTCGGTTACCCGGCCTCTGGCTCACGATCGTAGGGCCTGGGTCAAGACACTTTGTTAAAATCTAGGCCAGGTATAAATCGTACATTCTCCATCGATTTCACCGTTTCTGAACGAGAGACAATCGCCCTGCGTTTCTCTCTCATCCCTCTCATCCTCCCGGTTCTTCCGCCCCCTCCGTTAATGGCTTTCGTGCTCCACTGGCTCCGACAGTTACGATTTCGCCCTTTTCCTCCCTACGAGCTGGGCTTCAGGCTCGCATGCCTTATTCGTCATCGAGAATCGATTTGACCGACCTCAAGGGAGCGATGACTCTCGGCACGAAACATTTATGAATTTCTCACTATGGTACATATATTCATATATCTACTGTGCATACGAGTCGTACGTAAGTTCCTCGGAGCTTGATCGTTCAATCGGTGGGAGTCGAAAGTCCGAAGAAAAAAGAATTATCGAACAACTTTGAGTCGGATGCATGTAACTTGAATGAAATCATTTACACGTGCAACACTCGGCACGAGTGAAGGGCTCGCGTGAATGGTACGATGCGCATATTATTCCAGGAATGCGCGGTGTTCGCGTGTCGCGTCTTTTCTAATTAGACCGCTCGATTATAGCTCCGCGTGTGCTTTATATCTTCGCGACACTCTAAACATACCGACGACGTTTCCGACGCCGCCGACGATACTGCAAGTGCGTAACTGTTGACCGGAGGATAAAGTAATGACGAGAAACTAAGAGGCACGCAATATTATTTACGATCAGCGGTTTATCGTTTTGCCTCAGACCGAAACTGCTATCGAGTTCGGGTTTTGGAGCAAAAAAACATTTCCGAGCGGGCAACATTTTTTTTTTTTAATACTCGTAATTATTACGATGAAAAATGTTGTATTGCCATTTTAATTTTTCGGATTTGACATCTGATTATCAATTGTCAATTGAATTCACTCGATCATTGGTAATCCTGTGATGAATTCGGTAAATGAAAATGGCAATACAAACATATTTATCGCAATAATTGCGAGTGTTGGAAAAATTATATAAATATAATATATAATAAGTATTTATATATATGTAGGGTAGAGCGGGGCAAATTGGGACAATGATCAAAACGCAATTTTCCAATCATTTTTGGATGTCTCATTTTGCCCTGTTGAGACATCCGGATTTTCTAGACCGTTTTGCGCCATTGTCCCATCCAAAAATGATTCGAATATTGCGTCTTGCCCCACTGTCCCATTTTACCCCAACGTCTCATTTTGCACCGCTCTTCTCTGTTATTTAAGTATATAATTACGGCAGAACGTCGATCATCCGAACCCTCAATTATCCGAACGTTAGTGGGAAAGATTATACATTGTTGCAGTTTCACCCACCTCAGTAGAGTCGAGCACGCGCATCAGAGAGTCATTGCTATACCAAATCGTTTGAATCGCCTTACATACGCAGTTCACACTGAAGCGGTTTCGAAATCCCACCGCTCAAAAGCGCGGTAGCGGGTGTTCGGTAATTTTTAAAAATAGACGACTTTATTTCACAGAGTGCTCGAAGTAAGATTTCGACTTTGGAAATATGTTAAAAATATGTTATGAAGTTTAGTATATACTATTATTTCAGTTATATATGTCTTATTTCAGAGCTGGGCAAAGTACCGAAAAGTACTTAAAGTACTAAGTACCAAGTACGCAAGTACTTTGAGTACAAAGTACTTTTTCTTCTTAATAGAAAGAGGCGGAGTTCCACGGGTACGAAATTTTAAGAAGAATTTTCAAAGCAAATGGCCCTGTTCAGGGCCAACATTTTTTCAAAACGTCCAAACTTTTCGTTTCCAATTCTTGGCAACAGACTAATCGACCGGACTACGACGTCTGAACCTTGGGGAACTGAGTGGAGGTCGACTGGATTTATAACAACTAAATCTGGGACGTATGGATCTAGTACAGTGGTCGAAAGGTCTCGATTTTATGCATAAAAAATCGTGTTTTTGGGATTGAAATGGAAAATATTGGGCTTGGAGTAAAGTAATTCTTATATTCGTGTTCAGCGGGAAAAAATACGTCGTATATTTTTTGAAACAACGAAAAATCGAGTGAACGACGATTTTTCAATTTTTTAGCCACTTTTTTTTTTGAATAAACGTCGATTTTCGTGATTTTCTAAGGTTGATATATCGGCTCCCGATGGAGCTAGGGAAAATTCGAGGTGCACGTCGTATTTTACGGGTAAAAATACACAAGATAAGGTCTTGTTCGAAGTTTTAGAAGCGTTTTATCGGGCAGTTTCAGAACATTGAAAAAACGCGAAAAATCGACTCGAAAGCGGTAGCCTTGCAATTTTTTGACGGAATTTTTTTGTCTCTCAAAAATGCTACATATTTGGACGTATTTTTTCCCGCTGAACACAAATCCGCTGGCTTTTTTGCGGCAAAAATACAGTGAGACATTGAAAGTCTCGATTTTATATACGATTTTATGCACGTATTTTTTTGGGATTTATATGAAAAATATTGAATTGGGAGTAAAATAATTTTATGAGACAGACATTTTTTTTATGTTACGAAAGAGGTGCAAAGTAATTTGCACCTGGTTACCTTCATTTATTACAATGTTGAGCATAGCTTCCTCAAAGAGCGAAGCTATGCTCAAGATTGTACAAGTACTTTGGTCTTAGTACTCCGTAACATGACTTAAAGTAACGAAAAATACTTTGATACTTTAACTACCAAATAAGTACTCATGTACTTTAAGTACTGCCCAGCTCCGTCTTGTTTATATACGTATTATAAACCCGTAAAAAAAAAAAAATTGCGATCCGATTATCCGAATTTTTGATTATCCGAACTAGACGCGGTATCGACGGGTTCGAATAATCGACGTTCTACTCCTGCATATATTACCTGACTTGATGGGTCTTCTGGCGATGAAGTTCGAGGATCCGCAGGTAGCAACGCTGTTCTTGATGATCGGTGTTGTGGGCAGATTGCTTCTCAGTTGACTGATCAATTTGTCGTCCCTCGGTGAATTCTCCTCGACTTCGCTGTCGCTATCGGCGTCGCTCACCAGGGAGACCATCGTCACAACTTCCGAATGCTTACCGTTCTCGTTACCGACTTTGGCACGTCCACCCTCGAGATCGGCCCTGCCGACCGCGCTGTTAGCCCTCCTCTTGCCGCTCCTCGCTCGCCTCTTCGCCGGTGTCGATTTAATCGGGCGTCCACCGGCAATTCCGGAAATTCTCGTGGAAACGCTCGCCTCGACGCACTCCGTCGGGATTCCATCCTCCTGCTCGGGCTTGCATATGCTCGGAGCTTCGATGACAATGCTCACTTGAGTCCTGCACGAAGCTCCGACGCTGTTCGCCCGTCTCTGCGGCGGTGCCGAATTGGTTCTCCGATTTTTCTCAACGACCGATATCGCTGAACATTCCTTTCTCATCGTTTGCATCCCCTCCGAAGCTGCCAAGAATCCTCCGACCGTTTCGTTCGCCAGTTCGAGAAAGGCCGCGTTGCTTCCGCTCTTGAAGCTCGCGCGTTTGCTCTTCGCCCCTTCGGATGAGCACGTAATAGCCGACGAGGCCTCATCGACGCGACAAGAATCTTCAACCGACCCGACCACGGATTCAACCTTACCAACGCTATTCTTCTTAGTCTCGTTATCGTCGCTTCTCCTAGCGGATTCCTTTTCGAAATTTCTCACGGGACTCCGCTCAACGCTGCTCGAGCTCGAGAGCCTCGAGTCGCTCCGCTCCTCGGTCGTGCCGTGCGCCAAGAAGACGTCGATGTTCGACTTGTTGGCCTCGCGTTGCTTCCACGCCAGTCTCAGCCTCTCGGCGAGTTCCTGACGAGAGTACAGGAGAGTGCTGCAGCTCTTCTCCGTGACCAAGTTTCTGTTGGAACTCATCGATTGCCGAGCGTTCGTCGCCGATCTCGGTTTGCCGGAAGCCGCGATCTGGCAGGCGACGATCTCGACTCTGCCGCCGTCCGAGTCGTCCTCGATCCGTGTCTCATCGCCCCAAGCTATTCGAACCTTTGGCCTCTCGGCGTTCGATCTCTCGTTGTCCCTTCTCGCCCTTATCGGATCGGTCGTGCGGATCTGCAGAGCCCGATCCTCCTCAGCCGATCTCTGCCGTCTCATCTGGTGATGACGCCGCGCCGGCTGCTGCAGCGAGTGCTGTCTCACCGGACCGCTTCCTCTTCTCTGGGCGCTCGTCATAGTTCTCCTTTCCCTTTCCTCTTCTCCAAACCGATTGTTTTAATCCAAAAAAAAAAACAAAAAGAAAAACAAAATTCATCGCATTAATATCGGATGAATGAAACACGTACGTCGAGAGTTTCTCCCCAAGTCAGAAATCCACTGCCATTACCTTCAGCCTTCCGATGTACGATGCGTGCGCCAAGGTCTCGTAGCGTGACGATTGTAAATTCTCGACGCCCACATCGCTGCTCTCTCGCTCTCCGGGGCTCTCGACCCACCGGGACCAATGAACCCGCGTGTGTTCCCTACGAGGACTTTCACCGTCTTCGGGGGCTGCGGAGTCGCTGGCCGTGCTGGTCCGTCGCCGAGCCGTCGGCGCTGGCACACGCCGACTGACTGAAAACGTCGGAGCCCACCTCCATCCCTTCCCTCCACCGTCTATACACTCCGAAGTTGTAAGACTCATGACTGGTACCGTCCACCCTAAACTCCGCCTTCTCGCCAACCCTCCGTTTTTTCCATCCGTAACGTAGCTACCGTCATCAATCCCTCTCTCCTTCGCCCTCCTCTCTTGCCAACACTTTTGGGCTTACCGCAAGCTCGTCCGTGTTGTTGGCCCTGATAACTCCTACAACCCCGACGGCGGCCGAAAACAAATCTTCTGTTCAACTCGATGCCCGCATACCTATATATATATATATATATATATATATATATATATATATATATATATATATGTGTGTGTATGTGTATACATGCGCTTCAAGCTCGAAACTCTCCGGCTGAACTCCAGTAGTCACCAGCTGATTATTGATCAAAACTTTACCTATCATCTGACAGCTTGTTGTCCGCAGTTGCCATGGATTCGCCAACGACCGATCATTCGAATCGCACTCGCTCACTCCAATCTGGCAGCGGGGGGCACAGACGACCGACCGCCCCGACGATGCTCTTACACTCGCGAAATATATCCTTCCGTTGACTGTATGCACACGATTTTGGTACCGTCGCACACCCGAATCCCCATTTGGCAAACTTTAAATGGGTAACTTTTAACTTTGGCCCACCCTTTGCCCAGAAGCCGGGCTAAAACTCGAGTTGGCCGCCAGACTTTGCCGCTCCAGAATCAAGAGTCCGCCTATTAACCGAGCCACCTTAATTGCTCGGGTGGGGGCTTATCTGATAGATAGGAAATCCCCGAGCCGAGCCAACTCGGCTATTGCCGGCTTGATACACCACCCGGACGATAGCCGGCTGTTAGAAATTTTTGGATGGGCGCTCAACTTCGACGTGACGATGCCAACAAACAGGCAATTGGACTACTTTTTGTTATGAATTGTCAGACGAGTAAACGATGTTCCGGGTACGCCGGCGTCGGCATTGCTGGCGATGGATTCGGAATGACTTTTGGCTGTTTTGTACTTGACGGTTGATGATTCGAATTAATTTTTATTTCGATACACGCTTATTGTATTTTTTTTTTAAGTAAAAAATGAAAATCAATAATCTACGGCTACAACTTCATTTTTATAAGTATCTATAATGCCCAACCTCGTCCAAAATTTCTATCGTCTTCTCTATTCTGTTATTTTGATATCTCTTTCGCAATGTAAATTATTTCTACCTTACCATTTACCATTTTTTTGTTTTGTTTTGCAGCAATGGCCTCTTCACTCGATGACGGTAATTTACCTGGCGACGATATGGACGACCTGGAAGACTGTCTCGAAGATCCATCTCTGTCCTCCCTCATGCGAATAGATTCCAACGAAAAGCGTCTGAGCGTAAATTTGGATGCCGTTGGGCGTAGTATGCTTCAATCCCTGTCAACTTCACCATCCACTTGTCTCAAGGACAGAGCTTTGTTGGATTCTCTGCCTCTGGCCAGTTCACTTCTGATCGAGGTTCTTTAAAAAAAAATTAACTTAGCATTGATATAGTTCATACCGATTCGAAGACAATCCACTGCTATCTCTATTTTTAACACAGAGCATCGAGGAAACGGAGAATTCTCTCTCGCGCGATTTCACGGCCCAGGAACTCGGTAAAAAGTTGTCACTGTGGAAAAGTTCGTTGGAGCCATGGCACGAATTATTGAAGAACGTGAAGAATCTTGGAACAGTTCCAGCTCCCTCGATACAAGGCCTACTGGATTTCGTACCTGAAATTATTCACACAGTATTTACTCACTGCAAAAGAAGGTGAATCAAGATCTGGGTTTTGTTCTGGCGCGCCCGCTGCTATTTGTCTCATCTCGCAGCTTATCATTGTTGTTTTCGTTCCAGCGAAAGTTTGTACGGACCAAAGTTCAACGACCTACTGCCACAACTCACCGGTCTTTTTCGTCAGACCAGCAGCGTCCTCGACTTGTTCTTCTCCATTCTCGGAAGTAATATCGAGTTTGAGGCGGAAGTGAAGACAGAAAAAAATTCACTGAAAGCAGGTAAATGGGAAGGAAGCTTTAAAAAAAAACTCCAAGTAAAAATATGATATAAATTCATTTTTTTTTCTTTTTCTCTCATAGTATTAGAAAAAATAGGCGACATAGCCGTATTGACGAACGGAATGGATTTAAAGACCCAGCTGAACACATGGAAAGCTTTCGCCAAACTTGGAGCAACCCACGACGTAATTCTGAAGAAATTGGATTCAACCTCGTGTATAACGGCTCGCTACGTCGAGCTGGCCAAAGACATTCAAGCATTTTTATTCGACTCTCTCGAAGTAATTAAATAGGCAACGTTTGCCTTTTAGTGTTCAATTGCAATTCGTATTAATTTACGGTTTATAATCGGTTCGTTTATATTTGATCAGGATAATAAGGAAACAAACTCCGAGAGAGGGATCAAGTGTGCGGCTATGCTGTTCAAAATTCTCGTCAGACTTTGCACGCTTTATCGTGGGTATTGCGGAAACAAAGTTTTCATCGTTCTTGTTCAACTACTCACGAAGCTACACAGGTAATTCACGCTTTCTCGTTTCTTCATGCTTCATGCTTTGTTCTTCTTTCTACCCTGGCTTTGTTTCTTCGAGCAATTAACGTTTCAACTTTCGTAGGTACTTGCCACCGTTCACCTCCGAACGTTTCATTCATGCGCACTTGATGAAAATTGGCGAATGCTTGGCAACACACATTGAACCGGCGATAGGGGAATTATTAAATGCCATTGTCAACGAGAATGAATTCCGTGAGGTAAAAAATGTACCACCCTATTATTAAGAGACAAATGACAAGTTTTCTATCTTCCCGTCTTTATTTCAGGCCTTCTTCGAATATGGCAAATCAGATTTGGAAGATCCACTGTACTATCATCTGTTGACTTTGAGAATAATGGAAGAACTAATGAAACATCAGCGAGCGGCTCTCTCTCTCTGGATGCAACGAAACGACAGCATAGTTGATGTTGCTCTCGCCAAGACGAACTACTGCTGCGAAGACCTTCTGATCGACACGGTGAAGATTCCCATCCGATCGCAGAGCGCTTCCGGAGATTTCCAATACTTGGGAATATACCAGACGACTCTTAAACTACTTTGTCAATCGATCGCGAGGATTTCCGTCGAGGATTTTGGTGCGATCGAGATAGTTTTACTGAAACATCTCCTGAGCGGTGAGTTCTGGAGTTGCTTGCTCAGTTGTGACTGTTGGACCTATCTGACAAGGTACGTGTAATCTGTAGCATAGATTTGAAAACATCTTTTTTTTTAAGATAATTTTGTAATTCAAACTATGACTCGGCTTGATCGTATGCAGAATAGCTCCACCGGAGTTGTGCGCCGAACATCTGTCTTTTCTGATAAAAGTACAAAAATCACTGACGACGCGAGCGAACAGTCTCGAATTCGGAATTCTTTCGCATTTGATTGAACAACTGTACAAATCGCTCTCCCCCGACAAATCTTTTACGAGAGAGGAAATTAAGTTTATTCTCTTCCGAGAGATCGAAGACTATACGAATCGCCAGCTCGTCGATCCTTTGAGAAAATATCTGCCTGCGAGAGCTCGACAATATTTGTGGCAACAATCGACTATTGATACGGCGAACAAGCTCCCGACGATTTTTCAAGAATTGCTTCGTTCTCCATCGTTGAGAAATTGGACACGACTGGTACGTAGTTTTTAGCTTTACATCGGAGAATCGTCCCGACGATGTCTACAGAATTTTTTTTAATCGACCGAATCTAATATAACTTTTGTAGACTTCTCTGTTGAGATCCATCGGCGCCCTGGCGATTTCGAAGGATGAGCGTCTTTGCACCGTGACTTTTCGCACACTTTGGAGCTTCGTTACTGCAAGCGTCCCCAAATCTGCAGGTGTGACACGCGATATGTTGCTCGAGCTCACTGCGCTTCTGTTAGATTGTACGCAGCCCGATTGTGACAAAAGTTCGAACAACGATTGGGTAATCGCTTCGGTATGATCATTTCTTTGATACCATTCAATTATTTATACGAGCATCGAATTTTATCCAGCTACATTGATGTACAAGATTTGTTTATTTACCATTAATATTTTACAGATCTACAAGAGTATGGTCGAGATTACTGAGCACCTGCCGATCCAGCATCGCATAAGAATGAATGTCTTTATCCGGGAGAATTTGGAGTCATTCGCCAACGCAACTGGAAAGCAGAGCCTCTCATCGATAACGGAACTGTTCTGCTGCCTGGTGAGCGACGAGAATCCTTGGGTCCGACAGGAGTCATTCGAGACATACGCCGAGCATATCCTGAAAGGTCCGAGCTCTGAATTATTCGACAGCTTATCGATTGGCATAAGCAAGCTACCTCGCATCAATCGACAAATTACTTCATACTTTTCGAACACAAAAATCCACGATCTAACGTACTACTCGTCGCTGGAGAATTATCTGCGCGACTTGGCGAAATCATCGAGGGATCGTTCCACTCGGCACGAGTGCTACGAGCCGACTCTTCGAGTCCGCGACGAAAAGATGCCGAGGCTCGAAGTTGACAGTCTCGATAAACGAATTTTCACGATATGCGACGAGCTCGAAAATATTGTAAAACGGAAGAACGATTTGAGCACTGGTACTGCGGATAGATTGCGTCTAGTGTTGATGAAATTGCTTGATCCGTCCTAATAAGCTATTTTTCTTACGATAACGATAGTTTTTTTTATATGAAAGAACAACAAAAATCGAGTAAAGTTTTTCACTTTTGGAGTAAAAATCTGCTTTTTGCCTGTACCCGCTTCTCTTCAAGCCGCAGCTTGTATTCCCGCCACGAGGTAGAGCCACGTCGCGAGAGGAGAATGTCGAGAGAGAAACATAACGGACTGCTAGCCGGCTTACCCACTATAGCGGCGGACCAGCTGGCCGCAACACATAGCTTGCCGTACACACACGCACAAACCGGATATTGTCGTCATTCCTACGTATTCAACACATAGGGGCACAAGAGATTGTTGCCGTTCGTGTAGAATTGACGTATGTCGCTGGAACGACTGTCGAAGGGAAGTTCGATCTGCCATCGTGAATACCGAAATCCCTTTCATACATTTTGTAACCCGTTGTGTTCTCGGTGCATACTTGGAAACTTGGCAGAATAACGTTTAATCTGAAGTATCGGCATCGTACGCTTATTTCCATTCAAGTTGGCTCCGCTGCTACGACTGGCATAAATTTCTATTCAATCGGTAGAGCAGACGCGAGACTGTTCTACACCGAAGATCCAACGTGCACGTGATCTTTTTTCAAGTATTACTTAAAGCAATTAAAAAAAAAAAAGACTTCCGAAAATGAACGTCGACGAGAGCGGCAAGAAATTTGTCGTCGATCGAGTCGTTCGAGAGATCAATAGATTTATATCGTTAAACGATGACGATATGAAGAAAAATAATGCTATATTACAAATGGTACGTTGCGAATATTAAGGAGGTGAGCTTTACTACACTCGTTGATGAGATGGAAATTGCTATAGATTACATTCTAAAATTGGATCTACTTCAACGCATGCACTAGTTTATACATGACTGGTGTGAAGTGAAAATAATTTGTTTAAAAAAAAATCTCTTCGATATTAATTTGAATAAATTGTTTGCAGGTGCTAAAAGACATCATCGATACGATGAAAGATACCGACGATTTTTTTCGTAATCACTTTCAAACCATTATGTTCGTCGGGAGTTACTATAAGGGAACTAAAGTCGGTAAGCCCGAAGAATTCGACTTGGATCTCATAATTCAACTGCCTGTGAAGTACGATTCGGTTATGGTAACGAAAAAAAGAAACGTTTCAGCGATATCACGTTATCTGCGTTATCAGTGTCTTTTTTATTCCGGGTTATCAGTTTTTTTTATCGATCTCCGTTTTGTATTTTAGTTCGAGCGGGATTTGCCGGGATACACGAAACTGAAATTGAGCAAAGACAGTTATTTACCCAAGTGGCAGAATCATAGGTAAGCCAGCGATAAAAAAAATGTATTTTTACATATCTTTTAAACGGGATTATTATGTCATTTTAGCAAACTTTTGTCGAGATGGGTGACTGAGAACGGTTACTTGAAGCAGGACCAATTTCGGCAATGGATGGAAGGATTATTCACGACTACGATTCCAAAACTGGCTACGAAGGAGTACAAGGTCGACAGAAAATTGAATTTACTTCTGTCGCGTCTAAGTAATTATTATCTATCTTACCGATCGTACATTTTTTTCAGCTAAAACATCGAAAGAGTGGTCCAGCGTTCACGCTGCTCGTCAAACTTCCCGACGCCATGGAGATGAATGTAGACTTGGTGCCGGTATTGGAATTCAAGAAGCAGCCACCGGTACCAGGAAACTTCAAAGAAGCGGTAAAATCGGCTCTTAACGTTATGTTTAACTTCTTTATGATTCAGTTCAGTCAAGTAGTTTTTCGCGTTTTTCAGAGCTGGCTTGCGGTCCCGAAACCTCTGAAAGTGGAGCAAGAAAATCCAAACATATACTGGCGAATGTCATTTTACCATTTTGAAAAGAATATACTGAAAAATCATGGCTACCTCAAGCCTGTTATACGGCAAGTCAAGGTGCGACTAATAATCTGTTTTTTCGTTGTAAATCATAGATTTTTTGCAACTGCTACCTTCTGAGACGTTCCGTTTCGATATTTTCAGAAACTGCGGGATAGATACGATTGGAAGATCATCGCGAGTTATCATATCGAAACACTGTTCATGCACGAGCAGCGCGCTATCGAGACCTCTTCGGATTCCCGGACCTTTGGTTCAATAGAGCTTTTGCTTCGCGTACGAGCCCTTACCTAGAGATATAAATTCCAAGTGTAGATAAACATTAAAAAATACAAACGATATTTGCAGATGCTGAATCGTCTGAAAGAGGCCTGTGAGACGAAACAAATTATCAACTATTGGGACGAAAGTGATAATTTGATCGAGGGTGTGAAAAGTGCCCAACTTTCTAGCATCATCGGACTTCTCGGGAAAATAATAAAGAATATCGAAAAAGATCCATTCAAACTTGCCGAACATCTCCGTGAGTTAGATTATACTAGTACAATCGCAACAGGTTGAAAAATGAAGCTTGAAAACTGAAGCTACTGATATTCTTCTTTTTTCAGTAACACCAGAGGAATTAAAGGGCGTCTCGGAGGCTCTCGAGGCTATTCGAAACTCCCGAGAATCCGGCCAGTCCACTGAAGTACGATCGACCAAAGCAAACGAAGCTCTACAATCGCTGCAGAGTATTTCGCGTAACTCGACCGCCGATAACAATTCAGCAGCAGGCTCTGTCATGGGCAATTTATTGATGTCTCTGCAAGCATTCGTTACAGGAGCACAAAAAGAAACCCCATCTCCCGCTGCTGATAACTCCAAAACTAACGCTCCAAAAGCACAAAGAAGCTCCAGCAACGATGAAAGTAGTGAGGGCTTCGCGGAAATATTAGATATGTTGAAGCTGATCCACAGTGAAGTGGCGGACACGAAAGACGCTGTTAATCTCTTGACCCGTCGCATGGTCGTCGTCGAGGATAAGATAGACACTTTGCTGTCAAAGTTTAACCGGCCAACCGAGGAACAGTTGTTCTTTGGAACACAGTCTATCAGCTCTTTGCCTATCAACACTCGCGTGTTAAGTCGGAACAACAATACGATGGAATAGGGAAGCAATTTCTGTGATACGTTGTATTAACCGTGACCAACTAAGTGTTTTTAACGTTAATACATGCTTTATACACATATCATAGTACGAGGGGCTGAAAATCGTTTTACCTAATCCAACTATTCGATTTCTCTTAATAATCGATCGACAGAATAACGACAGGCAGGTGGATAAGTCGTGAGTGGAATCCCTGAAATTTTTCGAAGCGGATTGATAAGCTGTGACGAAAAATTTCTGTGCACTCAGCTTCTCAGTTTGCGGCGCTACGATGTTTCTTCGCAGAATAAAATCGGCAACTCAAGGTCGATGTTTTCGGCTCTACCACTAGGTAGAGCCACCGCAAACCGTACACATGCTTATAGCAATATAAGTGAAGCTGACTTGGAGAAGAGAAGCTGAATGCATTGAACGCAAAGACCAAACTTTACTCACACTGAGCATTCCCAACTGTACGATAGCTTCTATTTGTGTACCATATATGCGGACTTCAGCGTACATCGCAACACATATAGATAGGAACTGACCGCAACAATGGTTGACTGTTTTCATATGCGTGAGCTTAAATACATTCGAACATACAACAAATGTCGCTCCCACCAATCAAGCGTTTTCAAACTGCTATAATGTTTATGTGTGAGTTATGTATGCGGGTTTCAAACACAGTGCACATAGACAGAAATTGTAATACGGCAGGAAACGGAGCTGACTCGTACAAAATTATTATAGCCGCGTAGTCGGCGAAGCTTACAGAAAAATGTTTCGTATCTGAAGTATCGTTATCGTCGTCACGTTCATCGAAGCTTAGCCGGTGCGAATACTATTCCGGTCAGTCGAGAATTTCCTCGCCAAGCGGCGCAGATTTTATTCTCCCAATTGGCAAGTTCAGGATCGCATCAGGATAATTTGCAAGTATTTACAATAACGCCGGCGCAAAAAAATGAACGCCGAGGCAAGAGCTATTCGAATGAGGGATGAGCGTGTAATCCACGTTATCAACAAATTCATCTCATTGAAGGACGAAGATACGAAGAGGAACAACGAAATTTTAAAATATGTTCGTAAAGTAATTTTTTTTTTTTTTTTAATATTGCAATTATCGACATTTGTATTAAAACGATTTATTTGCAGGTGATCGACGAGATCGTCGACGTCTTGAAACAAAAGCATGCATTCTTTCGAGATAACTTTCAACAAATTGTCTTCACTGGCAGTTTCTACAAGGGCACCAAGGTCGGAAACCCGGACGAATTCGATTTGAATCTGATTATTCGATTACCTATTAACTACAAATCGATCAGGGTAACGATCAAGCGATTCTTCGATAACGTTATCGTTATCACCGTAACTTCCGACGATATTTATCGCCTTCATGTTTCCACAGTTCGAACGAGATTATCCGGGTTTCATAAAGTTGAAGCTGCACAAGGATGGGTACCTAGCCAAATGGCAGGAGCATTGGTAAGTTTTTCAAGCTTTTTTTATATTCCTGTTCGAAAGTGTAAACCTAATATATTTTTAAGCAAACTCTTGTCGAAATGGGTCTCCCCGGATGGCTACCTGAGCCAAGACAAATTTCGTCAGTGGATGGAGAGTTTGTTCGACGATATGCCGACGCACACGAGAAATGGAAAATATCGGGTGATTAATTACAGATGAAAAAAGAAAAATTACTGACGATAAGAATTGTATTTTCTTTTAGCTGAAGGTGAGAAAGAGTGGACCTGCGTTCACGTTGTACGTCAGCGGACCCGGGTTGTCCCCGAGCATGATGTGTGTGGATTTGGTACCTGTTCTGGAATTCAAAGATCAGATAAACCCCTTACAAGTGATATTTGGGTCTCGTGATGAGGTGAGTCAGTTATCCCAAGGAAATTACAGTTTACGAGATTCATCGATCCAAAGATTCCTGAAGAATCTTTGGATCGCAAGGAATTCCAGAAGTTACCTGACGATGTTGAAGGAGTTGTTTTTCAACCGAGATTCTTTTTTACGTTCCAGAGCTGGTACGCGGTGCCGAAACCGTTCAGACCCGACCAAGGAACACCGCCTCTTAACTGGCGACCATCGTTTTACAGTTTCGAAAGGAATATGCTGAAAAAGGATGGCAAATACAAACAAGTTATCCGACAAGTGAAGGTAGCGCACTAAGCACAGTTCCGAAGTAGTCGGTTGTCGACATCGAGGGTAATTGCTACAATATAATCCACAGAAATTGAGGGACACGCAGAATTGGAAGCCCATCGCGAGCTACCACATAGAGACACTTTTTCTGCACGAAATTATCGTTATCAACAGCAATCCTGTGCTTCAAAAGCTCTTCGGAATCGAGTTATTCATCCACGTACGAAACTACCTCTGATAATCATGTCAATACTGATTTCATACTAAATCACACAATTAATCAATCGAATTACGCGAAAATTTACAGATGCTTCTGCGACTAAAAGAAGCGTGCGCGGAGATAAAGATTTTGAACTTTTGGGATAGAGATCATAATTTGATAGGTCACTTGAGTCCCTCTCTATTGGCCAACATCGAAGGACGATTGGCCAGAATAATCAAAGACATCATGGCAGATCCTTTGAAGATTGCAAATTTTGTCTGTGAGTGAATTAGATGATATCATCTACGCCAAATTCATTTTTGTCCCAATTTTCGAGAATCCAAGGCCCTGGTTATTCCAAGTACCTCAAGGGTGAAGTCATTTAGGCGAAACGTCTCTTCCGGTTTGAAAATCGCATTTTTCGACGGGAAGTGATGTCATGTAAGGGAAATACCACTTTCGGTTTCAAAATCTAATTTTTATGTGAAGTCATCTAGCAGAAACGTCACTTCCGACTTGTAATCTCACTTTTCGACCGAAAGTGACGTTATCCAGGAGAAATGTCTCTTCCCTTTTTAAAATCTCATTTTTCCAACGGAAGTGAAGTTATTTAGTGAAACGTCAGTTCTTGTTTAGAAATCTAACGTTTCGACCGGAATTGACGTTATCTGCTGGAAACGTCATTTCTGATCTGGGAATTTTATTTTTCGACAGGAAGTGACGTTTCCTCTTGATAACGTGACGTCCGGTCGAAACATGAGGTTTCCAAACTAGAGGTAATGTTTTTTGTGGTATGACGTCACTTCCGGTTGAAAAATGAGATTTTCAAACCGCCAGCGACGATATGGAGTAAGAAAACTTTGGGGAAAAATGTGCGGAAATGAATTTCAGCTGAAATGAGTTTGACGTAAATAATACTCGATCAGGTCTACGTAGATGGGAATTTTCAACTACATTGGGTCGCAAACAAAACTCGTGTTTATAATATTTCAGTAATGCCGGACGAACTACTGCAGGTCGGACGGGAACTGGAAGACATTCGAAACGGCGGCAATCTAGGATACGTCATTCAGCCCCCACCACAGTCGACTGAACCCCAAGAAGCACAGGCAGGCGGGTTCTTTTGGAATTTATTCAAAACGATTTTTGGTATGACTTAAGGGGACCACGAACTCTCAAGATATGTTTTCTCGGAACTCTGTTTTGTACACTCTCTGCAGGATATTGAAAAAAATAAATTACGATCCAGCAGAATTTTTTTACTGGGTATTTGACATTAATAATATACTGTCATCGAAATAATGTAAACTGAAGATAAAATAAAAAATGCAAATATAAATCCAACTTTTGGTGAGAGGCTTCTAATCTAATCAACGGAACGAGAACACAATTTTAATGATGTCAGGCATTTATTTCAAAAGTTCAATATAACAACTATAGTTTCGGCGTTGTCAAACTATATATCATTTTTCTTCGCAGTCTCTTCTTACGTTGAAATCGGGTGTAGACTGTTACAATATTACATTCGCAAGAGTTGCCTTCTCTTCTTAATTATGTTGTTGGTTTTTAATTTTTTAATTTTTAGTTTTTACATGGCATAGCGTACCGCTTATCACAATATACATTTTTTTTTCTTAAATTTACCTTATCATTTTGCAGTAGTAAAGTGTGGAAAACGGCTGACCCGATATCCACGGTCTGGTAGAAATATAACATGACTATGTTTTTTTGTCTTATCTTCTGCAACTTTAATTTGTCAAGATTCACATTTGGCTCATGGAATTGTAGTCTTTGAATCGTTGCGATTTTTTTTTTTTTAATCGAGCTGCAACCACTCAAAGACCGAAATTGTTAGTGTCTTTATTTTTATTTCCTTTTACTTTTCATGAGTATATCCGCAAATCTAGACGATATTTCAGCGTTATTCTACAATATTTACAAAATACGTGTGGCATTTATAGCTCGTTACGATAGAGATGCTTAGAAACATTTCAACCACACTGCAATTTTCTTTACCTCGAGATTGTTACATGATATTTCGTTTTCAGCTAGAGTGAAAAAAATACTTTTCAAACATTCACTTGTGCAGGCCAAATTACAAACGTATTACAATAATACAACGTAGACCTTGAGTCTCGTTTCGAAAACGCTCAAATGAATCATAAAACGTTTTTCAAACAACGAAAAACGTATCTCAACTTCGCGGCAAAAATAGCGGCTAACACGGTTGCATAAAAAAAAAAGAAACAAACATTATGCAAAAAGATTCATGAATTCAAACATGAATTCGATCTAAGACCTATGATTTACTTTGGAATGAATGCGCAATATAATAAATAATATTGAAAGTTCGTTATTAAACGTCCGACGATTATCCGTATCGACGAAAGCGATGATATATTGTTTACACTGAAACCATACAATCTTGTATGCATCACGTTAATAGGTCAGGTTTATAACTTTGTCAGGTATTAGATAGGCTCAACTAGGATGTACCTGTTGCATAGTCGTTGTTCGCGTAACATTTTAATAAAAAGTTTCATCGATTCATTGAAACACCTGTGGAAGCTTTTTCAATGTCTCTCTCCGCTGTTTCATTCAAATCGCGCGCAACGTGCTGAGGAGCACGTGTGACCCCTTTCCCCGCCCAGTCAGGACCCTCGGTCGGTAAGAAAAACTGTAATAAATTTTATTTACTTTTTCATAAATACCAATCATTTCCGGTCAAAAGCAAATTCTTACGTCTCCGATTTCATCTCAGTTATCATCTCCGATTTATGTAAGGATTAACTGTTCATCGTAAATGTTTAACATCCTTTAAAAAAACGAAATCCGTTACAGTTTTCGTTACCGACCGTGGTATTTCTGTTCGTCCCAACGCTCGCTCAAATACACACTAAGAGAGAAAAAAATTGTTAACGGATGGGAGTATCGGTATGATAAAACGTACTTATCGCCATCCCAAGCTTCATTCTTCCCTAACATTTAAACCTTCTTAGGACCTAATTCATTCGGCATTGATACACTGAAATAACAGGATTACGTCCTTGACACATCGCTTTTGGCACTCGTATTCGAATCCTGTATGTCACCATCCTCGACTTGTTCTTTATCTTGCTTATCTTCTTCTTCTTGTTCCTCTTCTTCTTCTTCTTGTTCTTCTTGTTCTTCTTGCTCTTCTTCATTATCGCTCAATGCATTATCCTCTTCTTCCTGGCCTGCTTTTTCGTTCTCGTCGATTGCTTCAGCTTCGTATCGCTCAGAATCTACCGGGAATCCATGAAGCTCATAATCCTCGTCGTCGTCATCCTCATAGATAAATCCTGTCACAGCTGCCATGGAGTCGTCGTTTTCCATGTCTGATACGTTCTGCTGAATCAATATTTGATTACCGTCAGCGTCATTGGCGACCATGAGTACCGTACCATCCAAGTTGTGTATCTGCAGCGCTTCCCCTTCTTCTCCTTCCCCTTCTTCTTCTTCCTCTTCAATTTCTACCTCTTCGATTTCTTCAACTTCCTCTACTTCGTCTACTTCTTCTACTTCTTCTACACCTTCTACATCGTCTACTTCTTCTACTTCCTCTTCAGCTTCAACCTCCGAATTATCTTCGAAAACTGCTTCCTCCTCAGATTCCTCCGCGCTACGACTATTGTCAGAGTGGTACTCGTCGTTTGGATTAACAACGTGAATTCTGCTATCCTCGTCGTCCAATTCCTCGTTCTCGTCTTCGACTATCGCAGTCTCGGCGTCTTCGTCGGAGGCTAAATCTTCGACGGACGCTGCTGCGCTGATGTTCGAACGTTCGCCGGACGCCGCGTACTCGAAATATTCTTCGGCGTTCGGCACAGAGGACGGAGCCGTTGCTTTGTCTTGAGCAGTTCCGATATTTTCTATTTCCGAGACATCCTCCTCCGGTTGATTTCCCGCTTCTTTCACGGTCAACGGTATCATCGGGCTCAATTTGTGACCTACGGCATCGGGTTCTTCGCCCTCATGCTCCATCGACAACGGCATCACAGGACTCAATACAGGAGGTCCGTCGTCGTCAGACTCCTCGGCGCATTTGCTTTCTTCTCCCTCCTCGTCGTTATCCTTCTCCTCATCGTCAGCCAAATTTTGATCTTCCTCAATGCAATCTCTCTCCTCCTCGAGGTCTTTGTCCTTCGATTTTTCTTCCACCTTGTTTTTATCTTTCTCTGTAATTTCTTCGGGAGCTTCGACAGCCACCGAACTGTTCGTCCCTTCGGCTCGTTCCTCAATTTCCTCGACCGCAGGAACTCCATCGTAATCCTCCAACTCTCTTTCATCCTCGCTCTCCAATTGGCAACTTTGTTCGCCGGTAGCTCGACTATTGGTTCTCGAACCGATCTCTTCCGCCTCGGCTTCCTCGTCGTTCTCGTCTTCGCTGCCACTTCCGCTACTGCTGCTGCTACTGCTGTCCGAATCTTCGGAGTGCTCCGAATGGCTCTCCACGTGATGGTCCGAAAATTCAACCTCTTCTTCTTCCTCCTCCTCCTCCTCCTCTTCCTCCTCCTCGCCCTCCCCAGTTAGCGATGCTCCGTCTCCTATCAAACTTCCCTTGTCGTCGTCCTCGTTCTTCGCATCCTGGTCGACATCGTTGCTCTGATCCTCGTAGTCCGGCTGCGGCTTGTCGCAAGTTGCCGAATGCTCGTTCAACTTTTCCTCGCTTTCGAAGCTCTGTTCGCATTTTCGGCACCAGGCTATACCGCTGCTATTTATGTGTATGCTCATGTGCAAAAGAAGTTTGCTTCTCGCGTTGTGATAACGACCGCAAGTTTTGCATGTGAAATTGTTCCCTTCGCAGCCCAATATCGATTCGTGACTGGCTTTGAGATGATCCGCAAGTTCCTCGTACGTTCTGCAGAGTTTAAGGCAAACACCGCAGGTCACAGCGGCTTCGGCGCGGTGAAATCTTATGAGGTGCTGCCACAAGTGTTTCTTCGCCGGCCACTGCTTGCCGCATACCTCGCAGGTGCACTCGGTATTGGTCGACTCGTCGTAAACTTTTCGCGAATCTTTTCTCGAACATTTCATGCTCGACAGTAATCTAAGCTGCGAAAGTGGCATCAAGTTTGGTACTGGTTTTTGCTCCGAGAGTTGCATATTTATGTCCTCGAAGAGATTGAAATCCGGGATGTTCAAGTTACTCTCGTTGAGTGCGGGCTCGAGTGGCTCTTTTTTAATCTTGTTGTTGTTCTTGAGATGAGCCTCGAGTATCGAGGTCGGAAAGCTGCGCGAGTTATCGTCGCGATTGGTCGTGTTTCTTCTCGTGCACACGTTAATGTGATTCCAAAACAGTGTCTTTGTGCAAAATTGTTTTCCGCAATTTTTGCACTCGAAGTTCTCCCGATTGCGCATCTTTCGTTTCGAGCTCGAATTATCAAGTTTTATCTTCTTGAACATACGCTGAGGATCTTTGTTGTGAACGTTTCTGTAGTGATCGGAGAGCGTGTCGCGATTGAGGAAGATCTCAGGGCACATGTCGCAGTCGTAGGTGTCGGTGGTGTTTCTTCGACGCTTGAAGTCGTAAACCTCGCCGTCGCAGTGACCGTTCTCGTAGTCGTAATCCTCGGGCTCCTCCTTGACAACGACATCGGCGTGGTCGAACTCGTCCGGCCTTATGTCGAGACATTTCTCGAAACCGGCGAGTTGATCCTTCGGCACGTTGTGAATGTGCTCGTAGTGATAACGTATGTCCGAGTCGGTCGTAAATACAGCCAGACACTGCTTGCAGGTGCGAAAAACTTTGCCGTGACATTTTTTCGTGTGATCGAAAGCCTTCCATTTCGAGGCGTACTGCTTGCCGCAAACTTGGCAAGTGTTCGGCTTCAACAGAACACCGGTGTGTTCATCCTCAACGTGTTTCTTCAAATCCTTCGGATCCTTCATCGGTATGAGACACACCCCGCAGGAAACGCCGATCTCGTTTCTATGTAACGACAAGACGTGCATCTTCAGTTTCAACTTGTTCTCGACGGTATCGCCGCAGAAGTCGCAAACGTTCGGGCTACTGTGGTACTTGTGGTCTTTCCTATGAGACTCGAGATCCTCTTTGGTTCTGAACAATTTTTTGCAACTACTGTTGTCGCACGTTAGATCGGGATGATCCATGTGTTTGACCCGATTGTGCGTCATTATACCGAGCTTCGACGTTACAGTCTCGTCGCACAAGTGGCACGTGTAAGTGCTGTGATGATTCTCAATGTGTTTCTGGAGGCTCGCACGATCCTTGAAGATCCTCTCGCAGGCGCGACAACGCGTCAGCAGCGCGCCCGGATCTTTCCGATAATTTTGGCAACCCTTCATGTGACGACGCAGCAGATAACGCTTGTGAAAGCCCTTGTTGCATTTGTCGCAGTGATGAACGCCCTCGTCCTCGACTGTTGTTTGCTTGCAATTCGGCGACTCGCGAATCTCGAGCTTGCTGTCGGGCTCGTAGCGATGTATCTTGGCGATGTGCGCTGCGAGGTGATCCTTCGACGCACTCGTTTTCATGCAGTACCGGCAAGTCACGTCTTTGTGACCCTTGTGAACGCGATTTACGTGCTTCCAGAGATGAGACGTTCGGCCGTAACACTTGTTGCAAAGATCGCAGGGAAAGAGTCCGTGCATCAGTCGACGATGATTGCACAACGTTTCCCAATTGTAGAACGTGAGGTCTGCGCACATCTCGCACGTCAGCTCGACCTCGGCGACTGGGAGATTCTTTTCGGAAGACAGAGTCTCGTTCGCTGGCTCGACCGCGCCGTTATTCAACAACGTGTCGACGTCCAGGCCGTGAATTTTTCGATGACGAGACATTTTCGATTTGTTCGAGTAAGGCCTGCCGCAAATGTCGCAACTGAAGTCACCGTTCGTAAGTGGCCAGTGACTCGACCTCACGTGATTACTGAGCTTTATCATGTCGGGGAATACTTTAAGGCATACGCCGCAGATGAGAGGCACCGTATCCGAGTGAACTCCCATAACGTGCTTCCAGTAATCCACTCTGCTGCCCCACAACTTTCCGCAGACCTCGCATGTGTTTGGCGACGAACCCTGGATCAAGTGATGCTGGGAATGCTCGTTTCGTAGGGTTTTCGTTGCGAAGATCTTTCCGCAATCCTCTCGTTCGCACTGCAAAGATTTTTAATCAATTGATAATTGGTTCAATTGATAATTGGTTAAAGTACTTCAAGTACTTTTATTACGATTTCAAGTACCAAGTACATATACTTTTTGAGTACACGCTCGCATTACAGATAGTTGATGAGTAACATGATATCCTGTTTCTATTAAGGCGAAGCGAAACATGTATCACGTGGCATATGAGTGCAAGAGAAATTGTTGCATTTTTCGAATCAATGCCATGTAAAAATGTTTGACGCTTTTGGGATAAATGCGAAAAATCTTCGGCCGCGGTATTGAATTCTATATCCGCTAATACTTTACTTTTTCGCGAAATGCCCGAATGTACCATCTCCGAATGCCATGCATTACAGTTTTTGTTACCGACTGAATCTATTTCACCTCGCCTTCATGTATGATTATCAGTCCAGTCTTTTCAATATATACAATTTCGTCAAGAATTTATTTTTTTCATTCAGTTTTCCTTTAATTACATTTTTTTTTTATCGAGAAGGGACCCTTCTCAGTTTTCTGAACGAAATTTTTTAGAACATTTTTGTCTTTTCTATTTAAAAAGAATAATACTGGTGAAAAATAGATTAAAAACAGCCTTAAAACAATGAATTACGAAAATTGCAATCCGCGATTTTTTACAATAAGGAAGCCATGCGCAAATGACACTACACCTTTTTTTTAAAACCTAGATAATGATTAACATTATGAATTTAATTACGAAAAGTACTTGAGAAACACTTCAAGTACAAAAAGTACTTGATACTTGAAGTGCTTTTGATACTGTGTACTTTGTATTTAAAGTAATTTTCGGTATTTTGCCCATGTCAGGTTCAAATTATTGACGCAAACGATCGCGTCGTGTACGAATACTCACTATTATCGATGACTCGTCGCTGTGATTGCTGCTGACGTGCAACCAACGTTCCCACTTGCTAGGATGTGAACTGCCGCACAACTCACACACGAAGAACAGATGATACTGAGCTTTGGTGCCGTTTACACCTGGTGCTGAACCGTTGGTGTTCGTTACAGCATCACCCGATGCTATCACGGGCTCGGACTGTATAAAATTAATCGATGGTCAAACAAATTGAATAAACTAATAGAATAATTAAAAATGCATTATTCTCGTCGATTACCTTGTGCGCATTGCGTTGATGCCGAATAAGATGATCCTCGTTCGAAAAAGATTTGTAACAAATATAAGAATCCACCTTGTCGCCATCCTCAGCGTCGAAATCCATTCCCTGCTCGTTCGCCTCGTTACTGTTGACGTTCTCGTTGTAATAATTGCTGTTCAACTGTACGAAACTCGCCGGATCGTAGCCGGGATCAACGTTGTGTATCGACACGTGTGTCATCAATTTTTTTCTCGAGTCATGCTGCCTTCCGCAAATTGTACAGCTGTATCTGCGCTGCTCGGACACCAACAATTTCGATCCACCGTGATACATGTTCACATGATTCAGTAACTGAGCGTTATCGCTACAAATTTTCAAGCACACGCCACAAGCGAACGCCGCGAATTCTTTGTGTGTTGCCCGAATGTGTAACCACAGCGACGCACGATCGTTGAAGTCCCGAGTGCAAATCTCGCAAACGAATACCGTCTCGATCTCAATCATGTTTCCTCCTTGCGTGCTCTCCACGTCCTCTGACGACTCGGATGCGTGTCTCGGACCTCTCTTCACCTCGGTTTTTATCAATTGTTTGTTCCACGAATGCGCCAGGACCGTCTTCTTGAGGCACTTGTCGCTGTCGACTATGGGGGTCGGATCGACACCGTGCGTCGACGTAATGTGCCTGCTCAACGATGATTTCAATACGAAATCTTTCTCGCACAATATACATATGTAGGGCCTTTCGGCGTCGTGCGTAGACTCGTGCTCCTTCAGCTTATCCACCGAAGTGAAATTTTGTGGACACGTTTCGCAGTACCATCTCTTCTGCGCCGCGACCTCGTTGACGTCTGTTTGAATTTAGAAAGACAAAAAAAATTAATGTACACATTCCAATAGATGAATTTTTACGGTCGTAAAAAAAATACCTGTTCTCGCTATCTTGACGGGCTTGTAGTTCGACGAATTTTTATCATCGTAATCTCGCTTCAAGCCCTCGCCCTTCGTCAGAGCTTGTTTGAGTATCGTGAGCTGTGGATTTTTCGACAATTTAGCCTCGGCGTTGCGGTAATCCTTGCTTTCGTCGTCCGAGTCGGTGCTGGAGAGTTCGGACGTGTCCATCAGACTCTTGCTCTTTCTCGACAATTTTTTATTTGGTTTTTCCTTCGCCCGTTCGCCCGTGCAGATCCTTCCGTGTTTGTTGAGTTCAGTCACGGTCGTGTACATCTTCGGGCACGTTTTGCACTTGTATTTGTTGTCGGGTTGTACGTAGGGAACGGGCAACTCCGGGGGCGGTGGCAGACCCGTGTGACGCGATTTTATGTGCTCCTCGAGATTCGTTCGGGTTGAATATATCCGCGAACAATACGCACAAGTCACCGCTGGATGACCTCTGGAAGAAAAAGATAAAAATAAGAATGACGTTTCGAAAAATTACTTCGGTAAAAATTAGAATTACGATTCGGAAAATTACGTCGATACAAATAAGAATTACCCTTCGAAAAATTACTTCCGCAAAAATAAGAATTACGTTTCGAATAATTACTTCGATACAAATAACAATCGGCCTTCGAAAAATTACTTCGATGCAAATAATAATTCCGCTCCGAAAAATGACTTCGATGCAAATAACAATTCCGTTCCGAAAAATTACATCGATAATAAAATAACGATTGTCTCGCACCTGTGAGTCGTAGATACGTGTCCCCACCGATGTTTCGCGGTCGAATAAGATTTGTTGCAAAGATCGCACTGATAGGGTCTCTTGTACGACGTGTGATCGTCCGTGACGACTTTGGCGCCGATTACATCGCCGGCGCCCACGTGAATCCTCGCGTGAAGGGACAAATGGCCTTTGGAGCTGAACGCTTTGTTGCACAGTGAGCAAACATAAACCTCGTGCTGCTCGGCGGTATGTTGAAAAACATCGGAATTTCGCGACGAAGTTTTCGCACCCTTCGCGGTCTCGGCGTCTTCCAATTCTTCCGTAACCATCGGTGTCATCTCCAAAAAATCACTAGGATTAGTCTCCATGTCCATCTCGTACTCGTCCGATTTACGATCCTCCGTGTCCTCGAAGCCTGCGTTCGTGACAATCGTAGAGTCGTTTATAATTCCTGAAATACAAAATATCTCTATGCTGGTACGCTCTCGACTGACGAGAGGTGCGATGATTTTTTTTTTTTGCGCAGACGATACTTACCATCCTCCGTGCCGCTCGCGTCGAGAATCTCTTCGATCTCCTGATCAGCCTCGCCGTCCGAGTTCAATCTCGGTGGTGTGCCGAGCGCCGCGTTCGGATTAACTATCGGAGCTTCCGGTATGAGAATCGGCATCTTCTTCTTCTCTTTGAGAAGCTCCGAACGCAGTTCCGAACAACTCTCGACATCATTCTGAACGTCACTGCCTGCCTGTGATGCGGATCCGACAAGTGGAGAGACGGAAGTATGAAAAATAAAAAAATATCGTTATGAATTCGTAACACGAAACTTGCGATGAATATTTTTTTCCTCTGAAATTCGACTTACGGAATTGCCACCAGGTGGCAGAGACCTCTCCAGCAAGGCTACAGCGTTCACGCAAGCTGTTCGAAAGTCGTAAAAATTTTCGAGATTGTACATGCAACGATAGCACAAACACTTTGGCAGACGGTCATCTTCGTCGATCTGTAACAAACAAAAAAACATCATGCGGTGATTAAAATTTCCAATGGGCGGAGAAAAATAACTGTGGTAATAAGTGTTTCCCTAGTTCGTAAATGTCGCCGTAGCGCATGCTCGAGGGACACACGAAAGGGAAAGTCTCTTCGGGCAGCTGAGAGCGGAGACGTTCATTGATGAAAACGTGTAGGAATAAAAATGCATAGGACACGGCGACGCACTCCAGCCTTTTACTATGTGGGTCAAGGTTCGCAAACTCAAAGAGGATGACTCATGGTCGCATAACTCGTGTATAATAATCGACGTACCGTCTTGAAAAAAAAAAAAAAAAAAAAAAAAAAAAAATGAATACGATTTCCCGATAATCATCCACGCCTCTTTTTACGAACATACGAAGATTTCGTGGAAAATATTGAACGAGAAATGGTTGGACGAGACTCTAGCGAGTCTCCCGAGCGGAAAACGTACTCGAGGTCAATATTTTGCTTCGATTTTCGGTCCCGGTGGAACAGACCGAGGCTACGTCTCGCATTTCTCAGGTCACACTGAGAAACGAACGCTCGAGAGTTTCGCGGCAGGCTTTTCTTCGGCCTCCCGCAGGAAATCTCTAAATTCAGGGCAAGAGTGCAAGTTTTTTTTTTTTCTGACGCCCTGTTCAATCCTTCAGCTGTCTCTTCGCTACATTCAACAACACCCTCTTCATCCTCTCAGATAAAATCCAGCGACAAAAAAAAAACCAATATTTTTCCTCCGTCACTCTTCATCATCTCCGCGAAATTTTACATCCCAAAATTCTTCCTTCGGGATGCTTCCAATTACGCAACATTATCATCGTCTTAATCCCCCGTAAAAAATCAACTTAAAAACAATTCTACAAAAAAAAAAAAAAAACACGAAAACCTGCTCAAAAATCTATCTCTCGAAACTCTCGTCCAGTGACTGAGGCCGTAATTATTTGGTGAAAAAAAAGAAGAAAAAAATAAAAAGTAATGTTACACGATGAGGACGAAGTTGGAGAGAGTACGAGAGCGAGCAGTTTGGCAGGTGGGCGAGCGGCCACATCGGTGGCATAAGGCATGAGCGCAGATGCCGGTTAGAGCCGGCGGAGACCGTTGGAGGTGGTTACGGATTTTCTCTCTGTATTGGACGTTGAACGCGGTCGAGGATGCGCCGTACGACGTAGCATCGGACGGAGCGTGTACGTCGGGCTGTGGTTGTAGGAGTCCGGCTGTAGATCTCTCGAGCTCGGAGAACGACCCTCGACCGTTGCCGAGAGTGACGATACGATTACGAGGGGTCCCCCGAGTGCGACAAGGACGGCGTTGGACGGAGGGAGCGAGCGACCGAGCGAGCGAGAGAGCTTCGGTAGAGGGAGCGAGAGCGATGAAGAGGAGGCGAGGGAATCGACGACGGGCGGATGCAGCCGGGCGACACAGAGCCAGAGAGCGGCGTTCCGCGTAGCCGACGGCCGACCGCATCCAGCGGGGACGGACCTGGCCAAGGCCTCGCTCTCGCCGTCTCTCTTCCTCTCACTACCTCTCTCGAATACACGCGGAGAGGCCACGATCGTTGGGTATTGTGGCTACGACCGTACCGTCGTATTCTCGGTGCCCGGGACACAACGCCTCTCTCGGACGGCAGCAGGTATGCCTGGGCTCGAGAGACAAAGCTGATGCCTCGACGAAGACCTATCGAATTACCCGTACCGGGTGGCTCGAATATTTACTCCAACGGGTCAGGTCGAAATTCATGAAGAAGAAAGTGTGAGGTTGTCGAAACAAAAACAAAAAGTCCTTTATACTACGATTTTGGATCACCGGGATGTAGGATATAAAAATTAAATTTTTATATTGATTTTTTTTCTTTTTTTTTTTTTTTTTTTTTTTTTTTTGTAGCATTGGATTTTCCCGCTACATAGCATATGAATTAAAAATAAAAATTACTTCTCATTGTAGGGACAATCGATATTGAAAATGGACTTCCACCGTCGATAATTATCGGCGAAAAATATATTTATATATTTGTGGAATTCTCGAGAGCGAAATTGCCCAAAGATTTGATCGGCGTCTATCGCGATGCCCGAGGAGATGATTAAGCGATATTATTTTTTTTTCCCATGCCCGTTGTCTGTTATGCGATAGAGATCTCTTTAGTCGCCGATGTTATACGTCGAGGCTCTCCCAAGGTTCGCGGTCGGTGAGAGAGAGAGAGAGAGAGAGAACGTTACAAAATCAAAGAGAGTCGTTCTCGGGTTCGACGTCGAAGACGACATCGTCAGGAGAATTGCTGGGTGTCGGTTGGTAGTGTCGACACGGTTTATCCCCCCGCCCGGTGCTCGGCACACGTGCATCAACGGCGGAGCCAAGAGCGAGGATAAGAGAATGAAAAAAAAAAAAGAAAAAAAAAAATAACGTCTTGCTGCGGTAGGTAAGCGACACACCGGCCATCGTCGTCGCAACAAGCGCCGATCGATATCCACGAGGGATATCAATCCTCTCTGTACCCTCGAAGAAAAATTGGGTCGAATCCTTCGTGCCGAATTGTCCCTCTTGTTGTTCTTTCCCCCTTATACCGATTTTTCGGTCGGTTCATCGAATCACCAAGAATCATTCCCGACCCTCAAACGCCGTCCCAAAGGCAATAAGATTCGTAGATTAAAAAAAAAAATAATAAAATAAAATAAAAGATAATAATAAAAATACAAAACGACGGCGACTCAAAATCCTGGTCCGAGGAAACTGTCGAAAGTCTTTCGCAACTGCCCTCTCGCTTAACCTGCGGCCGGGAGGAGAAGCTAGACTCGTTTCTCCTGCTAGACGTTTGAATCCTTAAAAAAAGACATACCATTGCAATAAAAAAATATATATACACAATTGCCCGATTGCAGTAAACTTGTGTAAAAAATAATTCATACTCCGTAGGCTTTCATAAACCGCGGGGTTTACGTCCACAACTTCGAGAAACGATGAAAAAAAAAAAAAAAAAAAAAAAAAATGAGCTCGATATTATTAAAGATAAAAGAGAGGCGTCGAAGAAGCCCCAAGGATGATGTTCGAGATATCGTTCTCGGGACATGTGCGAAAGACCGATGAAGCAGCGCCATCGTGTATTCTTCACGAGGGAACGAGCGAGGCCTCTAAGGAGATAAGATTCAATTCATCGGGGACTCGTATCGCGAACGGTTGCACAGCGAGCAACACGCCTCCGAGCCAAAAATTTCTTTCCTCGTAGAGGCCTGCCACGCAGATTTCGAGCTCTGACTATCTCTCTCAGCTCACGCAGAGAGAGCCCCTCTTTAGCCTCGTCTCCCGTAGCGCGAGAACAAAATGTCGTCTACGTCCGAAGATTTGTCGTAGTGTTGCATCTGTTCCTCGGTTTCGTCCGCGGAGGCTCTCGACGGCCTTCGGGCCGCCGCCGAAGGCGGCGGATTTTCGAAGCTCTTTCTTTTTTTTTTTATTATTATTTTTTTTTCCATTCCTTCATATTCGCATCTCGAATTTTCGTCGAACGTCCTCGAGGTTTCACTCTCGGGGTATACGAGCAGTCGAAAGAATTCGAAAGTCGGAGAGTACGAGCCGCCCGATCGCGGTGATCTCGGCAGTCCGAGAAGCGGACCGAGAGACGGAAAGACGTTGGCCGCTGAAGCGGGCAACGCGCAGCTCGGGCGAGGAACGCTCGCGATACGACGAGAACGAGACAAGACGTGGGGAGACGGTGAGAAACGGAATTGAGGACGGGGCTACGACGACGAGTTGTACAACTTGGCTACTCGGGGACGACGGGGAGCGAGCGAGAGAGCAAGAAGAGGAATCGAGCGGAGTTCTCTGTGCGGAAGGCGAGAGACAGAGACAGAGAGAGAGAGAGAGAGAGAGAGAGAGAGAGAGAGAGAGAGAGAGAGAGAGATATAGAGAGAGAGGACGTGGACAAGAGTAGCCTCGGGTAGCCGACGAGAACGATCACGGACGGGACATCGCCGCTCGGGCGAGGGGGCCGCGATTACGATAACGCGAGGAAAAAAAAAAAGTACAAACCAATGACGACCAACTGGCTACGATGATCGTCACGTACGACCAAAGATTGTACGAACTTTTATGAAGATTCCTCGACAAATATATATATATATATATATATATATATATATATATATATACATATATATGTATGCATATATGTATGAATATATATATATATATACACATATATACACATGTGGATAAATATGCTTACTTTGAATGGTAGACAAGTTTGTATTTTGTCGACGAGTTGACGATTCTTGCCCTCCTGCCCGAATATATCCATTTTGACGGCATCGTAAGAGGCGCATAGCCTGCAAAGCTCGTTGTAGCGTTCCTTGGTCTCCATCCTCGTCGACGCTCTGGCCTCCACGTCGGTGTCGCAATTCCCTCGCCGAATAAATAATATTTTTATATTTCACCACCGCGTTAAATCCTCTTGATCTTGTTTCTCCTCGTTGTCTTTCGCTTCCTCGCGAAACAAGCTACGCAGTCGTTTGTTATACGACGCACGGAATCTTCTGAGGATGACACTGAACGTGGACGCACTATGATTTTTATTTTTTTTTTTTCTCCGTCGTAAACATATATCAATTGGCGAAGATGAGATCGGGAAAACAGCAGAGGAGACCCGCGCACTAGGCGCCGCTCGCACCGACTGACCTCTTCCTCGTGGCAGTACGACTCCTCCCGAGCCGCGAGCCACCTCCTTGGCTGCCTTCGACGCGATCGTCGTCGTGTCTGCCTTGCCAACCTCGGGAGGCTCTCTGTCCTATGCCTGCGGTGTTGTTTGTCTTCCTCGTATACCCAGTCACGGCCTCCGCTGCTGCCTCCTGACCGACAGGCCTACACCGCTCGCGTACCGGTCACATCTTTTCTTTTTTTCTTCTTTTTTTTTTTTTCCTCTCCACGATAAATAACACGCGAGCACCCCCGAGAGTTATCCGGCCCGATAGCTCGTAATTTCGATGCCGTTTGATTGCACGACACTCCGATAATATTATATGTTGTACGACGATGGACCGGCGAAATTATGCTTTTTTTTAGTTACGACGAATAGAAAAAAAGAAACAAAAAGGAACGAGACACGCACGAGGGTATTATTGTTTTATCTGTTCGAACGATATTCACGAGCGCACGGAACCCGGCCGCCGCCATACTGTACACAGACACTTGTTTCATCGGTGCTACGGGCCGTAGCGATTGCCATGGCTCTGTGCGGCTGTGCGAAACTTTGGTGGAAACTGCGAAAAATTTACGACTGGAAGATAATTTGCACGTTGCGAGAGTGAGATTTCTTCTGGTGAACGCAGAGGTCGCTTTACTCGACGGCCGAGCCGGTAGGATGTGAAATGAACGCCGAATAATACGACGCAGCGCAGCTCCGCACAAAACTCTACACCGAGGAACTTCACACACACGGTTGAATGTGCACCGAACGACTGTACAGTGTGCACGAATGCAGCTCACTTCCGGAAAATACCCCGGGGTTATATGCGGTGACTTTCAGCATGGGGCACGTTTTAATATTTACCGACAAACCCTCGAAGGCTCAAAGCGCTTTCGAACGAGCTGCAGAAGGTACGAGCGGACTGCGAGCTCTTGCAGCTAATATTAAAACTCACCCATGATGTTAAGAACGAACGCTTACCTCCCAGCGACAGTATGTCAAATGAACACTGAAAAAAGACGACACTCCACAATCGAACACGGAGAGTGTATACCTCGGAAGAGGACGCAACATCTTACCAGCAGTCGACTCTGCAGCAAGAAAATTATTGACAATCTTCATTTTTCGACCGGAAGTGACGCTCTACCGGAAATACCTCGCTTCCGATTTGAAAATCTAATTGTTCGACCGTAAGTGACGTATTTCCGGTATGACGTCACTTTCGGTCGAAAAATAAGATTTTCAAACCGCAAGTGACGCATTTCCGGTCGAAAAATGAGATTTTCAAACCGCAAGTGACGCATTTCCGATGACGCCACTTGCGATCGAAAAATAAGATTTTCAATCGAAAGTGACGAATTTCCGATAGCCGTCACTTCCGATCGAAAAATGAGATTTTCAATCGGAAGTGACGGATTTTTAGTATAACGTGACTTTCAGTCGAAAAATTAGTTTCCTTAACCGGAACTGACGAAAGAGGATAGCCTAACGTCGAGTTATCTTGGTGCTTACTTTGACGGTGTAGACTTTTCGTGTTCAGATGTCATGGTGTCGATTTTCTTTTCTGTGTTCATTTGATATACTGCCCTCCCAGCTGCTAGCAACTTGCAAATTCCTGGGCTAGCAAACGATCGGAATACACTCGGAGCGTATTTGTTTAGTTATGAAATTTAAGAAAATTGTAGTCCAGAGGACCTTTTTACAATGTTTTTTTTAATTACTTCATGTACATTTATATTTAATTAGAAGCTAATAATGTTAATATCAATTATCCATTATTCATTTTTTCTTTTTCGTTATTATTAATATTCGGTCGTTCATCACTAACCATTTATTTTTTCAGAATATTCGTTACTTTTTGTTTGTTTGTTGAATTCAGTTTTTTTTTTTTTTTTTTTTTTTCATCTTCTGTATCGCGTCCGAACTTCACGCTAATAAACATACTTATCGATAGCAAAAGTTCATTATTTTCGAAATAATTTACAAACTCTCTGCACCTGCTCGCGGCACTAAGGTTATTCTCCTTTTTTCATTCGAAATTGACTGAAAATTGTGGGTTTTGTTGTTCGCGTTAATGATCGTAGTTTTTCGGTGAAATTATTATGAATTGCTAAACGGCATGGCGGACGAACTCTTTTTCGACGATTTTTGTTGGCCACTTTTTGTTAATATAAGTTCTAGTACTGATAAACGAAAACAACGTGTTTTCATCCGAGTTACGTTATCTTCACTGTATTCTTTTTTTACTTCCGCAACGTAAAAACATGATGCAGAGGCTGCGATACGATAATAACGAATAAAATACGATGTAATATATGCAATTGAGATTTCCACTTGGAAGATGAACGTTCCCTGTATTCGTTACCGAGAACGTCAAAATCATAATGAAAAGGTAATCGAATCGCGCGTTACGCATATTTAATGGCAGGATTCAGGAGAACATAATCTCGAAGTCGTCAATGTCCGAGAGTGAAAAATCGTCGGGAGAATTTGGATCGTAGTCGACACTATCGTTTGCAGAGTCGTCACCGTCGCCGCTATCATCGTCGTCATCGTCGTTGTCGTCTCCATCGTTTCTCGCGTCATCATCACCGTTGTCATCGCCGTTCGCATCTACGTTATCCGCATCTATTCATGAACAGTTTGAGAATTAATTAAATTAAAATTGGTCCGAAATGTTATCTTCCGTTAGGGGGAGCAGAAACTTACCATCGGCATTATTATCGTCGGAAGCAGAGTTCGAGCCATCATCGTCGCTCGCATCGAGATCCTCCTCGTCATCGTCCTCTTCGGCCTCATCCTCGTCGTCTCGCCGTCGGCCAACGTCGTAAAGTCTCACGCAAGATTCTTGGCTGCTATCGAACTCACCCTGATTCTCCACTATCGCTATTTGCGTGTCGTACTTGTTGCACGCCAGGCCGTAAATTCCGCGCTTTACATCGTAGGTTGCTGAAAAACGAAAGAATATGACAAGTTTTTTTTTTCGTTTCACTGAAACTTAGCTAAAATTTATTTATATATTGAAACATCTTTCGAAGTTTGATCGATAGTGTTTTGATAGACGAAAAGCGGATAATCGTTTTCCGATACTTATTGAAAAAAGTTCATTGAACGCTACTTCGAAAGTGTGCAATGGTCATTGATGAGAATAAAAAAGATATTTGAAATTAATAAACTTACCTATACTGCTGTAGTCGAGAGCATCGAGCGTTTTGAAAGACGTGACGTAGTGCGACTCGTCCTTGCCTTCCTGATCCAATGAAACGGCGTAGATGATGTGATTAACCGGTGAGAAAATAACATCCATCTGATCGAGAGTAGGCACGGTTTTCAGCAGATGAAACGTTCTGAGATCCCAAACTTCCGTATTCGACACGACTTCCGTACCGTTCGGATGGAAAACACCGTTCAATGTTTGATTGAGCTTGTCGAATTTGTGAATCTCTTTGCCGGAGTTGACGTCCCACAGTATACCATCGCTGAGGACCAACTCATCGTTCATGCTGAAAGTCGCACGGTTTTTCGTGTACTGATTCGATATCGATGGCGTGAGGGTTGCCGTTAGTTTTCCAGTCGCTATGTCGTATATCTGAGGAAAAAAAATCGTTCAGTATACGTTTTTTTGTTGTTGCAATTTTAAGAAGTATCAGAGATTTTTTTAACATATCTTTATTTCACTGGGTGGGAAAATAGCGGTTTTGCACATGCGTGCGTAAAACTCCCATTTTCACACCCTGCGTACTAAAACTTTGTACGATATACGTGCGAAAAACGTTTTCTTAACTCATGTGACTGAAACACACGCTTTCGGCTCGTGATGCAAACTCATACTCGTTGGAAAAAGTTTTTTGGCACTAGTATCGTAATGTACTATTGTTATCGCTTACCGTAGCACTTTCTCCCTGAGTGCCAATTATTCTGTCCTGAAGCTTTCCAAACTCGACGTAATCTTCGTTTTCGAACGGTAGCTTCATGTCGAAGAACGTGCCGATGCTCCATAGCGCCGACATCGGACTTATCCAGGCAGTCGAAGTTAGTAAAAGATTGCCGCGTTTATTGCACTCCATGTGATAGAGATACGACTCGTGACACTGATACGTCGCCTCTTCGGTTCCCGTATGCGCATTGAACATCTTAACGTCACCAGCGTAAGTGCCCAGAATGAGGTATTGTTGGCAAGGCTGTGAAAAGATTGTAATTACAATGTCAAATAACTTCAACTGCAAGATCTGTTGACTCGATATCATCAATGATAAAAACTAATTGTTTTAACTGACCGAGAAAGTGCAACAGGTGAAGGTGCCTTCGACATCGGTAGTACGGAACGATTTTACGGGGCAGAATCTACTGTATATGTGCCTTCGATCTAATCTTCTGCCGTCCATCCCCAGTGATCTTCTCGCGACGCGAACAGTCACGTTCATCGCGGCCGAATTTTTCGTTCTCGGATCTGGACATTTGTGAGGCCTGAAAATAACGCCAGATTGGTCATATCTATCGTATTATAAAATTGTACAAGTGAAAGTCGATAATTCGTAGGGCAGTAACTTACTCGAGTAGATTGAATTGTGGGCACGTAACCATGGGATTCTTGCAGAGAGCGTGTTGATTAGTGAGGTACTCGGTGATAATAGAATCGAGCGTTATCGTAGCTACGTTGGTGGTCGCGACGCCCGGTCCACCGCCGCCGCCTGGATCCCTCGATATTTGTTTCTGCAACGATCTGCACGAGGGAGTCTGTTGGAGCGGATTAAGCAGTGGACAACTCGCCGAGCTGCCCAAGGCAAGTTGTTTGTCAGCTTGAGTATATTTTCTGAAAGTTCAACGAGATTGGTTAATCGACCCGGGTTAGAAATTTCAAGGGATTCAACGATAATTATCGAACTTTTAAGGCTTTCTTACTTCTGGTTTATTTGTAACTTTATCGGTTGACTGTTGCTGCTAACGGGACTTTGATTGAGGCAGTCAGAAAGCTTTATCCGCACACCGCTCTGTCCCGAAATCGGTGGTGTGTTCGAACAACCGACCGTGTGACTTATGAAACGCGGCGTGCTCGAGGTTGGAGTACTATTGTTTCGACTCGTGCCCTCTCGCTGATTTCCTCTACTCGTGTTGTACAGATTCACCGGTGCACCCGGAGAAAATACAGCACGGGTCTACAAATAAATTGAAACCGTGAAATGCACGAAAATGTTATTGAGTTGTATCGAACTCGAGATTTAAGAACTTACCCCTGCGGCAGCTGGACTTCTGTAAGTGAAAGGTTGATAGGTAGTGACGGGTTTCATTATCGTGTGCGAATCCAAATTCGCTTCTTTCTGCAGAGTCGATGCAGTGTCGTTCATGCCCTTGGAAACGAGGTGTTGATAAATGAGCTGATTCAGCTGCTGCTCATTGTACTGTATCCTCGTTTGGGCCACGACATTCGCCTACAAATACAAACGGCAACAAAATTAATCATTGTCAGGAGTTATTTCTACTTTCTATCCGTACATCATCGAATAAAAACTCACTCGATGAAGTGCGTTACTATCCGTACATCATCGAATAAAAACTCACCCGATGAAGTACGTTACTATCCGTACATCATTGAATAAAAACTCACCCGATGAAGGCTGACGAGAGAAATCTCGTACTCGGCTCCGGTTGGTTTTGCCTTTCCGGACACACGTTCCATAAGCTCGAGAGCGTATTTCTGAAACATAACGTGCTCCTGCCTCTTCTCTTGCAATATAGGATCCTTCATCAGTGCCTGTATCTGGCCGTCTGTGAACATCGGCAATTTGCTTATTATCTGTCGGACTTTTTCGCTGCGCGCCAGACCAGCCAGGGCACGACAGGACAACGCGCGGATGCTGTCAGCGTCTGTGATCGGTGTTTTGACCATCATAAGTTGCAGAAGAACCTATCGGGATAACAAAATAATTTAATTGAAAGAACAATTAGCCAGACTTTCGAAGACTAAATTATAATCGAACTTTCTTATTTTCTTTTACTCACCATAATACCGTTGTTCGATCTAACGCTTTCCCAAACTTTTTGTATCAGCTCCTCGCTGTTGTGTATATTAGTCTTCTTTTTGGCCGATCCCGTGACGGAAAATCTTGCCACGTTACCGCCAACCTGCAACGAGTCGTTCCGCTCGTTATTAAAAAACCGACTGATATTCCTCGGATTTATCAACTCCCGAAATCCTCGACATACCCTGTTGATGGGCGCACAAACGCAATTCACAACTGCCCTCAGTGCTGCTCGTTGAACATCGGCGTCAGCGATTATCTCGCATTCTGCGGATGCTAGGAGCAAGTTTATCGCCATTGTCATCGACATGTCCGGCATGTCGACTCTGTCGCACAGGAGCAACATTACTTTAGGAACGACGGAGCATATCGCTATGACGTCCAAACAGGACCGTACCGTCTCCGCAATCGACGTCATGTGGACACTAGAAAGACAAGAATAAAATATTAATCCAGAAATAAAGTCAGTTACCGCTTTGTGATTCCCTTGGGAAAAAATATATCGAGTACTCATAGCCTTGAAATTTTTATTTACTTACCGGCCGCTGTAATTCCACTCGCGGGCGAATGCTATTATCTGCAGTAAAAGGGTTATTCCGCCGAGACGATAGAGCTCTTCTACCGGCGGCCAATGCGCACGGACGGGCATGAATTCTTGCAGAGTTTCTACTTTCTGTTGCACCTCTTCGCTGCTCAATTTGCAGGCCTACGATTAATCGGTCGTTCGTGAAATTAGTCAGACGGGAAAATGAGTTTGATAAGTTGGAACCATAATTTTTGAGGATTACGTTGTGAATAAAATAATAGATACCTTGTACGGTGGAAGCGAAGGTTGCCAAGTGTCTCGTTCAGTCCTAGCGATCTCCATTCTCTGGAGTTGTTCGGCTTTTAAGTACAAGTGAGCCTCCATGTATCGTTTCAGGGCCACTGCAACGTGCCTGACTATCTGTCTGGAAGCGCATTCCTCGTCGTCGTTCAACGCCGGCTCTTCCTCGATATTCAGTATTGGCAAAGTAGATATCTGAAGAAAAAAAAAGCAAAAAATATTTTTTAAATCATCGCAAAACCTTGGACTTTGTGTTTCGAATCGTGAATCGATAACTTACAACATTAAACAATTTTCGCAGACCGTCCTGAGTGTCAAATTCTTCGAGAATAACTTTGAATGGAAACGAAAAACCGAAGAACATAGTTGCGTGGCATCGTCCGGAGTCGTGACTGCGTTCCAGCAGCCAAAGGGCGTAAGTGACGAGATCGCTGATAATGTGTTTTGGCAGAAGGCAAACTCGCTCCATCGCGTCTTCGCAGTAAGCGAGATAGTACAGGCATATCGAGACTCCGGTAGCAGCAACGCTCGGCCTCGGCACGTCGAGCAATTTCTGCAAACCTCCCATGTTCAAGAACTCGATCGAAAATTTTTTGTGGCACAGGAGAGAGGCGAGATACTTTAGAGCCTCGAAGGCAAGACGACTGTCCTTTGTCTCGCGTACGTTTATATATTTGAGAATTAACTCCAGAGCATTCTGCTCGAAAACGTGACCGAGGAATTCTTGATATTCACCCATCGGTGTGAGATAACGAAGAATCAGCATCTGTCGGGTGGCCAGAGTCGGCGGATGAATTTGTACATTGCCGATAACGTACGACTCGAGCTCGGCCCACGAGGAATTTGAATTTCCCTCGAGGAGCATAGACGGCGTGCTCGCACTCTGCGACAGCGATCGTGTTAGATTGGACTTAGCCGGCGTGGTGACAGGCCTCGGTGGGGTCACTCGACTGTTTTGAACTTTCGACGGTGTCAATTGGGAATTCGTCGAATGATTCGGCGTTTTCGGTATCGCTGTTGGCGGCGACATTATCTCAGGGTACGAGGTATCGGCAGTCTTTACGGGTGTCGAGGACTCCACGAGGTCGGTGTCGCTCTTTAATTTTTTCGCCGGCGGCGTGTCGTCCGGACTCGGGACTTCCTCGTCGTCCGAACAGAAGCTAGGCTGTGTCGGGCTCTTGACGACACCGTTGTCGCGCTTTTTCTCGCGTACTTTGCGCTTTCCCGGCACGCCCTTGTGCTCCGAGTCCCCGAGACTGTTGCGATTCTGGCCGAAATGAGCGAACGGCCGAACGTTCACTGCCGCTTGTCTGTCTTCCTGCGCTTTGCTCTGCAACTTGTGCAATCTCTGCAGCATCAGCGGCACCATCTTGCCGTTTTGTTCTCGAAATCCCGTGGCTATGTCCTGCACCTCCATCGCCGCGGCCAACAGACCCGTCGCGTAACTTTGCAAAGGCTCGACGCTCTTCTCAGCCCACGAGAACAATCGGTGGATCAGACCGTCCATGTCCGGCTGAAATACCGCGGACGTCTCCAGGCCTGGCAGGATATCAAGCATGAGACGACACGCCGCTATGTTCAACTTTCTGACGTCCCTGCTGTTTATCCCCGCACGCGTCCAAAAAGTGTCTCTGAGATAATCGTTTATCAGCTGTGAATAAAGAAAATCTTGTTAACAAAGATTTTAAAAAAATGTAATATTTTTTGTGCAAAAATTTTCGAAAAAAAATGTTACTTGATCCTCTGGAGAACACTGAATTAAATTAAATTGGTTAATTCAATTCTGGGGCTGAAGGACTCAGGTCGATGGCCCTTTGTCAATATGAATAATTATCATTCGGTATCAAACTAGTATGAGACGATAACTGTATAAATGTATATTGCATTGCAATATTTACAATAAGTACAATTATTGCATTGGCAATAAATTTATTTTGCATCTATTCAATGCGGATTGCAATTAAACCAATTGTTTATAAACTTTCTATAAGCTTTCCATAAGTTCCAAAAAAGAAGGAAAATAAACTACGATAAACACTGTTCGAACCTTTGTCATAAAGTTATCCTTTTGAAAGAGAACTTAAATTTCTTTTTCTGCTACTCAATTCGGATTACAATTAATTCAATTGTTTATAAACTTTCTATATGTTTTCTATAAGTTATAAACAAAAAAAGGAAAAAAAGAATCTCATTAGGAGCGAACAATAAACACGTTTCGAACCTTTGTCATAAAGTTATCTTTTCGAAAGAGAACTTTGAGTATATGTCCAAAGTTGCATTCGGGATCCGTTCTGGAGGGATGCCTTTCGTCGAAGGGATCAGGATCCATCTTGAGGTAGTTCTCAGTCTCCAATTCTATGATCTCCGCGAGTCTCTGCAGCGTGGGTATGGGATCGTAAGTCGGAGCTGTGTGATCCTCCTCCCATTGTCGAAGTATCTGTACGACATCCGTTACTTCCGCAAGTGACTCCGCCGTTGCCATTGTTAAAACCTACAAGCGAAAAAAAAAAGTTAATTGCTCGAAGCCTACAAAAAATAACTAAACAACTCAAAAGCCTTTCATCCTCGTTCCCTAACCTTTACACGGAAAATGTACAAACGGGTGATAAATGTATGTGAACACGATGTATTATCGACGATTAAATCTCGAAGCTGTCTCGTCGACGAATAATATTTCGCGAATAAACGAAACGCCAATTCATTGGGAATGTAAAATTGACGAAAATCTAAGACTCCCGTTGTACTCTGTGGATGAAGAAAATTTGTACAAACGTGTCGCGTGTGCCCCGTTCAGGTTATAGACAGCTACTGAGGGTCCACCCGACGCTGTTGTTCGACGGTGAAACAAGTGTACAACTACTGTGTCCCAAACGGTTGACAGGTTATATCAAATGAGAGAAAATTTCGGTTCGGTCAAGGGAAAAATATCAATTCATAAATTGAGTATCGTCGTTGATCGCTTTGTCGTCGACGATTCAATATTATATCTCTTTTTATTTTCAAATACCTATCGCCGATATTTCGCGTGATTCTTTTCTCATCCACGAAATATATATGAAAAAATTGCCAAGAGAGAGAGAGAGAGAGACCGTGTTCTTCTCGCCACTTCTCTCGCACAACACAATCGACACGCGCGCACACTACGCTCTTTGCGAGAACGCTGTCGAGTGTGTCGCAACTGCGCTCGAACGCATGGCCGGAACCGACGGGGAAAAAAAAAACGAAAAGTTGCGCGTTTCGCCCGTCAGTACTCGAACGCGAGATCGAGAGTGAAGATCGACGGAATGTAACATTTTTTTTTTCCTTCTTTAATATCAGGTAATCATTGGAATTGTTCTTCGACGCGTCGATAATAGATTTATTTATTGCATTTTTTTGTTATTGTTGACAATCTATCGATCTTCCGAACGAATATTCGATGACGAAATGTTATAGTCCATTCGTCAAAGAATGTCTAAGCGGTATGGCAAAGACTTTGACAAGTACCACTCGTCGCCAGCTAAGAAAGCTAAGGTTGAAAATCCAAGAGTAGAAATCGTGCTCAAAGAGAAAAAACAACCGATCGCCGGTGTCGCGAGAAGCACGTTCGACGATGTTTGGGGCGACGACTTCGACGACAACGCTATCGAGGAGCTGGACTTTGTCGCTTCTCAAGCGTGTTCCCAAGTGAGCCAAAAATACTGTTTTTATCGATAAAAAATAATTATTATTCCTATACCACGTTTGTCGTTTTAGGATGTCAACGTCTCGATGGATTCGAGAGCGCACAATGTATCCAGAGTCACGAAAGCTGCGAGTAACTTTCAACCTGTCGCTTCGACCAGTCGAGCTACGGTCAATGGTCCGGCAAGTCGTCAAATTCTCAAGCTCAAAGATCAGTCCAGATCCACATTGGGAAATAAAATTACAAGCACCGAAAGGAACAACTTCAACATCCATTCGCAGAGGCTGGCATCGTCAGACAACATCACTGACATAGCCGATCACGATCGTTCGATAGCTTTCGATGAGTTCAAGACGAATCTATTGGGCCGAGGACATTTGAACTCCACTTTCAATCCTAGAAACGATGTTGTTGTAGTTTCGGGTAATTTTTGCCGGTTGATCTTCATAAATTTCAATATTCGACAATGTACTTCGATTGCTTGCTCACAAAGAGAAATTTTTGGGTGACAAAAAATGACTTACAAATTATAATTAAACCCTTTCATTTTTATTTTTATTCTGTAGGCGACGCTCGTCTGAGACACATCGAGAAGTTGGAGCAAGAGAACAAAAAGCTGTTAGATGATTTTATGATCAAGGAGGGCGAGACTGTCTTCCTGAGAAATCAGCTGCAGCAGACTGTTCAGAGAGCTGAAAATGAGAGAGCCGAAAGAGCGCGATTGATGGAAGAGCAAGCAAGTCGATATCGCGCTGAGATAAACGCTCTTCACAAGGAAAAGGACGGTATGAAGACGCAGCATGATTTTCAGGTTTGGAGAAAAATTTGTTCATGCAAGAAGGGAAAGCGTCCTTATTAGAATGTCGGAACGATTGTTGTTTTTTTATTTCTCGATTCTTCTTGGATAGTCTCTGCAGCTTGGCAGTCTGATGGAGAGGTGCAAATTGTTAGAAACCGGATCAGTCAAATTGACAACCCCACAAAAAGCTATTTTCGTCCAGGATACGCCAAACAGAAGCCGACTTGGATCAGTCAATCGCTCTGTGGTGACACCGAAAGCGGTAAAAGTAGCCGAGACGAGCGTCCAAACTTCCGATTTCAAAAAATCGTGCTGGGACCTCAAAACTGTTATCCAGGGTAAATTGCCACCCTCTGATATTATCGATAATTGTCTTGTGCTAGACATTTAATCAACCGATGTCTTGAATATCGCCGTCTAGATCATCCACTCGATAGGATACCGCAAACGATCTTCGAGCCGTCGCTGCCGGAAAAGTCCGTTGTAGATATTCAGATCGTCGAGAAATTCGGCAAGAAGAACCTTCCAATTTTGCAGGAGGAGGATACCTTCAGGATATTCGGTAAATGAATTAGCAAAGATACGTGAAGCTGCTATCGATACGGATTGACGAAACAACAATAAAATTGCTTTTCAGAGAATCCGGATTTGGTGAAGCCCCTGGTAAGCGTCGTGGATGGCAATAAATTGGACGTCAAGTATTTCATGCCGGAAATCGCTGTGATAATGAGAATGACGAGCGCTGAGATAAATTCTAAAGACTGTATACCGATCGTGAACAAAGTGAGTAAGATAATGAAGTTTTTTAGCTTCAGCAATGCACTCACTGCAAACGAATTTTTTAAATTGTATTTTCCAGATCGTATCGACGACGAGAGAATTGTTTCTGAACTCGACGGTAGTTCTTCAAACGATATCTTCGGCTATGAAGAACGACGATGTGAGGGACATGAACGACCTCTATTTCTCGGACTTCTACGATACGAAGATAGGCTACGACAAGGAGATGTGCGATTCGAATGTGTGGTACGATACGGAACGAGGCATCGAGTCTCGGAGATGTATGGGCACGTTATCGTATATAGCCGAGGAATCGATCTATCTCAGCGAGTACATAGCTGGAAAAACGCGATTGCTCGTCGACGGTGATGAGAGTTACACGAATTATGAAAAACAAATGATTCGGTACCGTGGATGGGCCAAAAAAGGTCACGATTTTGAGCTACTGGAGATGATCCTTGAATTCGTTACTGCACTCGGTCATGTCGTACGTATTTTTTATTTAAATTTAAAAAAGTTCTTACAATTCGTGCAAAATTGATGAAAAATCTTAATTTTACGCTGTAATAATTCGGTATAGAGAAGATCACATCAATTCAGCGGCATGATATTTGCAATCGCTAGAACGTTGTCTAGTGTGCAGAAAAAAATTGGCTTCTGTCCGAGAGGGTAAGTTTCCTGTCCGATCGGAATCGTTAAATTTTAGACTGGACACAGAAAGAAACTGATTTATCGCAGATTGCAATATGTCACGAACATATTCAAGGAGTTGGTATTCTCAAGACCCCTGGCTCGCTGCTTCATTCCCATGACGGAGATGATGAAGATCTTTTGCAAGTCTTCAACGTTCGGACAAAAGCTTTGCTTTACTAATACAAGTACGTTATTGATAGGGTGAGATAAGTTTTTGAAACGTTCTTTTTTTTTACTACTCGTTTAATATTTTTTTCAGCTGCTACGTCGCTGAGCAATTGGAAAGGAGAGTTGCATTTTACACCCGGTACATTTTCCATTTTTTATTTTTTCTATTTTACGCGACACAGTTTATTTTGTTTTTATTTCTTATTTTGAATTTTAGATGCTTGTCCATTGGAGATCTACGTAGTGCAGTTAGAACGTTTCCCTCTAGATCCTCTAACGATGGTGGACATAAGTGACTCGTTCTTGTCGTTCGTGCATTTGGTGTTTCTATCGAACAGTATTCCCTGGGAAATCGATTCCTCGAACCCTTGCAGTTGCTGCATGAGACTTCTGATTTTCACGATAACGCTTCTGTGCAATTGCTCGAAGATCGATGTTAAAACTATCGAGCTGCAGAGTAACCGCCTCAAACGAGAGAACGCAAAGTTCGACGAGAATTTTTGGCGCAGAGTGAGGAGAAAGCAATTGAACGCGTTGAGAAAGGGTATAAGATTTTTGAGTTATCTCGCGAAACGAGATCCCGATTTTATTATCAGGGTATCGGACACGACGGAGGATTCATTTTATCTGTTTATGCAACGCGTCAATGCCTTCGATGACCTCATTATTCACGGGAACGAACGTGAGTTGCTTTTTTATAATAAATATGTTGATCATCACAAAGGCTTGAATTATGAGAATCTACAAAATTTTGGTTTGTATTTTTTTTTTTTTTTGCAGAAGAGGCACTAGCCTTGATAAAGTCGACTCTGATGTCCGACAAGCCGGCACCGACAGAACAACGATCCCAGCAATCCCAAAAGATATTTCGTGTTCGAAGTGCCTTCCAGACGAAAACCGTACCGAGCCCGTCGAGCGGTAAATTTTACAACGTAAAAAATAAGAGATCGTCGCAACAATCGATCGCTATTTACAGAGACTTGCTCAAGGGTTGAAGAAAGATCTATGAATAGTAAGTGTTCTCTGAACATAGTCTTGAAGATCGAACTCGATACTGGAGCGGATAAACATTGCGTTCCCTTCGCTCGATGAAGACACCAGTGATTATGTACAAATTACGTTTAAATACACTATGTACAAAAGGATTGCTTCTTTTCTTTTCTTTAAATATCCGTTTCATTCGGACTCGTCCTGGCACTCGTCGTCGTAGCCAAAGTAATTGCTCTTCTTGAATCGTTTCAACGGCAATGGACGCTTCTCATCCTCGGGCTCGTCGTATTGGCCGGTTGCAACTTTGTATCTGTATCTCTCCAATTCGCGTTGTTCTTGCTGAAAACGATTAATTCATTAAACATTCTATACCGTATGAAAACCGTTTTGTCGTAAATTTGACAAATAATAAAAAAAAAATAAAAGTTAACAACTTCAGAATTAATATTATCTGAGAATTTCAGTAAAATTCATAACTCGACATTGGAAAGACATAAAGAATGAATGAACGAAGGAATAAACAAAAAGACGAAATTCTGAAAACCTCATATCTGATAGCGGCGCTCAGAGTCTCCTCCTCCACCTCTATTTCATTATTCTCCTCTCCGGCTCTGCTCTGCGACTGTCTCGGATCTCTAACTCCCTCGTCGCTGTCGCTGTCGTAATAACTCGTGGCACCCTTTTCTGCGGGGGCTTTGTTTCTCTTCCTATTCCTAACTTTCTTCGGAGGTGGATTTCTGACGCCGAGAGTGTTGTGGTCGCACACGTAGGACAGATGACCTTCCTCTCCGCACTCCCAGCATTGAGATTTGTCAGGGTAGTCTCTGCGTCTTATGAATTCTGTGCTGCGTCCGTTGTCCACTGCTATCGAACTCTTTACCGTACGTCCGCCGATCTGAATGAAAAAAAAAAAACAACAGTTTCCAAAAACTTGGAACTTTTTTGACGCTCGGCAATCGTACCTCCGTATCGTTGAGGGCCTTGGCGCAGCTCGCGGCGTCTTCCGGTTTTAGGAAAAGAACAAACGCCACCCCTTTACTTCGTCTCGTTTTTTTGTCCTTGACGACTGTGACTCTGAATCGAACGAACAATTAACATATCGATCGCGAGACAATCATTTCTTTTGTTTATGCACAAGATTTAATAGTTTTCGTGATCGACTCACTTTACTATCTTGCCGTGCGACTCCAACAGCTGATGTATGTCATTATTGGTGAGGGAAAATGGTAGATTCGAGACGTAAACGGTCGATTTACTCGGAACTATACCGCCGCTCATAGTCGCGATATTTTTAACACAAAATCACGTAACATTCAACAATTTTATAATCGACGATTCGCTAATTGCACAGCAGCGCAGTATTTACCAAAGTTAACGAAAGTTGAGCATAGTTCGAGGGTGCTTCGATATCCAGCGTCGAAAGGTCGTTCTAACCTCTCGCGTGATTTAGTGCCCGAATTAAAGTTCAATTAAAGAATATGGAGACTTTCCTCGTCGCCTCGAAGTCCGCATTGGTGAGTACAATTTATCGTGACACCGATTCGAAACAGTGCGTCGACAACTAAACGATTATATCGCGTTTTCCGGGAGACGCGATGTTTTTTCTTGGGACAAGAGTGGGACGCGAGTAGACGGATCAGCTGTTCGGGCTCATTCATCCCAAGGTCGAATAGTCTCGTGCAAAATTGCGGCGAAACCTGCGGATAGCTTAAAGAAATTGTGTATTTGTCGCAAGCATCGATCGCAACGACTAAAGTCATCGTACAATGCCGCTGGCAGTAATAACATTTTTCGTATTATTTTACATAGTTTAAGATCGAAGTGACGAAAAGAAAAGCTACAGATCCGCCTAGCTCGACACTCTACGAGCGACTGTCGCACGTGGGCGTCGAGCGCGTGCTTATCGGTTCTCCCCACTGCATTCTCCCATCCGCGCACCGCAAATATAATTTGCCCTTGTAATCGAATATTTCGACATTATCGATACAACATTTATTCGATTTTTTCGTTACCACGGAGTGAATAACGATGTGGAAAGTTGCGAAATAAAAGTAATCACTTTATCTATGTGCAAAAAATAGTCTGCTTTACCGATGCACTATAAAAATAAATTGTAAATTTAACCCTTTATAAGTCACACCTCTATTCCCAATCTTAAGCCCTACCGTAGCAACGCGTAACCCCTCCTTCGCGTTCGTTAGTCCCGTTTCGATGCGGTTTCGGGCGATGTGACTTATAAAGGATTAATGTAAGTACTGAAAATTGAAGTTTACTTATACCGCTTACATAAATTGAACATTAACGTACTTTTTTTTTTGTAAAATGAAAATACCAGATATTAAAATAACAAAACTTTTGCCTGAAATTGACAAAAATTTGTAATGAAAATAAAAATTTTACTGTAAAATTGTGTAACGCACATGTGTTTGAAATTTCACAAACAGTTTATGTAAAACGGCATCCAATGCTGTTTATTAATTTCCAAATAAAATGATTTACAGTGGAATTAAATACATTTATGTTAGAAATCTTTTTTTCGATTGTTTAATAGTATAGATTTTTTTTTCTTCTTTTTTCAGGCTGACCTGACGCGATTCGGGCGTATAAAAGTTGTTTTGGGGAATCGCACATGCGATTTGGACTCCGCGATATGCCCACTTGCCCAGGGATTACTCTATTACAGCGATTTGAGCGACAACGAGAAAAAAAGCATCGCCGTCATACCGGTAATGAATATATCGGAGAGAGAATATCGCATAAAGACCGAAGTCGTCTGGTTTCTCAGAGAGAACGGAGTGGCCTCCGATTTCATAACTTTTAGGTGGGCTCGAAACGTAAATCATTATATTTTACAATTATTTTCACAAGGGTCGCGATTCTCGATAATTAATTGATTATTAATTAGGAATCAAATCGATTTGCGAGCCCTCGCTGAGGATAAGCGTTTGGAGCTCACTCTCGTTGATCATCACACGCTATCTGTCGAGGACCTTCGGCTCAAGGATTTCGTAGTCGAGATAATCGATCACAGACCTCAAGATCCAAATTGGCTGTGGCCGGGAACGAAGATCAATCTCGATCCCGTTGGGAGCTGCGCAACGCTAGTCGCGAAAAATATATTAACGAAAAATCCGAAGATCATGGACGACCAGCTGCGCAATTTATTGAGAGGCGAGTATCCGAGTCAAATTATAATGTTACCGTCGTAACAAGTCAAAATATTCCGTCCACGTTATTGCAAAAAAAAAAAATATATATATTTGTTACCAAGAAAAAAAAACCTCATAATCTAAATTTCCGTTCAACTATTCGTCGACGAAATTTTTGGGGAAAATTCAATAACCACGATTCAATAGAGAAAATGAATAAATTCAAATGAAATATAATGAAAATATAAATTTTCGTTGTGCCTCGTCACTCGCAGATCAGCGATATAATAATAGTCTCGTTCTTACATTGTCTCCTAACAATTCTCAAAGTGCGTGAACGCCACACGCACAGTAAACTCCGTCACAAGCAGCTGAAGCTTAAAATTATATAATCATAAAGGGGCTCGCAAGAGTACGGAAGAAACTTTCACCAAACTCGAAACACTCGGCGGTTGTTTAGCAAGTTACTCATAGATTTTCCTAACCGTCACTGAGAATTACAAATCAGAGAGCCACTCAAATCCTTCAACTTCACGGTACCCTCTTAAGCCCAGCGACTGTGGGCGGTAAAATCACGAAGCTTCGAGTAGTACGACGCGGTTACCCGTTCCATTAACTCTCAAATGTAAAGAGAATATTTTTGTCTCTATTCGCATGAGAGCACAAAGCATCTCAAACAACGAAGAAAAAATGAAGAAAAAAAAACCGACTCGAAGAATCGGAATCGAAGAAGAGATACTTATATTGTATCTCCGATGGTTTACGTAAAAAAAAAAAAAAAAAATTCAGCAGCTGCAGAACATTTTCGTGTGAGAAATGAGCTCGGGGGAAAAAAAGTATCGAATGGAAAACCTCCGGGAATTCCCAATCCGTTACAGTCAATCGCGAATGAATGATAACAGATGTTCCTTCCAACTTTCCTTTCCTTTATTTGTTTCTCCTTTGTGCCTTTGTTTTCTCACTTTGGAATGTCGAATTTTAGGACCAATTTTGGTAGACACCGACAACTTTCTGGAGGAGACGGCGCGGGCCAAGCCATTGGATCACGAAGTAATTCGGGAGCTGGAGAAAACATCGTCGAATCATTGCACGAGGGACGATTTATACGCCAAGATACTGGGAGCCAAATCCGACGTATCGGGACTTACGGCCGGAGATTTGTTGATAAAAGATCTCAAAGTTGTGGATAAAGTGGCGATACCAGGATTTCCTATGCTGGTCGAGGTATTTTCTATACACTGATAAAAAAAAAAATATCGACGAATTCATTGAGTTATTGATTTCTTTTTCCTATTATCAATATCCGCTTTTCGGACAAGATCGTTATCAGATTTGTGCTCGGCGCGATAAGACACATTTTTAAAAAGTCCCCCAACCCTCAAAAAACATACAGGACATGCCTAACGAAATTTTTTGTTGACGAATCGTCTCTCTGATCTACATATGAAAAGCATAAAAATAATTCGAGCATAAAACCTCCCCTCGGCCTGTAAAACATTAACTGCGATAGCAGAACCTTGCCGTACAGCTTTTTTTTTTTTTCATCCACTGTACTATGCGCCACGCGCATATAGCGTATAATTATATTATCATAAAATTATTGACTGCCCGCGTGGACTTTTGTTTGCATAACTTTGAGACTACCATAGGATACAGCCATGTCATATTAAATCCGATCCGATATGAGATAGGCTGCGTCAACGTACGTTCGGTCACCCCTCCGCATCGGATTATGATGCCATAAATGCCCCTGGCATTTGATTATAGTGCGGTGAAGTAGGTACGACCGAGCGTTTCTGCATTCTATTATATCCTAACGCGCGGTATCATATACATATTTATATATCCAACGTACGTAGTGTGGGTACACGACGCTTTATGTACTAACCGCGCGCTGGTGTAGCGCCGAGATTCCTCTAGATCGTAAAATTCGAACAATATACATGTACACACATACACACACACGTGTATAATACACAAAGCTGTACACACATGCGGATGTAGAAGAGGAAACGGCTATTTTCCTATTCGGTGCTCACCGGTCCGCGGACACTCTACGGATTCCCGGGGCGCTCGTACAGTCCCTGGAACACCCCTGGAACCGCTATCGACCCATCAAACGAACCAACCCCCTTTCGTCCCCTTTACTCATATCAGATAATTCATACAATTACCGACAATTATGTATATGTGCATACATATGTATAAACGTTATTCAAATGAAAATTTTTGTTTTTGTTTTTTTTTTTCAGAAATTCATCGAATTGCCAAACGCTATGGAAGACGCGCTTTCGTTCACCGAGTCGGGCGGTTTCACCCTCGCTATACTTCTCGGTATGAATTTAAAGGGCGAGAAAATGAGGCGAGACATCGGAGTTTTCGTGCCGAGAACCGGCAAAGAACACGAATTGGAGAGCAGAGTGAGTAACGTCACCACTTATCGCCGAGGGATGTTTCAAGGAAAGGCCCTATTTTCTTCGCGCATTCTACGGCCTGCATCTCGCTCTTTGATTATCCCTCTTGGATACGGAAGGAGCGGCTCCAGTGAATTCTCGTCTGTCCTACCCGATTTCGCACTTCTCCGAAACTCTCTCCCCTCCCCCCCCCCCCCCCCTCCCGTCGACGAAGTTTCGAGTGCTTCCTCCAGATTTTAAGCACACCTCTCGCTTCGCCTAACCGTTGAAGCTCTATGTATACACCCTCGAAGCTGTATGCGAGAGGAACTCGAGGCTGAGGGGATGGCAAGGGAGAGCATATCGGGCTCAACCCTTGGCGCATTACCTTCGAATACAACTGGCGCTATAAACTGCGGCGAAGTGCCGGAAATTAATAAAGCTTACGTCCCTATTGTGAGACTGGAATTATCCGATCCACGAGAGGAAAAGGGAGTGCGCGAGATGGATGAGATACAATTAGTGTATTTGGATACAAAAAGAATGTATATATACTTTTTTTTTTTTAAATAACGAACGAACTCATTTCGGTCCCGATTTTTGAGCAAATCGGTTAAATTTGCCAACATGCACTGAATTCAGAGACGTCATTAAAAATTTAGAAAAAGGCGTCGGTTAATTTTTTTTTTAAAGTTGTTTCAGCGCATCGTAACTTGTGTTATTCTGATATTAAATTCATCAAGCGTGTTTATTTGAACAAAAGATAATGAGCGATTAAAAACAGAAGTTTTTTTAAACTCAAGTAGTAGAAGCACGAATAGTCTATAATCGTCTTTGGACTTTCCTTTAATGCAAATTCACTGAATTTGCATTAAATGGAAAAACAAATTGAGTAATTTCTTTCTCGAATTCGATCAAAGAAGCTTATCAAACTTATTCCAGATGGTATCCGGTCTCCTGAGCAGTACGGATCCGTCGCTGGATCTCCGTCCGGTAAAGCTCCCCGAAGAGACGGAAGGGCATGGAAAGGCTTACAAATTCCTTCTGTTCACTCAGGAAAACGTTCGAGCTACGCGCAAACAAATACTCCCGATAGTACAAAGCGCACTCGCTCATAGTCGCTGTTGACGCTAACCCGTTCGCCCCTCTCAAACCAAACATTGAACTTTGTATCAAGTTAATTAGCATTCTGTAATTATACACGTTGCCCCCCCCCCCCCCTCCCATTATGCAATCCTGGCGTTCCTCCTCGTGAATAAAAACAATTTTCACATAAAAATATTTCGTCAGCCCCGGGGGCGTTTATCGATCCGATAAGCCCATCCGCTTTTGTCATTTCCATTACACATTCCAATTTTAATTACATACAAAAACTCCGAGTTTAGTAAAAAAAAAAAAAAAATAACAAAAATTTAAACAACGATAAAACGGAGAAAAAAAATGTATTCTCCCCTGTTAGCCCGTCATCGTTATCGAAATACGCGAAACTCGGATCGAACGATTTTCGTGCCTCATTATCGGTTACACGCCCACGCCGCGAATTTCATTCGCTCGGTTGCACGTGCAACCCGCGCGATATTTTCTCATTTTCTCCCATCGAAAATTTACCCGGCGGCAAAATATCGGGTCAAAACGACTGGTCGTCGAATTGTTTTGCGCCCCTTCGAGAGTGTGCGTTTCGCCGAAAATTGGTACAGCACACACATCTACACCGTGTCGAGGGGGCGGAGGGGGGGGGGGGGGGGGGGACCACGGACTTTTCAACGAGTGTACAAAGAGAGCGAGAGTGAGAGAAAAAGGTAACGTCGGTGTATTGTTGGTTTCGTGCAATTTTCGTCCCGAAGCTATTGGTATAGGTAAGAGAGAATATCAACGAGTCAGCGAGTACCGACTATGTAACGATGTTTAATCACGGTGAAAAGCTCGAAATTGGTTTTACGTTTAAAATGTGCCTGTGCAACCAGCATCGGCATCAGCACCGGCAGCGGCGTCCCTTTTCGATGGGATGAGCTCTTTCGAGTTCTATCTTTTTCGTCCTGTTTCTCCTACCACCCCGCGCACCTCCCCCCCCCCCGCGCTCTCATCGTAGCCCGCGAAAGCGCGTCGAAAGGTTTATTCTTCCGTGCGAAATCGAAATGGCATTCCATTTGTAATTATCTGCTATCACGACATTAGCTCTCCGTACTGGGACGAGAACTGGAGCGGGAGGTGGACCGGAGGGCGATAAAAGCTTTTATAAGAATCGACGACGTGGACGACCCTCGGATGGGAACCTCTTCGGAGGGGGAAGGCGGAGGGGGGGGGGGGGAACTACTCGCGATCCCCCTCCCGATGCCTCTCCTGTAATTCGAAATTGGAAAGAGCAGAGACCGGGGACGTTTGAACGGGGGTGAGGTAAGAGCGAGAAAAAAAAAAATGAGAAAAAAATAACGGAGAAAAGGAAGCTACGCGATAAACTCTTCTTCCTTCCCCTCTTCCTCCTCCTCCACACTCCCTCACGGACTCGCGGAGCCCATAGCTCTACACTGCGCAGCATACACGCTGCACTTTTTTAATAAACTTTTTTACAAGCCCGCAAAAGCTGCGGGAACCTCGGCGTGGATCCTTATTCTTGAAGCCGTGGCAACTCTCTCTCGCTCCACCTTCTTCTACTTCTTTTCCTTTCTACGTTTTTTTTTTCTCTTCTCTCTACCGGGCGAAAGGACTGAAATTACTAAACTTTCGCGAATTCCAGGAGAGAATTCTTTTGGTACCGAGTTTGGTTGCGGCTTCCCTCGCGATTCTACGCTAGATGGGTATAAAGTTTCGTATATATTTTTGTGTACTTTTACACACTTGCGTTAATGGCGAGGAGACGATATTATTATTATTATTATTATTAATAATAATAATAATAATAATAATAATAATAATAATAATAATAATAATAATAATAATAATAATAATAATAATAATAATAATAATAATAATAATAATAATAATAATAATAATAATAATAATAATAATAATAATAATAATAATAATAATAATAATAATAATAATAATAATAATATCGAATGAATATTAGCGAAGGCAACATATTTGAAGTAAGTACGTCATCGGTACAAATTTGGAAGCAGAGCTTCGATATGGGAGAGAGGAAAGCCTTGCGATGATGGAAACACTGTTGAGAGGTACACTGATGGCAAAAGGGGGTAGGGCTACAATACCGAGTCCTTTGAGGTACCGTAGCGTTGAGCAAACCATCGGGAGAGCTGTAGTCTACAACCCTCCCCGTACACTCTCATTCGTAATCGCATTATACGTACCGCCAAGCCACCCCCCCGGCCCCTGTATGACTCGATGCTCGTCTTCGTCGCCGAGCAGACGATCGAGCGTATGCAATTTTGGCACTAATGAATACTGGATGATACGATGTAATTCGACAAATTAATGAATGACTGCGCGTCGTCTTAGCTAGCGAGTTCGGAGACGAGAGAACATTATGTAGAAGCTAAAATTACTCCGATTTCAAACGGTTGATAAACTTTTAGTGCAACTTCGAGTCGACGTTAAAACATCTACGTTAGAGAAATGAAAAGTAAATATTTTCGAATAAAAATTCGATCGTACCGAGGCCTGGAATAATTGGAGCCGTGGGAACGATGATTTGCTGCCTCGGGCCAATTTTTATTCACCTTCATGATTTTTGTTTATTCGATAATAATTGTTCTATTCCATTGTTATCGAGATATATGAGTTTTTTTTATTTTATTATTTCGGCCTCAGTTCTATACGGTTATTTGCTATCCTTTATTTTATATATTTTTTTATTTACATTTTTTTACACTAAACGTCGTTGTTTGCCTCCGCGGGCCAATTTTTATTCCCCTTCTCAATTTTTGTTCATTCGATAATAATTGTTCTATCCCATCGTTATCGAGATATTTGAATTTTTTGTTTTTTTCGAAGTTCAGCCCTAGTTCTATACGGTTTTTAGCTATTTTTTATCTTTTATATTTTTAACGATAAACATTGTTGTTTGCCTCCTCGCGCCAATTTTTATTCCCCTTCACAATTTTCGTTCGTTCGATAATAATTGTTCTGTCCCATCGTTATGGAGAAATTTGAGTTTGTTTTTAAATTACAGCTCCAGTTCCATACGGTTATTTGCCATTTTTTTTATTTTATATCTTTTTTTTAATAAAAATTTTTTTACGTTAAACATCGCTGCCCGTTCCGCGGACACGTTTGCCGGACGGTACACAAGCGTTGCCGTCAGCCCGAGCTCTCCACGCTATAATCTTAAATTAATAAATACACGAGGGCCGGTATTACACGCTTTGCCTCGCGTACACTCGGCAGAGCGTGGCTTATACTTTTCCGAGCGGCAGGGATGGGAGCGGAGACCGCTAACCGAACGAGGGAAAGCTCGTATCCCGTGCATATGATATGTACACAGAATACAGCGTGGTCCATTTGCAAAGCCTGCCCAGTTTTAACCGCACGACACAGAACTGGCCAGAACCCTCTCGCTCTCTCTCTCTCTCCGTCTCTCTGGCAACCCATTAGCGAATCGTTCTATAATGAATCGAGCTTATATCCCCCTCGTATGCACAGAACTCGCGGCCGGCAAACATAAATATTAAATAACAATATCTCCGATACAATGGAGCGAAAATAAGAAGAAACGAAATGACGAATAAAAAAATCTCCGCGTTATTTTCCACCGAGCGAAGCGACCGGAAGTACACTGGACCGATGAAAAAAAGATTTATTCCTCAGGATCGAATGTTTACTCGACACCGAAAGTTCGACACACGCGAATGACGAAGTCAATGGCGCACACGATGTAAACGATCAATTTTCTTTTCTATGCCACCTCCCCCCCCCCCCCCCTCTTTTCCTCATCCCTCGTGGGTGGGGTGCGAAAAAAAAACCATCAACAATTCCAGATTCGCGTGAACCACGCCCCGTGCCTAACAACGAGGCTGCAGATGTTTCGCGTTACGGCGAGGAATAAACGCAAAAAAAAAAAAATAAAAAGAATACTGAAGGGACGTATCGCCCGTTCGACGCGGGTGGGATAAGAGAAATTTTTCACAATTTTTTTTTTTTTCCGCTCTGCGTTGTGTATCGGTATCGAGAGAAAGCGATTTCTCCCGGTGTACGAGGCTACTTTTCTTATCGAGATGGCAGTGGGCTTGTAACAGGGGTGAGAGACTCGGGGGCGAAAAAAAAAAAAAAAAAAAATGCCGCGAGGAGGGGAGAGGGTGTTTGAGGAAAAGCCTCTAGCTTTCCCGTTTATCAATAACCGTGGCGCACACGCGAACATATTGCAGTTCGGCCAGATGGATGAGAGTCGTTTGCTGAGGTTACGCGAGCCGGATTGTTATGGATCGGTTGTTAAAGCTTGGAAACGCGCCGGTCTGTGAGCTGCCGTTGCCGCCGTTGAGGGTGGTTTGAAGCCCCGACGTTGGGTAGTGTGGCGAGAGCTCGCCGTCCAGGGGGTGAGTGGGGGGGGGGGTCGAAGAGGGGTTGGATGTAGGATCGGCGATGCTGGGGAGAGTTGAACCACCCTCGGAGTCGTCGAGGCCCGAGAGTGCCTCGGAAACTTTTTCTTCCACATTCGCGCGTCCGAGCCCACCCACAAGCACCACCACGGAATTGCCAATTGTGTGCCCTGGCTGTGGCTACAGTCGGAGAGATGGACCGAAGCGGGCGAGCGGAGGATGGGCTCTTGCCCGAGCGAGCTTCGGGGGGAGAAAAAAAAAGGAATCAACACGGAACGAGAGAAGAAAAATTGAAGTTTAAGGGATGAGAGACGGATACACGAATTCCGTTTCGAATAGGCCGGCCAATTTTTATGCGTATCTCATCATCGGCGAGGAGACTCGTTCTTTTTTTTTAATTACACAAAAAATGCCGCAGCGCCGAAGTCGAAACAGAATAATAGATGGGTTTTCATCGATGGCTCATCGGTCGAATCTTCGGGAAAGATTGGTTATTGAAATTTCATTAAAAATTCCATTCGCAAATAAAAATTCAATGTACCTCGAGAGAAAGAGATTCGAGGAAATACATTTTCACCCTTCATTGCCGATTTCATTGCACGCCAAATAGAATATCAAAAAATTTCGATATTTCTTCGAATCATTGTAAACTAAAGTGGATTTTTTTTTTTTTTTTTTTTCGATCCATCAAAACGGAACGTCAACTCGGCGTAAAATTTTTCGCGCACACATGTCCCAGCGCTCTACGGTGCGGATTGAGGGACAGCGGTCTGCCGACCGGGCGAGGACAGACGAAGCCTCGTAGAAAGAGAGAACAGAGCCTGTTTTCTCTCTCCGTCTATACTCACATATAGATATACATAGCGAAGAAAAAAACAACAAATCGGACCGATTAATTCGCCGCGGAGCGTTGATCCATCACCCCGACACTCGAGGGGTGTGGGTACTCCCCTTTAATTTATGACCGAGCGAGGAAACGATGATTTCGCTCTCGATTCCTCTCACCCCACCCTTGTTCTCTCTCGTCGCCCTTTCTCTCCGCTCGTTTCGCCTCGTCCCTCACTTCGGGAAGCGGTTCTTCAACGCCCTCTCCCTCTCACATCGCCACGTGTGCGGCAATCGGACGTACGCACACGTACGATTAGCTGTGTCTATGTGCATAAACCCTGCGAACACAACCGCCGGTAGCCTCCTGGTAACCGTACGAGGGTCAGACGTTGACGTACATTGGGCGATTGAAATCAGAGGGGCGTATCTGGATCTCTTGGGGGATGCGCGATGCGCCCTTCCGCTCCTCACCGTAGGTCCGCGTCGCCGTATTTGCCCATATATAATGTATGTTTGGCATATAGCGCAACATGTTTCGCCGCTACCGGGGGCTTGACCGCAGGAGAGATTCGGCGAATCGTATGGCGCTGAGCCCCGAGCCAGTACAGCATCAGCAGCTAATCTCGAAACTTTCGTTGGCTCTCTCGCGCTAACGGCTGTATCCCTTCCGATCCGAGCGCGCCCTTTAATTCTCGGCTCTCGCTATCTCTTCTTTCGCTCCATCGTAGTTATCTCCGTGCGTGTGTGTGTGTGTGTGTGTGGAGCAGGTAGGGTTGCCGTGTCTCTGTTTCTCTTTCGCCGACGGCCGGAGTTGTATGGAGTGTAACTCTCTATTTCACTGTCTCCCGAGCCACCGGCTCGGCTCTCCATTCCCGCCGACAGGGATGCGAGGCCGACGGAGGGACTCGAGCCGAGAACTAGTGGCGAGTCCCGTGTACGAGCGACTCTCTTTCGCTAATCCCGGCGCCCGTCCTCGGTACTCTGCCCTTTCGACGACGTTAATTCATCGGGTTATCTTTGTTATCGGTGGCCAACGGGAGCGACGATCCAGCTGTCTGTTTGTGTTTCTCACTCGTACGCGAACCGTCCGACGGCGAATTGAATGGCGAATGACCACCGTTCCCGGACGAACAAATCCCCTCATTGAACGTGCCAATTTGGCGCGAACTATCAACCTGGGCAAACATCAGTTTTGAGAGGCTGATTCGATGTACCGAGAGATTAGAGTTCTTCTTTTTATCGTCGATCGTGTTTCGAGGGAGTTCAATGGACGGGCTCCCTTCCATGATCGAACTCTCGAGAGACTGCGAAAGAGATAACTTCGATGAAATCTAGTCGAGTAAAATAGAATGAAAATTTAGTTGCGATACGCAAGGAACAGCCATTGGGACATCGAATTGGCAATTAAAATTTCGAATTACCTGTTATCTCGATAGTTTTTATGTTCGCACACATTTTAGTGTCCAGTCAGAACGGTGATTGGCGGCTGGCTAACAGCTAATTTTATTGCTAGTTCCTTTTCTTTTTCTTTTTCTCTTTTTTTTTTTGTTTTCAAATAGGTATTTCATCTTACCGGCTCGCTTCGCGAACCGTTAAAATTACGTATTTAATTGGTGAATCTGGGCAAACGCTCGAGGTCCTTTGGAAAGAGTCGTTTTCCCGAGCTCTGATGCTACTCATCGAAATGCGATCGTTCGTTCGGGAGGAGCTTTCACGCTCAGGCTGCCGCGAAAGAGCGAGGAAGAGACCGACCGGGCCGGAGGGTAACTTTTAACAGGAATTCTTTCACCCTCCGAGCTCTCTGACTCGTCCGTTTTTACGCTCACGCTCCTCGACCATCAACCTCTCCCTCTCCCTCATCCAAACCTCCCCGTGTAAAAAAAAAAATTCCTTTAAACACCGTTTTCTCATTCTACATCCCCTTTCCATCACCGAAGTTCCGAACGTGTTGGGATGCGCTTAGTCATCCAGAAACGACTTAGAAGACCGGGGTGTAAGCAGCCAAGAAAGATCAGACTGTTGTTTCGTTCGCGGGCGAGGCGTGAACTACAATTTTCTTTTCCTCTCCCTCGGGGCAAAAAAAAAAGATGATTAACGATTTCTCCGTCAAATTAAGAACCACCACTCTCACTCCAGCGAAACCAGATTCTCCCCATCGTAATCTTCGATCACGATAATGTTCATGTTTTTGCACCGAAGATTCAGCACGATGGGAAATATACTGGAGGGAAGGTGGATGAAATGTTAGCCTTTCTCATGTCGAGGACCGGAGACTGTCCGCTCCGGTTTCCGCCAACTTTTCGCAGCCTCTTTACAACTGGATCTTCAAAAGGAAAGAACCACCACTCTCACTCTAGCGAATCCGGATCCTCCCCATCGTAATCTTCGATCACGATAATGTTCATGTTTTTGCACCGAAGATTTAGCACGATGAGAAATGTGGATGAAATTTTAGGTGGATGAAATTTTAGCCTTTCTCACGTCGAGGACCGGAGACTGCCGCTCCGGTTTCCGCTGACTTTTCGCAGCCTCTTTACAACGGTGTCTTCAAAAGAAAATCTTCGGAAGATGGACGGGACGGGGGGGGGGGGGGGAAGAATGAAAAGAAAATTTTTCTGTGCTTTCACGCGCCGGCACTGGCATCGGAAAGCTTCGACAGACCCTTCCGGTTTCGAAGAAACTCGAGCTTCGGTGTTCGAAAAAATAAATAAAAAACATTTCCTCGTAGGAAATTTTGGTTACGGCGCACGAAGCGGCGTATGCGCGGAGGCTCCTGCCGTTGGATGGAGAGGGTCGGATGACGTCCCGCTGGAGACCGTTCGTCTGTGCATACCTCGGATGTAGATAAAGGCTGGGTCATCTTATAGTCGTCTTATAGCGAGGAGAGCGGCGACCGCAGCAACGGCAAGAGATCCGTTTGATCTTTCGACCCCTTCCCCCTACGAGCATTACACCGATGGGACGGAGGAAAGCTTTGACCATCCGCAGACTCGCTAAGACGCTCAAACCAAAGCCCGCTCATCAGCTTAGGGCACTCCTCAGATGAGATCAGCCGAGGCCCAGCGGAGACGTCTCGAGCAACCGCAACGGCTCTCTTTACAGTCTTAAGTACCATGCATACTACATCGTCACTGTATTAGACTTCATAAAAAACTATAATGAATATGTACGGTAAAAAAAAAATAATAAATGATTTTTTGTTCATCCCCTTCGAAGCTCCACTTCAAACTAGAGCTAGGCGAATACCTTAAGTGCTCGAAGTATATATTGAAGTATGAAGTGCTTGAAGTACTGAGCGCTTGGTAGTTCTCGAGTACTGACGTATCGGATACTGGCAGAACATAGTTGCTGAAGTTCTGATTTTTTAGCACCGACTCAGCACTTGATTCGTCAATGCGTACTTCAAGTACTTATTGTTTTTGCACAGCTCTGCTCTAAACTGAGCACATTCGCCAAAGAAATCATATTTATGGAATTAACTAATAAAATTCTTGTACGAACGTAGTAATTCATCCGATGTTTCACGAGTTCGGTAATGATATGCTGAGCGTAAAATCGTATAAATTGACACAACAGTAGATATTAAAAGAAAAAAATGCATATCTTCCTGAAACGTTCATAATACATCTGACCCGTCAATCTACTTCCATCGGACTGCGTTCAATGAACAGCTTAACAACCCTGCCTCGAACAAGATACATTTTTTCCATACCCTCCGGTTATAAAATCTATCCGATTCCTCCTTGAAAGGCTCGATAAATCGATACGGCCCCTCGCGTATGCAAATGTTCCGAGAAAATTTCAGCGATTAAACTACCACCACCAGCCGAGCTATTTTTCTACCGTGAAATCCAATAAGACAATATATATTCGCTCAGACGATTGCACAAAGCGCTCTCGCGCAAACTTCTCGATTCATTCGCCCCGATGTATTCCATAATGAAAAAAAAGGAACAAAAAATTAAAAAAAAAAAAATAAAAAAAATAAAAAATATAGTTATGAGTTCTCTCGTCGATGCTCTCGGCGGACTGATGAGAGAAAAAAAAAGGAGTATTGCATTTATCGATTCGTCGAGATCGTTGGTTAGTTAACCATATCTATCTCCGAGCCCGGATGTAGGTCACTGCGTAAACCCCTCGGGGACCCGGACGGGCTATCTCGGCGACTGTGGTCCAAGGAATTACTACTCCTATGACGGTGCCGGCCGCGAACTGGTATTAAGTGCTCAATGGCCTATACACAGCCGAGGTAAGCTGCAAGCTGCACCTATGGCCGCCGAGGAAGCGAGTAGGAGAGTCGACGGTCGAGTTCGAGAGCGCGAGAGCGAGGTGGAGTTCGATCCCGGTAAGTAAAAGGAGTGTAGGCTACACCGGCGTTGAGCTGGGTTTAGGGTCTCGAAAGCGGCGTTTGATCTCGTGCCACGAGTGGCGGTCGGGACCACCGAGTGGTCTGACGACCCTTTCCTTTGCAGGGTACCTTCGGCTAATTGTAAGATGTCCGAGGACGATAGGGTCCGAGCGCAGGAGCGAGAGAGGCGAAACTGCAGCGACCTCGCCGCCATTGGTTCGCGGTTTCGCCGACGTCCTCTTACTTGCGATCCTCAAAGGGAAGAAACCGTACCTTCGACTCGCGTACTCACTAAGACTATACCGAGATATAAGACGACGAAGGTATAGCTTCGTTGCCTTCCTGCAAAATTTTCGTCGTCGCAGTTTTGCCCCCCCCCCCCCCCCCCGCCGACCCTCTCCGCCCCCCTGCGGAGTTCTATCCATGTCGATTCCCTCGTCTTTACTCAGTTTCTCTCAATTCCCCGTCTCGAAAATTTCATCAGTTATAGTTAGAAGTTGTTCCGAGCCGGAAAAGTTTATCGAAGTCCTTTCCCTCTCGCTCGCTCTCTCTCCGTTACTTCGAGAGAGCGATACATCCACATCTACCGGGAGCCCGAGGGTACGATATATTTTTCCTTAGTATGAACCTTCGATCAAGACGTCTGAGGTATGGCGGGTGCGACGGAGAAGAGTGAGCGACTCTCGTGTGCGTCGGGAGCCAATGAAAGAAAAACCACCCCTGTGGTTAGCGACGGGGTGGCATATTGTCGCGGGGTCTCCCAACCCTCTTCTACGCAACCCTACGCAAACCGTCTCGCGTGTACAACAGAATGTTATACCGAGCGCGGCAGGGATTAATGATCGAAGCGAGACGGACGGAGCGGACGTGGCCCGGTCATTTATCTTGGATCGAAACAGTTCGGGGGATTTCGGTAACGCAATGGAGCCACTCTATCGTGGCAATTAATTCGTATTATCAATAAAAGTTGATTTATCATCGATGAAATTGATTTGGGCCAAAAACAAAAATCTTGTCTCGCGCCGGGCGTTGCGGATCAATCGCTCCGGTCGCTGTGGGTCACACCCGATCGCGGTGGGCTTTTGCGTTTAGAATTAATCGGGCCGAAACAAAAGCTCGCGTTGGGGTGGTTCGCGCAGGACGATGTTTTGACCGCGGAGGATACGGCATTTCGCTCACGCGTCCGTCACTCGTCATGGGACATTCTGCAGCGTTCAGTGGACGGCCAAGCATGCAGGGCTCTACACAGAGAGGTCCAGTGTGATAGTGGCTATCACACGTCGAAATTACGTACGTCCATAGGGGATCACCGCAGAGGGGGGAGGGAGACGGGAGGGGGGTTGACAGAGCAGTATAACGTACAGGGTCGTTCGTTCGGGAGTAACCCGCGAACGCGAGTGCCGTCGTTCCGTGGACCTTGCAAAAGGGAACGGCTATGGGGGTAGTTCCGTCGCTGTAGGTGTACGGGGCTGTACTGTGCGCGTATACGTATACTGTACGGTATAGAGCGCTATGGGGCCGACGGGAATGTCGGCGAGTGAGGTTATTGATAAACGGGCGGGGGCCTGCTCTACCGCCCACGGTGAAACGCATAAAACAAGGTGGCCACCTAACTTCACCCTCTACACTCTCTCCTACCTTCCTATACGCCGGCCTGCGAGTCGGCGCGTACGCGGGGGGGGGGGGGAGGGGTGGTGGAGGAGGTTACCCCTGCTGCGTTCTCTGTATGGATATCGTGAAAATAGAGGGGGTTGCGCGGGTCAGCGGGCAATACGGGTCGTCTTCCTTTTTTTCTAAGAAAATCGATCGAGTGACTGACGAGAGATTGACAATGATTATTGTTTTCCCGACGGGAGGAGTAAATCATCGTTTCTTGGAGAATAAACGATAGTTTTTGCCTCTGGAGCTTCGAGTGAATATTACGTGGTGGAATGTTCTATTTGCCGGTTTCTTTGCACATTAGGCAAAAAAAAGCTCTATCAGGGTTCAATTTTATCGATGCCTGCATAGGTTGATTTCTTAATCGTTACTATAACAAGATCGAAGCAAGGAGCAACAGCAATTTTTACCTCGAGAGCTTTTCGACCACGTCTCATCTGGGGTATCAAAGTTTCTCGCGACACGAGCGTGAACGCAAAGATTGACATTTCTCCCCGATATGCAAATTTTCTCTTAAACGACCCTCATTGCCCTCGTCTCTGTCTGGGGAATCGGCAGCAGCGGCGCCAGCAGCAGCCTGCAATAATACCACTGTGCGGAGGGTGCCATGGCCCATGACTACGTCTGTGACACGGACGCAGGTGTCTCTCCGCACTGTTCCCTTCTGGACGCTCTGTGCTCTCACTCATACTCCCTCATTTCCGACAGTCTCTCTGTATCTCTCTATCTCTCTCTCGACTAAGCCACTAAACAAAGCGAGCTCTCTCGCTCACTCAAAATTTCCCGCGTATGTGTTGCGTGCGCCCGTGCTGAGAACGCGAGGAGATGGACCAACGGATAGACGGATAGAAACTTCATACGGGGCGAGGGAGATAGCGAGAAGGAAACGCGCACGGGGCTAGCTGTGCTCTCGAGTTCACTCGAGAGGGTAGCTCTGGCTCTACCGACTTACCTATATCTATATCTGCGCTCGCGGGGTAGCTCGACTATGTATGGATGCACACAAACACATACACAGACGTACAGCACAACGCGGTGCGGTGGTCGTCCCGCTAGCGAGGACCGAGAAGGGATGCTGGATTTTGCGCACTAGGGACGAAAATCCACCACCAATTCCCTACTCCTCCTCCCCCCCCCCCCCCAGTCGGTCGGTTAGGTCCTGTGACGCTCTCGCAGCCTCTTCCGAGAGAACCCGAGAGAACGTTAGAGGCCTAACGTCATAGTGGGGGCTGTTACCGGACCTGGTGGATGCTGCGCGCATGGGTTTTTACCCTCGTATCCCGTATATCGGCGAGTTACGAATATTCGTATCAGTGTGGGTTCGGAACGAGAGCCACTGAATAGCCGATAACGTTGGCGTTGGGAACTTTGCGGAAAACTAAATTTTCCACCCTCTCGTTTCGCGGGGGACCTGGAGAGGGATCTGTATTTACTTCGGATTTCGGTAATTTCGTTAAACGTCAACACACCACTGCATTTGCCGGATGTATCGTGCGACGATATTGAAAATTTAAAATACCACGACCGGTAGCCCGAGGCTGATGGACTGTACACTCAGTCAGTTGCATTGGGAGATTGAGTGATTAGGACGTGACGAAGGTGCTCTGGACGTCGGATGTGTCAGGGTAAAACCTCGAGAGGAGCAGGACGAATTGTTTGTTTTTGAGACGGATTAAGAAAAAACAAAACTTATCGCACGGGATTTGATAATTCACGAACACTGAATCTATGCGACGAAATGACGATTGCTTCGACTCGCGCTGTTTTTAACGTGAAGACCGAGACGACGATCGCTGACACTGCTCTTCCTGTTGCATCTTTCGACGTCCTTACTTTTTGGAGCATCTCGCGTTACAATTGAACGGTGAGTCAAGTGCTGTGTGATTTTTTTTTTTTGATTATGCGTAAGTTTATCTTTGTAAGGAAAAGTTTGCATGCAATTTGTAATTTCGTTTGAGATAATGTTGAAAATAATTGTAAACTGTATTGGGGGGGAATGAGTAGAGAGAAAACTTTGTATTGCCCATCGGTCTAAAATTTTTAGATAAACAGCGAAAATTTGTGATTACGTGAAATTCCAAATGCTCGTTCGGTAAGAAAATGATACAGGACTTTTGTTTTTATTCGTAGTCTTACGTCAAAAGGTAATTTTCCGATAGCGGAAACGGAAATTGCATGCAAACATCGTTAATCTTTCTTATCCTTATCCGTATCATTGTAAGCCTAAGTAGACGAAAACTTTCTGCCGCGAGTCTCGCAACGTTGGAAGAACAATGAAATTTATGTATTTATTTATTTAATGGCAAACGGGCAAAAATCCCTTTTACATTTAATAACATAACAAATCTTTCATGTTTTAATATATTTTTTTTACTATAAAGAAAGAAACAAGAAAATATTTGACACTTTGTGCCTTCTGAAATAAAAAAAATTACCGATCAATGCTGACAATAAAAAAATATCAATTTTCTTACGTAATCCTTGCTTATCATTGATTATTATTATTGAGCATAATAAGCATATCTCTAACTTGAGAATTTTTTTTGATCTACGAGACTGCACCATTGCTAATTCTCCGCGTTGCTCATTGGAGGTCGGACTATTACGTGCTTGAACTACTTTATCTCCCCACTTCTGTGTATCCCGTATCCTCCAGTCGTTGGATCTTCACGTCATTCCAACTATTCCTCTCGCGTCTTCGTCTTCCGCCTCTTCTTCTTCTTCTTCATCGCTTCTCCTTCGCCCAAAGCTTAGCTCTGTTACGCCTGGTTGAACCGTGTTTGCATCTCTCCTCTCGCGTCTCGGAACGTCTCGGCTAAACCTCCACCTTGTGCGAGAGTTAGTTTCCGAGGGTGTTACTGCTCCTTCCTCTCGCATGCATGCTGACTCGTTGCGACACCTCTGCTTACACTTCTACCATCCACCGTCCGGATAATTCGTCCGGATAAGCTATGATTACATAGGACATCTATATCACTTATGTACAAACGCATATGTACACCTGGCGCATATGCATACATACCATCTGTCTGTGAAGATAGATCGCGGCGATTCACCCGGGAGCGTTCCCGATTAGTAATTCGATTTGAGCGAGTGTTAATTTCGAGCTAAGTGAAGGGAGGCTTAAGACGATTGACGAACCTTCCGTGCTTTCCATAATTACACTGGAGAGCACGAGATCTCGAGAGAGATTGCCGGGATAGCGTCTGATTTGACGAGAAATCTTCGTACGCCCGGGATCGCGCGTCTAATGAAAATTCGCGAATATCAAGGGGTGCATAACTCATGTTCGCGTGGCGAGCCCTCTTGGTATGTCCCAAGCGTACATCAAGGCGGTCAGGGGCGAAATGATCAAATTTCAATCTTGGATCATTCTTCCTCTGTTAATCTTTTGCAAACAAAAACACCTTCAGACATACTTTTTTTATAGTGAAAAATAATTTAAATAAGAACATGCCTCAGCGAAAGATTCACAAAAAATGTGAAAATGTGTAATTATTCGTTGCGGCTTTGCAAGCACAATGCCGCAAAGATGCAACACTTCTTCACAGTGAAAAGCAGTACGTTACCTTAGGGGTAAACGCTGCCTTAAGGTGGTACTTGCGCGTTAGCTAGTCAAATGAGAGTATTACGAACATTTTGAAGTACCGCTATTGTTTTGAAAAAATATTGATATCATAAAGTATTATTTTACATGTATATGACACTATCTGATAGCATTCTTTGGAAACTATTAAATATTAAGATGGATTGAATTTTGACTGAGATAGTCTGACCGTGAGAGAAATTGTACACGTGAAAATAATCTACAAGATGTGTATTTAAACAGAATTTTTGTCATTGCCAATTCACGGTTATCAATAAAAATGGAAATTACTGATTCTTATACAAATTTGACGTATTTATATTTGCTTAAGGGCTACCGGTCTAATCTAATGGCTTGGCATATCTAATGAACAAGTTGTTCCGAATTCGCGGCCTCGCCACATTGGTATCGAGTGAGACCACCGCCGGGAGACTCACGGCAGATATTGAATAAAGAATTATCATTGAAACATTCGGTAAACTCAATATTTTCCAAAATCATTTTAATCCTCGCAATCTTCGGGTCGCATTAGGGTTGTAGTTCCTATATGCATCTAATCGCGAATTACAAATAAAACTGAACAAAAGCGCGATTGTGTCCCTTTTCCGCAAGCAACGATCCTAAATCCCTCGACTTTTCATTTATTTATTTAATGTAAATCTAATGCAACAGCCGGTAACCTCCCTTGAGTGTTTACAGACGTGATTCTTTATGCATTGTTACTAGATTATAAAAAAAATTACATTCTGTCCAATAATCAAGTTCGTGCTGATACGATCCTCAAGGAAATGGCCTCATCCGGACAATAACACAATGTTTGCGGCTTATTTCACATACAGACAGAGCTAATCTTGGGACGCCTATACTAACCATTTTGTCCTAGCACCCACCACACCCGACAATGTAAGAGGATGTCCGAGAATTTCCTAATTTTGAACGGTCTCGGAAACCCGTTGATCGTCGACGATAACTCCATAACCAAGTGGCGGAGCAGTCGGTACATAAGCCGGTACCTTCCTAATACAGAGATACCCACTCGTCTTGAGTGCACGGCTGCACAATGAGGAGTATACAAATCGTCGAGACAATTCCCAAGAGTCCTTTCATGAACCGTAACGCCTCGGGTACCCTCTGCCATCATCACAGTCTGTGCGAGTGTGTGCGTTTGTGTGTGGCTATGTGTGCGAGACACTATATCAGGTGGAAAATGCAATTAGTATCGCGTGTAACATAATGGCCCGAGGAATTCGACGAGGGGTTCGGTTCTCTCTCTATTCGAGGGGCTGTGGGTACGGTGTCCGGTAGTGGCCAGAGGCTCTATCCTATATAGACGACCAGTGGAGAATGTCGTCCACGTTCCAACTACAGCTAAACCGATGGCCCGAGCTTCGCAATCCATATATATATATATATATATATATATATATATATATATATATATATATATTTATACACACGTATATAGTATATCTATCATCGTCTTTCACCGTCCGGTTACGTGAAGATCGTAGCTTGTTCGGCCGACAGAAGTATCCGGGGTTAACCACGTATCTAAGATTTCGGTCCGGAAAATTCCTGACAAATTCCATCCCTTATCCCTCAATCCTTCACTTCCTCCAATCGTGGAGCGGAGGAAGTCCAAAGGCTGATAAGAGGCAAGGTGATTTAAAATAATTGAAGAGCGATGTCAAGTTGAGACGCGAGACGAGTTTCATTTTTTTTTTTACTGGACCGGGAAAGTCAAGGTGAGGCCCTTGAATGGCTGGAATATGCCCGAAGTCTATATATATATATATATACATATATGTATATATGCCTGTTGCGTTATCGTCTCCGTCTCGATTATTAATCGACGTGAGAGCTATAAGCTACAGCGTAAGTGAAACCGAACTCCGGTTGACAAATCGTTTCTTTCATTCACCATCTCTACGGGACAAATGTTTTCTCCCTTCGTACTGCAGCCGGTTGATGTACGCTTTCGCAAAAGATTCCGGAAACTCGAGACGTGTCCGGAATATCGTAACTCGTCGCCGTCGTAGTCGTTGTAGTTCCTCGTAGCCGGAGAGCTCACCGACTGTATCAGTTGGAAAATACAATTAGTGTGTGACGCCTGGGGGGGAAGAAGGGTGAATGGCTGTTCCGTCGAGCATTCACATCGCCTCTCTCAGCAGCGACGAAGAAAGGAAAGATTGAAGGTAGACGAAGGGTTCTCGCAGCACCGAGTTTACCGACCCCATGCGGTCGCTACCGATTGTTTCACAAGACATTTTATCCGAGTCAAACTCGACAACAGCTTTAGACGTCGAAATCACGAATTCACATTTGCAAGTCTTACTTCTTCGTGTGAGCACTTTAGACAGTAAAAAAAAATTTGTACTTTTTACAACAAATTATTGTCCAACAAACGGCCGCAATTTTTTATTCGTTAATTCACCAGTTTTACAAATAAAAGTGCAGACTAACATTGTTAATGATACGGGAAATAAAAGGACAGATTTGTATATTGAAGAATGAACAAACGACTTTGTCATGGATTTAACAAAATTATTTTCAGTAATCTTCGTATTCTGTGTTTACGGAATTATTTTTTTACTGTGTACAAAAAGAAACTATTTTTGATGAATCGCATAGCCCGAACAGCAGTATAAGATGGCATTCGCGATAAAATTTTAACGTTTACCTCGATGTATATAGGGAAGAGCGGGACAAAATGGCACAGTGGAGCAAAACTCAATTCTCCAATAATTGTTGGATGCTCGAACTCATCGAAACTGCACATCCGAATTTTCAAGCCCATCTTGTACCACTCACCATCACCGTCGCCATCCAAAAGTTATTGGAAAATTGCCTTTCGACCCAATATCCCGTTTTGCTCCGCTGTCCCATTTTGCCCCGTCCTCCCCTATATTTTCACAATCAAGCTTGCGAATCTTGTTTTGAAGCGTCCTGTACATGGCACGAAGTCCCGGACTCGACAAAAGTATCGTTCGGCCTTGGTAATAGCCCAAGGAATTCGTCGAGGGTGGAGCTATTCCCGAGCCGGAGAGGTTTACAGTATCCACTACCACTAGCTAGTGGTAGCAGCCACTGATGCCGTAACCCCTACCAGTCGTCCTCCTCCTCCGGCTCTATGCTTCGCTACACTCTCGCTACAACATTCTATATACCCCTGCATCCTGGCAGAAACCAGAATGTCGCGCACATATGTCGAGGGTCTCGATACCAGGCCGTGCGTGAACCATCTATCCTGGAATTCGTGGTATTAAGATCCCCTCTGTATCCATCTACGGGAACGAGGACAACGACAAACCCTTAAGATTTTCATCCCACTCCCGCTCACGCATCACTGAACCCTATACTTTTTCTTCTTACGTGCTCTCCATCAGCCTCGAACTATACCCTGTCTATATATATATATATGTTGCACTCGTCCGAGTCCCTTCCGCAATGTTGTTTTACTTTTTTTTCCTCACGGGAGTTTTTTTTTTCCTTGTTTTTTCATCCCCATCGTGCAGAGTACCCTCTCTCCCCAGTATATACGCAATGCAGAAGCACGGAAGGTTCACTCGAAAGCTCTCCAGGCTCGTTCGCTCCGCTATAACGCACAGCAGCACTGCCGCGCTCCCGCGGTATTTCCCCCCCCCCCCCCCACGCAACGAGGACGTGTGGAATGCAGAAATTTTTATTACGCACTACGCGCTATGTGCGCCGCCTCACTTTGATAGGGGGTGACGAGAGAGTCGAGGATACGGGGCAGAGAGAGAGAGAGGTTCGCACCGTCGTTGCTCCGTCCGAGATTTTTTTCCGCGTTGCATAGGCAGGTCGGATTTGAAGCTCTCGAGGCGCGGGTGTATTATCATGTCGACACGGTTGTTACCCCCGCGCAAGTCGAGTCGTTACCTTCGCCCCACCCTGCCGAATGATGTATATACTTACGCGTGTATATATAGGTGCATACACTATGGGGAAAATAAAAATAAAAATAGGGGATGATATGGTTCACAGGTTGAGAGGATGGCCAGCGAGTGGGGAGAAATTTTGAGGGTGTGAAGGGGAAGCTTATAGATGCAAGGGGTGAAAATAAGGGAGAGACAAGCGAGATGAGGGCTCCCCTCTGGCTTTCCATTAGGAAATGCTTTTAGGCTCGTTTCGCGCACGGCGGTATCCCAAACTGGATTAAGACCGAGGAGAGACATCGGCGGCAAACAGCGGGTCCTCGGTTCGTAGTCGAAAAGTTCTTCCGGACGCTCGAGCCGCATCGCAGCGAGAAAGCATGTCCGCTATATATGTAGCGCTAAAGCCCGCACTGCACGACAATCCCTACGGCCGGGACTGTACTTACAGAGAGTTACGGATTCCTCTCCGTTCACCGGACTTTTATACTTATTTTTTGAGCTCTTCCACAACTCATCTTTCACTTGAGCTTAGTTCGTTCTTTTCTATCAGAAAGAAACTCTTGCCGAGTAAAAAAAAAAATATGTTTCTATTGAGAAAGACACTTCTTACCTTGGAGAATCCATGTTGTCCATTTAAGGCCGACGTCTCCCTTCTGCTGAAAAAAAAAAAAATCATTCTCTTCATAACTGTTTTTCGTGTAGAACCGTTTGAGACACCTAACTTTTGAGAAATTAACCTTTTCATTTGAACACTTGAATTAAAAATAAAATGTCAATTATGTTTGTTGGTTTTCTGAAGCTAACAAAAATATTTAATGCTTTTTACGATTATTTTGTCGTATCGGCCGCACAATTACCGTCGACATTTTACCCGAACTGATAAAGACGGTCTCCCGATGTGTGCCGGAAGACCAGGCCGGATTCTCGTGTGCAACAACGAAAATAAAAAAAATTACGATGTAAAAATGACTACAAAGCAACTTTTGTGCCCTCGTTCAAGAGAAAAAACTCACGCTTTTCGTGATATTTCTTTGTGTCTATTGCGTGTAAACCGGCGGGCCTGTGAGAACGAACAAGCTGTACACGTTGAACTTCCGGTGGGAATGAGGGTCCGCTAAAACCCGAGACTATTGTCTAGTTTCGGACGGGAGAGCGCAACATTTTTATCTCATCTCTCTCGCGCGGATATGAGTTTTGATAAAAACAAAAAAATAAAGAATAAAAACAAAAATGAGGATAAAACTGTACTTTACGGTGTGTTCCGGGCTCTTGTGAGAGCGAGAGTCCGGAAAGCATCAATTTCCTCGGTCTTTCTGCAAACCGGTTTTTTCGAGTATTTTTCCACCGTAGAAAATTTACGCAATTTGCCGCATCTCCCCGGTGTGAGCGAACCAACAAGGCTTTTGCTATTCTATATCGTTGAAAAACAGAGATATACTTCTGGCATTGAGAGGATCAACGTCGCACCTCCGACACTCTCCGTTGTGCCGCGTGCGAAGAGAGATCTCTCGACTGGATTAAAAAGTCCTTGAAAAGTTCATTCAACTCGTTTGACAGGGACGAAACGAATGGGAGAGCCGGAAGAAGGAAGAGCATGGAGAGAGCACGATCCTTAGAGCCTCCGCGTGACACCGACGCAGGGGAGGAATGCGAAACGTTCCCAGCTTCGTTTGACGCATCGAGGATCGAGCTCAACTTCATTATTTTTTTATTCCCACGCTTTCTCTCGCGAAGGACTTCGACGCTGCATCTCTCCGATTAAGTGCAAAAGGGAGCAAAGTACGGTGTTACGGGGATTAGAATTTGTTTGATCTAATTCACTGAAATACGAATCTGATGAACTTTCGATCGCTTCGAAGCGATTCCGCCTCAACGGGTGCTTTGAAAAATTAGAAAAATTAAAATAGCTTCGCTTTCAGAGGTCCGATAAAATTATATATATTATACTTACATGCATATAAATAAATAAAATATATAGATAGCTAAATATAAAATATATAAATAGCCAAATAAAATATTTTTTGACCTTAAAATACCTCCGATCTAATTGCAATCGTTCTTTTTACACAAGTTCCTATGTAATTAATATTAATAAAATAATATTTATCAGCATTAAAAAAAAGAAATAATTATCCCAAATTCCATACGTAATTCATACTTTGAGAAGTTTCATTTTTTTTTTTTTTTTTCATAAAAAAAATTATTCCGAATTCACATGGATTTCACATATGGATAGTTTCAGATTTTTTTCTTTGTATAAAAAATGCACTCTCTTGACCCTCCCTCGGATATCAAAATATCGTGAGGGAATCGTAAATTTTCACAAAATTTCTCATTGTAGTTCCATCCCTCGGTGGCCGGTCACTTTTCCATTTCCCATACAAAAACCTTGGGAGAGCTTTCCTCGCCAATATTTTGTGTGACTTTTCTGTTCGATTTTCCCCCTCGGACACCACCGAAAAGGGATAAGCGAGCCAACTTTATTCAGAAAAATCTCAGTCACGAATTCAGGATCATACGAAAAATATGGATGCAGCAGTAGCAAGTCGGTTTATACATTCGACACCCTTCTACCTTTGCTTATTTCCACTTTTTTCCCTAACCTTTTTCTCCGGCATGTGATCCGTACAAGAGGATTTCTTCGTCTTATTCTTCTTTTCATAAGAAAGCGAAAGCCGTCTCTTTCTCTCGCTGTCCGCGTCACCGAGCGATACTCGCTCGCGAGAGCTTTCCCTCCGGAGCTGTTTTTTTTTCCTTCGTTTTTTTTTTCTCTTTCTCTTCGCCGCGCAGAGTTTTCTGAAAACTCTCTCCTTTCACGCGAGAACCGCGAGCTAGAAAAAACACGATCGTGCTTCTTTACAATATCCGATACACCCCGCTCACATTTCGCGCGGTACGATATTCTATAGAAGCTGCGGACTGTGTCGTAACGCTTTTGTGCCCTCCCCGACGGTTGCGCGGCACGCTCGTCAAAAGAAAACGCTTGCCGCGTGACGTGCCGGAAGGCTTCGGGTAGTGCGAAGATTTTTTTATTAGAAAACGCTTTTAGGACGCGAAACATTGAGGGAGGGAAAAAAAAGTATGGAAAAAAAAGGAGAGAGCCTAGAATGAGTAGATCGAGGAAAGCCGTGTCGGTAGCAAGCTAGAACTGTGCACGCGAGGAGTGGATAAAAGGGTGGCCGGTGTGGAGGGGAAAGCGAGAGGGCGGTAATACCTACTGGTTGAAGTTTCGCTGCGAGGGTACTCGAGCGGATGAAGCTTCGGGCAAATCTATTCAACGACTTCGTCGTCCTCCACGTCGTTCGTCGCTGAGAACGCGGAGAGAAGCTCTCTCGTGTGCACGGGACGCTTGCCAGACGTACACTGAAAAGCACCCGCGCAACCCGCTCGCCCGACATATATACGTGTACGCCTCTTCTCATCCGGCGAATCTTCTAATGCGACGAATGTATACTGTACGCGGCGACTGGAGAATTATTCAGACATAAAGATCGAACTCGGTGGTAAATTGTCAGTGGCCACTGCACCCGGCGAAGCTCATTCGGTTATTCTCTTTTAATTCGTTAATGGAGGGATTTAATGATTGCATGTAAATATATATATATATATACTTTTTGATCGTTCAAAAAATCCCATACTCTGGATTGTTTGTCACGGTGTTTGGATCGTGCAAAAAAATCCCCAGATCCAAGTATAAAAAACCGTGGTAAGGGTTTCCATTTTTGAATAATAGGCAATTTCAGAGAACAATATTGGAAAAATGTAGGTACGATTTTTTTGCTGGAAATGTTTCTTCTTAATCCACTTGTGGAGCGGGAAAATGCTGTGCTCCGGATTGATTCAGCGAAATTTAATTGCTCGTCATTGATTAATTAGTATTTATCGATTGAGAAAGAAGTTTAATCATTTTAATTAGAGAGGCAGTGATTGCATGGACATTTGTTGTGATTAAACCTGTAGATATAGATCGGCCAAAGTTGAGAGATAATAGAAACAGTTATATAAATATACTAGGACTTCTGGTAGGTCGCGCGCTTCGTGCGCTCCCTTTGAGTGTCTCCAAAACTTACAAATTAATAAGAGCTTGTACTTTTTACAACTTATTGTCCACACACATTCACAATTTTACATTTGTTAATTTTTCAATCGCACCATACGGCTCTAGTTTTACAAAAGTATAAATTAAACTGGTTAATGACGCAGGAAATAAAAGGCCACACTGTAAGAAATGTGCGGTGTAAAGAGTGCTGGTGTGAGTGGTCAAAAAAACCTATAATAGTACAATAAAAGAATGTACAAGGACATAAACTTCCGGTGTAATAATTATCTGAATGATAGTAATACGTAATCATTAATAATCGAAGTAGCTTATACAGAATTTGAATAAGAGAAATTCACAAGTAAGCAGTAGCGTAGTCGGTAACGTGTTACATAGTAGGCATCTCAAGCAATTTACCACCATAGATATTTGCGATCGTAGCCTTTTTTCCATTAATATTCTTTTTTCATTTATAATTATCACGCTGTCCCACGTAATTATTTTGTTGGGTAATTATTAGTTACGATTCATTGTATTAAGACTTTTACATCTGCTTCAAGCGCTTAAATCTATTTCACTCACTTAGGAGTAGGGTTTGGTGATACTGTACATCGTTACAATGTTAGAATGTACGTTCTGTGAGTACCACTGATTTTACACCGCATGTTTTACACCAGATTTTAACACTGCTTTTAACACCAAAGTAATGGAACTGTATGGGCCACAAGGCGGTGTTAAAGCGATGTTGAATTTAACACCGTTTTTTACCGTGCAGGTTTATATATTCGAACCTTAACAGACGAGTGTGTCACTTATTTAATAAAATTATTTTTTTGTATTCCGACTTTACGAAACGATTTTTTATTGTGTATAATATGGACTTGGAATAATCGAGACATGGGGCAGGGGCATAGAACACAGGGACTATGTTCTATGCATTTTTCCACTATGACTATGACATAGCATTTTCCGTAAACTAACTCCAACTACTCGTCCTTATTATTATATGGCCAACTTCTCGACCTTATTATTATATAGCCAACTTCTCGTCCTTATTATTAGCCAACTTCATGCCCCTATTATTAGCCGACTTCACGTTCCTTCGATTCTTGACATGCCGGCGACGACGGCGACGGCGACAGCGGCTAGACTTCTATACATTATAGAGAGATATAGAATTGAGACTGTGTAGGCTGTAGTAGATGCGGTGAGAAAACACCGGGGATAGATGCATGCATGCACTTTCCACGAGTCGTTATTCATCACGTTCCATCGCGCCAGGCGCTCTATCGACCATTTATTCACGGATAATGACAGCGCGAACGATCGGGAGGGGAGAAAAAAACAGTTCTCACGCCTGTACCACGCGAATATAGCGAGACAAGGCGAGGAGAGAAATTGCGAGGAAATCGAAAATGTGCGAGATGAAAAATAGAAGAAAAAAAGACTATCCACTGAATATACTGGGTACGATATACATCGATAGATTTCGACGATGAAAGCTCGATCTATCAAAAGTCTCAGCCCCGTTTTATTGAAAATATTTCACGATCGGAGAGTACGGCAATGGAAAATATTTTTCTCGCTTATCCATGGCCCGCGCGCTCGCGCCGAAGTGTGCGCGCGCGCGTGTGTGTGTGTGTGTGTGTGTGTGTGTGTGTGTGTGTGTGTGTGTGTGTGTGTGTGTGTGTGTGTGTGTGTGTGTGTGTGTGTGTGTGTGTGTGTGTGTGTGTGTGTGTGTGTGTGTGTGTGTGTGTGTGTGAAGTAGATCCAAAGTAGAAAATATTGCCAGTGAGAAGAAAATAGACTTTAACCTATGCCTGCATCCCATGGAGATTGTGAAAAGAAATCCACGGAAAGAAATTCATAAAAATAATCGGAGGGCATTCCGGTCTTTTTATTCGCACGGTCATTGGCTACACTGTAAAGATATATTGTAAATTTAATGTACTGAAACTTGAAATTTACTAACATTACTTACATTAATCGAGCATTAATGTACTTTACTTGTAAAATAAAAATACCAGATATTAAAATTATAAATCTTTTGCTTGAAATTTACAAGAATTTTCATGAAAAATATAAATTTTTGCTGTTAAATTGCACCGCACGTGTGTTTGAAACTTCGGAAACAATTTATGTAAAAAAGCCTCCAATACTGTTCAGTAATTTTCAAACAAATTTATTTTTACGATGTAACACACCCGGAGGCTTCAGTTGAAAAACTTCAAGCTCATTTTACCAAGGTTTCACCTCGCACCGAACAAATATTTTACGATGCCTATCGAGAAAAAAAAAAAAACCAAAAACTGTGTTGACAGTAATTTTTTCTTTCTCAGAGTCAGTCTCGCGCCTTTTTCGACTTCTCGAAGCATTTTTCTTCTAGCCCGATTCGATGAGATAGAAATAAAAAAATCGGTTACGGTATGCGAGTGTAAACGCGACGGGATTCGATCTTTCTCCCGAGTCTCCTTTCGCTTTGGTCGACTGCTTCATCGTTCCAGCGCCGCGGCATACTTTCACGGACAAGGAAAAAAGCCAAAGAGAAAGAACAATCTTTATCCCCGAAAATTTACGAGTATAAACGCAAGCGGCACGAAGGTCTCCCGCGTTCTTTCGCACACCCTTGTACAACGTCAGCCAGCCAGCGCACCCCCGACAGGGCGGGGATGGATAATGTTCGAGCTGCCGCGGGGATTCCCCTGGACCACTACTCGTGCACCTTTGTCGTTTGGCGAGACACGATTATTTACACGAGACCCAAAGCTGCCGGTCGCCTCGACCGCCTGCAACGGTTTCTTCATCCGCCCTCTCCCGGCAACCTATACCGCCCATCTCTCCCTCCGCTGTACTACGTTTATTATTTTTCCTTTTTATTTATGGGAACGTCGTGACCGCGCCAACATCCCAGAGAAATTGCTTCGCTCGAGCGCACGAGGACGTCATTATATCTTGCGGTTAAGAATTTTTGCGCTTGTGGAACTCAAGAAAATCGGGGGCTGAGCCGATGATGGGGAAGAAGGAGGACCAGGGGGGGGGGGTGTAAAGTAGTTTCGTGTCAGTAGTCACTGAACGAACGTAACTCTGAACTCTGGTATCAAAAAAGGTTTTTTGTGAAGTAGATATAGTGAATAGCGGTACGGCATGAGTTAAGTAAGAGTAGGGAAGAATTGCGTAATGGAGATCACCTACGCTGGAACTCTAATATGTTTGCGGAAAAGAATTTGTTTGTCAATAAGGCAACTATGAAATAAACCTCAGAATGTCTCCTACACAGTAAAAAATAATTTCGTAAAATCGGAGTATGAATTTTCGTAAAAGAAATTTTTTCAAAGAAATGACAAACCCATTTTTTCAAGTTTCAATATGCAAATCTCTCCTTTTATTTGCAGTGTCACTAACAACTTTACTTCGTACTTTTCTTCGTGAAAGTTAGAGCAGTAGAGGAAAATTAACAAATAAAAAATTGTGGACGTTCGTGGACAATAAGTTGTTGTGAAAAGTAAAAACTTTTTTTTACTGTGTAGAAGACGCTTAAAAGTCTCTCAGTAAAATAAGCAACATGCCGTTGTTTTTTTTTACCGCATTAAATCATTTTTTGTTCGCTTATTTTTATTTACTCGTAATCACAAGACTCTGTTATTTCTGAGGGTGAAATATTTCAAATTTCCCTCGTTTTCCCGAGGGACGTTAACGCCGTTGTTCCAGCTGCGATATATGACGTAAATTTTTATAACAATATTTCACGGCTTAATCCTGTCGCCAACATTATTTTCAATTTTTTTTTTTTTCTTTACATTTTGTTTTCCGTAGTCAACAGCCGACGCGAATTGCCGTTGTTATTTACACGATTGTGAAAACTTCGTGGGTACGCGCGAACGCGGAATGGATGAGAAAATATGCATTGATATTTCGAATGACGAGAAACGATAAAAAATAATAATTTTTTTTTTTAAATACCGGCGCCGGGGGATTATTTGGTAATTCGTGGATTAATCTTGGCAAGGGACACCGGCTCGCTCGACCTTGGCAGTTCTGGCAGTTTTCATAAATCCCAATAAATATATATATATATACGCACACACATGTTATATTTGTGATTATTCACCCTTCTCGTATGCCCGACAACACCCGTTTCATATATATTTCATTTTATTTCTCGTACACCTCGTCGGCGACAACACAGACACACACATACACGCACGCACACTCATGGATGTACCAAGGCTACGCAACATACCCAGAATGCCACATATATGGTGCGGGAGGAAATGCGACTCTGCGATAGCGAGTTACTCTCTGTCGAGCTTTTTTTTTCCATGCGTCAAGCCGGAAATGACGTTCAGTGGAGAGGAGGAACGGGAACATGGGAGGTCGGACAAACGGGTTATATTCTCGTAGTAGTTATGTACCTTGACGTAGACACATAACGTATAGACACATGTCGACGTCGAGGGGTACCAGGCCGTTTACATTTTTTTTTTCTTTTTTTTTCGTCGCAAAGCTTCGGCAATACTACACGATGGAGAGGGAGGAAGGGGCGGGGGGGGAGGAGGGCGGGGGAGTGGCTGAAGCGTCGAACGAATTCTGCGACCTCTCTTTGGTCATATCAGATCCATTGATATTCACAATTGCAAACGACAGATGCATCCGAATTTTCGTAGCTCGTATGTTACATTCGGATGAATGGCAGCGACGAGTGTTTGTTACAGGGCGCGGTGGCTGTGTAACAAAAAAAAAAAAAAAAAAAAATCAATTTTGATAAAAGCGGGAGGCGATTTCGGGATATGTATGAGCATATAAAAAAAAGTGCTCGAAGCAGAGTGGAAAATACAATTTGGTGGTGCGGACGAAAGAAGCTACGTTTGATGGGACAGATTTATTTATGAGTGCTGAAAATAATCGTACTATCGGCTCGAGTTTCATATAGTTTCAGTTACTCACGTATCCGTTTATAGCCTTCGTATTTTTAACAGATATCGAATAGTATCTGCAGTCATTATTCAGAAGCGCAAGTAGGCCAGTAGGTCAAAAAGTGAACTCGAGCCTTGCAGAAATCGTAAGGTAACGAAAAGGCGAGTCCATAACTGCGAATGAATGAGACTCTATATGAGCCGAGCCTGCGAGCCATCGGTACTCAGAGACAGAGCTGGCAAAGTACCGAAATTTTTGAAGACATTTTTTTTCTTTTTGTAAGAGTAACTGCCACGTATTTCAACGTATTTTTTCTCGGTGAGCACGAATCCGCTGGCCTTTTCGGGGCTAAAGTACAGTGAGACATTGCACATGGAAACATTGTACAATGTAATTTGCACATGGTTTCCTCATTTATTACAATTTTTAGCATAACTTCCTCAAACAGGAAACTACGCGCAAAATTGTAAAACTACTTTGGTCTTAGTACTCAGTAATAGTACTTAATGTACCAAAAAGTACTTTGATACTTTACGTACCAAATAAGTTCTCATGTACTTTAAGTTCTGCCCAGCTCTGCTCGGAGACCAGCTTTGTTTTCATAGGGATTGATCCTGGAAAGTTGGGAGTTGCATTTCTTAAGAGCCCATAAAAAGCCCATACCTAATTCTGAGTGCACAAAATGCTTCTAAGTGTTACACGAAAGAAGTTTGCGCTGGTTTAATCTTAAGCTTGCAGCTCCACTTTTTAGGTTCGAGATATAAAAAAAAAACATTGGGGGTGCCAGCTTAATAGACCTGTATTGCGGTAAGAATTAAGAATGAAATAGTTTTTTTCAAATGTTATCAATTTTTTCGCGTCACGTCGCATCTTCCAGCTTTTTTTTTAAATTCAAACTCCTCAGACATTTTTATATATAATTTTTATATCTCGAGTGAGACTGAACTGTAGAAAAAAAAAGTCCAAATGGTTCGCTATTTTAACCCTTTAATTTTACGAAAACGACTTTACTCCGATAACAAATTCGTTGAAAAAGTTATCAATTGCCGTTGCAAAATAAGTTACGTCGCCAATTTATTTTCTTCCTTCTCGTAGCTTTCTTCGATCCGCTCGTTACCTTGAAAATCCTTCTCGACGCATAAATGTGCATCCCAGCCGATACCCGGAGCGGCCCCGACCTGGTGCATACAATTATCCGCGCTGCCCTAATACGCAGGCCTACTTGCTCATGCAAACCGGAAATGTCGGGGTTCCCCAGCGTCATTACACGGCCCGAACCGGGCTGGGAAGAGCGTGAGCGTTATGGAGGATGCAGCATCCACTCCCACCTCCAGCTCCGATCCGACGAATCAAACCCTCCCGGATCTCATGATGCTTCCTGCATTCGCGAACCGGGAGAGTCATGGGCTTGATTTCGCCATATATTCCCGGATCATTTGGGAATTTCTGGCAACGGTGGACGGGAGAAGGGGGGGAGGAATATCTGTTCGATCTACGAGCGGCAAACACTGCAATGGAATGCATTCATTCACTGGGACGATAGCCGCGCGTATAGCCCGTTACGGGAATGCCAACGGACAGGATTTCTGATGGAACGTTTATCATGATTTTTTTTTGTTATTCCATCTCCGTCGAACGACGGCGCAAAGCTCAATAAACATTGTACTGTGAGAAAATGAGAAGAGAGCTTTGCTTGTTGTTTATTATTTATTTATTTTTTTTTTAAATTTAATCTAAAATCTCCCTCGAATCCCGCACGGAAAGCCTCTTTAATTTAATTAACGACGGACAATCCCTCTGGACCCCCCTTTCGCCTCAATTTAATTACTCCCTTCGGTGCCAAGTGCGTCTGTAAACGCAGCGTTGAAAATCGCGAATAAAAATCTTTCGCTTAATGCGAAAGCGCGCGCAACAACGGCAGCAACGATCGCGAATTTCCATTCGATTCCATGAGCTCTCCGGGCGGCAACGCTCCTCGCCTAGTCTCTTGCGATCAGGCAAATTTGCGAAGTTTTTTTTTCGTCCTGTGCACACGTTCCAGCGTGGCGAACTGTTTTTTCAACGCGCTACATTGCGTGACAAAAAACACACACACACACACACACACACACACACCCGACGTTTCGTTCCCCTTTTTCGGGGAGGGCTCGTGTGTTTACGGACAGACGCGCCATTGTTTCGCACCCTTCATTTATTTTTTGTTCTCTAACGTTGAGCGCCATTGACGAGCCCCTTGACTCTTAACGTTCATGAAAATTTCGCGGTATCGAAAGTGCTGACGGGATAAAAAGCGCACAGAATGCGTGGCGGTTATGTCGCGTTTGAGCCACGGGAGGAAAGCTTTTTGGGGTGAAAAGCACGGTATGAAAAAGCATGAAGAGACAAGAAAAAAACTGATGCAACATCGCGACGTTCGAGGCGGCGACGTTCGAACGGCTTTTTACTATTATATGACGTTACATCGCATGGCAGAGCCCACATAAAATATTACAAAACTTTTTAATTATAGCAGTCTACAGTTTGAACATAAATATTAATTTTCTAATGTAAATTGACTCTACAAGTGGCCTCGGTCTTACCTACACGATGGCCAACGGATTACTTTACGATTGCTTGTTCCATTACTGAAGGAAGGTTTATTTGCGACGAACGCATTCTCTACTATAGGTACGATCAGCGTTCTTTTCATCTCCGTTACGTGTGTCGCATATTGGAGCTCATCGAAACGAGCAAACTACCGTTTTAAAGCCTCCGGATCTTTTTTTTTTTTCAATCATCCCAACGTCCCTACGGGACTTCGCTCACAGTATCCAGCCGTTAAGCCCCAAGAATTTAATAACGCGTATCGGGGTCAACTGTCAATTGTTGAAATTCACCGTTCTCCTCGCTCTGCACATCGACGTATGACGGAGCTGTTTTTCCTTTTGCCCCGACAGCGGCGGTCGTGACGCGCGGATGCGGTTGATAAATTCACGCAAAATTGATGTCTCTCCCACTCTCTGTATCCATCACTGCAAATGAATGAAGAAAACAAAAAGAAAAAGAAAACAAAAATCCGCACTTTTTCGTAAACCATCAGGCGTGCTCGATTTACGTGAAAATCTTTTTGCATCAGGATAACGTATTCGCGATAAAAATATTTCGGCTCGCCAGTTTCTTTTGCATCTTCGCCCCGCAAACTAATAATTCCTTTTTAAAAAATTTTTTTATTAAATAAAAAAAAAAATCTCGCTCACTCTTTTGGAGGCGCTTTTTCGCGACCCCATGCGGCTCGCCGACTCTCGCCCGTCCGCCCTTCATTGATTTTTCAGCCCTTCCGCTCGCAGCCCACCTACCACTACCCGCCCAACTCGACCCGCGTGCCCATACATAAATGGGAGTAATTCAATAATGGCTTTTAGTAGAGCCGCCGATCCGAGCGTATATAGTTATAGACCCGCCTTCTCGTATGCGCCGAGAGAGAATTTTTCACACGCTTGTGTGTGTGCAACTTTCCCTCTCGTGAAACCAAACTCTTGAGGTGCGAGAAAAAAAAATATATTTTTTTTATTTGCTCCGGGTAATAAATATTCCAACTTCTGTTATCCGAGGATAATTATTTTTTTAAATATTATTACTATTATTAATTTTTTTCTTGGAATGAAAAAAAAAACTGAGTTCTAGGTGAACATATATATTGTATGACAGTATTACGCCTTCCATCCTTTGCGAGGATCAATATTGCAAAAAAAAAAAGTTCGTTAGTCGAATGTCTATGAGTGAAGACTTTTAATTATACCGGGAATTAATAACGCCCTACCTACATCCCTGATCGTCTCGGAAGTAAGGATCGACCTCGGTACTATAATAAAATTCATCTGCGTGTACTCAATAGAAAGTAATTTTGCGCATACACCTTCTGAAGAATTTTAAATAATACGAAAAAAGGTGTAAAAAAAATAATAATAAGAAAAAGAAAAGAAATTATCGAGCCCGTTCGCTGTCGCGAAAATAATTATGGATAATTAAATAGAGGCAGTCTGTCGTGAGTGAGGGTAAACACAATTATAAGCCCGTGTCGTAGCACACATCGGCGTTAACGTTGATTATAGCAATTATTAACGCCCTAAATACTTGATCCTCGGGAGGTAAAATGCAAGCGAGCGAACGAGCCCTCCGTACGCGTAAACGAGATTTACCACACCTGAGGGCTTTGCTCTACACGCATTATTTTCTCTTTTTACATTTTAATGAAAAATAAAAAATCTGCTGTTTATTCGCCTGTTTAAGGAAGAAGAAGAAGAAGAAAAAAAAATTGGATAATTATAGCGACGCAATTTATCGAAGAACTCACTGAATGTAATTGCGACGTTTACGTATAGAGTCGTGTCGAACGCTGACGAGGGCGTTGATTAGACCGATTAAGAACAGTTCAAATTCCTGATCCCGTAGATGAAAATGTGTAAAGCACCGTTTTCACCAACTTCCAACACGAAAATCCATGGAAAGAAATTATGAGTTTGGACACCTGAAAATTCGTTGGAAATACTAATAGTTAGTAGTTATAAACCATTAACAAAAAATTACTTAGTTCTCCCAACTAATTAGTAGTTTCCCCAACTCATACATTTTTCCAGTGCGAAGTACGGATATCCGACTGGCGTATAAAATTTTGACGGACGAGTTGAAGCGAACGAACATTGAAACTAAAGAGAACCAAACCCGTTTACTTTCCCAAAAAAAAAAAAAAAAAACACTTGCCATCCCGAAGGATTGACGCTCCGAAAATGCCTCGGATGAGTAACACGCAAAGATTGAATTACAAAAATCTGTTATTTATCGGTGAGCTTTGACGAAATAACGTGTAATTACATCGACGAACGTATCGTGCGCCGGATCAATATAATTATAACGTCGAATTGTCCAACCGTCGATGAGAGGCCATGGTAACGTTCTTAATTACCGCAATTACTGGAGGCGAGCTTCGTCGCTTCGAGCCGATCTCTCTCTCTCTCTCTCTATCCGGTTCGTGAATTCCATGGTAAATGTGCTTAATACCCTGACATCCTGGATCCTGAAAGGGAAAGGGAAGAGGGGGTGCGATGAAGGAGAGCGGGGGAGGGGGTAGAGAAATTTCATCCGTAGCAGAGCCGCGAGAGAGAGGTGGCTCGTTAGTGTAACTGAGCCTCGCGAATTAGCGAGTCGAACGTGAGCTCGCCAGTATCTATCCAATCTCCGCGTATCAGTACTTTCTATTGTATACCTATAGATGGAGAGATGATCGAACGTCGACGGTGTTCGACGGGAGCGTGATTCGAGCGTCAATTCGATATTCCCGTGGCGTGCCCTGCCGAACGTGCGGTATAGGGTGGCACCAGCAGCAACAGCAGCAGCAGCAGATGCTTCATCGGTTAAAAAGCTCGATGGGGGTCTGGGATCGACTGGCTAGTCGCCACGCTAATGCCACCACTGAAAAAGGGAATTATCGTTCGTTTGCTCGTTGGCTATGAGGGGTCCAGTCTCGCCGAGCTCCGGACTGTGGACCAAGCGTGATGGACATTCAAACACTCCAAATCAACCCTCCGCGACAAATAAAACAATCGAAGCCCGAAAAAATTTCTATTTATTTTTTTATCATCGTCAACCGTCACTCACTGACGTACCTTCATGCTTGAGATAAGAATCGTTGGATCCGATTAAAACCCTTTTAGATGATAATGATAATGATAACAGTTCAATTATCTTTAATTAAAAGAAGTCATTTTTTTATGATTTCAACTCAGCTATTAAACAATTATCAAAGTTATCAATATAGACCTAATAGACTTTTTTAACCCTGTGAGCTGTACTTTTTGACACTTTAAAAGCAAAACGTCGGTATTTCACCTTAAGGAATTAGTTTAAACAATCAGCGAAAGGTGCGCGGTTGGTGTGTGGCTCTGGCGGTCTCCAAAGCCAAGCAGTACCGCTCGCGGTCAGTACTTGGATGGATGACCGCCTAGCCGCGCGCTGGCTGGCGCATCGAATCGGGGGGTGGGAGGCAATTTTCTCGGAGATTCGTGATTACCCTGTAGGAACACCAATCTCTGGGGAAAGAGCCGTCTATCTATGACCAGGTTTTCCGCAGTTTCCCTGTGCCTGTTCTGCGGACGCAATCCGGGGCGGAGGTGGGGTGTGTAAAAAGAGGAAGGATCCCGTACAAGTGGAACGGATAGTTTAAAAAATTGAAACCGAACGAAAAAAGATGAAACACTGTATGACCCAACTCGGTGCAAAGTGTTAGTGATCTCAACTCAGGTATTAACCAATTATCAAAGTTATCAAAATAGACTTAAGAGATTAGAATAATAGAGATGTAATCGTCGCTCCCCAAAGGATTAGTGATCTCAACACAGGTATTAACCAATTATCAAAGTTATGAAAATGGACTTAAGAGATTAGAATAATAGAGATCCAATTGTCGCTCATAGGAAATAAAATTCGGAAGTGGGTCCACACATAGAACGGAACCGTACAAATAAAAGTGGTTTCCTAGCGCTTTCGCACCCGCACCCACATCGCGGAATTGGTCGCCGCGGCCGAACGAACAAAAAATTCAGTGTCATAAAAATTAGCCGCTCATCTCCAAGAAGTTGATTAACCAATTATTAATAGGCTATTAATTCGTTTTTCCTCAACAATTAATTTCTAACTTTCGGTCTTGTGCACAGCGAAAGAAATTGAGTTTAGATCCGAAGAGGCGCTTCTAGAGCGGCTTGGCATGGAATGATGGAATTGCCGTACGAGGTCGGCGCGAACAAAGAATAATGGACGGTCTAGACGTCTCCGAACTCTTTTATCACCGATACTGTAAAGAAAAGAAGGAAGATCCTCTCCTTGGAAATATTATGTATATTACCTTCCCTCCTCCGAAGCTCGCCGTGAAATCTTTCTATATATACACACCTTCAGTCCGGTCGACTTCGAACACTGCGCACAGAGCGATGGCCGGTCTAGACAGACTTTTCACTCTCTTACCATACTTCGCCCTAAACCTTGATATTATGTATATCACCGAATTCCCAAAAGGCTGCTTCACCCCCTCACCATCGCGCACAGTGCCCTTTCGGCACGTGTTTATCAGACGGGGATAGACTTATGCGGGGCTGGCAAGAGACTGACCCGGTACAGAATGCAAGAGGGGAACAACAATAACAACCGGTGACTCTAACCCCGCGCTTTTGCTCCCTGCTCTCTTCGTCCCCCGTTCATGTAAATTTATGCAAAAATGTAACCGATATTGTTCGATTAATATTCATCGTGCTCGTGCTGGACGTGGAAAGTAGCTTGTGTGTGTGTGCGAGCGCGGGTGTGTATGGGTGAGCAAGCGAGTTGTTTTTCCGAGAGAGCAGGAGCGAAAAGGGGATAAAGCCGAGGCCTGTTGTTCCGTAGGGGACTCGGAGACGAAGAAGCTCAGCACCCCCGTGAGGCAGTCGGCAATCCCTTCCCACACCCCCTTCAACAACCACCGGGAGAAAGCTTCTCGGCAATCCTTAACCTCTGTTTCCCTCGGCGGGAAATTGAATCTTTGTTCCTTTGTTTCCGTACTATCTCCACCTCTCCTCCGCCTGATTATGAGCACCCTTTTCCTCTTCCTCGAGGGAGAAACTGCGGGGAGGGGAGAACGGAAACGGTGGAGGTTCGAGGTAAAGGAAGAAGATTTCTAACTGTGAGAATAGTGAAAACAGCTCGGTTCTGTCTACCCGGAGTCCTCGAGACTCTCGAGAACTTCCTTTCCATCTTCCGCATGCTGTTGCTGCTGCTTCTGCTGGTGTTGCTCATACTCCAGCGTCATGGAAAGCTCCTCTCGTCGGGTTTCGGTACCGAGATTAATTCTCGCGAAAGGGGCATGAAGAAGCCCCGGGGATGGGCTGGAACCTGCCGTCAGTCCTCACGACGATTGTTCGAGCAGAAACGCAAGCGGCGGCATTGAATTAAGGATGGATGGATGTATATTATGCGTGTATGGGGTGAAGGACGGCAACGATCATACCGGTGTGAATTATTTACGGGTAATGTTACACCCGCGTGGACGACGAAGGGACTGATACATCATCGCTGTGATTGGGTAACACAACTCTGAGATCGGTTACGTGGATGTGAATTGGCGGTGAGGAAGAAGCGGTTCAATGCAAGCTCGAGAGTCCACAAAGTGGCGATAATTCAAAGAAATCGCCTCGTGTAAGACCATTTTCGAAGTAAGAAAAATTGATAATAGAAATTTTCATATCGCTTCCTCATAATAGTTGCAAATTGAAAGTTTCATATGGCTTTTTGTTAATGTTCCTTAATTCGCAAACCTTCTTATATAAGAAAGCATTTTGGGCATTGTTGGCTTCCTCATAAAAAAAGCTTCGCGAATAAAGGAACATTATGAGAAAGCCATATGAAAATTGTGATTTGCAACTTTTATGAGAAAGCCATATGAAAATTTCAATTTTCAACCTTTTTCAATGCCAGCGTCGTGTTGGACTTTTATGCAAAACGACTGGGCGATTCAAGTTCAGCACGAAAAAATATAACAACATCGCACTTCACTTTGTCGGATCTATATATTTACTTCTTTTAACCAAAATACAGGGCCTTAGACATTTTTTTAATCATTAAATCAATTATCCAGTATTCACCGTTTTGCGGCAATGTTTAATGCATCTTCCCCACTGATTACGAATCTTAAACTTATTTCACTCCTGGAGCGATAGTCGATGCAGAAACTCGTCGGACGTAAAATAAACATTTTCCGAAAAATGTAAAAATTTCAAAATCTTATAAACTCTTATAAAGTCAATCGATCCATTTTCCCCAAATTTAATACGAAACATTGTACAGTGACACGGGAATGCCGTGTTAAATTTCACCTCGATACTTCCGTGTTTATTATATCTAGACAATTTTTAGTCATTTTTCAAAAAAATTAAAATTCCATAAAATCTGACCGCTTCGATAGATTTCGGTCAAATTCAACATCAAAGATCTTCGATCATAGTATTAGGTCTATTCGTTTTCAGAGTAAAGCTGGAGCAGAGCGCTCGATTTTACATGGAAGGTATACCTATATATCCAATAAATATAGATATACTTTCTACGTAAAAATGCAAAAATGTTAAAACCGCGTAAAATCTCGACCCGGGCCTCAATCCACATGAAAATCGGACTGAGGTAAGAGACCACTTCACTAGTGTACCAAATTTCAACTCTCTATCTCAAATCTTTTCCGAGTTATAGTCGTTTTAAATGATGCAAGTCTGTCACATACACACACACGCATACATTGGGACGCCGGCTAAAAATCGCATTTATCAACGTTTTCGACTATTTCAAGTACTCTCACAGTAAAATCTCAAAATGTTGTTTTACGGAAACACAGCTTCCTCTATGACGAAGCAAAACTTTTTTAGAAAAGAGGTTGCAAAAAAAATAGTCGTCGGCTATTGTTATCTTGGTTTGTATTTTTACAGATAAAATTTACAACGGATTATAGGAGGCTTCTCTATGTTCTTTCAGATAAGTTAAACAATGATAACATTATTTAGGGTAGAGCGGGGCAGAACGGCATACCGGGGTAAAATTGTACCGTGGCATAATGGGATCGGGGCAAAATGGAACAAGGAGAAATAGCTCAGCGCGAGACGATCGGATTGGGGATTTATTACAACTGCGCTGAAGAATTATCATGTACTATTTTATTGTTGTAGCACCCCTGCTAATGTCATGTTCGTTCAGCTAGAGATGTGTCATGACGGTCATTTTTTGTAAACATAGTGGATCAGAATTCGAGAACACGGTTGGATCTTTATGAAATATGTATCGTCAGATGTTCGAGGTTCGTTGAATTCAAAGGATTCATAATGCATAATAGTAGATAAATATTGCGGAACCATGACTTTTACGGTACGGTGTTTTATTATTTAAGCCTCGAAACTGAATCTTTCAAAGCATAGTTTTGATTCTTTCCTGTGAATTTATTTTAAAAAAAGTGTTCTGTTTACTCCGTTTCACTCTGCCCTTTCTCATCGCGCCGAGGCACACATTCGTCCCTTATCCCACTTCGCCTCAATTCCAATGTGCCGCAAAATTTCATTTTTGCCTATCCCATTTTGCCCCGATCCCGTTTTGCCCCATCCCATTATGCCCCGGTCCTATCGTGCCCCGGTACCATTATGCCCCGGTATGCCGTTCTGACTCGCTTACCTACAAATATTCAGTTTATACTTTAAATCAAATAAAAAAATATCTTCCAGAGGATTTACTTCTGGATCAAATTCTACCAATAAAGCTTGTGAATTCGATATACTTCTTTGCAAACGATTTTTCATCGCTGGCATAGCTCAATAATGTATCCATCCCCCACGTACATGATAATACTATGATGCCTCTCGACTCTCGCAAGTATCCACGGAATATATGAAATTTTCAAACGATGAAATTCACGCTAGGTTTCACGAAAGAAATTTCTGGTTGCGTTATGCAGTTCGCGATTCATCGCGGTGAGCATAGAATATGTATTCAATACCGTAGCACGCATATGAACGTCCTGTAGAAATATTCTATGTATACATATTCTATAGCAGTCCTCCTACTATCTCTTTTACATTTTTGTTTGTTTCTTTTTTTTTCAATCGCTTTCCGCCTACCCTGTCCATATAGAGGTATCGCGTATCATACCTATGTATGTATGGATTAGCGATCGTTTCGGACCACCATCGGACCCCGGGCACGCGCTCACGGGAATACACTATCTTCCACATATAATGCTCACTGGGCGCGTAGATGTGTTGCACCAGATGTCGTTTTATTTCGCTATACCGTGACCTCGTCTGTACGGATGTGCAAAACATACATACGTACACACATGTATCTATGGAATATCGAATGCCGCTATGATATTCCAATGTTCAATAGATGAGAGAGTCGTTATCTCGACCAGCAAACGACTTCGTTACGGCAATAACGAGTTACGGTATCGTGTACATGCGCGCGTCCCGCCACACCCCGCGACCCCGTTTTTCATTTATTATTTCCAGCGAGACCAACGGATTATGACAGAAAAGTGAGACAAAGAGAAATATTATATTCGACACGGTATACAACGGGGTAATGAACCGAGACCTACGAATATTTGGCGAATAATACACCGAGGGTTGTAGCGTCAGCTCTCCCGTGCAGCGGAGAACGGGGCAATGGGAGTTACCCTTGTTACAGTTAACGGAGTATGAGCACAAACCTGATTATTAGATACAATGCACATATTTTTATATTTCGCAAACAATGCATAGAGGATCACGTTTGCGAGAATTCAAGCAAGGTTACCGGTTATTTACATTAAATAAATAAATCCAAAGTCGACAGATTTAGCATGATTGCTTGTCGGAAAAGGGTCTCCCATCACGCTTTTGTTCCGTTTTATTTGTATTTCGCGATTAGATGCACATAGGAACGATAACCTAATAGGAACCCGGTATGTCGAGGATTAAAAATATATTGGCAAATATTGAGCTTACCAAATGTTTCGATGACAATAAACTTTTTGTTTAAATACATATCTTGTAACTTGGCAAACTATGTGAGCCAAAATTCGATCTGGGCTTAATATTTAAAAGTCCCCAAAAAATGCTATCAGATAGTGTCATACACATGCAAAATAACACTTTATCACCTTAGTATGATTTCCAAACTTTAATAGTGATAGTTGAACATTTTCGTAACACGACTTTCATTTGACTAGCTAACACGCAAGTACTATCTTAATTGGCAAGTGACATCGGATCGGGACTTGTCTTACATTGACATTAACATTGTAACGAATCGATTGCGCATTGATGCATAGATGTATCTCCTTTATCATTCAAATCAACATCGAATGTTTGGGTAATCAGAAAAAGTTTACGTTTACACTCGGATATTCGAGTTGTCCCTTAGGCGATCCTCATTGACCAATTATCCTGTACGATGTAAATATTTTGTGCCTCTCGGCTGCTCTCTTACCCGTTGAAATCAAAGCACGCGAAAGGATGGGTAGGTACATCATTATAGCGAAATATACTGTTTCGAGAATGGCCCGAGGGTGAAACAGTTAGCGATCAAAGACGCGCTCGCGTTGCCCAGCTAGCAAATAAGGTACGAGAGGGAGAACGACCGGGCTGTTTAATAAGCGAACAAACCGGATCCGGCGGACTGGAGGATATTGCGGTCAATGTTGCGTAACAAAGCCGACTGTAATTTTCCGATAACAAATGGAAAATTGGGAGTTATAATCTCGCGAGATATTAATTTATTGCGTATGTACGAATAATTGTACATATATGTATTTATTCGTGAATATGTACAAGGGCCGACTATGCAAATGCCGAGTAGATAGGAGTTTGAGCCGCGGGAGTGACCGATACAAATTCGGTCAATCATAATCATAAACGTGAGTGATATTAACGGTGCAAATGAAGCGAGCACCGGGAACGAGCGAGCTAGTCTATACAACCAGTGCGCATTGCTCCCGAGCATCTCGTATTTCCGCTGGCGGACTACGATGTGTGCAAGCCGCATGTCATTTCGACTACATCACCGAATCAATTTACCGGGACACCGAGCGAGGTCTCTGTCGCGTACTCTCATCCCCTCCCCGCCAGGAGCACACACAACAGCATCGTCCTGATGTTTCCGATCATAAATACTCTATTCCCCCTTCACCGATTCCACCCCATATGTGTACCGTACGCGCACGTGTATACGCGCCCAGCATCGATGCCCGTAGGAGATGAGTGCCGGAGGTCTGTGAACAGGGTACACGACACACATAACCAATCGCTAATTGATATCTATCGTTGCGGTGTCGAAAAGAAATGATTAATTGGGTATTACACAGGCAGACAGCAAGCGGATCGATCGCTATGAAATTGGCACGTGTGTGTGTGTGTGTTGCAATTGGAAAAAAAAAAAAATATCGTGCAAAACAGGAAATAGTGGGAGAACATTTTATTATTACATTAGAGCAGATAAGAGAGGCGAATCATAAAAAATTGCGGGTAACACTTATTTCGATGAGAGAGAAAACAAAAAATGGACTATTTTTTTTCGGACTTGAAACTGAGGAGAATTATCTTTGCGGATTTATTTCATGGTGTCTGGATCTCGAGTTGCGGGCGGTTAAAGATCTAGCCAGGGAGGGCGTTCGAACGACGTGAGCGCCATCTGTGGAGCGATCTCATTGGCTGAAAATTTTGATCGGACAAATTGTCAAACACCGCCTCGTTGATCGAAACTTTTACCTGTCCGCAACTCGAGAATTGTCCATTCGAGGAAAAATCTTCCAGAGGAAAGTTTTGCTAATTCTCGAGCCGTGAAAGTGATCCTGGGTCTATCGTCCTTGAATTTCGCGACTATTTTGCATATACAATCCGTGCCCCGCAATTTAGCATCGACGTTTTTGTCCGAACTCCATTTCGCCGTTCGGGATTATACGCGAGGCAATTTCTTTACCCTACAAAAAGCATGATTGAAGCTACCTTCAGCAGCGGATATTCCATGCGGCACGCTACACGGGTGAGCATCCTGTTGTTTTAATATATTCAATTACCGGCGCGTCCGGGCTATCTTCTAATTTCTATGAAAATTGGATGGGTCCATGAGAAGAAAATAATTAGTGAACGTAGTGTAGGGTCGAAGGGAGACTCGTTGGCCAGTATGGAAACGATGCCCCTCGTACTACTGTACGGTGGGTTACACCACATTCAGTGATGCTACTCAACGTACGATCCGGCATGAACCCTCCTCAGCCCTGCCGCTTGCCCTCTCGAGTGGTTGCTGCGGGCAGCTAGAGAGCACAGCATCAGCCTTTCGGGGCACAGCCAATTGGGGGCATACGTGATCACCTCCTGAAAATCCGACGCTACTGCCGACCGCCCAATACATACATACGTTAAATCTGTAAAACCGCACAAGGGTCCAGTGAACGTGTCGCATCGAAATTTTGGAGTCTGTAGCCTTTACACTCTTCACTATATCGGCACGGCACTCAAATTCACGTGCACGGAGAGATGGATCTAATAAAAACTACCGATAATCTAATAAAAATTACCATAGCACACTGTAATAAGGAACTGGGACGCCAGCTATGGCGGAAAGTCTCAGATTTTTCAAGAATTTTTACCATAATATCTACGTCAAATTCTTATAAATTCGGTACTAGGGGAGAGTACTTCGGTACTAATGAGACAAAACGCAATCTCCCAATAACTTTTGGATGGTGGCGGTGGTGGTAAGTGGGGCAAAACGCTGTTGAAAAAGCCGGATGTATCAGTGGGACAAAATGGGGCATCCAAAAATGATTGGAAAATTGAGTTTTACCACTGCTGTCCCGTTTTTTCCCACTGTCCCATTTCGTGCTTATTGTCCCTATTTACTAATTCCGGTCATATTTACCAGAACCTTCTCTCAGTGTGCTTTGCATCCCGTCGTATCGATTTCATCACAAACAAGCCAAAAAACACGCATCCCCGGCAAAGTAATACCCAGATGAAGACAGAAGCGCGGAAATCAATGAGTCTTGCGCGACGTCCGCTTGGGGAAGCTTGGAGAGCTGGTGGCCCGTCGACAAAGCCAAGAGACAGGGGTAAACGGATATTGAAAATTAACTTACGGTCTCGAGCTCGCCGACCTCGATCTCATCTTCGTGCCAATAGGCGAGAGAAAAAGGTACAAGGGACTTACTTAGCCAATCGTTCTCTGATTCTTCCGCTTTGGGTATTTGATTCGATTCGGCAATATCCACTTACTCTCGTTCTTCCCTTCTCGCCGCGGATAGATTATATCTATATCTTCTATCGAAACTTTTTGCGTTTTCTCTTCATCGTTCTACGCCGCGGTTGTCTGTATTTTCGTTTCTTTTCACCTTTGCTCCGAAGCCCGGAGGGCTCTGCTCTCCCTTCGCGGGGAGGAGGGCGCTCCCGCTTCTCCGCAGGGGCTTCTCTTTCACTTTCTTTTTCGTCGGGCGACTACTCTTTCAGTTCTCTCTTCATACACATGTATATATATATATATATATACATCTATCTGTAAACGTACTTTCTATCCAGTTGTACAGAAACGCTGCTCCAGCGAAGATAGAGAGAAGAAGGTTTGAGGCCGCCGGCACTTAGGAAATTGAAGCTTCCGTTTTGCTTCGCGAGTCTCTTCGTTTATATAGAAAGTCGAGGGAGGAATGACGTCGCGGATCGGTCATAGTTGATGCTCGGAGAACGGTATATGTGTTCTCAGTACCGACATAACTGTACATACGGCTGTATGTACAAAGGAGGACCGCGGAGAGAATCAAGTTTGGAAACTTAATATCCGGTTCCGGCAGTGGTGCCAGAAAGGAGCCAGATGAGATAATAGTAAACGACGAAGAGACAGTGGTGGAGCGGGCAGACGACAAAATAAGACGTGGACGAGAACGATGTTGAGCAGGGCGATGAAAAGCTTGCTGGAAAGTCTCGTCGGCATAATTGGGTTAGACGAAAATTATCGTGCTCTGGGGAAGAGTAGGGGAAGACCACCACGGCTCGGTGCTTCTCATCAACGAGATCCAATTTAGCAAAAAAATATGGTTATACAGATACATTATAGCGCGCGGGGCAGGGACGACCAGGAATGAGGGATGAGAGTCGAAAGGGAAAAGGATGAAGAGTTAGTTCTCGAAGATCTCGGCTAAGGTTGCGAGAATCATCGTCTTCAAAGACAAAGTAGAAGGAATCAAGAGAGCAAACGTAAAAAAAATAATAATGAAGAATATACACATTATAAGTTATAACACAGCAGGAAAAATGAACAAGTACCGAGGAAAGAAGGGAGCAAAAAGTAAAAGCGATGAAGGGTTGGTTGCTGAAGTCGGGAGCAGAGCTCGAATCTTCAAAGATGAAGAAGAAGCAAAGGGAGGCGATGAAGAAGATTGTGCTTATACTGTGCAAAGAATATAATAGTGTGCTCCGACGTCGTGGCCTCCAGCGGAGCTCACACAGCGGGAGGGCGCCTTCTCCCCCTCAGCCATGTAAACGTCCGGTGAAAGTAAATTTCGTCGTTCTCGGGAGGAAGAAGAAGAAGAAGAGGATGAAACTGGCGGCGGCGGCGGCGGGCTCAGCTGCGTCTTGTCTTCGTAAATTGCATTGGACGTCCGGTTTTAGTGCGCGACGACGACCGCGGCGGCTTGTACGGTCGGAGATACAAACACACACACACGCGTGCAACATAGGAAAGACGAGGGACCAGAGAGCTATATACGAGCTACAACACACCGAGGTGTAAAGAAGATCGTTCGCTGTTAAGTTTCCCTCAGCTCGTCTCTTCCACTGCTATACCCTCTACTATAATACCCTCCAGCCCCTGACGTGGATACAACGGCAAGCTGTGGCAGCTTGTTTCTTCTCCACGGTTTTTTCCCTTATTTTTTTTTTCCTTCCTCTTTGTTTACTCTCCCTAACCCCGTATCGTATCTCGTACTTACCTATTCTTCGGGTAGAATACGAGGATTTACAAACGCAAGAGACAGACAGCCAGACAGACACAGGTGGCGTTGAGGATGAAAAAGGGAGTACGTAGGTGGAATACCGTATGAGATAAATACTCGGGGAAGGATGTCGGGACGTTCCTGATACGAGGGATGCTGAAGGGACAAGAGATAGGACAAGCCTTTATTGGATTTTATTCGGTATAAGGTCGCGTTTTATTCCTGTTAGGCCAATTCTTTTTTTTTTTTTCTATTTCGGTACCTCGGTGTAGTTTGTGGGTGACAAGGTGCTTTCTCGAGGAGTTAGTTGATTTTTTATAAGTTTTTTGGTATCAAGACATAACAACTACCCGGTCGGTTACATTTATGGAAGCTTGGCAACAGGAAATTCGGAAAGCCACGAAGCGTGAACAGGGGAAGCTTGAGAAGGTTCGAGAGAGAAAGAGAGAGAGAGAGAGAGAGAGAGAGGGAGAGGGATCGGAGGGCGGAGTTGGAAATTTATTCAGGGTAATCGCGATAAGCTCGAACGTACGTGCAAGGGGCCAAAAGCCCCTCGGACACGGTACGTACATTTTCCAGGGATCCTTGGACGAGGCCAGAGGCTTGTTCGGTTTAGTACTCTCCTACAGAGTGAAGGTACGAGGAGGAGGAGGAGAAGAAGGAGGAGGAGGAGGAACGAAGGAAAGGTCCAAATCCGTGCGGTGGCTTCATCTCCCACAGTGCGGAAAGAAGAGGATTTTCGGTGAAGTGGAACTTGTGCTCGATATTCAACTTTACTCTGAAGTACCTTTCTTCGTTCTCCAGGAATTTAACGTAGCCGAGGTTAGACGGCCCTCAAGCCTGGTTTGATGCTCAATAGCCCAATGGGAAATCGTTTTTTATCCCAAATTCCTTTCAAGATTTAACGAACGCGGAAGATTTTCATGTGGAGCTTCCATCGGATCGGTAAAGGTGGAAGAAATGTTTCTCCGGCAACGAACAATGTCCCACCTAACTTTGGGCAAAACTGCTATCGGAGTCGATGCTATCGGACAAAGTGCAGTCACACGTGAGAGCATGCGTGATTGACTCGAAAGTACAAGATAAACTCACTTTATTCAACACCCATCAATGATCATCCTCCTTGAAACTCCGAGCTGAAAACACGATCCACGATCCGCGTGCTCCAAGAGATTCGCAGATCTTGGTGGCGTTGAGTATTGCCGGATGTTCTATCAGCCGCAGAGAGTACAACAGAGCGTCTCCGAGCATTGTACACAAATTCGAGATTTATCCAAGGCTAATGTCGATAAGCCGAGTTGATCGGGGCTGGTTGGGGGAGGATGCTGTCTCGCATCCTAGAGAAGCTTGCCGGGAACCCCTCGAACGGCTCGACGTTAGAGGTACACGGGAAATAGAGGCGCGGTCCCACAGGCGTGCGGAGGCACATAAATCGAAGAAGGGGCTCAGCTGCGCTCGAGACTGCATTAGATTTTCGGTTTAGTGCTATCCAGCCACTACTAGCCGGATAGCTGTAGCCAAAAGCGGATTTCCGCCGATGGAGCAGGGTCGAATATCCCGTCGGTCTATCGAGGCTACTTCGCGATACTGATGCCAATGTTTGTACCCCATAATATAAGTAATGTTTGCGCTCACGAGTGCAACACTGAAAGCAATATACCTAACCAGCCTCTCTCGGTATATATGTGGAGCTACTTTTGCGAGAAAGCTGAATAGAATTTTACTGTTGTACAAATACAAATAGAGAAAGCCGGACGGAGAGTGAGAAAGGCAAGTCGGAGAGTCGGCAGAACAAACAGAACGAACTGCGAATTCAGCGAGTTGAACAAGCAAAAACTTTCTCCCTCTCTCTTCTCCCCCCTCCCCCCCTCGCCTCTTTCTACTATAATACCCTCGGCCCGGTACTCGACGTGTAACATGCAGAGTACCGGAAAACGAGAAAACGACTCAGGCGAATGAGAAATGGTTTGCGGCGATCTCTAATGAGCTGGCCTCAAAGTACCCGGAATACCGCTCGCGTCCGTGAGTTCCCCTCTCGCCCCCTTCCTGCATTCCATATTCGTCAGATAATTAAGGTAGCTCGGGAATTTCTACAAGTTTTACGAGACACAAGACAATGGGCTGGATCGCTCGTCGGACTAAAAAATTAATCCAAAAGTCACTGCGTCTGAAAATTATACTTCGCTATTTGTTTTCTTTTCAAAATGTTATATGCCGACTTACAAAATTTGCTTCGCATTCCGAGATAGACAAAAAAATGTCCACGCATCATAATTTGAAGGCTCAAAATTTCAGTTCGTATTCCCTATGAGTCTTATTGTAATTTAAAAAATAATCTGTTTTTAGTCCGTTCCCCAGTGCTATGTATTTCTTTTACTGCTGTTCATCTTTAGATTGCTTACCCCGCGATAGTAAAAAATATCTCGACCCAGTATGCGGCTGAAAATGGCATCCTGATAATGTTCCGCGAATTCCAATCCACCGTCCTCTCCAATTTATCTCTGAGCTTCGAAATCTATCGACTCGCAAATGATACTGATGATAGGACAATCTGTTCGAATGCTCCAATTTCCTCCGGCCTCGGTCTCGTTCGCGGGCGAATAAATCGTTCACCCGTACCCTCTTTCCTCCCCGCAATCCCATGCAAAATTCCATTCCTTCTCCTCTGTCTCTATCGGAACTCCTCTCTGCCGGGTTTGCGGCACCCAGCTGTGCGACTTATTTTCCTAGATTGCATTGTCTAGTAACCGCCGCGGGGTTAGACCGTCCTACATCCACCGTTCTCTCGTCGAACGGGACGGTGTGGTGCGGAAAAAGCAGATGCGGTCGCAAATTTGTACATCACCGAAGCTCCTCGCTTTTCCTTCTCATCGTCAACCCAGGTACCCCAGTAGTTGCCTTCGCCTACAGTTCGCCCACGACACGCCGTGCGAGTGTTCGTGATCGAACGGTAATTGGACTTTACTAGTCTCTCTCTCTCTCTCTATCGGCCCTGGTGAATCTCTCTTCCTCGTTTCTCCGATTCTCTCTCGCTCCGTCTGGCCTCTCTAGTTCGAGGGAGAGAAAATGCGCGCCTCCGGCCAATGCCGAATGTCGGGGATCCCAGGGTACTGCGCAAGCAGCAGCTTTTGTTCAACCCCCACCGCCCCCCCCCCCCCTAATCGTGTACGTACTACCTTCCCACGATGTACACACGCGCGGTTTTATGTACATATATAGCAGACGTAAAACAGGGAGGGGTGGGGGTCACCCTCGATGTCCGGTAATTGGGCAAATGGGCAACGAGACGACGGGGCCGCGACTCCTAGAACTCGTTGCCAGCCACTCACGTCCACTCAGCCATGTATAACAACAACTACTAATACAGGTGGTCCATGCTCGGTCCATTCTACACACAGTCGCCAGAGTTGCGCGGGCAAGCACTACGGCATAATAATGCTTACGGGAGTTAAAACGCCAGGCACGACCTTGGGAGGCATGCAAACATCGTTTTCCACCCCCGCGGCTTCGAGCCGCCCCCCCCCCCTTCTCCAACTTGCCAAACTCGAATAGTCCAATATTTGCTCGTGATTAATTAAAGATAAATATGAGGGTAATGCATACCGGGTACCGGGATGCTGGGCGGCAGCGGCGACCGGTGGCAAACGGTGGCATTCAATTTTGTTGATGAGAGACAGAGAAAATGTGCAATCGGAAGGGGTGAGGGACGAGACGGGACGGGACTGGAATTAAAAAGGGGTAATTGAAATATCGATCTATCGAATCGCTAATTACTGACGATTGGAAATGTTCGCTTTCGATGTTGTTTTGTGGGTACAGTTAAATTTACCTCTTTCGAGCTTTCGAAGAAGAGTGGCGTGACTCTACTAGCCTCACTGCACTTCGAAGCGCAATTCTGCATCGATGGTACCTCGTTAAATGAGTATACGGCTTAAACGGCTCAATGGATCGTTAAAAAATTCATCGCGAATTCGTAATTATCTGATCACTGGACATATTGATTTTTAGTTTGCTTGTCACTAATGATTGAAGGATGCCTCGAGCCTCGCCGCTCTCCCCATTACTATATAATATTACACTGCAACGACACGTACAGTAGCAACTTAGCTAACGAAGAATCTATAGACCTCGGCCAATATATACTTCCATAGGCCGATGATATATCAGCTCTGCCCGAGTAGACATTTTCGAGCGTTACATCGGGGCCTAATACACATAACAGGGCCGCATCCAGACCCGCCAAAGTTTTCCACCAAAATAATCTGAACATAAAAACTGCATAGTTACTGCAAAACGCCATCAACAATATAACAAGATGGTTTAATAACTGAAGGTCACGAGCACTCCGTTATTGACACAGCAATCAGAGCGCCAAGCCTGGAGTCTCTTAGAAAACTAAACGACACAATGTTCCTGGAAAAATTGATTTCGGGCCGGATCGACTGCCCACTTCTACTGGGAAAGTTCTCACAATACAATCATTTCATGTCCCAACCTCTCGGACGATGGTCGATTCCCGATCGCCAACCCGGAGAATTTCATCGCAAACGAACTGGCCGAACTCCGGATCTTCGAAAAAACAATTGGCAAATTTGAAAAGCCGTGCGTGATGATATCCTTCGGTTCGAGTAAAAGCCAAAATAGGTTAACGAAACATAGTCAGAGAATATTTATCACCTGCTATTGGAAATGTACACAACTGCTCATTGTTCAACCACAAAATCAATCATCAATCTCCAAAAATCAGACTGTACAATGCTGAAATACCAGCAGACCTGCACGGTAAACACCTAGGAATAAATATCGAACACAAACTAAATTGTAACCATCGCTTACAACAATGTAAAAACAGAATCATACAAACAACCTCAGACTTCAGGAAAATTACATTCAAGCAAAGCGCTATAGGCATAAAACACTTAACAAAAATGTACAAATCTATCTGTCGGACAATGATAGAATACGGTCATCCTACCTTCATTAATTGCAAAGAAACAGCAATCGAGAAAATAAAAACTTCGGACACATCTCGAGTAGACGTTTTCGAGCTTCACGTCGGACTCTGATAGGGTCCTGATAAGGCCTCATCAGGCTCTTGTCAGGCCTGCTCAAGGCCTTATCAGGACCGGAAGTACCGCTCGATAATGTCTACTCCGGATGTGCCATTCGACGTCTGACACGTATCCGCCATCCTGATAATCCGCTTCACAACCCTCGCAATACCCTGCTATATGAAATTACCGGAATTACACTCATACGAACGAGAACCAGAAAACTTTCCAAATGATTGGCCGCGACCCAAACAGAAAATATCTAACTATTATGCATGCAACCCACACCGAACACAATACATACATTCCAACACTTAACACGTACAACTTACCAGCAACTCGAAAGAATGAGCAATGAAGAAATAAACACGTTTTTCATTTTAAGTACCAATACTTGAAATAATGTTAAAAAATAAAATGTTTACAGATGAAAAATCGTGACTGAAGACCTTCGGTCGATGACCAATTGGTAGCATAGATGCAATCTAAGTCAGTTACGTATCAAACACTGTTCCACGTTATGTACCGTCCATAAATTTATTACTCCTACTGATCGAAGGATAGGGAAATCACGCGTGACATGGCCATGGTATATCATACCAGTGAATTAGTTAGTCTTTAAAGGGGTTCAGTAAAAAAAAAACAGTTAATAAGTTATATTGCCTCGAAAGGTTCTGAATACATCACAAATCCATAATGAAAACTCGTTTCCCAACGTTTTACATTATTTTAAGTACCCTGACACTGGAATCTCAATTTTTTATTTTTTATTTTCATCAGAAAATTCCATGAGGAAGCAAAAAACTATATAGAATCACGATTGAAACGACGATTGAAAAGTTCCATACACTCGAAAGCCTCGATCCCTCTCGGGACGAGGGTTGAACGAGCAGCTGTACGCCCTTCTCGATAACCAGCGCCATATCACTCCGAATACACTCTCCGTATCGCGTTACACGCATGGGAATTCAAGGCGGAAGGAAAATAGATGATACAGCGTATGTCGCGAACTCCCGGGTAAAATCCAACCCACCGTTCCGAATATCGGTGTAATGCCTCGTTTCCCGCGATTCCCGTCGTGCAGAACCTATTCATACAGAAGCGCGCTAGGATTCGGAGTAACAGTAGCGACGTTTCACGTAGGAGTACGAAGCTATCTTCCTGAATATGTAGATTTTCAACGGGGCGAAATTAACTCGGTTACGACAGATTGCCCGTGAATAATTTCATCGCCTATTCAACGGTGTGATAACTTTGTTGGCATATGCTCATTGTCCCGAGGCCTGTTGGCTGCTTTCTCCATCGTCCCCTCTCTGTCGTCCTCACTCTCGCTGGCTCTCTTGCGCTCGGTTTCACCCTCGTCCCGACTGCAGCCGTTCCCTCTCTGGCATTCAAGACGCGAAGACCGAGGGTGGCCGGTATAGCTCGAGGTGAAAAGCACTCGTTACAAGCTACCCGGCGACTGTACGCGAAAAGCCCAGCCACCTTTTGAGCCCCCCCCCCCCTCCCCCCATTTGTTTGATCAAGCTTTCTATTCGCCTTACTCCTTCGTGCCTTTTTAATTTTTTTTTTTTATTTTTACGAGTTTCGACCCTCACTGCCGAGAAATTAAACACCTGTGCTCTCCGTACGGCTGTTATATGCAGGAAGCAATTGCTGCGGGGAAATGCGTCGCCGAGTATCCTACCTCGTTTTTAAGAAAAAAAAAAAGAGGGGAAAAAAGGTAGACAGGGGGATGAAAAAGCGAGGGAGAAGAAATTTGTTTAAGCACACAAAAAAAAAAAAGATAAAAATTGTCGGAGAAGAGGTTTAAATGAGGATGAAACTGAAACCAGCAATGGCCGGACGGTGCAAGACGGCGATGGGGGAGAAAATTTTGTTTTTACAGTCGATTAGGAAGTGCACCGCCTGGCGCTTTCTGTTTACTCGAGTTCCGGGTTCCAATTAAATAATGCAAATTGGTCGGAGCCATAGCGATTTTTTTTTACAGGCGCACGGAGACGATATTTCGATGTGCGCCGCGAGGCAAATTCATTCGTCGAACAGCGTCGGAAATCAAAATTACTCCGTAGAATTGAAAAGTTCGTCTAACCCCAGGATTTCGCGATCTATCGAGCGAAGAAAAATCTCCGATGGGCGCATTAGGGAACGGTTAACGTAATTACCGCAATAAAGAAAAAAAAAACACGGTCAGAAACGATTTCTGATAGATGGTCAGGGGCTTTTGGAAACGACGAGAGATAAAGAAAAGAAGGGACAAAAAAAAGCGGCAGCGAGCCAACGGGAATCGATGTCCGAGCTCTAGCCAAGTCATTCTCTTCCCGCGAGTCCTCGGTGTGTCTCGCGCTCATTCGCTACCCTTGATCCCCCCATTTGTTTGATCAAGCTCTCGGGAGCCGCGAATGGCATTAACCCCCCGCGGGCTTTACCTTACGGACTGTACTGTGTGTGTACAGAACGCTGTGTGCAGAACGAGGGTGCGAGAGAAATTCGTACCGGCCAGCGAACCTTTTTTACCAGCCTCTTTTTTCATACAACGATACCGCCGCTGTGTACCGCTGATGCTGCTCACCCCGCGAGAGGCACCGCTCACGGATTACCGGAATTTGCGATAATTCAGGCCGTCCAGCAGAAAAAGCGGGCGAGCTTTTTCTATAGACGGGAAGAGAGAAATATAGAATGGCGGTGGGGAAAAAAGAGATACAGAGACTTTATACTCAAAAACTGCGATGGGATGTACGCGGCGGAGGATTATTTTATGAATTATTTTATGAATATGATTGGAGGCTTTGCGCTAAAGCCTAGAATAGTCGCGTAGGTTTAGCGGCACCTTTTCAGCTTCCATATGGCCGACGACTGATAAAACAGACTTTTTGTTTATTTTCGTATATGCTTTTTTTAATTTTTGTTGTTTTTTCTATTTTATATTTCCGGCGGCCTCGGACGTCTGAGAACCGTGCTTAAGGTAATTATGAAGCGGTAGTGCGTTAATTTTTACGTACACACTACGAAGTGACTAATTTTTAAGCCTTCAAAGCACTATAATTGCGTATCTGCTAGCTTAATCGACGTACCGCATAATTACAAATATCGCGTATCACCGGAGGGTCGATATACACGTTAGGGAATTAAACTTTGACAAACTGCATTCTCAATTTCCAACGGATGATCTCGCTTTTGTTTTCCCTTCGAACATCCGCCTGCATCGACCCCGCGGCTTCGAAGTCACGAACGACAAAAGAAATATCGCGAAAAATTTCTATCGACAGAATCGCCAAATCGCTGCGTTTGGCAAACAATAGATAATAAAAATAAATAAAGTTTTCACTCCTGAATTTGCCCCGAATATTTTCACTCCGCCCAATATTCGCAAATTCGTTTCTCTCGCTTCACTGGTCTCGCTTAAAACGTTATTTTCCGAAGTGGAATAATCGAGTCACTTTTCTCATTCTTCGTAGCCGCAAGCTCTCCTCTCCCGTCAACCGTTATTCGTCTTCTTTCACCCGCTGCAATTTTCCTCTTACTTTTCCATCTCAATCTCGCATGAAACGATGGTGATGGAACCATAGTTTTTTTTGTCCTTTTTTTACAACAAGAACGACACGAGTTCGTCCATGAGTGAAGAACCACCAGAATCGTCCGGGCGACTGGTCGGTCTTCCGAGAATATTCAACTACTGGCCCTATCATCTGACCACCCGTATCGTCCCGTATATCGTCCTTGCATCGAAATCGCATAAATGAGAAAATTCTCCGGCAGCCGTGAAGCAGCTTTAACGCTGAGGCTTTCGGTGCCGCTCGAACATGCGGGCGTTTCCTCTTTGGTCGCGGCGCAATGTTCGGAGTCTCGTTGGCGAAGCGAACGAGAAACTCCGTTTATTACCGGCTAGCTGTGTTCGGTGAAAATCGCGTGCTTTCGTGCCGGTCTCTGTTGCCGCGGCTCTCGGCGTCGGGCTTGTACCGTACATGTACGTACATACCGGTCGCCCATACTATGTATATGCAACACACACGCGACGCCGACCGGATGAAATATTTGCTCTGGTAACCGCGCGCCCGCCTGCGCTGCAACACCGCGGCTGCAGTTGCAGCGGGATAGCGAGTAGTCATAGGGATGAGGGTTGCACGACGGGAACGCGTGTTCCTCGGCTCTTCCCTCTTTTTCTCTATTTCCTTCAGCGGCATCCACACTCTCTCTCATTCCTCTCACTTTCTCCATTTCTTTCTCTCGTCTGGTGCATCGCCGTGGGCTCGGAGTGTAGAAACGAGTACACCTATGTATTTTCCGTCTAGCCTCCGGGCAATAAGCTCTCGGATCTCTCGCTATTTTTATTTTTTATTTTTATTTTTTCCCCCCCCTGCCGTTTCTCGTCTTTTTTTCGCTCGCTCCCCTCTCACTCGTCCGTCGGCTGGTGTACCTGGCTCGAGGCGGTTTTTAAGGGCCCACGTCGGCCTCAAGCCCTCGCTCGATGATCCTCAGGACTGCGCTCCCCGAAGTCACGCTCTTCGCCACTTCGAGCCCCTCGAGGCTTGCAACGACAACGCTTCCCAGATCTTTCGTGCGCTGCTGTTTTTTCATGTCCTTTCGACTCGGGCCACTTGGACAGTCGGAAAGGCCATTTTTTTTTTTTTTTTCAGGGCAGAAAGGACCTTTTTTTATTCTCGCTGCCGGGAAAGAGGCATGCACTGGAGGCTCTCGCTTTGGTGAGAAGAGAACTTAACGATTTGTATACATGTGAGAACGGCGGGGATGTGGATGTGTGCTGTGCGGTCGAAGGAAGCCCGAGGCATTCGGACCCATGGAACGTTAGTTTCCGGTCCAGGCGACGTTTGTCAACGACGAGGGGGCGCCCGGACGGCGGAGGATGGGTTATTTCCTCGCACGCATCCCTCTCGCTTTACCTGTGTTTGCCGCGTGCGTGTGTATGTGTGTGGTTGTACGCGAGTGTGGATGTTCGTACGGCATTAGTGGAGAAAGGAGTAGCCGGGGAGTCGCCACAACGCCCTCACGTAACACATTTGCCCTCTGTAAATTACATTTCCCTCGGCTGCGAGAGCTGCAGGAAGTACAGAGGGCGCGGGAACCTATCCCGAGGCAAACTTTCCAACGCCCATTCGTCTCTGACCCTTTATTAGCGCTTGGACATTGGAAAATTAAAGTAATTAAAGGGGTGATACAATGAGAGGGAATGCTCCCGGTGGCGGGAAGGAAATACACAGTGGGTTTCGTGATTCGCCCGACGGTCGAAAGGTCGCGCGGGTTCTTTGATTAATTTGTTTCTTGATGGGGGAAGAAAAATCGATATTCCCGGAAGAAATTAAAAGCTTCCGAGGTTTTAGCTGCGCATTAACAACTCGCCGTTCGACGAAGACTGTGTGCTCGTGCGTTTGAAAAAATTATGAAATACAACTTACTTTTGGAGCCACCGAGGCAGTTCGTGAGGCCTACGAAATTATTGGTCGAATCAATTTTCCAACCCGCTGGTGGTTGGGCAACAGTCATTAAATTTAACGCTCCGAATACAATGTGATACAATGAGAGGGAATGCTCTCGGTGGCGGGAAGGAAATACACAGTGGGTTTCGTGATTCGCCCAACGGTCGATAGGTCGCGCGGGTTCTTTGATTAATTTGTTTCTTGATGGTGAAAGAAAACATTAGCGCATTAACAGCTCGCCGTTCGACGGAGATTGTGTGCTCGTATGATTGAAAAAATTATGAAATAGCACTTACTTTTTAAACCACCCAGGCAGTTCGTATGGCCTACGAAATAATTGATCGGATCAATTTTCTGACCCGCGGGTGGTTGGGCGGGTGGTTGGGCAACAATAATTTTAGTTTAAAGCCCCGAATCCTTATTGGTAGCACGCTTATCGAAAAATAGTATGTTATGCTACAAGGAAGGAAAGTGCGTTTTTTCACCGACTGTCAAGTTCGATGACCGAACGAAGCGAGAGCAGGAATTCACTGGAAGTGAAAATGCACTTCCTCCCTTATAGCATAAGCTTTTTTTTCCCAACTATGCTAAAAAGTGGCCATATTTCTATGCTCCACCGGTATAATCTTTAGTTGTAGGGCGGAGTTCAGGAATGTAGATTTCTGGGATAACCAGCTGGATTTTTTTGCAATTGTTTGCTATTTTTTATTATTATTTTTGTAATTTTTGCTCCCTCATAGAGGAAGCTTTTTTTATTTCCTACCGCTGAATCACTTTTCTGTCCGCTGAAGCACTTTTCTGTTCGCTAAATCACTTTTCTGCCCCCTAAAATCACTTTTGGGCCCGCCGAATCACTTTTTTTGTTTTCCACCCCCGTTACAGGCATGAAATAGGGCATTTTTAGCGCCGTCGGGAAAAAATGATAATAAATACTAAGTGACACTGTCGGCCAAAGTCCGTGCACATGCGCCAGCAAGAACTGTTCGGAACTTGCGGAATTTTGTAACATCCCAAGTTCGCTCCGAATTTGGAGCGAGATCAGCCGTAGTTAGGCTCACAGGCCAGGCTAACGGCCTAACCAATCTTGAATTCCCTGGCCATGGCTGTCCCAGGCGATCTTCAAGAAGGCAGCAGCAAGCAAGATCCTGCACTACGACTAGACTAAAACTTTATGCATAACCTTAGGAGCTTCCATATCGGTCACTCCTACGTTACGAATTGATTTTAATTTTTATTATGTACTTCTATCGAACTTTAAATCAAATTTTAAAGACAGTTTATATGCGTAAAAGAACATTTTACCCGTTAATTAATAAATAGATAAATGAAAATGAATTTCTACAAAATTCGTTTGAGGCAAGTTCGATCAGCGGGACAACTATTCCTCAATGGCTATTATGAACTGGGCCGCGATTCCACGAGATATTCGAAGATCGCTCCGAGGTACATTTCCCAAGGCCGTTTCCGGTCTCCATGCGAGAGCCATTTGTCAACAAGTAGGTAGTTCACGGAGGGTTTCTATTCATCCGCAACGAGCCTGCAGAGTGTCTGAGAAAGGGGGTGGGAGGGAGTAAGGCCATTGAATGCGCGAGGCTCCACGAATTCGTGTGCCAAATTCCATTTCCTAACGTCGATTTCGTCGTCGGGCAACGGCACGTGTATATAGCACGAAAGCCCGCTCGCTATCCGGGCATCGTCGATTCTCGTCGCGGAAACCCTCGAGAGGAAGAGGAAAAGCTCGAGAAGCACGGGACATCACGGAGGAGCCTTCCCCGAAATTCAGTCTGGAACTGGCTCTCTCCCTCTCCCGGGTTTCTCCCCGGCTTGTCTGATCGCCCGAGCGAAGTTGTGACGTCAACGTTCCGGTAGTCGCTCAGAGCGAGGTAAGTCGGGCCTTGAAGAATTCACGTCCACCTCGGAAAAACTCGGCTCCCGCCGAGCGTGTGACTGAGCGAGGGAAAGAGAATAAGGCGAAAGAGGGGCACCGAACGACGCAAACTGCGAGGCACATCAATTTTTCAACCTCCCAAGCCCCCAAGCACGATCACGCCCGCGTACGCTTTCAGGCACATTTTTTTTTCCTTTTTTGTCATTTTTTTTTTTTTTTCTTTTACCTTACGTAGGTGTGCAAAGTAAAACGGCACAGTTTTCGGCCATCCAGCAGACAGTCTATTAAGGGGGCTTGAAACTTAAAAGTATAAAATAAATGAAACTTTTTTTTACATGTTTCTTTTATGCATCTCGGAGATATGGATGCTTATTGCAGATGTAAATTAATCTTTGAAATGGAATTTTTACGACATCCTCGGAAGATTGATACTCTAAAAGGAGATGTTCTTTTGAAATTTTAATTCATCCCTCTCTGTCCAATATAATATTTTATTCTTTCAATCCGAACAAGTGTCGCTCCTCGGAGGCTCAAAATTCATTTGTAGATCTATTTTCTAGGTTCGATAAACACCGTTAAGTAAAAAATGATTAAAAAAAACTTAAGGAGGATCAACTATCACACGAAAGCCAACTTAAGGCCTCAATTTTTTTTTTTATATCCCAACTGAGCGACAAAAGTTCCACTTGCGCTTTTTTCCCAAGAAAGAAAAAATCCCTTTCACCCGTTCGAGACTAAAAGTCAAAGTGAAAACTGCAACTGCTTTGTCGTACACTTATTTATTTCACGAGCATCGTCTACGCATCTGAACAGCCAACGACTGTACCGTTTAAAGCACGTAGATTTTGTCGAAGGAATTTCCAAGCGGAGCGACGGAAGGAGGGAGGGGGGGAGAGCTTCTGCCGGGCTTATAACCCACCTAACGGTTCTAATCAATGTTGTATCCAGGAGCTCGGCGAAGCTTCTCGCGAGAGCCTCTTAAATTATGAAGCTATGGCAGAAGGCAGCCGGAGAAGCCCAGCGCGAAGTATATCTTTCGACGGGAAGCGGAGGTCTTCCTAGGTAGGATCTACCAAAGAACGAAGAGCGACGCGCAAAAGCCCACCCGTGTTTCGCTCGTGGTGGTAGTAACGGCAGCGTGTGCCGGATCCGTGCTCGGGGATGGTCGTTGTAGTAGTAACGGCAGCGTATGCCAAGACCACCCCGTGTTTCTGGTGAATTTTCCTCGCTCTCCCTCGGCCACGATGAATTTTTCACGGCACCGGTGAACCTCTGCATTTTTAAAGACAGACCACCTCCCGGACGTTCGTTCCCTTTTTCCTCCGTATCAAACGCCGTACCACCCGCGTATACCTTCCATTCTCTGACCTCGGGAGTTCCATTTCTTTTCTCCAGAATCTCTATTGTCGACATTACGGACGTTCCGCCGACCTTTTCCGACTCGACGGGCCCGGAACGTTGCGGAACGTACAGGGATATTTCGGAAAAAAAAAGAAGAAATCTCTTCCTCCCCCTTGACGGCTTGTTTAAACGGCTAGGGTGGAAACGAAGCTGAGCAATATATTCGTTTGTGATTCAATCGGCGTACGGAGGCCGTAACCCGGTTGGCTATTTGAACTTGGGGTCGAAGGAATTGTGCATTGAGCAACAATTAGTGATTTCTCTTTCAGGTAGTCCTTGCGAATAGTGTTCATGTCGCATAAGTTTCAGAGAAATTATAAGGAATTGGAGACATTTGTCAATGGTATAAAAATCTGAAAAAAACAAGCATATTAGAGGTGCTGAAAAGATTAATTTTGCAAAATAATAATTCCAAAATGTTATTAACAAATTCATGAAAGATAAAATTGTTCAACGAACCTTCCGGAAACCTAACTTTTTTTTTGTATGAAAATGATTCGTTCATTTTTCTGAATACGTATGAATTTCTTAAGTTTTTCAAATAAACTTTAAATTTTGGTGACTTTCTACACATTTTCCCCATATAAAAAAAAATGAAAGTACAATGTGAATTTAAAAATTTTTAAAAATTCATACGTATTCAGAAAAATGAACGAATCATTTTCATTAAAAAAGGTAGGTTTCCGGAAGATTCGTGGAACAATTTCATTTTTCATCAATTTGTTGATAACATTTTGAAATTATTATTATGTAAAATGAATCTTTTCAGCACCTTTAATATGCTTGATTTTTTCAGATTTTTATACCATTAGGAAGTGTCTGCAATTCCCCCTCGTATCTCTGAAACTTATGCGAAGTGAACACTATTACCAAGGACTTAAGTTATTGCGTTTAATCGGGTTTGATCATCTTGAGCCAATCGGCAAGATGCACGCTGAGAGAGGTCGATGGACATGTTATAGATTTTTATCTGAAAAAAAACGTGTCGCTGTCCAAAAGAAAAATCTTATTTCCATAAAAGATAGTTATATCAGGCGATACGAACGAAAATGTGATACATTTTATAAACGTCAATTCCGATGCAAATTGTGAAGAAAGTGGATACAATTAACTTTCGTCTCTACGTTTGGCTATTCAATTATTATCTCTTGTAAAAAATCCGACTTTCTGTGGCCTAAAGAAATAACAACATCAATTTTTCACCGTTTTTTTGAACAAATAAAAAGATGTACAAAAAAAAAGCCAATTGTGAAGCTTCGCTCGCCCCAACCTCGTTGAAATTCTTATTCGCGAAATCTCCGGAGCGTTAAAGGAATGCCTGGAAATCTTGCCGTTCGTCTTCTTTATGCGGTTTTTGGGAATATGACAAGGGAGAGAGAGAGAGAGCGAGCCGCGGGACAATGATATTACAGTCGTCGTTATGATTGAGTGGAGGTAAAATGAAACGTTATGCGGAGTTTGGGCACTGGAACGAGGACAGAGCGACGGGAGGGAGAGAGCATTGCTCATTTATCTCTCGAGCTTTCGATTCGACTTTGGCGAGGACGCAGAGACGACGAGGACGACTGTGAGAGAGCGGGACGACTCTGACAGGCTACGGGAAATTGCAAGGGCCGACCGTGGATCTCCCGTCGTCGGAAGATTTATTCATCATACTCGTCGTAACTCGATCCACTACTCTGGCGCTCTGGCTCTCTTCCTCCCGCGACTCTTCGGGGGCGGTCGGTACTATCCTGTACGAAGCGAGATCGTAAATATGCCGCGTTCACGACGCTTATAACATATATACCAAAAACCGTACGGGGCCGGAGCAGGTAGAGTTGCTACTACTGCAGTAACAGCATAACTCTGCCATATAAATATACGCAGCGTACATTAGGCATTCCACGTCAAGTTCCAACGGATTTTTCACGGGCAGAAAGCGTTCGTAAATTTTTCACAAAGTAGTTCCCAATATCGGGAGCATCGGAAAATTTCTTATTTATCTTTCAATTATAATCTTTTGTCGTACAAGCGCCGAAAAAGGTTCGAGCATTTAACGGATATTTCTCATACGCGAGCGACCTCAATTTCTTTTTAATTTTATTAATTTTTTTCTCTTATCATTTCAAACGAACCGTCGATCGTACGAGAAAGACTCAGGAACGTCAAATTTTTTCAATGTATTTTTTTAATGATTTTTTTCCCCCCAAGTTCCTCCGTATGTGAGACTAAATTTTCCGCCACTCTATTCTCCGCGCAAGACTCTAAATCTGATTACAATTCTCAGCTGTTAAGCATGGCTGAACGTTCTAATCTAGTAAATTGTTAGCCACTGTAATCTTTCTTATGTAAATACTTCTGCAACTTTACCTACATGGTCGATTTTTTTTCTACAATCTAAAAAGGGTTCGTCTCGTGAAAATCTAAATAAAATGAATAAATAAATAAATATATGAGAGTCCACATTGGGAGAATTTTTCAGTAAAAATAAAGCTATCATTTCTGTTCACAATTCTTTTCAATTCTTAAAAAAAAAAAAAAAAAATTTATCTACAATGTAAATAGAAATGTTCACGTTGGGGAATCGGTAAGTCGACTTGACACGAAATGTCTCGTGTCTGTCTTGCGATATGCCTACATGCGGTGGAAAAGCGCGGTACCGGAGCCGAGCTTATATTCAGTCCATCCATATTCTCACTTTTCTCTCGCCCTTTCCCATCCTCCGAAACTTTCGCTTTACGCTGAGGGAGTACGTTCTCCCGATCCCGCAGTCGAATATCCCCGAGGGCCTGTTGTTCTTTCTCTTTTCCTTCCCCAACCCAATGAATAAAGACAGCGAGCCATGGAAGAATAAGAGAAAAACTCAATAGGAGAAAGGAAAAGTTATATGCCGAGGAAAAGACGCAGAGAGCTCAGAGATCGATTACCATCTCCGAAGGTCGTCGTTGTCGTCACAGTCGTCGGTCCCTTATCTCAAAAGCCTTTTCCGTAACCCACGTTTCATCGATGTCCCGATATAATACCGCTTCGCCATACCCTGCCGAACCCGAACCGTCGGCTTTTACATGCCGACTATAACGTTATCGGCCATTCGACGACGTACTTTCGTTATTTCCGGTCTCTGTTGACGGGAGCGTGGCTACGAATTTCCGGTTGTAAGCGAATGACGTTGATGTTGATAAAACGAGTTGAAATTTGAGACGGTAAAAGGTCAGAGAGAAGGGAGGTTGGAATGGAAGAGGGAGAGTCGGTCCATCATTTCACTTTTCTCGAACACGGCCCGCGGCTACGGGAGCTTTTTGCTGCCAACGTTTCCTCGTTCGCTTCACCCCATCCCTGGCGAACCGACGGAACTCGTTTTTGTTCCTGTATTCGCGTAGTAAAATTCCTTTGAGCTGTCTCTCTGTCGGGCCGTATCTTCGCCGGTTTTTCGTTCACCTTTCGGGAAGTCGGGACGGCAGCAAAGAGTCCGGCGATCAAAGCGACAATTGTTTATCAGTACGGAGGGCGTCCCTGGTGATTAAATTCTTTCATCGTTCGATCCTCGACGATACGAAGCTCATTACTTTCTCTCGGAATCAATGCGGCGCACACAGGGCTGGTAGACGTTAATTATTTTTCGGCTTCAATTATATGCTCGTGGAAATTGAACGACGCTGCGAGAGGACAATACGATTCTTTGAACGCTCGATGCAAAGAACTCGGCGGTACGACGCTCGTTTCGTCTTCCGGTAGATTTTCCGTGAAAATTCGCCTCCGTACGTGAATTACTCACTTGGCTTCACTCGGGCCTCATTATCGCTCCTTTAAAAACGAATACCACGCAACGTGGTTGAGCGAGAAAAATCTTAAACAGTTCAGGCAAGACCTTGTATGTCCAAAGTAAGGAGCAAAATTCTTTCAAATTTCTTTCACTTCTCATGTACAGTTCAAATATCGCACTTACTCGTACGAACCGATTAAATAAAATCTAAACATATATATATATATATATATATATATATATATATATATTCATTATATATATATATATATATATAATGAATATATTTAAAAATAAAATTGATTTATATATTCTACATGAAAAGCATTATATAGAAACAGATGCAAAAAGTGGAAACTTATTGTCTGTAAATGAATAATAATAATAATATTTTAATACTGTATACTTTAATAGAGTCCATTGTAGTTGTACCTTTCTCGTCAACTTACTCTGGAACTTAATTAATTCCCCGAACAATTGTACGAAGCGAAAAGACATCCGATCCGACTTATAAAAAAAAAAAAACAAAAAAAGTTGTGCACTCCGGTGGACACGAAATGTTTGCTAAACCTACAAGCCAATTACAGTGCAGTTTTAATCCTACCGGAGTAAAAACTGTCCCTCTGACCGACAATGCCCCGCCGCCTTTTCCGCACTCCGTACAGATGTTCTCCCTCCATTCTCGAAATAAGAGACGATAAACCTAGCGGAGAGTCCGGGCCACTCAAATATCCGCGAAAAGCCGGAGTGCCGAGAGGGGGCTTGAAAACCGAAAGTCCGGGTGCTTCGACGCGCTTCCACTATTTTCAGCGCTGAGCTTTTTAGCCGGAAACCGGAGAAGGGAGGCCTTCCGCAGGAAAACTGCGTGAGCGTCGCTGTCTAGGGACGAACTCTCTCTCTCTCTATATATATATATATATAACATCCCTCTAACTCCGACTAGAGGCCCCGGCAGAACGGAGTTATTCGCGCGTTAAAAACACCGAGTAGAGTTAATTACTATCCGGCACACGCCGCGTGGCGAACCACGGCCACCCATGCGTGGGCTGGCAATATGGAAAGTACGATGAATTTTCTCGAGCGAGAAGTTTGATTAGGTTGGGTGGACTGACCGCGCTCGTTCGCTCGAGCTTGCTCCCGTGCTCGTGTGTTTCACTTCTCTCCTCTTGGCTCTATCTGCTCCGCTCACCAACCCTCGCACTCTCTCTCGTAGCGTCCCGGACACAACCAAGTATATTGCGTATTGATCGTTCTTTACTTGTTGCGCAGAGCAAACGCTCTACTCTCGCTGGCTCCTGCCGTACCAACCTGCCAAGGCTCTCTCCTGCTGCATGGACTCACCGCCCTTACGCTACTCTATGCTTCCGCCAGTGGCAACCCCTCTTTATCTATATATAATATATATATACACTATATATACTATATATAGATAATATGTATATGTGTGTACATAATCTATACACTGTATACCTATAACTTGTTCGGGGCTCCATTGCCCACTGTCTCATTCTCTCTATGGACAGATGTACTTAACGTCACGAATAGAAACAGGGAATGAGGATCCTCGCTTTCAATGTCTGCCTGTGTTGGGTAGTGCGGTTTTTTTTTTCTTTTCTTTTTCCTTCTTTACCATTGACATTTAATCCATTTCTATCTCTCGGCTTTGTCTTACTTTCTTTCTCCCGTAAGTTCTCCTTCCCGTTGATCCTGGAAATTGTAATTATTGATGCTGATAATTACGCGAGAGGGAAGAGAGCAATAATTGCACGTCAGACTCGGTGATGAGGGTACGCGCGGAGGTACATAAATCTTGTTAGACCGAACTGCCAGAATGAAATCGGTGCGGGATTATTGCTCAGCGACGATTAAACCACTCTGAAGGCTAATTTCGTTAATTTACTATCTGAAGGCTGTGCGGTCTCTTTTGTTATTGATTTATTGTAAATTACTTACTATTAAATTTGAAAAAAAAAAAAAACTGTGTATCAATGTTTCTCATCTTGTTCACGGTGCATTAAGTTCTTATCCGTGAACCGTTTAATTTAAATTAATTTACAGACATGCGTTGAAATTAATGCTCATTATCATAAATCAAGCTTCGCAAGTACGTTTGGTATGCAGATAAATTACTTTTACCTCCGTTGTGTATAATAATTTTGTAAAACAAAACAAACAAAAAATTCTACGATGCAATTCAGCAGCAATATTACAATATTAATTATTACCAGCATCTCGCCTGTAACTCGGCATTTAATTATTTTAATCTGCAAAAGCCCATTAACCCCTTAATGATAACTACACCGTAATTTTTAACTTAATCTCTCTTTCCCCCAGCTTACTCAACATGCTTAAGTTTAACGAGAAATCTTCGCACCCTGACAGCGACGACTCTTTGAGATACCTCCTAGATTGCCATTGTCCACAGAAGGCATAGCTGACGCGTCAGTAGTTAGGGGGGGGGGGGGGGGGGGCGAAACAGCCGCGCATTGACCGCGACTACGGTGCGAATGCCTGGATGCGTTGGCCTCGCCACCGCGAGTCCGCTGACTGCGGCTAACCATCAGATATCCCTACTACTTAGCGTCTGATCAATGCGTTCTCTCGCCACTAGCTGACCGGTGGCCGCGACGATTACATGTTCGGACTACTGGGGGGGGGGGGGGGGGGGGGGGGGGGGGGCCGCGCGCTGTGTCTCTGGCTGACCAGTGTGGAACACTACCACTTTGCGCGACCGTCCAACTCGGACAGGTTTAACATCGCTATACCACCACTTTGTGTGTCTCGCCGCGGATAGCGGCGACTAAACATACGCGATACGCGAACTCTGCCATCGGAGCTTCGGGGCTCTATCTGTGCCGTCAGGGGGGTAGTTCGCCTGTCTACGAGTTTAGCCCCTTTACCCACCCCCTCTCTCATCCCCCCCCCACCCCTCCGTTGGATATATTCTCCGATGGCTGGGAGAGAGCCCCATGGCGCCTCGTTCTCTTGTTCTCTACGTGTGCAACCCGGTCGCCTGTTTCACGACAGCCATTGTTCTGGCCCAACAGCTTTTCCACACACCGAACAAATATCGATCGGACCTATCGACTTGCCAGCAACCGGGATGAGAGCAGTCAGCGAGTCTGAGAGACAACGTCTATTCCTCGTCTCATCCTCTTTAGCTGTATTGATGTGTACATATATATATTTTTGTATATATATATATATATATGTATGTAGCTCTTTTGACTTCTATAGTATGGGATATCCGCCTTTTTCACCACAAAGCATCGTCCCTTTACGCTTCGCCTTCCACTCGCAGCATCCCTCCCTGAGCAAACCCTGCAGATAGCCCAGGCATTAGACTCTCAAGCTTAGGTAAACTTTATCGATTTCCGCCCTCCCCCTCGCCATCGTGTATACGGGGTTCGCTGACGAAGATTTAAAGAGCGGGAGCCAGAACCCGTCGGGCATGTGCCTCTCTCCGTCTGTTCCGGAAGAATAGGTTTTTTTTTTTTTTTTTTTTTCTCGCGCTTTTGAACGTTGCGGTTTGAAGGCGTGTGCTGCTATCTGCAAGCCCGTTCATCGGTTTATTTTGTTACGAGGAGACGGATGATGGCAATACATTTCTTTTTATGGTAATGGGTACAACATTTTTATCCGATCGTGAAGTTAGATCATCGGAAAATCCATCAGAAAACTTTTGTTCAAAGTTTAATGACTACCTCACTGATGTATCTCCCTACGTCACTATATATTATGCAAACAGAGAAAAAGTGGGAAATATGGACCGGTCCATATTTCATTGATTTACGTGTTAATCGGGGTGGTCCATATTCACCACGTTTACCCTAGGGCAAATGTGGGGAATACGGACCTCCTCGAATACCCTCGAATACCTCACCCTATTCAAACGGCACCTTTTAAACGTCACTGTCAACGACCGCCTTTCGCGAGATGTTTTTTAGATCGAAATATATACTTCTACGGGGTGGAAGATTAAGTTTTTGTAATTTGTTGTGGTAAACCCGAAATACATATTCTTATTTTGTTTTTAATTTGTATATAGGAAACTAAGAAATATCCAGTAGTGTGAATGTGTTGATAAAAATTATTTCGACCTTCCAAAAGTATAGATTTCAATCTCAAATTGAACCTCGCAAAAGATGGGCCCAAGTAAAAAATCATAAAAGGCACCGCATTCGACGCTAGTACCCAAAAAAAATTTGAGAACTTCTTTCTTTTTGGGTTTAAACGACGAATGTGGTATCTCTTAAGATTTTTTGCTTAGGGTTGTCGTTCGCGAGGTTTAATCTCAGATTAAAATCTATACTCTTGGAGGGTGGAAAGAATTTTTTTTCAACAAATTCACCATACTGGACATTTTTTAAGTTCTCTACATACACATTTTTAAATCGAAGTCGAAGTCGAATCGAAATCATTTTTTGTGTTTAATACAGAAAATGAGAAAAAGTTAAGCGCCCACCCCGTAGAACTATATATTTTGATCGATAATAAAATCAATAAAAGGCAGTCGCCGACAATTAAGTTTAAGAGTCGCCGCATTTTTTTGATGAAACGTCGGCGCCTCTTAGGATTTTTTTTTACACTGTAAAAATAACTTGTAAATTTAATGTACTGAAACTTGAAATTTACTAACATTACTTGCATTAATCGAACATTAATGGACTTTACTTGTAAAATAAAAATACCAGATATTAAAATTTTTATAAAATCTTTTGCTTGAAATTTACAAAAATTTTCATGAGAAATACAAATTTTACTGTTAAATTGCACCGCACGTGTGTTTGAAATTTCAGAAACCGTTTATGTAAAAAAAAAAGCTCCCAATACTGTACAGTAATTTTCAAACAAATTTTTTTTACAGTGTATCTACCGCCTTTCGCGAGGTTTAATTTGACATCGAAATCTGTACTTCAAAAAGGTATGATGAAAATTAAAAAAAAAAAAACGCCTTTTTCTGAAACCCCCCAGAATATATCGCCGAAGCATTGGAAATATCGCTCGTTCGCAGAGAGAGAGAGAGAGAGAGAGAGAGAGAGTATTTTTCCGGCAAGCGGATAGCTCGCGGCTCGCGACGAGGAGGAGAGAAGCGTCGGAGCGTTGCAGAGAGTCGGCGACTCGTGTACGCTTGAAATAATATTCGTCACACGAAGCTTCAGTATTTTATCTCGACGTTTTATCTCAACCGCGCTCGTGTCTCTCGGGCGTGCCTTGCGCAGGGCGAGCCCGGGTGCGGATGATGCTTGCGGCCGTGGAGTCGCGAGTTCTGCGTGCTCAAGTTACGAGCTGGATGTGCTCGGCCGCACGATGATCGTCATTTCCCGTTCCGCTCGCTCGAGAGTCTTCGCTCTCGTTCCGGCGCGCCACCCGCGTCTGTGGCTCTGTCTCGGACTGTCGCGTTCAAACCCCCTAGCGCGACAAAGATCGAGGGAGCCAACCCATGGAAAAACAATGCGGAATTGTGTACCGTATATATGTATCTCGCGTTTCCCGGGAGCGCGCGGTGAGAAGCTCTCACCGTGAAGCTCCAGGGGTGACGGAGCTCTTCGGAAAGGAACGAGACGAACGAAGAAAAACTGTATACAGCCGAGAGTACCCACTGTACGAGCGCGCGGGAAGAGGAGAGCAAAAACCGCGACTCCACCGCCGGCGAGAGTACGACGATTGAGTAGACGCCCGGACGATTCTTCGAGCACTCTCCGAGTTCTCTACTCAAACGTGACTGCGTCATTACATTTTTCATACGGCCCTGAAAACCCTCGGAACAATCTCGAGCCACGGTGCACAAGGCGTTCCAGGTCGGATCGACCAACGATGGTAAATTAAGGGAAAAAAAAAAACATTAACGTTTATCTGCAAGAATCAACAAAAATTCGTAGGGATTGCATTAGACGATGAACTCGAGAAAAATCGGTGGTGTCCGAACGAGAGAAAAAAATACATCTTTGTACATGGGAAAAAAACGTTTCGTAAAATAAGTGAAAAAACAATACATCTTTGCAGATAGGAAAAAATCATTTCGTAAAATGAGTGAAAAAATACGTCTTTGTAGATAGGAAAAAATCATTTCGTAAAATAAGTGAAAAGCTCGTTTGGTCAGGTTTGAATATACGAAACTGGCGTTTTGTTTTCCGTATCATTAAAAATGTTAGTTTGTACTTTTGTTTGTAAAACTAGTGACGGACGGTGCGATCGGAAAATTAACGAACTAAAAATTGTGGACGTTTGTGAACAATAAGTTGGTGTAAAAAGTACAAAACTTTTTTACTTTGTAATTGAAAGCAACTCGTCTCTCCGACGCCTGCTGCAGAATCAGCAGACAGCCTATGGACGCCCCATCGACCCCTTTGTTTATAACATGGACATAGAAGACCGTGGGCCTCACACGGAGAATCCAACAATCTCAAGTACTAGGAGGAGACGCCTAAAAAGTACAAACCTTTTTTACTTTGTAATTGAAAGCAACTCGTCTCTCCGGCGATCCTCTGTGGGCTTCACACGGAGGACCCAACAATCTCAAGTACTACTTAGGCGGAGACGCCTCGCATCGCTGAGCTAGCGAGGCATTCTACGAAGAGTCCCCAAAGCGTGCACATCTCGTCCCAATATTCGAACATGTATCTAATAATATACTTTGTCAACCAATATACAATTTTATATTGTCCACGGTTTCTTGCATAATGTGAAAAATTCGATCGAAACTCGTTCGCGGGAGCCTCCAAGAATTAAAAGAAGAAAGTTTCATTTAAAAAAACGTTTTCAGAAAACTTAGTGAATAACAAAGATAATTTTTTTTCTCACTGTTAGCGAAACTCATAATGACGTATTTGCAAAAAATTATATCGGCACATATCGAACCGTTAAAGGTGTACGGTTCGTTTGACACGCAGCGCCCCGTGCATCGGGATGAACTAAAAATTTATGCGGGAGTAGAAAAGCGACGGGGATAAAAAAAAAAAAAACTTGGTTTCGCAAAGCATATACTTAATATATCACGGAGACATTATGAGTGAAGGAAGTACCGGTATAAAGTGTCTCTCTATAAGTATACGATACTTCGGGTGTCCCGGTCGTATAACGCTTGAGCGTATTTCATGCCGGCTGCCTTTCGCCTCACTTTCCTATGATATTATTTCCGTTTTGCTCTCTCTCTCTCTCTCTCTCTCTCTCTCCCGCGATAACTTCGACCGGTTTATATATAACATCCGCAAAGTGTATATAGTTACAGGCGGTGTTTATGAAATCGGCGAAGCGTCGGGAGGCGCGCAGCGAAGCCGTCGCGAGAATTGAATTAATATCTATATTGTTGTGTGCGCTATAACCGTGCGGTATTATACTTTGATGGCATTAAGAGTCCGTTAAGTCTACTTTGCTGAAAGTTTTGCCTCGTCGTATGACGATGAGGCGACGCTCGAATAAACAGACGGTAAAATTGTCCCATTTTGTCATTTTTTTTTTGTTTTTTTTTTTTTTTAATCTACTTCTATCTCCCCGTATTCTTCCTCTTATTCTCCTTTTATCATTCCCGTTAGTTTTCCCCCGTTTTCGTTCACAGTTCTCGAGGTACGGCGCGCGGCATTTACGTACATAATGTATCCGTCGAAACGACGAACCGTCGACGGGTTATATAGAGGCGTAGCTGCAGCCAGTGCTGACGTAGCCGAGGCCGGAAGGAGTAGTTAAAATAAACATTGGACCGAGAACCGCACCCCCGTAACGGGTAGGAAGCGAGTGGTAAAATTGAGAGAAGCACCATCGACGTACCCTGCAGAAATCCTCTCTTCGCGCCTCCCCGCCGACAGATAATAGAAAAGTTCCGGCTCTGTCGACGTTGACGCGGAAGAAGGGGGGATGCTCTATCGACATATCCCTCTCCCACTGCTTCACCCTCCGCCTCTCGCTCCACCTCTCTACGTCCCTATCCCTGCGCGAAGCGGGAGGGATAGGGACGAAGGGACGAGGGGTGGGAGAAAGTCCCGAGAAAGAATGAGGGGAAAAACTCGATAGAATTCTGGAGAAGAGATAAAGAATTTATTGGCATTGTAGCTGATATACACTTGCGGGAGAGAAGAACCCCGTGCGAATATAGAAATATCGGGAGAAATGCAATTCCCGACGTTAGTGAAATTTCATATGAATTTTCATGTCGGATCCTCCCGACACACTTCGGGGCTGCATACTTCGCGATGTCAAATCTGTCCGAGGCAGAGAAATTTTTCTACCCGTTAAAATGGATTTTTCGACTTTTAGATACGATAAACGGGATGTTCGTAGCAGTTTTTTTTTTCCTCTCTCTCTCTCTGACGTCTGAGAAACGACACTTTCGAGGTCTCATTGTGAATTTTTATTCTATTTCATTTTATGCATTCTATTGTCGTTCGAGGGGTTCGACGATTGCAGAGGTGCAATTAATCGCTTAACTGAACGTAACGGAAGTGGCAATTTGGTGTATAATTGTTTATGAAATAATAGACGATAGAGTTAACGTCTCACAAGTCTGCGTCGACTACTTATGCCCGCCCTCGGAAATCTACATATTCCACCCTGCGGTACTCGTCTGCCTGCCAGCCTCCCCTAAAAGCCCGGCGCTTTGGTGTCTCGTCGGAAATATTGACGCGTCCACGGGACGCAGTAATTTTCCCTCACAACCCGAACGAATTATGGTCTCAACCTCGTCAATGCCGTGGAACACTCATCTTCGTGCATCATACTGGACGATGCACGTTCGTTGTAATAATGTACGAGGCCGATATCTCGGTGCCGAATAGCCACAAAACTGCCTGGTAGAAAATGTTTGCACACTCAACGGACATTTATTGTCCAAAAAATCCACAATTTTCTTTTATCGCTGATTTTTACAATCATTCTTGTCGTTAATTCCACAATATTTTTCATTTAAAAATATCGTTGCACGATGAAAAATGTTTTTGTTCTAAAACTGACAAAAACAAATTGTCGCCGAAGTTTGTGACCACAATAAGTTTGTCAAATGTACGAACGTTTTTTTTTTTTTTTTTTTTTTTTTAATTACGTATGGATAGACAAAACTGGTCGCGTCGGCCTTTTCACGGTCGGTCTCGCTGAAAGCCCGATGACAGAAACAAAATGGAACGGACAGAGAATTCACACATAGAGACAAAAAAGTTTCCTGCTCTCGACAGCGAATACCTCTTTTTTTTGTCATTTATTTAATATGTTTTTTTTTTTTTTTCGCATACAAAATCTCATTAAACTTTCGAGCTGAGAGAAAGCCACTTTGCAGACGGGCTGAACCGGTAGGACAGGTGCCTTTCGCAGCGGTACGCGAACGGTACAATGGGAAACGAAATAGCTTTGAGTACCGTTGGAGCGAAATGATCTTTGACCTCGATTAAACGTCGTCGGCCATCGGCTACCGCGGGCATTTTCCAACGATTGTGCCGGTGTACTCGAGCGTTTCATGCACCGGACCACCCGCTGACGAGCGAATAACGAAAATCTCAGTTTCATTTGTCTCGGATAGGGCCACCCACCGGCTGTACGATTCTCGATTAGCTTCCTCTCCGTATCTCCGTTTTTATTCCAAATAGCTGCGAGCTTTTTTTTCGCTCTCGTTCCGCAATAAAATAATAATAAAAAAAAAAAAAAAAAAAAAAGAATGTCTCTCGTCTACAAAGGGATTATTAATTTGTATGTTCCAGGATAAAATGCAATGACAGCAGGCGACCTATCATGAACTTTATAAGGCCGTTACGTGACGCCGTAGGATATCATCGTGTTACATATCATGAGATCGATAGAAGTATTTCTGATAGAAATCCTCGTCGCATCGGCGGCTCTGTGCGCCGAGGATACGATTAAGAACAATGTTACCGGTAAGTTTTGTACTTTGCCCTTTACGCGTGCATAAATCATCGAATATTATTACAACGAAGTTTGCTATAGAGGGGCTGGTTTACGACTGTGGGGGGGGGGGAGGGGTCATACCGGAAATTTGAGAACGTCGCGAGGGAACGTGCAACCGGCGAGGTGTATCCGGAAGTGTTCCGGAAGAGAATAAGCTTCGGACGGGTCAATGGATTTGCATCCTAAAGTGGCGTTCTCTCTCTCTCTCTCTCTCTCTCTCTCTCTCTCTGTACGCGACTCGCTTTCGTATTCCTCTCGTTTCAGCGATGACGAATGAACGGGGAAAGTTTCGAGCCGAAAGATTTATAGCCGTAACATAGGATCCGACTCGAATGCTCTCTCGCGCGTGCACCATGAATTGATGATTAGATTCGTTTTTTTTTTTTTTTTTTCATTCGAGTTTAATAAATGAAAAATAAAGTGGGGCGTAGGACGAGAAGAGGAGACGCGCCCTTCGCGCCGTTCTTCTCTTCTCATCGTGACTGGAATTTTTATTTTACACCTTCTCGCGAGTGAAACCCCGGGAGAAAGCTTCCTCGACGTCCTCGACGTCGTGTCGCGGGGTAATTGGATAACGTTGATAACGTTTTAGGCCAGTGTAAACTTCCCCTCGGTATGGAGGAGGGAAAAATACCGGATGACGCGATAACGGCATCCTCGAGTTACGAGATGAAGTCTGTCGGGCCTCAGAATGCGAGGTATGTATAACGGGAGAAATTTTGTGTAGGCATACAGTGTCTATAAAAAAATGCATAGTCTTCGAATCAACGTCATATACACAGTAAAAAATAATTTCGTAAAAACGGAATGGGAAATTTCGTAAAAATTATTTTGTTAAATGAGTGACAAACTTGTTTGTCACTTATTCGAACATACGAACCTGTCCCTTTATTTCCGGAGTTACTGACAATTTTACTTTGTACTTTTCTTTGTAAAACTAGAAAGTTAACAAATAAAAAATGGTGGACGTTTGTGGACAATAGTTTGTTGTAAAAAGTACAAATTTTTTTTTACTGTGTAGAGCGAGTGATTATTGGTCTGTGTATGAGGTAGCTTCGTTCGATGCAATCATCGGACAATCGGTCGACGAAATAATCGCATTCAAGATTGAACGCTGAACAAACATTCTCTTTGAAGATTTACTTATAAATTTCATAGTTTTCGAGATAAGAGTGAGTTAAGGTAGTCTTTGCGAATAGTGTTCGCATAGGTTTCAGAGAAATGAGTGGGAATTGCAAACACTTCTCGATGGCATAAAAATGTGAAAAAAATCAAGCTTACTAAAGGTGCTTAAAAGATTAATTTTGCATAACAATAATTCCAAGATGTCATTAACAAATTGATTGAAAAATAAAATTTATTCAACAAATCTCCCGGAAACTTAACTATGTTTTTTTATGAAAATGATTCGTTCACATTTCTGAATACGTATGAATTATGTCAGATCTTTGAATTCACTTTGATTTTTTTCTTATGTGGAAAAAATTTGGAGAAAGTCACAAAATTCAAAGTGAATTTAAAAATCGGAAAAAATTCATACGTATTCAGAAAGATGTACGAATCATTTTCATAAAAAAACAAAGTTACGTTTCCGGGGATTTGTTCAAAAATGTTTATTTTTTATCGATTTGTTAATGACATTTTCGAATTATTATTATGCAAAATTAATCTTTACAGCGTCTTTAATATGCTCAATTTTTTCAGATTTTCATACCATCCAGAAGTGTTTGCAATTCCCCCTCATTTCTCTGAAACTTATGCGAAGTGAACACTATTCGCAAGTACTGCCTTAAAGGCCATCGGTCAGAAGGCGCATGCGCGTGCCATTTACTGGCTGACCTCATCGGCTAAATACCTTCAACTGCGTCTAGCTCGATAACTAAGCATCCCACAAAATTTTTCCAAAGGGATAATCCTCCATAGTTTTTAAGCCTGAGTGTGATGATGCTATTTAATGCCTACATGTTGTATGCACTCTTAATATTTTGAATCAATGTGTCGACACTAATGCTGGATCGTGTCGTTGAAGAATACGTCAGGAGAAGAACGGAGGTGCGTGGTGTCCGAAGGCCCAGATCAGCAGCGACATTCGTGAGTACCTCGAAGTAGACCTGACGAAGGATCATCTGATAACTTGGACCGAGACACAGGGACGTTTCGGTAACGGTCAGGGTCAGGAATACGCCGAATCTTTCTTCCTCGAGTACTGGCGCGACTCCAAGTGGCATCCTTACAGAACGTTGAGGGGCGATCGGGTAAGGGCGATCCTGATATCAGACGATCGAAGATAATGCTTACAGTGTGTACGCCTCTCGAGTTAACTCCCTCGCATGTGTCAAAGGGGGGGGGGGGGAAAGAAGAAAGAAACAAACGCGAAATCAGATACAGAATGCCCGAGTGATATATAGAATAGAAGAGCTCGGGCGCGGCTGGCGGGGTTTATTTTTCAGTCGTGAATTTCCACTCGAACTGTACTGCAAAGCTTATCTTCTCTCTATCGGCTTCTCGATCGGAGGGGGATTTTGTTTTTCTCACTTTTGTAATACTTTAACGCGCAGATACTTCGTGGCAATAGCAACACGTACCTAGTGGTGCAGCAAAAGTTGGATCTGCCTTTCGTTGCTAGCAGAGTGCGATTCGTTCCCTACAGTCAGCATCCCCGAACGGTTTGCATGAGAGTCGAGATATTCGGATGTGTCTGGGATCGTGAGTATAATCGTGAACCAGGGAAGGGAAATGGTCCCTCGACGGGAGTTCATTCACGTCGATAATAAAATAGTGGCGGTATAAACTTCGAAGTGATAAATTTACAGAATTTCTTTTATTTTTCTGTTTTTTTTTTTTTTTTAACTTTACCACCAGAACGAATCACGAGGTACAAAGCCCCAAAGGGTGAAGTATTCGGTCCTGAGGGTGCAAACGCCGAAGATTTTTCTTACGACGGAACGGAAGAGGATGGCTTTCTCGTGGGCGGACTTGGTCAGCTAACGGACGGCATAATAGGCGAGGATCCTTACAGAATCGAATCAACGAGCTCGACCAGTTGGGTCGGCTGGACCGATCTCAATCCCATCGTCATAGTCTTCGAGTTTGCTGAGACTAGAGATTTCGAAAATTGCACTCTTCACGTGGCCAACGCTCCCGAACGAGGTATCGAGCCATTCTCTGTTATACGAGCTTGGTTCTCGCACGATGGAAAGCAGTATCAAACTGCCGAGGAGAAGGCGGAGTTCGTCGGTTCGATCAGATCGAGCATCGCCGTTCTATCGATCGACTTGCAATCGCGAAGTGGAAGATTCGTAAGGATTGAACTCGTCCCTAGATCAAAGTGGCTACTCCTCAGCGAAGTCACGTTCGAGAGCGGTAAGAATATCTTGCGTATATAATACGCCCTTTATACGAGGAGGTTTAGTGGAAACTCCGACAGAGAATGTGGGTGGTATTCAGAATAAAAAATTGAGCATACATTCCCTTTAAACAATTTCTCTAAAGTGCATAGCTCTCGAAATACGATCAGATAAAGCTTTGAGGCCGGCCATTCGGTAGATGGCGCGCGCATCGATCGACCTCATTGACCTTAGTACTTCAACCGCTCGTATCTCGAGAACTACGCACAGGACAGAGTTTTGACAAAGGAGAAATTTATTCGTATTTATAACCGTAATAAAATCATACAATTTTTTTCACCGATTTTTTGGCGCCTAAGGGTCGAATTGTAAGACATTAGTTTCAACTTAAGATCGCTCTTGAGATTCAACTTAAGATCGAAGTTTGCCCGGATCTTCATTGCGTGCTTACGAGCTATCTAAAGTTCGAACTTGACTTCATGATTAAGTTCGATCGTAAGTTCGAACTTAAGTTTGATCTTAAGTGTGATTTTAACTTAGAACTTAAGTGTGATCTTAAGTTCGACTTTAAGCACGAAAACTAGTTCGAACTAAGGTGCGGTCTTAAGATTTCAAGATCTTAAGTACGCAACGAAGTTCGGACCAAACTTTGATCTTCAGTTCGATCTCAAGTTCAAACTAATGTCTTAAAATTTGACCCTTTTAGTCACCTTACAAAATTAATTTAAATAATGCATTCGATGAATGAACAAGGGCAGTAATAGTTCATAATTACCGCCAGATCCAGCCCCGGGAAATTTATCGAACGAATTGCCAGAGCCCGGTCTCCATCCCCACCAGGCCAGCAACGAAACGGATGCGAACTTGGACACTGAGCGATCGAACTCAAGCTACAACGAGACAATCTTCGAGATCAATCCTAATCTAACGCCGGACGCGTTTCCCGTTAACAATTCGCAAACATACATCGGCCTTGTGAGCGGTGCCCTGATGGTTCTCGCACTCTTGCTCACCTGCACGATATTCCTAATGAAGTTACGAGGACGCAACAAAGTAGCCCTGTTGCAAAAGCACACGGCTCTGCTTTGCGGCTCGCCGGCTCCAGGCATAACGATTAATATGAAAGACATAAAGCTTGCGAATCCGATCGTCGTTAACGGACTGTCGCAGTCGAGACTGTCGATAAAGAGCAAAGGACTGTCGGGCGATTGCGCGACGATACGAAGCTGCGGGAACAATTCGGGCAACGAGTACGAACACTGCAGCGTTTACGAAAAAACGTACAAACTTTTTTCCGAAGAGAATTTAGCTTACGAGCAACATCCTTGCAAAAGCGAGTACACAGGTAAATCTTTACTGTTAAAACTGGGTTTTTCTTTTGGTTTTTATGCTGGGTCACGTACGTTAATTTACTTTTTGTCTGTTTGCGTTTTCTTTTCCTTTTTTATTTTTTTTTTAATCTACTTTTTAGATGTCACGGGTTTTTCGAGCGAGGGTAATCTCCAGGACGATAAAGTATTGGAGAGAATCGTGCAGACTCCATTCCCGGTTAAGCGACACGGCACGACTCAGACGACGAAATCCAATACCAAAGTCCACGAGGGATACTACGCGGCAACGGATATTCTGACGGTGAATTCCTAACGGAACTAGACGAGAGTGAAATTTTATCTCTCCGCCGATTAAGATAGCGAATCCGGTGTTGTATTTCGACTCATCGACGGTTTTTCGTTTCTTTTTTCTCCATGTTTTCTCCAGATCAAAAGACGAGAACAACACGCGGGTTTGAGCCTCTTCACGTCTCTTCACATCGATGAGTGTGCCCGTCTCGCCGACGCGCCGAACTCTTTAAATATTCAACAGATATCGAGGCACAGACTACGAATTCTCGACAAAATTGGCGAAGGAAGCTTTGGATTTGTAAGTTTTGTTTCAACCTTTTTCGATTTTTAAAATTATTTTTCTCTAATGCTTTGTTATATTAAAAAATCAGGTACATCTTTGCGAGGCTAAAGGAATTCAGAGTCCCGATCTCGGCACCACGAGAAGTCGTCAGGTCGTCATAGTGAGGTCTCTGTGGCGCGGTGTTACCGATTCATTGAAGTAAGCTTTTCTAATGCACTTTCTCGTCTCACTCAATGGCTTGAGGATAGAATTGCCCTTTTCGAACATTTTCAGGGGTATTAGCAGGATTTTGTTTTTTTAATTTGTGTATTTGTTGCGATGAAACTGAGTGAATATTTGTAATGATATCATTACATACTGCAGGCATTTTTTTGTTGTACAATATTGATTCCTTAAAAGCATGGGCAATACCACAGTCGGTTTTAAAAACTGTAATCAACTTTTCTCACGGATTCTGACATGTACGGTCAACAGAAAACTTTCATGGAAAGCCGAGATCATATCCGCTTTCGAGGGGACTTTTCTTTTGACCGTACATGCGAGAACTTATGAGAAAAATTGATTACAGTTTTTGATACCGACTGAGCCCGGGATGGGCGGGGAGGGAGGTGTTTCATATGGTCTTAAAGATAGTGCGAGCTGCGCTGTAGGACTACTGATTTACGACCTGGATAACGATGGCGACTGTTCTAATTATCTGAAAAAAAAAAACTCCAGGCATATTTATAAACATAAGACTAGTTTAAGACTCTATCACTTGAACTACGATCTTTTCTTACTTGACAAAACGGTGGCGCAATTTTGAAAAGTTTCAAATTTTTCATTTTTCTGTTAAACTCATTACTTCCCCACAAACCGTAATCTCCAAATTTGAAAGTTGTCGGTAGTCCGGACAATAGCGAGATGTGCTACTAATGGACCCTGCAAAGTCAATCTGTTCAGTGGTTGCTGAGACACTGCGGTCCTAAATTGCAAAAAGGCAGTTTCGAAAAAAAAACGCGTTTCAAGTTTTTTCTGCAATCTCGATGGTCATAATACACTGAGATAAAATTACATAGAAAAAGCAAAAACACCGACTTTTTAACATCAAAAATAGTTCCCAAGGGGAAGTCCTACATTTTATAGCTACGACAATGACAAAAAATCATGGTGGCAACCACAATTATAGTTTAACCAATTGAATGTATACTATCGGAAACTATCTATATAGACGATATACTAGGAAACTATTCGATATAGTAGGAAATTCTATCCTTTTTCTCTGTGTACGTTATTTTTGCAACTTACGCTTAATCAGCAATTCCGATGCCCTATTGTTGACCTCGCATCTCTAAGTGGAACTCGCATTCGGTGTTACTGGCCTCTCGTCGTGCATTTCTTGCTTGTTGAAACCCAATTGCCGAATTTCTATTAGCATGCTCCATGCGCTCATTGTCGCGTTTAGCTGCGCGAGACTGTGCACCTCGTTACCTAATGGAAAACCCATCGTTGACACCATTTGCAGCATCAAGGTGAATCCTCCATTGCAAAAACAAGTAGCTATATATGCGGCGACTTCAATGGAAGATAGTCCGCAATGCAGGTGTTTCGGTGCCATTTGTCGGGGTAGACGATTGTAGGGTTCATTGCTATTGTGCAATTGTAGGATTCATTGCTATTGTGCAATTGTAGGATTCATTGCTATTGTGCAATTGCAGGATTCATTGCTATTGTGCAATTGTAGGATTCATTGCTATTATGCAATTGTAGGATTCATTTCTATTATGCAATTGTAGGATTCATTGCGTGTTGGCGCCGAGGCATCTTTTCAACAACTCTTCTCTCGACAAATCCTCGTAGATTGGTCAAATAATTCTCAAAACTTTTCGGTAGAACTGCGGGTCGTGTTTCAACCTTCCCAGTTGAACTTAAGCTTCTGCTTTTTAATATTTGTACCAGCCCAAAGAACCTGACGGGCAATAATGATGTTCAGATTTTTCACGCCCGCTTTCTCAAACCTCGGTAACTCCGACAAGTTTGTCAATACGTCAACAATTCTTGAAAAGATTATTCTTCACGAAAGACAACTTCACGAGTGTACGAAAATTGAATAATCGAATCCAAATTCGGAAAAGGCGACTCTACCCTTAACCGAAATTAACTCAGGACTGGATTTTTTTTAATCGAATTGAAAAAAATTGTAAATTTTCTTCCAGAAAAGTCTTCATGAAGGACATGTACGTTCTGGCGGAGATAAGGGACATAAATATCGCCCGAATAATCGCCCTCGTCGAGGAGGAACCGTTCGGCGCGGTATTCGAGTATGGCGAACTCGGCGATCTTCCGACTTTCATGAGAGATCACGAAAAATCTAACAACGATATGCAACTGAGTTACGGATGCCTGCTGAATTTTGTAACACAAATTGCTTCGGGAATGAAGTATCTCGAGAGTCTGAACATACCGCATTGCGATCTCGCTGCAAGGTACGTGCATTAAAAATGTCGAAAAAGAGAAATTCAATTTACTTTGTGAATTTTAGCGAACTGTGGCGCTCAAGTGATACACGACAATTAAAAATATCCTAGCACGAAAACTTCTATGGAGAAGCAAAAACCCTAAAACTTGAAGAGAAAACTATTGTGCTCTATGAATTCACTGATAATTCGTACATTTCAGAAATTGCGTGGTGAACAAAAATCTCGTGATAAAGGTATCCGACCACGCGATGTACTGCAGCAAGTACGACGCGGAGTACTACGTTAACGAGTGTTACGCCAAGGTGCCCCTTCGTTGGATGGCGTGGGAGGCTGTTCTACTGGTCAGTTTGATTTTATGAAAGGCGTACAATCGACAAGATATAAGAATAGAAATGGATATTAAAATTTCGCGCGATATAATTAATTGAAGTACGAATTGAAGTAATTATTACGGTAGTCCTTGCAATTACTGTTGACTTCGCATAAGTTTCAGAGAAATTAGAGGGAATTGCAAACACTTCTGGATGGGATAAAAATTTGAAAAAAATCAAGCATATTAAATATGCCGCAAAGATTAATTTTGCATAATAATAATTCCAAAATGTTATTGACAAATTGATGAAAAATAAAATTGTTCAACAAATCTCCCGGAAATCTACCTTTTTTTAAATGAAAATGATTCGTTCAATTTTCTGAATACGTATGACGTTTTTTAGATTTTTAAATTCACTTTGAATTTTTCTTTTTTATATGTCAAAAATATGTAGAAAGTTATAAAATTCAAAGTGAATTTGAAAATATGAAAAAATGCATACGTATATAAAAAAATAAACGAATCATTTTCATTACAAAAAAAGATTAGGTTTCCCGAAGATTTGTTGAATCATTTTTTTTATCATCAATTTGTTAGTAACATTTTGCAATTATTATTATGTCAAATTAATCTTTTCAGCACCATTAATACCATCAAGAAGCGTTTGCAATTCACTCTCATGTCTCTGAAACGTATGTGAAGTGAACACTACGGGCACGGACTATCTTAGAATGTGCTAAGTTAAAAGTCGCTCTCAAAACTTCATTAAATTTCCGATATACCTATTTCTGTTTTAATAATATTTTCATAACAACAAATAAACCCATATAGATTGCAAAAAATCTGAACTTTAACCCGCGTCTCGACCCTTCCACTTCCACTAATGATAATAGATGAATTATTTATTTCCGTCAACCTTTTTTCAGGTTTTCAATTTGAAAAAATACTATTACGATTCTGACTTTCGGTCCTCATTAACCGTGATATTTTTTAGTTCACGATATGTTTTTTTCATTATCAGAGCAAGCGAAGCTGTCAGGCTGACGTATGGTCCTACGCAACGACGGTCTGGGAAGTGCTGACCCACTGCGAGGAGCTTCCGTTCTCGGACATGACCTCGGAACAGGTTCTGGAGAATTGCAGCAGGTGGTATCACGGCAAAGCGATGGATAGCAAGACCCAGCCCCGTGTACTTTCCCAGCCGCCCTCGTGCTCCAGGGATCTCTATCACATGATGACAAAGTGCTGGAGCAAACACGCCGAGGAGAGGCCCACTTTCGAGGAGATACATCTTTTTCTCAAAAGATTGGGCTTCGATTGAAAATTCGATAGCGTACGAATGGCGCTCGAGCGGCGTGGACCAAAAACTATTACAATCAGCTATGCAGCATCCTGTACATTATATGAGTGCCCCTTGCCCCTCCTACACCCCCCCCCCCTCGACGCCCCAATGAATCGAATAGAAAGATAGAGGTATTCATCGAAAAATATCAGCAACACGGAGACAAATTTGTAAGAATATTAAGACGTGAACATTTTCATCTTTTAATTGTTTATTTTTTTATGTATACGAAGTGTTCTTTACTGTGTACATAGTAATCTTTAAATCATCATTGTGGTCCACATTCATGCCCTATTTCAGCTCGAATCCAAGTTAAAAATTCGTCAAAATAAAATAATGCTTGGAACAAGTGTAATATACTGATATGACTGGAGTATTATTCTTGGTTCGAGAATTCTTTTATTTTGGTGTTGCAGTATTCTTTCGCATGCTTAATTGTTTATTTTCTGAGATTTTATCGTGTTAAGTAATGTATTGAGATTTTGAAAAAAAAAAAATTAATTTTTCATGTAAAATTCTGTCGGTGAAAAAAAAGAAAAACGAAAAAGTAAACGTGACACAAACCCCGAAGGGATGCTCTGGCCACTAACTTATGCTCAACTAGGTTTACCTTCATCCTGTAAGCGTGTAAAACGTAATATTACGACGATGACGATTATTATAAGTACGTAAGGGATTTTGATAATCGGTGTGTGTGTCAAAACGTTTATCTGTATCGAATAAATATCGATTGAAGAATAATACCGACAGACATATTCGAGAGGAGCTCGTTTCACCGGAGAAACTCGTTCCAAGTCTGTCAATTTCTCGTTAGAATCGTTCAATCAATATCGCAGCCTCGTAACAATGGTGTAAAATCTCGTCTCTTTGGAGTTCTTCTTTTCTTCTTTTTTTTGTTCAAAACTCTTATGCGATTTTACACTGTTGTTACAGGCGTCTCGTAAAAAAAGTAACGTAAATAAATGTCGAGTCAACTTCCGTTCAAAATATAAATATTAACGATCGCGAAAAAAAAAAACAAAAAAAAACATATTAAAATAATCGATGCGGCCGGATACTTCGTTCTTTGTATAGCGACGATGGATCATTGTTCCGGCTCGCTCGTTATTTCACACATCATATCCCTCGTTTGTGGTATTCATTTTTATTCCTTATTCGCACCTATCACTCGAATAACGTATATATATACATAAAAAAAAAAAAAAAAAATTGTATTATTGATAAGAAAAAATTATGACGAAAATACTATGAATATCATTGGCTAGTTAGTTAATGAGATCCGCATAGTATTTTTGATTTCGTAAGGATCGTAGGCGATAAACGAATGTATAAGAACGTACGATATTATAGTTAATGTAAGTGATCCTCTGTAAATTACCTTTAACGATAATTGGCGAACATCGGTGCATCACCCGCAACTCTGGAAAAAAAAAAGAAACAAAAACGCAAAGTTAATTTCAAACGAACTTGGCCGAGTTGAGTGTGTGTGCGCGAGTGTTAAAAATATCTGTATGTATACCAAAGAATATCGTTAGCCACGAAAAACTATTTTGTCGGAAAAATATCATACGAATGAAAAAAAAAAAAAAATAACAAAAAAATAAAACACATTTTATCACACTCCAAAAGTGCAATCTGATAGTAAAACAAATGACGAATAAAAAAAACGGAGTAAACGAACATTAATTGTTATATTAGAAACAAAAAAAGATTAACGATTAAGTGTGTGTACTACGAGGATAGTAAGAAAGCAACAATCTCTAGTCGATTGTGATACGAATGCGTGTGACGAAAAAAAAAGTCGAAACCAAAAAAATAACGAAATTTAATCATTTTCCTTGAATATGTAAGTATATCGGGAGGGTCTGTGCATATTTCTTCGACTCGATATTTGTGCTGTAAGAGCATGAAGGCGAAAAAAGAAAAAAAACTGAAAAAACACTCTCACATTATAATTATTAGCATCGCGCATTTGCTTTTTGCGGTGAGTCTGATTTTACTCTGTAGCCAAAAAAAAAGGAAAGAAAAGAAAAAAACGACAATCAATTTTTGGGAAATAAAGAAATATCACACAATGATTATATCGGCGATTGCGTATAATCCATGATGTGATAACGGTTGTTTGTTATTGTAATTATTGCTTCGTTAATACGCCGGTAATTGATTGATTTGTAGTTTGTACATAATTGATATACGCCGATTAATCGACAAATCAGCATCGCGCTATTGAGTTTTCAAGTAAAGCAGATGAGCGGGAGAAGTTGAAAAGAAAGAAAAAAAAGAAGATATTAGTTTGTATTATGAATTCCAAGTGATATTTATACACCGACCTTGAAGCATAAGTAGTATATCGATTTTTATCAAGAAAAAAAATGAATTCGTAGCTCTATACCTACACCTCATCGTATTCCATTAAAAATTATATTCTTAATATTTCCAGTGTTATAATCAATAAAAATTGTTATACTGTGTACTTCTGCATTTTTTTTTTTTATTGCTCCGTAATTATTCACACACTGCTAAGTTGATACTAGGCATAAAAAATGAATACATAGTTTTCTTCACATTTTATGAAGTCAAAGGTACGATATTCATTTCTTTGTGAAAATCTGCAATCGGCTGTTCCCAACGCTCCTCGAAATATACACCCAACAAAAACTTTGCATTTTTCCCCGTTTTCAAGGCCCATGGAAGATGATGGTCCACGTATAACTTTCTCTGCCTGCAAAATCAACATTTAGATTTTTTCCACCCTCTAGATGTTTTGCTTTTTTTCCAAGTACCTCGGCCGAAGTCTGAGAGCTCCGAAAATGGCACCGCTGAGACACATGGGCAATCGTGTTTGCAACGCTTCTACCCACTTGACGGTGACTTCGCCGAGCATCGTCGTCGGCATCAGAAGAACGGCGTGAAATATATCGTGTACTTCTCTGTATCGTTGCATCACATAGGCTAATTCGATATCGTCGACAAATTTAACATGATCTCTGGAGTCGGGTGTGACATTCTGCAAAAACAATTCAATATCTGAAGCTGCGAAGAATTTCATCTCTCAACATTGAATAATCTCATCGGTTATGGGAAAAAACGAGATTTCTTACATTAACGTCCAAAAAGTTGTGATACGTTTTGCCGAGGGTCCCCTCCGGTAAATTTTTCAGAGTCGACAATTGAACGGTCGAGCTATGTATACGTGGTCTTTCGGAGAGTATTCGCTGTCCCTCGTTCGACGATTTCATGCGATGAAGACAATGTGATAGCGCACTGCCTCCCGTAGTTTCACCCAAGCAGGCGATCATATCCGCCCGAAAAGGATCAGCCAGCGAAAGTGCAGCAGCACCTGCCGTGAGGACTGTGCGTTGCAGTTTCGACAATTGTACATGATGTTTGGCGAAGTCCTCGATGAAACCATCGCTCGAGTATCTTCGAACGGCGCATTTCCCTGAAAACCAATCGAGGATAATGACTTTAGACTACTATGCATTTTCATTGTCTATTAACATTTATTTTCTCGTTCTTTTTATATTTTTGTACAACCGGTAGACACACACGCGTACATTTGTGTAATCGAGGGACGCGCGGGTTTGTTTATATAATCGATTTAAAAATTAAAAAAAATTTTATACAATAATAAAAAATATGCTATGCAATTATTTGGCCTGAATGAAGAGCTTGCGCGGAATGCCTGCAGAGTCGGGTATCGAATAATTGATTGTAGAAGGAAAAAATCAATTATCCGGTTCGTCGAAACGATATGGATGGTGAATTTATTAACGAATGTCCGCGACTCCGATCGGCAAACTGCGCGTCCAGCTCTGCTTTGGTATCTACCGCGTATCAATACATTGTTTTTTCCTCTTCACTTTTCTTCGATATACGTTTAAATATCGTGCGCGTCGACTCGATTGAAAACTGTACTGGTCCCGATAAATGTATTCTTTATCTATAAAAAAAAAAGAAAAAAAAATCGATTCTCGCAATATTATTTACAAGTGTACAATGCGTAGGAACTATCAGATTCTAATCAGACATGGCACTAATTACACCCAATGTAATATTCCGCATCTCTTTCACTATTTCTTTTGTATCTACGTGTATCTATATATGTACATTAATAATAAAGATCTATATAATATATATATATATATATATCTCTGCGACGTACAGTTTTCAAGCGAGAATAAAAAATATCACACCGGCGATTGCAAAGAAAGTTACAATGGCACCAAATAATCATACGACTTCGATCTTTCCCGCCGGAATTTCTCTGACCGGCGAGTATTTAGCTTCGACATTGTCCTTTCTCCTGAACGTCACCCAAGTGTAAAGCAAACTGCCGGCCACGCTCAGATTGAGTCCAACGAAATTCAGCCAAGAGAATATGTAGTCGCCGCCGATGACCATTCCCAGGTAGGTGACACAGATATTCTTAAGACATCCGATTATGGTGGTGGTGAGAGCAGAATTGTGAAGAGTACACAGTATAACGCTGTACGACAGTACGAATCCCATTACGCAAGAGAGAGCGAATTGAATTATGAACATGAAGTTTGTCCAGTCCCTGAAATTCCTAGTTTTTTCTATGTCCCCGGTGTACCACGCTATGGCAAAAGCGGGCGTTATCATGAAGAGTGAGTTGTAATACATGAGGCCGTATTTGCCAAGCTCCTTGGAATCCAACTTTTTTTTCATGTAAACCCCGTTGGCGGCGGTAAATATATCGCTGAGCAGAATGAAAATGTATCCCTCGAGATTAAATGCAAGGTCGTTGGAGGCTGCGACGATAGCGCCGAGGACCATCGTGTAGACGCTGAGCTGTATGGACGTGCGGGCTTTGACGCCTAGTATGTAAAATTCCGCTATCATCGTCATCAGTATGCTGAAACGTCTGAGAGCCGTGAACATCGGCAGACTCAGCTGTTTGGTGCCGCCGAGACCGAATATCATGTTGCCAATGTAGATCATCGGCAGAGGCCATATCTTAACGAAAGTCGATTTTTCGAGATTTGGAAAATCGACGATACGGAGCTTCTTGGCGACGAACAATACAACTATCGTCGCCAACATTTGTCCGAGTCCCAATACTTGAAAGGACGGAAAGTTGTAGGAGGTGAGCACTGTTTTGTTCACTAGAGTTATGAGAAGCGACGAGACGCCGTAGAACAGAGCCGAACTTACGCGCAAGGCGTTCTGATGATTGACCAATACGTTCAGTAACATTTTTGTTACGCGAGTTAATTCAGTTAGCTGTGTATCGTCGTTATATTATTCTTAATAATTATACGATAATACGATAATTTCATCGCCGCGCTGCACGGATATGACATGATGACGCGTCAACGTCGACGGGGAGAGAAAGACGGTTATGTTTGCTCTGGATTTAACGTACATGCTGATAAAGTTATCGTCCTCGGTGGCCTCATGACGATTGCGAGCCGATTCCTCGCGCGCGACCACACACGTGTGTGCGCTGGATCGCTCGATTTTCAACCCGACAATTTCGGAGAGATAAGTTTCACGTGATGGGGGAGAGAGATGAACGAAAAATCACGTCCTCGACGCTAGGATTGCGGACGTCTACTGCTGGCCACTCGACAGCCTCTCGTAACACGGAAGCGATTTTTTCATTTATCGGATTCTCGGGTGAAACACCGTAGAGAGAGATACGACTAATTATTACGCAATTCTTGTTTTTTTTTTTTTACTGGCCTATACGAGGTAAATGGTACGGGATAGTATTTTACCCTCGGGCATACGATCGCCCCTACGAAGGTATATCTATATCTATCATGATCTATCGCGAGTGTGCATACGCGCGACGAGGATGCCGCATGGACTTAAGCGTGTGTGTTGTTGTTTTTTTTGTTTGTTTTTTTTTTATCTTGTTTACTCACCGTCGCTGAATTCTCACGAAGAGGCTCGGGGATCGAAGATTGACGTTCTGATGCGTCTGCGGGCCACAAAACTTCACCGATTCAATGTTACCCTCACTTCGGAAAGCTATTGTTATTAACGTTCCCTTTGGACGCCATAGCCTTTAACCCGCACTGACGCGAAACATTTGAATAGTTCTAGAAACATCAAATTCGCGACGCCATTGGCTACTCGAACGCAAATACCCAATCCTCGTTCCCTCCTCCGCCACTTCGCCCTATGAAATGTAATGCAAAAATGGCTTGAAGTTATTTTCAATGTATAATCCACATTTTATCCCACAATAATGTATCAAACATAGATGCTTTACAACTATTGGTTAATCGTGTGCGATAACTATTGCGCCAAAATTACACGTTGCTACATTAATGCGAGTGCGCTATAATATTTCTTGTGAGCGCCCGGCTCCAGCGATTGATATAAGTACCAATAATAATAAAAAAAAACAAAAAAACAAAAAAAATATATAAATGAGAAAAAATTAATGGATATTTAAAAAAGGAAAATAATTTTCGGTTGTGGCGGTTTCGGCGTCTAGTGCATTGTTTGCGTTGCGGGGGGAAAAGCGCAGACTCATTCGTTTAGCCCTTCTTTGCATCTATGTTCTGATCTGTGCGTCTCGCTTTTTTTTCTTATGTTTGTATCTGTCGCGCGGATGGTGACCTTGCTTTCTTCTGGTAGCTCGTTGAAGATCTTTTATATATGTTTGTGCTATGTATTATGTATATGTTCGAATATTACATGCCTCATGTTTCCGATTCAACACTCGTAACTTCTGCGAATGAAGTTATACCGGTAAATAAATTGAAATTACTATTTTTCATTTTGTTGTATTAAGGGAGTAAAACTCCTTTACACAGAACTCAAAGATGTGAAGCGAAAACACGAGGCTAATAAAATTTGATTATACAATACTACACAATGCACAATACCGGCTAACATTTTTCGTTTACAAAAACAACATCAAATATACATAAATATAAAAGGAAGACCTTAGGAAAGCCCAAAGAAAAACCTAATGATCCAACAGACCGATTTCCCTTTGTCGAGGCTACTCTTCCTTATTTCTACACATATCTTAAGATCACTCCGTTCGCCTTACAAACGGACGCGGTACTCCCGCGCCGCTCACGATCTTTACTGACCTTCATGGCGAAATGTTATTAATCGAGTGCAAAGTTATTTCTGTTAGAAATTATGCATCTTACAAGCGAGTCATCTGTTTGTCAACGTCAGCCGCATCGTTTATCTCCCGAAAATACTCGAATTTCCGCGTATTTTTTGGATTGTCGGTACCGTCAAAAAAAAATAAATTTCTTTTTCGATTCAATACCATCGATGACCGTTACCCTCCGGTATTGCGAACAAAGCGTCACAACGGTCGGACCGTTGGAGATATTCCGTGTCTTACAGCAAAATAACAACTTTGATTCTTCCTAACCTGTGTCTACGAGCCCTTGAACGCTTTATCACCTTCAAAAATATTCGAAGAACGACCCATTTCCGCGGTTTCTCGAATCTTCCTACACAGCTTTGCGCCGGTTATACGCATTCGTCCGTGATCTACACACGCGTCGCGAAGGTGAACTAAAACACGTGGCCGTCCAGTTTTCCGTCAGTCATGACGCTGAGTCGCGGATTGGCTTCGCCCGATGTAAAATTCTCCCCTGTCCAACGCGAGCGCCAATAACACTCTACTTGTGACACTGGATAGAGTTTCACACAAAATTAATATCATGGGAAATTTCGCGATCTGTAATCAGTAACAAAACACGTAATCAACCTTTTTTCACCAAAAGTCTCTTCAACAGTTGACAGAAAAAGTTGATTGCAGTTTTCGATACCGACCGTAGGCTGGACGAGGTTCCACGTACTCTCGCACGCCGAGCGTGTGTCGCGTTTTCCCGCCAATCGCGGCTCTCCTAGCATCAGCGCCACCGCTGTAGCGTTGCCAATTAAAATTTCGAATTTCAAGTTCCTCCCCATGGCATAACGCCCAACGGTCTGCGATGCTCGTGGATGTTGTTGCCTGCTTATACTTGTTTATCGGGCGGTCCAGTAACTCTTGCCTCGAATAACAGTGATCCGCGGGAAGCCTTCGATTCGCCGCCTCGAGGATACGAAACCGGTAAGTCTTCTGCTTGCGATGAAAATAAAATCTAACTGAAAACAAGTCTCGAAATTTTATCGTCGTGTTTATGGCACGCTGGAAACTGTCACTCCGATCGTGGGGGTCTCCGTTCTAACTCTCCGTGTGGCGTGTTTCAGTCGAGACAACGAGAAACGACGAACACCACGATGGTCTTCAACAAGCGAGATCTCGAGAAAGCATTTTCGCCGAACAAAGTACGGAGATTCGCAAAGAAGCCGGTCGGCGTTACGACGTTCAAACCAAGCACCAGTGGAAGTACGTCGGACGCGCTCCAAGGCGATGGCAATGCTCAGACGAGCATCCGCGTCATCGTCCGCGTTCGTCCGCACAACGATAAGGAGTCTCAGGAGAACTACAGAACGGTCATCAAAGTGGTGGACGACAGGATGCTGATATTCGATCCCAAGGAGGAGGAGAATCCTTTCTACTATCGCGGCGTAGCTCAGAAGGGCAGGGATCTCTTGAAGAAACCTAACAAAGAGCTGCAATTTATGTTCGACAGAGTCTTCGACGCGAGCTGCACCAACGAGCAAGTTTTCGAGGGTACGACGAAGGAAGTCATATCGAGTTTGCTGGACGGCTACAACTGTTCGGTCTTCGCTTACGGCGCCACCGGCGCTGGAAAGACCCATACCATGCTAGGACGCGAGGGAGATCCCGGTATAACTTTTAGGACCATGTCCGAACTCTTCGCTCAGATAAAAGCTCAGGAGGAACACAGAGAATTCAATCTCGGAGTAACTTATCTCGAGGTTTACAACGAGAACGTCTGTGATTTGTTGAACAAATCAGGTCCACTGGCGATCCGCGACGACGGGCGACACGGAATTATCGTCGCCGGGCTGAAGATAATAACGATAAACAGCCCGGACGAGCTGCTGACACTCCTGGCACGCGGCAACAAAAATCGGACGCAGCATCCGACTGACGCCAACGAGGAGAGCAGCCGTAGTCATGCGGTTTTTCAAGTTTATGTTAATATAACAAACAAACTTGACGGGCAGATGAAGCACGTGAAATTGTCGATGATAGATCTGGCGGGATCGGAGAGAGCTTCTGCTACTGGCTGCAAAGGCGCGAGATTCAAGGAGGGAGCCAATATTAACAAATCTCTACTCGCTCTCGGTAACTGTATAAACAATCTGGCCGACGGTATAAAGCACATACCGTACAGAGACTCGAAGCTCACGCGCCTGCTCAAGGACTCTCTCGGCGGCAATTGTCACACCGTTATGATCGCCAATGTCGGACCGTCGAGTCTCAGTTTCGAAGACACCTACAACACACTTCGTTACGCCAATAGAGCAAAGAAAATAAAACTTAACGTCAAGAAGAATATAATATCGTGCCAGATGCACGTTACCGGATACATAAAGATGGTCGAGGAGCTGAAGAAGGAGATAAATATGCAGAAAGCAAAGATCCTGCAGCTCGAGAGCAGATGCGTCGATGGAAATGTCTCGTCGCCGGAATCGAGAGACTCGAGGTTCGACGAGAACGACAAGGATTTCACGGATATGTGCGAGAGGATGATCGATCTTTACAGAACGAAGGGACAGCTCAACGAGAAAGTTCTGGCTCTTCAGAGCAGCGACAAGATTCTTTGCTGCAGAATTCAGTACAAGATCGCGGCAGACAAGAGGCTGCAGAATCTCACAGCGACGGTCAATGCGATGTCCACGGAGGAGCAGAACGCTAGCGGTAAATCGCGAGTCAACAAATCTATGCTCTACTTCAAGCGTCAGCGAGAGATCGTGAAGATCCAGATGGATGCCGCCTGGACGGAGCTTAAATCGATCGAGACTCAGATCGAAGCTCTGAATGTCGCGCTGAAGACGAAGAAATTCGCGGATAAATTGCGCGACAAGTGTGCTCTGGAATTAAGCGAGATTGAAAAAACGCGTTTACAACAGCAATACGAGCACGCGAGAAAAATCAGCAGTCTTCAGCAATGCGAGATGCAGTCGGTAGATACAATAGTCACGACTATGAGTTCGACTCTGCAACATTACTACAACTTGATGCGCGGCTTCGGCAATATGACCGATAAGATGAGGCAAGAGTTCAAGCAACTCGTCAAATCCCTCGAAGGTGTTCGCAACATAAAATGGGCCGACTCCGAGACGGAGAAATATTCCGACGATTTTTATACCTTGACTTGTCTCAGTACGCAGGAATTGGACGATCCGTTGAACAGCGAGATGCCTATATACTTCGCGGCTTATCTGGACGAAGATGATTCTCCGAAAAACGAACCGAAAGTTTCGAATCTTTTGAGCGCAACCTTCGATGGAACGCCGGTCCGCGATCCGGAGCCTCAAGCGGTCGCGCCCGGTTCTTTGAACTCGACTATCACCTTGGACGAAGAATCGGCGAGCATCGCGACTTCGGAGAACGTCGAAGAGATCACCGCGAACATCGAGACGATAAAGGCAAATCGATTGAACAACACTTTCAATCTGATGGAAACGAAGTCTAAGAAACGAACTCTCACGGACAAAAATCAATCGAGCAATCGAACGCCGGTCAAAGTGGCGAAGAAAATATCACCGAGGCCAAGATTGCCAGCGAATTCAATTGTGGCGACGACTGGCAAAGAGAACAAAATCGTCCACAAGCCCTCGTCGGTTATGAGCGCCAAGAGCATCGCTATTCTCAACAAATTGAAGACTGATAGACTAAAGCTGTTGCCGCAACTTTCCAACGCGAATCTCGACAGCGGAACTGGCGATGGCAGTCTTTGCAACAAAGTTGTGAGAGTCAAGGAGCGCCGTGGATTGAACGGGACGCATCCCTATCAGAAAGGAAACACGAAACCAAAGTGAGTTACGACATAAATTCAACGAAATTCAACATGGGACGAAATATAGTTTTGTAAAATTATCTCGGCACATAAAGGGTCGCATTAATTTATACGTTAAAAAGAAAACATTGTGATCGCATCACGTATTACGAATAGCATATCTATCGCTTCGTTCGATAAACGTTACAACAATCTAAGCGCAGGGAACAACGATGCGTACGAGAGTTACCATTTGAACGCACGTTGAGAAAAAAAAAAATCGGCTTGAAAAAAAGTTTTCATTAATTTAAAAAATTACAAAGATTCGAATATTTCATTTTCAGACATGTCCCGCCCATGCCATCGTCTAGAGTACCGTGGTAGGAAATAATTGAACGCCGCTATAGGAGATAGAATTTATACATTTGAAATGTTATTCGACCCGTGTATATAATAATATATGATGGAGTTACGATATTGCTGCTGACAGAACTGAATAACAGCGTAGAATTGCACGACGACGAATTACCTTAGAATATATTTTTATTTTACTTTTTTTCGGACTCCACCGCTTTATAACAAATACTTGCCCGGTGATGCGTCTCGAGACTGCCATAATGTTACATTTCAGTACTTTTGGATTATTACATTATACTGACTCAAAATTGCTCCAAGTGTGAGTCGGTTATAAAATTACTAATATATACATACCATTTAGAAACACTAATAAGAGTCGGAACTTCAACTTGTGTCGCTCGTAAGGCACTCAAAATGATACGATTAATATTTTTTTGTACGTGTAAACGTGCAGCAGGCTTAACGAGATTGCACTAGGAAATGGATATGTAATTTGTTTCACAAAATAGATTTATATAGATATATTTTTAACAAAAAATGAAAAGGCACTGCAAGAATGAGCAGTAATATTAGATTTTGTATTTTTATAGAAATTAATGCTTTGTAATTGTTTTTTTTTTTTTTTTTAAGATAGCGATAAAAGTATTTATGTACCTAACCGACGATTTCATGATATACTTCGACAATCCTGCATCGGGGCTCAGCGTAGAGTTTTGACGCTACTCTTCTGGTCTTTCAGGGCTACGGTGTTGCTAAGAATATCCTGAAACGAATATAAGCATTTCGATATTACGTAAAAAAATGTAAAATATAAAACTTACGTATTCGTCCAAAGCGCGTAGAACGAGTTTCACAGAATCCGTGAGTTCGCGATCACCGGAAACTTGACGATTGCCAATGATCGATGGAAACATTGATCGCGAACGATCGAACAGAGACGCGAAGGAGTGCAGCAAGAATGCGAGGAAAGCTAGAGAAGCGAGCACGCTCACAGTGTCGATTGCTCTGAAAATCGCGGGAAAGGAAAAATTCTTAGCAAAGTCCATTACGTCGGCGAAATTTTCTGGGATTTTATACAAAAAAAAAAATTTATATATTTATATAGTAAAAATTTATGAGAAAAATAAAGATGATGGAAAAAAACTTACGGGAAGATCGCTGGGGACACCGGACTAATGGGATACCCGCCGTAGTAGCTGCGAGCCGCCAAGCCTGTTTCACCTTTGCTCCGATAATCCGGCGCGGGATTCAGCATCGGTTCACGGGGTTTTCTATCGGCCATGAAACGCTCTACGAATCGACAGATTGGCAGATTCCTGCATGTTGGTAAATCGTGCAAAACTGTTGCGAGAAGTGGGTAAAAATCTTCAGAGGAGTTCGCTGGATAGGTCGCGTCGGGCTGCATTCTTGCCATGACGAGGGCGGTACACAGAGCGAGAAAATTTATTCTTCGCATGTTTCTACAAATAACGCGATAGATTGGTCGCATGATTTTTTGTAGATGTAAAGTATCATTGTTATCATGCAGTATCATTAATACAAAAAAGTTACAGCTATAGAACGAGGCAACTATTGAACAAAGATCTGAATGATTAATCTATAGATCTGCATAGATCTTCATTGAATTTGTAATTAAACCAGCTGTTCCCAAAACCAGCGATTATCAATGAAAGTCTCACAATTAAAAAACGTATATAATATGCACATCCTTACTTACTCCAACAATAGTCGAGCTCAGTGATCTATAATACACTCCCGCGATTTTTTCGCCTTTATATTTCGAAACCGTCGAGTATCGTTGATTCCATCTCACCGCGTTAAAAAAAAATGCTACTTTTTTCGGCGCTTTCCCGGCCATATATATTCTGTATAAAATTGCCCTATTGTCTCGGAAGCGCTCCACTCGGTCGCTACGCCTTGAGCTTCCCGATTGCACCTGAATATATGACGATTTGGGTGCTTCCTGCGTGACGAATTCCTGCACGCATGTCCTGACCCGATAGCGGACAGGTTTCATCTTTTCAGTCTAGATAACTCGAAGTTCTTTTTTACAGTTATACAACGCGTCCACTTATACCGCTTGTATCGTTCCGTCGTGAGAATCGTTATTGTTTTACGAAGAACAACAAAAAAATAGTACGATGGATCTAGAGAGATGAATTTATTCAATTCGCTTGTACAGCCTTGAGATGCAACATATTTTTCACAGCTGCTTTATACTTGTTCAATGAGTTAGGTTCTTCGCCGTTGTTTATGAGATCGGAGACAGCGATCTTGTACTCCGTTACGTGAGGGATCGTTTCGTAATCGAGGTCCTCCGGTGGATTCGGCCACGCGCGAATGGCCACAAGCGTCTCGCGACTCTTGTGCTTGTCCCAGTCGTAGTACTCCATGTCGGCCAGTGTTTTCTCGGCCTCCCATGGCTCGACACGCTACAATAATTACAGTATTATTAGTTGAGCCCATTTATAAACTTGGCTAAAACGATTTGAAAAAGAAAAGCTGCATCAATAAGAGAATTATTTATACCAGTAGATTTTTATATTTCGTCTGAAATCAATATGAACAACAGATAAAACAGTTATTAAAAAAGAAAAATGATGGCTTTTCGATGAAGCATTTTTTATTCGAGATTTTAACGAAAATGTATTCGGTATGTTCGAAAACATCGAAAAATGTCCCAATGTATGAGTGTGTAACCCAGATGTCAAAAATTTCAATTGCTATAACTCGAGAATGCTTCGACCTATCAAGCTGAAATTTCACACACAGCAGGTGTGGTTAATAGTCACTGTTTTTTCAAAATTTAATTTAAAAACGTTCAGTTCTTTTTTGTACGCCATTTTTTTTACATTAAAAATTGAATTAGTTAGTCAGCTTACCCAGGCCTCATTGTAGAGTGCTGTAAGAAGATACTCTGCGTATTCCCAATTTTGTTTCCTTGTTGGACATCTGTCGGCTGTTATGGTAAGAACATCAGTTTTTGGATTGTATCGCTCTCCGGCGAGTCTGAGCAGTTTGTCCTTGGCATGAGTGTCCAGTGTCAGACTGGAAAGCTTGACTCTAATGCTGACGATCCTTGCCAAAGGATCCCTGATGCTCGGACTGGAGTAACAATAATCGCTGGTTATCATTTCAAGAGGAAAATGCTTCTCGCACTTTTCCTCTGTCTCAAGACCCTCCGGCCACTCTGTGCAGAATTGCTTCAGAGCTTCGCAGTGTCGCTTGATGGCGGGTGGCGTGAGATGTAGAAAATTTGGTATCTTCATTAATTCGGCATTGCCCCATTTGCTCGGAGGTGCTGCACGCTTCAAGGGATAACCCTGACGCACGGGGAGCGGCACCGACGCGGGATGGAACGTGCGCGGACCCGGCCATACCGATGCCCAGTCCTGGTCCGTCGCCATTTGGTTGGCTCTCGGCGGGGGAACATTGGCATGCTTTATTTGCTGCCTCTTTTGTTCGGCTTTCTTCGGTATCAGTTCCAGAACTCGAAATTCACCTGCGCGATCAACGACAATTAAAAACAAATCGATGCCGAAGATAAATCTTTACGACGAGCTTAGGCTGTGTACGTACCGATAATCTTGACGTCTTCTCTCACCGTACCGGTTGCGTAGCCGGCTGTGATATTCGGCAATCTTGACAGAGTGAGAATTGCATTTCTCTCCGCTAAACGTATCAATACGGACATCGTTGATGCCTTTTTTTAAAATTATATTTGTTGTGAATAGTTAACCCTAAAAAATATGTGAACTCTGTTCGGAGCACAATCAGCTGTTCTCCGAAGCCGAGACGACTGGTTCTGTACCACGAGTTCCTCGCGTCTAGGATTTTAACTCTCGTTCTCGATATTATTAATAAATATGCTCTATTGAATTTTGTACATAAAACATCTATCATCGAATTCATAATATCAAATCCATTTTTATGAGTATCTCAATGTGATGAACGGGGTCTCTTTAATCGATCTACGATTACGTTAATTTGTTGAATTTTGATTTGAACGATCAGTGGATGAATAAGGATGTACAATATATAAATTGAATCTCTGATGGATTAAAGCGATCAAACTGGATCGTTAATTATTGGCTTGTGACGATATTTTCTATCGAAAAATTTGTATCTCTAACAAGACAAAAGATATATGCATTCGTAGGAATTACAGATCGAAAAAAGTTTTCCACGCTGTACGTTATATCAAAGACTTTCTTCAACTCCTTCCAAGCGCCACATAAGAATCATTGGCGACAATTTCTTATCTCGACAGGAAGTCGAACTTCCTTTATGCGAAAGCGTAAAAAGTACGAAAGACGTGACGATAACTTCAGTACAATAATATCCTTTCTGCCGTAGCAACACCGTTGTTGCTCCAATTAAAATTTCAGAAAAGTTTTTAAACAATGGAAGACGAAGTGCAACGACCGATATCGCGTATTCTTTATCGTCAATCGTCCCTCGAAATTCCTCTGTCACCTTCGATACCACCGGACGATGATTTGGACGGCGACTACGAAATTATGAAGCCTCAGATTATCGGTTACACGGCAAAGGATAAATTTTCATTGGACAAAGCAGCCACACCTCCCGAAGATATCGATGATGCATCGACAATCTCTGAAACGATTAGCGACGAGTCTGCGAGGCTGACAACAGGTGAGTGTGTTGATAAATTATTATTTATAATTTAAATAAACTGTCAATTGTACGATAGAACGTAAATGGGAGGGGAATGAAATTTCATAAATTGTCGACGATCCGGAACTCCCCAGTCCGTTTCCCCGTTCCTATAGTCACGAAAATCCTGTGGAGGGAACAACCCGCAGCTGATCGTCTCACAACCACATCTGCTCCGAGGACACTCGCACACTCAGAGCTCGGCTCATTTCTATAGAAGGCTGTTTTATTCTCAATGATGACGTTTGGCCGCTCCGTAATCCGTAGGAGTTGCAGTCATGGCGTCTCCGCGACCAAAATCTCCTCGTCCACCGATACAAGCGAAAAAAGACGATAAGGAAGAGAGTTTCTGGGACAAAATTGGAACACTGGGACGCAAGAAGCGAATAAAGGAAGGTAAGATATAAAACAGATTTTTCCCGTCAATCGTGTACGAAAAAGGTAGAATGCAATAAACCGATACTCCAAGTGGCAAGTTTGTATACGGTCGCAAACAATACCCTTATAAGGACACATAAAGATCGTCGAGATAGATTTTATAAATTTGAATTAATATATATATTTTTTTTTCAACCAACAGTGCAGGAAGTTCAGGAAGAGGGAAAGTATGCAATCGATTCACCTGGCTACGCGGCAAATCCGGATATGCCACCGGAAGACTATGCACTCGATGAGAACGAGGAACGCTCCATGATTGAGCCAAGAGCTCTGGAAGACCCCAAACTTCAAGAACTCATTTTCGTCCTTATCGAGTGGATCAACGACGAATTGGCCGATCACAGAATAATCGTTAAAGATATCGTCGAGGATCTTTACGATGGACAAGTGCTCCAAAAGCTGATTGGTAAATATTTATCTTTGAAAAAAGGCCCTTCCGGTTCAATTTTGCTATACGGCGAAACCTTTTTAATATATTAAAAACTAATTGCACTTATTAATTAATTCTGTTTTTTTTTTATTTAGAAAAACTGACCGGCGACAAGTTGGACGTACCGGAAGTGACTCAGTCTGAGGAGGGTCAGAAACAAAAGCTAGAAGTAGTTTTATCGGCAGCAAATCGTATACTGGGACGTTACAGTCCTCCCTACAAATGGAACGTAGAGAGTGTCCACGCGAAGAACATTGTCGCGATTTTGCATCTATTGGTCGGACTGGCTCGTCAATTTCGGGCTCCCGTGAGACTTCCCGAGAGAGTCGCTGTGCAGCTAGTCGTCGTCCGCAAGAAGGACGGTCAGCTGTTACACAGAACTGTGAGGGAAGAGATCACCTCGACTTACGACGATTTGGGAATGCGATGCGAACGCGACGCTTTCGATGTTCTCTTCGACCATCCACACGACAAACTCGCGGTTGTTAAAAAAGTAAATTTAACCTGCTCATGCTAATTTTTTCGGTTTTTTTCTTCGCGTGTACAAACGGGACGTTCTAATATTTTAAAATGATTGATTTACATTTTTTTTGTTCAGTCACTCATCTCCTTCGTGAACAAACATCTCAGTAAAGTTCATCTGGAAGTCACGGATTTGGACAATCAATTCCACGACGGCGTCTTTCTAACTTTGCTTCTAGGATTGCTAGAGGGTTTCTTCGTTCCATTGGGCAATTTCCACTTGACACCGCAGACTCACGATCAGAAGGTCCACAACGTCTCATTCGCTTTTGATCTGATGCAGGATGTCGGCCTACCGAAGCCGAAAGCTCGACCGGAAGGTAAGAAGACAAATCCTCCTACTTTCGATTAATCCATAATTCTCGAATTTTCCCGTTACAGACATCGTCAATCTGGATCTTAAGTCAACGCTTCGGGTCCTGTACAATTTGTTCACAAAGTACAAAGGCGTAAACTAATTTTACAAACGCTAGATCGATTTTAAAATTGCATCAGAGAGCCGCGCCCTATCACGGACTATAAATTAATTATAAATTTTACTAACCAAAGAGCTCGATGTACTTCGTGCTGCTGCGTTTTTAGACGATCGCGAAACTGCCATTACAATATTATTTATAATCCGTTAAATTACTACAAATTCGCGAATCTATTTTGTACGACTATACAGACAAAACGAACTTTTAACGGAGGATAATGAAATTTATCCTGCGTGCCTTTTTATAGTAAATATCGATGATTTTATCAACTCGTTATATATACCATTTACATTATTGACGATTAATGCTGTAAAAATAATTTCTAAATAAACTGATGTTGAAACCATATCGGAGTATTTTTTTTTTTTTGTTCTTTAAAGATGTGCGACGAGTAAGAGTTATTGCTGGAAGATTATTTAATTATCCGTCGTATGTAACTCATAAATTTACATATTAAACTACTCGATAATAAACATAAAGTTATTGTATGTGGAAAGTTCGTATATGTAATTTTGATTACAACGATCTACTTTTGACGTAGAATATCACTATAAGTTTCACTAGTATGGGCTTTTTTTAGTTTTTTTTGCACGCTAAACGCCTATACGCATACAAAGTGCCAATCAACTGGGATATACAATATTAAATATCGTTGAATCAACAAAAAAAAATATTCAAAAACTAAATTCAATCATTTTAACATCGGTGATAAGAATTTTTAGCGGCGCGATTCGTAGCTACAGCGCTTTGCATGAGAAAAATCATACGAGTCTTTGGTTCGATCAGTTATTTCGTGTAGGCACTAAGACCGCAGTAACAATACACGCTCACGCCTCGTCCTTACACTCTATGGCTGTATAAAATTATATAGATTAGATTCAAACACCGACAAGGTGATCGGTTTTTTTTTTCATACAAAAATTCACACTGCACAAAGCCAGAAACTGTACATTTGAAAATCGTGACGATAATGGAGGCAATCATTTAAACGAAACTAATGTTTTACAAATGATTTACAGTTATATATAGATCCATGCTTAACTTTATATTATAATAATTCTCTTTAACGTGAGATTATATCGAAAGTCTTGTTTTATGAATATTTCATACTGACGACCCTGCGATTTCGTGTTGTGTCCTTTTTCTTTTCTTCACTTTTTAAATAATACTATTTTACAATACGAGACTATAATTACATATACTACAATGACCGGTACAAACTAACGTGTTTTCATTAACTGGAGTATCAAAGATATCAATTCTCAATGCCGGATATTTAGCACCAATTATTTTCGAATGCATAAGAATAAATGTGAATACGGAAATTCCGTTTAGTTTGCTCTGTTTTTTTTTCTTTTGCTCACATCGCGGCACTTGAATGAATATTCAATAGATAACAATATCTGGAACTCGAATCATTAGAATTATTATCGATAACGACACCACTCGATCCAACGATAATTAATTGTTATTTATCGTCGTAATAATTTATGTCAACGTGGCGAATAATACAAAAATACGATTATTGAAACATCACCGACAATTCATATCCCTGAGTTTTCCAGTCGATGCAATGTAGCTGTATATGCATTTCATATTTCACTACGATAATTGCGTAGATAGATAAACGCGTAGGTCATACCGACGTCGATTCACCTCCGAATTGCGCCAGCATGTGACAATGCTGCTCCAGACGTTTTATGCTCGCCATCAGATGGGCGTTCTGAACGTACAGATCCGTTGATAGCAAGTCCGCTTTTGCTAAATGTTCGGCCTAGTAACAAATCATCAAACAAATATTATAAGTGGAGTGAGAAATAGAAAAAAAAGCTTGCGTTGAAAATGTACCTGTTCCTGATTCGCTTGAACTTGTATTTTCAACTTTTCTTTAGTAGTCTGCAGGGCGAAGCGCAGGGCTGCAACCTCTTGGCAGTGCTGTTGCCAGGTTTCTGATGAATCAAAAAAATAATTTATTGATAATGGTTAATCGACAAAAAGTAGCAGTAAAAAAGTGGCAAATAAAATTCCTGCAATTGAAACAAAAAGCATCATTTATTTAATAATAATTTACACTTACGCTGTAAAATTCTCTCGGCAGTCTGTTGCTGATGCGTCAGTGAGATTTTAAGATTGCGTCGTTTTTTCTCCTGCGCCTGCAGCCTCTCGTTAAGTGCCTTAAGCACCCCGATATTAATACGACACGGATCTTCCACATCTCCTTCCGGACCGAAACGACTGATGGCCGTAACATTTTTAAGCTCTGAAACTCCCTTCATCAGGCTATCCTTCTGCTTCGACAAGTTAACGCATTCGGTGTCGATCTCCAGCTTCTTCTGGTATAGTCGATGCAACTCCGCTTTATGCACGCGGCAGAGTTCTTCCATGGAATTGTAGGCGTCTATTTGCTGACAATAACAGTCGCGAATTTTCGGTTGCGGCATCGTGTACGGTGAATCATTCGCAACCGTACTCTCCGCAATTTGATTCAATTTGTTGGGATCGAAGCTTCGATGATTCGCAGGATGGTGAAGCAATTTTTTAACCGTAACTGGATTATTTATCCCCCCGATTGAACAGCTGTGCTGCTGATCGTTGCCCGAATGTGTCGTCGCGCTCGACGAGAGCTTCGCGAAAGGTTTGCACTCGATCTCCGTCTCGTCGAAGGGGAATTGCGTCGAGGCTTCGCTCGTCGCCGACGACTCCAGCCGTCGCTTCTCGTTCGACAATTTTTCTTGCAATTCTTTTATCTCGCTGTCCTTCTGCGAGAGCAATTCACCAGTCTGTGTTTTCAATTCTTCGAATTCCTCCTCTAAATACGCGTACTGTTCCTCGAGATTGAATTTCTCCTCGATAGGAGACAATCGTCCGTCGGTACGAGCTTTCTCGCTCGGATTAAATTGCTCCTCGTACTCTGCCATCTTCGCTATAAGCTCGGTAAACTTGTCGTCAGTCATTTTTTGCTCCTGCTCGAACAATTGTCTCTCTTCCTCCAATTTAGCTGCCCAATAATCCTCGCACTGCTCGTACTCTGTTCTCAGAAGATCCAAACTTCTTTCCAACTCCGTGCAACGATCGGCCAATTGTTTTTTTTCCATCGCGTGCTTGGCCTCCTGGTCTTTCAGCATATCGCTCAAAGTTTCACGAATATTTTCCTCGCTGTCGACGCCGCTTAGACTGTGCGTAACATTCAACGTAATGTTGCTCCTGTCCCTGTCGATTCGCGAAAATTCCAGTGAAGTCGAAACGTCGTCCTTGCGCGGTGGATAATCGCGGAGACTCGTTATTTTTCTCTTAGACGCACTCTTCGTATCCAGATTATTGAAATTTTTGTCGATGTTGTTTATCAACTCGTCGCTCTGCGATATGCGCTTCGCGTGTTTTGCTTTATCGCTCTGACCAACTACCAAGTCTCGGAGGGATTCGCTGGTGCGCTCCTCGCACTCGACTTCGAGCTCGTTTTCCACCTCCGTCTTCTTCAACGAGGCATCGATATCGTCCGCAGCCATTGGCGCGACTGACACCCGTGACAAGTTTGTTTCCAATCCAGTTATTATATCTGATATATTGCTCCTGAATGCGCAGTAATCGGAGGTGCATTGAGTTTTGGTATTGAGCAAACTCTTCAGCTCTCGAACGATCGATCTTATGGCGTTGCTCAGCTCCGAAAGCTTCGTGTCGTCCACCTCGACAGCGACGTTTTTGCACCATCCGTTAGATGATATTTGGTCAAATCGCAAAGATTCGTTACGTCGGTCGTTCAATTTTTCCGTTGGAGCGTTCGGAAGAGAGGACGGTCCAGCTTCCGAAGATTTGTTCTCGGAGCTTCGATTCTTCATAAACTCCACCTCGGTCGTCAGCTCGTCGTTCTGGTCTCTCAACAATGCCACTTCTTCTTGCAATCTCTTTATTCTATTCACTAGAAGTATTATCTGTTCGGATTCTCGGCCGTCGTCGCAGGTCTCCACCTCCTCGTGCTCCGCCGCGAGATGCTGTACTTGCAACGACAACTGATTGTTCGAGGATTTGAGTTTGGATACCTGTTCGGTAAGTGACTCGACTTCGGTCTCAAGTGTCTGGTTTTCATGAAGAACGTTGACCAACTGCGCCCGAACCTGCTGCTCCTCGTGCTGTACCACCTGAAGCTGGCGGTCAAGAGCCTTCAGAGCCGCCGTGTGGGTCTCGCGTTCCGTCGAACATTGGATCGACAGATCCTTCGTTATCTCCGCGTGTCTCTGCTCCAATTGTTTCAACTGATCTTGACGCGATTTTTCGAGTCTAACGTGATGCTCGTCTATCTCCTGGGCCAGAAGATTCGCACGCTCGTTCGCCTCTGCAACGTCGATGCGCAATTTGTCTCTCTCCCCGCTGAGATTTTCGACTAGGGTACTGAAAGCAAATAAAAAAATAAAATTATTTTTACGAGCCTCGAAGTTTTCGTGTTGTCCGTCGATAACTTACATCATGCTACGAACTTCCTCTTGATAGAGAGTCAGAGCTCCTTTGAGAAGACTTATGTGTGTAGCGGTAACCGCATTATCCGGTTCATCTCGAAGATTCTTCAATTCCTCGCACAGCACCGTAGTCAAATCGGTGAGTCGTATCTCGGAGCTTGTGAATCCGAGATCCGACAAGAGCGTCGCCGCATCGGAAACACCGGCGACCTCCCACATACTGACTATAGTGCTTATTCTCGCGTAGCCGGTCTGATGAGGACCGAGTATGTGGACAATACTCTGGCTATCGCGGGTCTTCATAACGTCGCTCGACGATCCGTTACCCCAATCCAGGGTCAATTGCTCGTGAGTATTTTTCTCAGACTCAAACAGCAGGATGAATTCATCGAACGTTATAAAACCGTCACAGTCCATGTCAAGCTTCTCGAATATTTGCTCGAGCATCTAGTCAATCGTAAAATTCCTATTCATATTGGCAATGCTTTTGATTGTAACACTTTTTTTTTTTAATAACAAATTTTTACCTCCTTGGGGACCGTCGGATATCCAATGCCAGACAGTCCGCACAAGTCTGAATGATCGATTTCTCCGTTCCTGCCACCGTTGACCTTGACACTGGAATTCTTGGGGCTTTCGTTTGGAGAAACTGAAATATTATTGATTTATTTATTATTAATTATTATTCAAATTTACAGAAGAAAAGTGTAACACTTATAAAATCTGTGTCTTATAAAAAAAAAGCATCAAAATATCTATTTTCATAAGATTGAAATATTTTTAATTATTATTTTTTATTTTACATTTATTCCATTATTTTTTTTATTTTATATTTATACCATTGATAAAAATGGTTGAAATTAGATTAAAGTTTTATGAAAAGCTTGGTGATGACAGAACAATTAATTTACTAAAAATTTATACCAACCATGCGATCGATGCCCATAATCGTCGGACCGTGCTGCGTGTGGCTGTGTCGACGAATCCTTGGTGTCTCTGGATGTAAAACTATGCGACGTCGTCTGTGTTTGGCCTAATAATTTGAGCAAACCGTCGCGGAATGTCTTGAAACTAATGAAAGTAGCCTTTCTCTCTGAGAGGCAAGATATCAATTCGCCGCTACGCTCTTCGAGCTGTAATTTATTGCACAGCGAACTCAGACCTTCCCAGCGCAGTTTGGTGTCCCCTTCGTCTACGCAACTATTGAAAACTGCTAAAAGCTGCTCTTCGTACGGATCGCCGCCGCCTCCCTCCATTGCATTTTTTGTTTTTTTTTCTACGTGTATCTGGCCTGCGAATGTCGAAGAAGAGCAGCGTCAACAATCGTCTCGCACAATATAGCTATAGTCCGTACAATACGTGTTATGGTGAGACGTATGTGAGTCGAGTGCGAATGTCAGGTCAAAGTCAAAGCCAGTGTTGTCGGTAAACAAAAGCCGTAACCGACGCTTGAAGGATTGCCTGCGAGTCACGTGAGAGAAATTTTGATTCTCATTTAATATTTACCGCACAATCTAATAACCTTGTCGTCGAATCGTAGCGTCAAATTCGTGTCGCTAATAAGATAAATTCGATAGATCCGGTATCCAGCGGTATGACAGGTCGAATGATTCAAAGCGAAAGGTAAGGAAACGCGAGATACGAATTTCTAGAAACGACAAGGGCATTCCGTAACGATCGTTGAAGTTATGTGGGTTACGATGGGGTTTTATTATAAGCGAATACATACCTGTGACAATCGTTTTAACGAACAAACAATCATTGCAAATATCTCGCCAAAATATCTTTGCAGCTCGTTTTTACACTCATTGTTGGCAGTTCGACGGGGGTATCAGCTGATTTTTCGGATCGAGCAGTTTTGGAAAATAGAGGCAACATAGTGGAGACAAATGTAACTATATTGTTGTGGCAACGATGGGGGCGGAGCTTCCGGGGAGTTTTGTTTTCCGTTGCCATGGAGACTCGTATTCAACCGCTCCAGGGCCATTTGTAAATAAATTTAACGACATTCAACTGCCGACGCTTTTCGCGAAGCAAGTGAACGACGTTAGCTAATTAGTGCTATGGAGGGAATTCAAACCCGTCTATGTTCTCGTATCATCGCCTTATCGCTAAGTTCCATCATTCCAGTTTTGTAACAATTGGAACACCTTTAGTATTCAAAAAGTATCCACAATCGTCACACTCTTCCGTTATCTTTGTCTCGTATACACGGTCGCGTAAACTTTGCGATTGTCCAACTTTCTCGAATTTTCCATTCGACCTCCTTGAATTTTTTGTCAAAAGATAATGCAACCGTCGTTCGATTTTGTCCAACGCGCGCAGTTCCCGCGCATTTTGTTTTCTGTTGCCATGGGGATCCTGATGCAACCGCTCAACCGCCATTTGTAAATAAATTTAACGATATTCAACCGCCGACGCTTTTCGCGAAGCCAGTGAATCGTTAATTAATTGGTGCGATGTAAGGAATTCGCAGTCGTCTACGTTCCCGCATCATCGCCTTATCCGTAAGTTCGATCAATCCAGTATTATGACGATTGGCGCGGCTTTGATATTCAAAAAATATCCACAATCGTCACATTCTTCCGTTATTTATATCTCGTATATACGGTCGCGAAATCTTTGCGATTGTCCAACTTTCTCGCATTTTGTATTTTCCATCCGAGTTCCTTGAATTTTTTGTCAAAAGGCAGTGGATCCGTCGTTCGATTTTGTCCAACGTCGGGCCCTATAACGATAACGACCTTTCCCGCGTAATTATTCATATAATCGTTAAATGCGCGACCGTTGTTGAAGTAACAGAACAGAAGAGCGTCGTAATTCAACGGAACTCGTATATCCGCGTCTTCGTTGTCGATGAAAATCGTTCTTTTTAAAAATTGCGGTGGCGAGTAGACACTGGACCACCAAGATTTGTCTGCTTCCACACCCACGATGTCGCAACCTACAATTAACGAAAATGCAACAGTTAAAATTGTTCTCTTAATCGATTTTAGTGAAACGATAACGATCGCCAAGAAACAAAATGGCGTAACTCGTATGTATTAACATGGGGGTACACGCCATTCTATCTTTTAGCCGCTGATATATTTTTTACCTGAATATTGTTGAATTATCCATTCGAGCAGTCCAGAACCACAGCCGATGCTCGCGATGCTTCTCAATCGGTAATCTTCGATAACATTTTTAATCCAATTCAAATCGTTCAAACTCGGCCAAACCCAAAGCAGTCTGCGACCTTCGTCGACCTCCCCGTTTGTTCCTAAATTAATAATTCTTTCCCACTGTCCACGGCTGTGTAACTTGCGCACCTGGTCCTCGACGTTTATTTCACTCATGACGAGGAAAGAAAGATTTCGACGCGACGCGATATGTACTCGCTTCCTCTCAATATCTAACAGTGTATGAAAATCTTCAAGGCACTGACTTAAATCGCCTCATTTAACTAATAATAGATCGGGAGGGGGAGGCTTCTAAAAAGCGAAAGGACCTCGTGGGGCAAATATAAAAAAAAAAACTGCTAATAATAGATCAAGGCCAGTTTTTAAGTCATTAGTTCGTATATTCATTGATACTGTGACGTAATTAGAGCCTGCCAGACATTGACGCACGTGCGCGCACGCATGCTTGTCTCGTGCGATTTTACGTGTCACTGTTTAATAATAAATATCTATAAAAAAACATAATAAATATAAGATTAATCGTCGTTCGGTAAACGAATAAAATTCTGCAACCGATCCGGCAATTGAGATACTGAAGTTTCTTATTGCATTAATTTTGTACTTAGTCATCGTTATAAAACGTACGTTATAAAAATTACCAAAATAACCGTTTTATTCTTCGATTACCGAGCGACGAAAAACATCATCTTACGAGATTGTTACAATCATCGTGCAATATCATTATTATTATTGGTGATAATGAGATTGGACGTCGAGATCCTTTTTTTTTACGAGATGTCAATGGTCTGCATGGCAAAGTGAATATCGTCCGAGGAGACGTTGAGCAATATTCGCTGTTGGGTATCGTGTCTCGAGTGCTCGCAGAGCAGAAGACGGTTTCCACCGAGTCTCGCGCATATGCCGAGTGCCTGTGTGATGTTCGGAACCTTCAATCCTGCGACGAAAGAGCCGTATTAACAATGGTTATAAAATTCATCAAACAATGTCGATCGGATATTCAATTGGATGTAAATCGATAGGATAACGAACCTTCGAACGAGCAGAGAGCATCCAATTGTCTGTAAACATTTTGAAAACTCGCTTCCTCGACACCGGTTCTCACGACTTCGGCACAAACGGCTTGCAAAAATATTTTTTCCATATGCGAGCAATGTTTTATAGCTTGAACTTTAGCGCTCGCCATCATCTCTGTAAGAGCTTGATTAACGTCCTGCATGGTGACGATTTTTCCACCGTTAAGCTCGGTGATTTCGGTGGCCCGGCGACAGATGTCCAAAGCTCGTCTGGCGTCGCCCGATACCGCGGCTACTTTTCTGATTAAAATTAAAGGATGACGTTAGTTGTTCGGCATTTTGTTAGGGTTAACGTTAGTTGTTCGGCATTTTGTTAGGGAATGAGAAAAAAAAATTGTCGCGCTCGTACCTCGCTACCAACTGAATAGCTTCGCTCTTAAACGCATCGGAGTCTTTCAACCGAGCCATCACAATCTCTTGCAACTGCTTGTGATTGTATGGCTGAAAAGTCAATCGTGTCAGTCCCAAACGTGAGGTAACCCGACCCATTAATACTCTCTCAGGTAAATCCATGGTATTAGCTATCGTGATTACGACCAATTGGGCGTTCACCTTGGCGGGCCAGTCCAGCAGATTGTAGACGACGTCTTGACGCTTGTTGCATAAAAGATCGAGCTGCAATAATATCGATAAAATCGTGAACATTGACATCGACGAAGCTAAATATAATTACGTCGATCTGTTTCGACTCTTAAGTGAATACGCTAAAAAAAAATTCTCACCTCATCGACGAGCAGCAAAGTCATCGGCCTCTTACCCGTAGATTGGGTAAAACGTTTTTCCAATATCTGATAAGCTTGTTCCCACGTGGCAGTTTGTCCGTTGACCTGTTTGAGTATCTGAACGTAAGCTTGTCTCGGCTCGGAGAGTTTCATCCCGTTTATCTCGATGAAGTCGAAATTCTCCAAATTTCCTTTCGAAACAAGTTTCTTCAAGCATCGTATGGCCTCGTTGACAGTCGCAGTTTTTCCCGTTCCTGGTACGCCGCTTATGTATATGCAACCGCCGTTGTTGTCCAACAATTTTCTCTCCAAGAATTCGAATATGTCGTTGAATTCCACTTCCCGACAGGGCAGAGATTTCGGCACGGCGCTGACGTGCAGTTGAGCTCTAGCCTCTTCCAATATAGTTTTTGGCTTTCCAACGTTGGCCGTACGCCGACTCATAGACGGCGTCAAGCTCCCGTTCTTCATCGACGGTGTAGTCGCCTTTGATATTCTTCGCGCTGGTGTCGTCGGCGTCCTCGGCGGTTCATCGGCGAGCAGCTTCACCGTCGATTTTCTCGGCGTTTTCTTCGGTGTGGTTTCTTCCAATGTCAAAGCTGCGGACTTTCGCGGCGTCCTCTTTGGTGTCATCAGCTCTTCCGATATCTTCTTCAGCTTGCGCGGCGTCGCGGAACCTTCCTTCGCCGGATGTTTTCTAGTACTTCGACGAGTCGACGGCGTCCATTCGTCGAAGGCAATGCGCTCGTCCATTTTATCATCGACCGCGTTCTCTCCATCGTTCCGAATATCGGTTGTTTCGAGACCGTCGTAATTGTAATTTACCAGCTTAGAATTTCTTCTCGGTCTGGTCGAACTCGGTGTAGTGGGGTCTTCCAATTTTTTAATCTGCTTCCGAGACGTTCCTGTGATCGGCGCCGTTTTTCTTCCACCCATTCCACGCGACACCGTGCTATCAGCATCTTCATCCGATTCGATATCTCTCCGGCCTCGCGCGGATCTCGGAGTAGCTGATAAGATCTTCCTACCCGGAGTTCCAATTTTTTTCTTTGGCTCGTCGAATTCCTCCATGCTCTCGAGAGCATCGTAATTGTAATTCTCGAGCCTCGAATTTCTCCGCTCCCGAATGGAACTCGGAGTAACGACGTCGTTCAATTTTTTACTCTGTTTGGCAGGACTGCCGATTTCGTGCTTGGAGCCAATTTTTCTTGCGACGCGTCCTCGCGAGCTTCCGCCATTGTTATCCTCGTCCTTGTCGTTTTCGAGTTCGGACTCGTTCTCTTTGTTGTGTGGGCTCTTTATCTCCGTGTCCTCGGGAGGATAGTTCTTGGAATCTCTTCTCGTACGCCTCGGAGTGCCGATTTTCGTAACTCCTACATTATTTGGGCTCTTCAGGGTCGATCCTCCCCTAATCGCTTGAACGCTGTGATCTTCGTCACAATCGATCATCCCACACTTTTTTGGCATACCCTTTGTCGATCTTTGTGAAGTCCTACATTTGGTATCTTCGTGCTCCAAGTTTCTTTCTATCTTGTAATTGCTCTGTTCTGTCGAACGTCTCAACTTTATTCTCAATGAAGCATCCTCCCTATCGAGCTTCTTTGATTTTGACGGAGTACACAATTTTTTTTCCGAATACCCGGAATCAATCGCTAGAGGTCCTACTATCTTGTGTCCAGATTCTTGCACCGAATCAAATATCTCTCCATCGCTGTCTGAATCCAATGACGTTACTATATCCATATCGTAGCATTTTTGTGACCTTCTGCTCGGCGTGGAACTCATCGATTTCCTTATTACCAATAGAGTTCCTTCTACTTTGCAGAGTTTGTATTTTACCGGCGAACCTGCAACCAGAGTACGATCGTATTTATTATTACATATAGTAACGATAATAAAATATTTTTAAAATAATACATTACTACGCATCATGAGAAAATTAACTTGAATTATTATTCATACAAGTAGCAATTATTATTTTATTCTCACCGTCGTAACTAATCTCTGGAGAAACGCTGCGACTTTTAGTTTCTGGACTCTCTTCGCTCAAACTCGTCGCCCTGGGTCTTTTTCTGTTCTGAGTAAAATCAACCTCCGAATTGGAATGATCTATATTATCGAACTCGTGCGGTGTTTCGAGACTCAAATTCGACGAGTCGTGGATAACGGAATTTTTCTTTTGTTGTGAATAATTCTTCGATCTCGTGTTATCAACATAGCCTTCGAAATTTTGCGAATCGGAGCTAAACTCGGATTCACGGCGGTACGAGATTGGGAAATCTTTGTTTTTACGTTCAGTTACCATTGATATTATCTCTATGAAACCTTTATTTATCCTACATGTAGATCATTTTTTCTTATAAGATATTTTTCGATGTATATTATCACGAAGCCAAAGTTATTTTTGTTCGCGTTGAGTGCGAAGCAACAAGTAATTGTCAGAAGTGGCGGGAAAGTTGGCCGGAGTCGTCTTCTTCTTCTTCTCAGTTTGGCCGAGGCACTCTCGTATAGTGGGCGCTTGACCTGGCCACTGGGAATACCGTGCCGGCCATCGCTCAGTTGGCCGGAGTCGAGGGAAGGGTTTAAGGAGTTTTTATTTTTGGAACTTTCCTCGAGAGGGGATTTATCATCGGATTATTACCTTACCGACAGCTGCAATACCGCATTTATCACTGCTGCCGGGGGCGCGAAATTATTCATTTATCGTTATGAAAAGTTAAATTTACCGTGCATGCAAGTGACATAAAAGTGATAGAAGTACGTGTGCCGTAAATTTGCAATGTGTATTTGGAATTCATCTCGAATGCCGCCAGTTAGAGTGAAAGGATCAAACAAAGAGCAATAGGTAAAAGTTGAGAGCAAAGGGCGAGTCACTGATTAGTGACTAGCCTGACCTGAGCGGAACATCAGACGAATCCGAACGACTGATTGGCTGAGCTTGGCTCAGCTTGGGTTAGGATTCCGCGATTCGTCAGTGCGCATCCTCCTCGCCGATTGTCTTCGTGTTTCAGTGAGAAAGCTCCTTTCAAGAAACCAGCGACAGCAAACGTATAAACAATTGTGTACTAGAGTGTTGTTTTACGTCGCCCAACGATGGAAACAATATTGGAGCAACAGCGGCGTTATCACGAAGAGAGAGAACGCTTGAGCGATGCGATGGTCAAAGAGATGCTTCACAAGAAGCCGGGCCATCGTGAGAATATAAATTCGGAGCACAGACTGAAGATGCTGCTCGATCAATTTATGGACAGTACAGCACATTTGCAGGATCTTTACGAGGATAAGGATGGTCAGAGGAAGGAAGAGGTAAGCCGATCGCGACGAAGTATACGAATTATCATGATAAACACGGTTTTTCTTAAACCCTCAAACATAACCTCAAAGGTTCATTGTGTTTTTAACTTTTGTAGCAGTTCGCCCGCTTTAGCCCCAGAGAGAGTAAGTCGAGGTGATATAGTCATGTTTTTTTAAACAATGAAAATTGACGCTTTAACTTAAATAACCTTTAAATTTTGATCATAATTAATTCTAGAAACATTGAACTCAAATAATTCAGACATAATTTTAGATATTTTCGATGCATGATTTAGTTGCAGCTCTGCAAATAAATATTTTCAATTAGCCCACCTGGACGCTACGGGTGATATGGCTGTAGTAATAATGAGTTAATTAGATCAAAAGAAACATAGAAGAATATATGTTCATGGTGGGCCGTGGTCAGGGAAAACTGGAAAAACCAGGAAAAGTCATGGAAAAAATCTTGGTCAGGGAATCCAGGAAAAGTTAGGGAATTTCAAAAATGGTCAGGGAAAAAGTAAATTGTTGCCAAAACTTCTATAAATAAATAAGAAGTATGTAAAAGGGGGTCTTTTTTTAAGGGTCCCTTTTTATTTACTTCTTATTTACATTGGAAACATTTTGACAAAAAAAAATAGATTTAAATATTAATAGAATAATTAGGCATTTTCATTTGCATCATTAATGTTTTTTAATAAACCTCGTTAGAATTTGGGTCAGGGAAGAGCAAGGGAATTTTTTTCTGGGGAAAAATAGCCATCATTATTTTATTTTGTCTACGGACAGACAGTAATTACTTCTGTCAAATGTTTCAAATTTCAAACTAGAAAGAAAACAGTTTTACTGGCCATATCACCCAGAAATTGAGGGGGATATGGCCACGTGGCATATCGTACTGACCCTTGCACATACAATCTTATAATGTTAGGTGCAATTATATTGTATCTGCATATGCCAAAAACTGTGCAAACAGCAGCGTCATTCTTTTGTTACATTAAAATATAATACAGGCCATATCACCTTGACTAATAGCTTGATAAATTCGAGATGATTGATTGCCTAGCAGAAACCCCGTTTCCGCTTAACCCATAAATTGATTTTTTTTTTTAATAATGATAATCTCATTCACTCTCGGCAGGTTCAAGCACTTTCGGGCCCGAACGAATTTTCCGAATTTTATTCGCGTCTGAAATCGATAAAGGAATTCTATCGTCGGCATCCGAACGAGATAAGTGTTCCGATGTCCGTGGAGTTTGAGGAGTTGGCAAAGATGAGAGAGAATCCAACGGAGGAATTGGCAAATCTTGTGGAATTCACGGACGAGGAAGGATACGGCAAGTACCTGGATCTTCACGAGTGTTACGAAAAATATATTAATCTCAAGGGCATAGAGAAGATAGACTATATCACGTATCTATCGACATTCGATCATCTTTTCGACATACCGCGCGAGCGCAAGAACGCCGAGTACAGACGCTACGTGGAGGCACTTTTGATATATTTGACGGAATATTTGACCCGCGTAAAGCCGCTTCACGATCTGAGCGCCGAGATGGACGACGCGTACAGGCAATTCGACGCGCAGTGGGAGAACAGCACGTTTCCCGGGTGGCCCAAAGAAACGGGCAGCGCCATGACTCACGTCGGCGCTCACTTGGAACTTTCGGCTTTTTCGTCTTGGGAGGAATTAGCGTCGCTTGGATTGGATCGTTTAAAATCGGCCCTGATGGCTCTGGGGCTCAAGTGCGGAGGCACACTTGAAGAGAGGGCTCAGAGGCTCTTCAGCACGAAGGGCGAAGCTTCGCTCGATCCGAATTTACTGGCTAAGAGTAAGAACAAGAAGGGAAACGGCAAAGGCCGCGACATAGCGAAACAGAAGGAGATTGCTCGGCTAGAAGCTCAGGTCTACAAGCTCGCGGAATTGGTGTCGAGCCAGCGAGTCGCCACGAAGGAAAATGTCCAGCGCAAGCAGGCAAGAACCGAGGGCGAACGGGGCGATTCGGACGCGGATGCGAGCGCCAGCGAATCCGAGGAAGAGGACGACAACGAAGTCCCGTACAATCCGAAAAACTTGCCTCTCGGCTGGGACGGAAAACCCATACCATATTGGCTGTACAAACTTCACGGTTTAAACATAAGCTACAACTGCGAGATATGCGGAAATTTCACGTACAAAGGGCCGAAAGCTTTTCAGCGACACTTCGCCGAGTGGCGGCACGCTCACGGTATGCGATGTCTCGGCATACCGAACACAGCGCATTTCGCTAACGTGACGCAGATCGAGGACGCGCTAGCTCTTTGGGAAAAATTGAAATCGCAGAAACAAGCCGAACGCTGGCAACCCGAGCAGGAGGAAGAGTTTGAAGACTCACTGGGTAATGTTGTCAATCGTAAAACATACGAGGATCTCAAGCGACAAGGACTCCTTTAAGTGTGCGCGTGTGTGTGTGTTTTTTTAAATAATCGACCGAAGATAGGAGAAAAAACTATACACTGATACACTGAATCGTCCTAATAGACTTACCTCATAGATTAATTCCATTACACGCCAATCTTTTCGAGATAAATACAGTGTAAATATATATTTAAGAAGGAAATTATTCTTCAGGGAATTACATAACATCATTTCTTATCACAGTTATGTTCTTTATATTTAAGCGACAATACACGTTCGATTGATGCATACAGTAGTTATTGTACAATAACTTATTGCTTCGTGTTTTTTAATCGATCGAATATTGTTTTCTCGTTTTCCGAATCGTGAAAACGTATCGAACGCGAGTTTGAGTGAAAAAAAGAAAGTACAAAAATATTTTAGGATTTGTAGTCGCAAGTGGTTCGAATTTTATCGAAGAGCGACTTTATTGCTTGTTTCCCGACTGCGGGCTTAAATGTGATTCTTACGATCTACCGATTACATAATAGTATTTTTAAATTAAAGAAAAAAAAACCTTGCGATTCGTCGAAGAGCATTTTCTCCTTGAAATCCTTGAGAGTAGCAATGTGTCGAATCGAAACTTCTCGTCACGACGATTAACGAGATTAGCGCACGTTTTTTGTTGCTGCTATCGATTCGACCTCCGCTCGCGTGAATTATCAATGAAAGGACAAAGTGTTGTGAAGGTTTTCTGGCTGTAGTTTTAAAGATAAATTCGAGATGACTGATTTCCTAGCGGAAACCCCGTTTCAGTCTGTGCCCCGGTTCATTGGGGCGGTAGATATTGATTATTGTCCGATGGTAGGTTGCTCTTTTGACAATCGCAGGGCTCTTTCGGACCGTGGTTGTGAGTCGTTTGCTTCGTCGCGCCGCTCGTCGGCGATTGACTCTGATCGACGTAGATCTTCGGCGGATTTGCCATCATTTTGTGGACCCAGCCCGTGGGTATCGTTGCGAAAGTTGCGACCTGAGGGCAAACAATTTTTGATCGTTTAACACCACATAACAGTTTGCTTTAGGCTTTAACGTCGCTCATCATTCCTCCAAACGTTTTCCTACATTCGATCTATTGTATTGCACTTTCTACTAGTCTGTATCCCTCCCATCGACTAAACCACACTCCAGGCTACCTCAGTGAATTCCTTCAATTTTTTCCCCCTTTCAGTTAATATTCGAATCGTTTGAAGTTTTATTATCGACATGCTCCGAGTCCTGGCTTAGATGAGGACTCGGTGCGTGAAGGCTTAAAATATAATTTTTTCCCGATTGTACTAAAATAATCACATTCCTTGCGTGCAATACGGCCGAAAATAGTATATTATTAACCCGTGATCATTACTAACCTGTGCGCATGCGCAGTACAGTTTCATTACTCCCTAGGAGGTAAGTGGGCTCATTACTTCCTCTGGAAGCTCTATTACTCCCAGGGGAGTAATGGTCATTGGCGAATATGACGATTTTGCGATGCAAGTAATGTGGTTATTTTAACGAAGCCGGGAACAAAAATATCGTATGCGACTGTGAATTTTTGCCCTCACTTCGCTCGCACGTCAAACTTCAAACTCGGTGAAAAAACGCACTTTCCTCCCTTGTGGCATAGTATACTATTGTGTTTCAGTCCGCATAAAAAAGTTGTCCATATTTTAGGATTCGTCAGACGTACCTGATTCGTAGGCAGGCATCCGGTGTCCTGATTGTAGACTCCAGCGAGCTCGTAGTATCCATCTCCTCTGTCGCAAGCCAGAGGACCGCCGAGATCGACTTGGCACATATTGTTGTTTTGTCTGTGAGCTTTGGTGCACACGAGACTGTCGTCGAGGTCGATGTGGGACTCAGCGCCGGATATGCGCTGCTGGCACTGGTCGTTGCTCAGGACATCGACGTCCACACTGTGCATCAGGGATCCGGCAACGTTCACTGAAAGCGACACAACAATTCGTTACAGTCACGATTTCTTTTTAAACAAATTTAACATAAAAAATCTACCAGTTATATTAGCAAGATTTACCTTGAAGAATTGTCTTTCCCCATCCGGTGGATATGCACTTTGTGCCGGGCTGCGGTGGCTGCGGTTGTCCCTGAGGAAGGCAGAGCATGTCAACGTGCTGGTCCAAAGTCATCTCGTGGTCCAGGAACAATATAGCGACATCGTTTGCGGGATTTCCAGTCGAGTACTCGGGATAGGGAGCTATCGCGGCGACCTTTATTATCTCGTAGGGCAAAGGCTCTTCGTGCTTGAGCTCGTAACCCAGTTTCCATTCTCCAGTCTTTATGGACACTTCGTTGGCGTTCAATCTGTATAGTCGAGACAAAAAATTGGGGTTAGTAGCGTTTTGGTTTGAAAAAAAGTTGAAAATTATATAGCGTTTCGGAATTTAAGTGAAATTACCCCTCGACGCAACGAGCGGCGGTAACGATCGCGTTGGGTGCGACTATAGCACCAGAGCAGAGAAGTTTTCGGTCTCGGTTGGACAGGATCATCGCTTGCCAGGGAATCTCGCCGAAGGCGACATCCACGTCGGTCAAACCGTTTGGTCGGTGAACCTTTCGGAGCAAACATCGCACATTAATCGACTGTATAGCTTTCAACACGTAGAGTTAAACATTTTTCATAAGGCGCAGTTTATGGCCATAGGCGTTTCGAAACGTTGATTATTTATCGATTGAATAGCTTCGGCGCTTGCAATTTTCACGATTGGAATTAATTCACGAGCTCCGGTTTATAGCAGACGTTTTTAGATATGGATTGTTGTGTGCGCATTTTTCGACTTACTTTGTTTCTGAGACCGCAGTGACTTCCGGGAACATGAGGCGCGATGACCGTGGGATTCTGATTGCTCGAGGATACGTCGTAGTTGGTTTTGATGAAGGGATTCTGGAAATTCGGGAAGGGAGTCGGTGACTTAGGAGAATTGGAGAAACTGGGGAAATTACTAGGAACGGCGCTTGGTCTGGGAGTCGTCTGAGTGAAGGTTGGCAATGGAGGGAAAGTGCCATGACTACTCGGAACGCTGCCGGGAGTTATCGCCGGTGCCGCCGGTGCAGCCGTCGGCCTTTGGTACCCACCGCCGAAGGTGTTGGGGCTGTGTTGAGGAATGCTGGAAATTTCATTGGGGAGGCTCGGGAACGGACGCAGCGACGGCTGATTCGGGACTTGGTTGATCTGAGGCTTGTACGTGGGAACGGTAGTTCCGATGGGTCTTCCGCCCTTAGTTGTACCTCCGCCGAAGTTGTGGCCGGGGTGTTGAGGAATGCTGGGTATTTGATTAGGGAGGTTCGGGGATGGATGCGGAAACGCCTGATTTGGGAGGCTCGGGAATGGACGCGGCGACGCCTGATTTGGAAGGCTCGGGAATGGACGCGGCGTCGACTGATTGGGGACCTGGTTGATCTGAGGCTGGAACGTGGGAACGGAAGTTTCGATCGGTCTTCCGCCCTTGGTTGCACCTCCGCCGAAGGTGTTGCCGGGGTGTTGAGGAATGCTGGGTATTTGGTTGGGCAGCCTCGGGAATGGACGCGGGTTCTGCTGATTCGGGACTTGATTGATCTGAGGCTTGAACGTAGGGACGGGAGTTTTGGTCGGTCTTCCACCTTTAGTTGCACCTCCGCCGATGGGCTGCTGCTTCTTCGGCGGTTGAGTTTTGGCGATGTTTAGGAATGTCGGGAAACCCTGCTCGTCGAAGCCACCGGAATAATTGGCCGGAAGATTGCCTGCTGGCCATGGATCCACGTAGTTAGGATCTCGGCAACACTTGCCGATCACGCCGTTGTCCGGATTCTTGCAGCTCTGAAATAAGAGACCGAGTCATTTTTTTTTTTTCATTCGGAAAAATCTTACCCGGACAAATAATTTTAATTGTTTGAAAACAAAACCTTGAATAATGTTAAGCTTGAGGTTTTTTGGTTTTTTTATTTGCGAGTTTTTTTTTCTACTCACACTGAGAGGCACGCGTCTGATGAGCTCCTCGCTCGAGAGAGCCACGGGAGTGGGGCTGATTACTCCTTGCAACGTGCAGAATTGTTCCTCGACGCAGATAAGCGCTGCGGCACAGCCGAGCTGCGGAGGAGGCGCCGCAGCAGGTGGGAAAATAGCGTTTGGCCTCTCGTTGGTCGGAGCTCCATCGGTTGGTTCGTCTGTTTAAAATTCGTCGATAGGCGTTATACCTTGCAATTCTGATGTAAGACTGACTAAATTGTAAACCTCAGGTCTTCAAAACACCCAAAAAAATCATTTATTTGACCGTCTCAGTTTATTTAGATTAAGTAACATATTTATTTGATTTAAATAAATATTTATTTAATTTAAGTAACTATTTACTTAATTTAAATAAATATTTTACTTAATCTAAATAAACGGTGGCTGTCAAATAAATTATTTTTCTGGGTGAAATATAGACACGAAATGTAGACCTTTGATAGTGTCTTGGTGGTTTTTTGTACAGCACTCTTTTCATTTTTTTTTTTTAATTGTTCTTACCGGTGTTCCGATCATTCAAAAAATGCCCAGGTCCGAGATATGAAAAATGCTCAGAGTTCCATTTCTTTCGGTAATATTTTTTCATTTTGGTCATTTTTTAGAATATGGTCCTCCAACATTGCATATTTCGATCTGGGTTTTATTTTTTGCAAACAATTTCGACACCGACACGAACACACGACTTTTTATACGATATGTTTTAATTGATAAAAAAGTAAAAGATGCTTTTTTCGCTTGAAATCGACGAAGCACTATTGAGGGTGCAATTTTCGTACCTTCCTGTCTTGTCGGGGGATTCGAGAATGCCGGTACATTGCTCGAAGGCTCGCTGCCGAGCGGTGGCAAGTATCCGTTATTATCGTCGTTCGAATTTCCGAACAATCCTTGTTGCGATCGATTTCCGCCTTCGCCCGTGTTCAGGTCCGTTTGTTCTCGATTTCTATTGGAATTTCCGAAAATTCCACCTTCCTTGGATTCCGATTGATCGTATCCGCTGCCGAAACTCGTGCTGATCGTCGAATGACCCCCGAAACTTCCCGCCTGAGACTGATCGCCTGCAGAGCTCCTCAATGTGCAACAAATTTGGCTGGAAATTTGGCACACTTGGGGCTGAAAAATTATTTTTCAAAAATATAAATAAATTTGAAAAATTTATTTTGCGACTCGATAATACAAGCGTGATCGCAACGAGTTGCTGTGTCTCGCAAAGAGCGAGGAGACTACACGCGGAGAATATTCCGAGTACGAACATAAATTCATTTGAGTAGCCGAGAGATAAAAAATACATTAAAAAAAACCCGAGACTGTATATAATATCTTGAGGGTGGTAATAAACTTCGGCGTTCCGCATGCCAAGCGATGCACTCTCGCGAGCGCCCGCGGTGCACATATGCGCCCGATGATGAAGGAAACTTTACTCGTGCTTTACTCGTGCGACGATCAAACGTGAATTATTCGACGAGACATCTTCATATCATACGCGTGTTTATTACGATTTTTTTCTTCTCACGGATTTATGCCGCACGCTCAAATATCGTTAAATACCGCGTTTAGTCTGCGGCGACGACGTGTTTTTTTTTAAACACACATTATCTCTCAGAATTTACGCAAACGATCTTGTTGACGACGATTTAAAAGAATTCTTTCGCCATTATCGTTCATGCGTTTGCGGATGTAGTGAAGCAACGCTAATCAAATAGTTACGCCGTGTTTTTTCATTTTTTTTTTTTTGTGAATCGTTCCGAAACTGATGCACCAGCTGTCTCGGAATTCGGATAAAAAAATCCTTTTTTTTTACAAATTTACAGATTCTTTTTTGAACGTGAAATATTTTTTCTTTAGTGATATGAAGATTTTTTGAACTCACTTGTACGTTTATTTACGAAATTATCTGTCGTTAAGGTGGAAAAGTGATTATCCGATGAATTTCGGACGTCAACACTGAAGTTCGAGCTTGCGCATTGGAAGGGAGAAAGAGATCGTTCCCGCGAAGGCCGAAGAAGGTTGCCGGACGACCTTAGATACGTTGAACTTCGCAAGGTAAACGAGTACCGGGTACATTACCTATCGAAAGCATCTTCCCACCCGTTGAATCAATGACAATTCGTATTACGACTGTTGAAAAAGAACTTGCCAAGGCTTCGCAATCGCTCCGAATTATTTCCGAGCTCGAGATAATCGACGGTTTTTATTGTCAGTTACGACTTGACACGCACGGGTCTGTCGGTAAACGCGATCTTAATTGGGCGAAGAGGTCGCCGATTATTGCGAAATTAAAGCTAATCATGTCGCAAACAAAATGTGTGTGTGTGTGTGTGTGTGCGTGTGTGTGTGTGTGTGTGTGTGTGTGTGTGTGTGTGTGTGTGTGTGTCTGTATATATATATATATGTATATATACATATGTATATGACGTAAATTTGACTAAGCTGCGCCGGTATGTATACCGACACGCCGCGGGGCATTCTATTAGTTTAATATGAATAAACGTTTCCCGTTTTGCATAATAGCCGCTGTGCAATCATCACCCATGCCGGATCGTAAAATTTAACTGCCGCGATCTTGTCCTATCTGTCGTGTAGGTCAAACGCGGTATCGGTGAGCGAATAAATAAATTCTACGATATTGTGAAAAAGAAAAAAAAAAAAAAAATTCAATAAATATGAGAATCGTTTAATAATCTTCGGTGACGTCGGGTTTCGTAATTTAACGGGCTAGGAGAGACGCAATTTAGTGTCGGGCGCGGTGAGCTCATTTACAAAAGTGTCAATATAACATCGCGATCCGAGACGTTATAGTTGTAAATTAATTTTTCGCGGATCTATAAAGAAGAGATGCTAAATTAACGCGTGAACGTGTCCCGCCTGTTGGTCCAACCCCCAGCGATCTCTTCAAGGCAGTCACTGCTTACCTTTCGCTCGAGCGATTTGTCTCGCACAAGTAACCCCTTGAAATATTGCTGCCAAAATTTCGCGCGTAATTTTGATCCTGCCCTGCTACACTTGTCGCGATAAAGTCATTGAGTTTATTGATCTTTTTGGGACGTTGGATCAAACGAATTCGAGGTGATCGAATCCGTGGCCGTAAGGCGAATGCCTCGAATCGATCAGCCGAAGGAAAACTCATTTCCAGAATATTTTACGACGAACATCGGCAACAAACAAAAAAAATCAAATTCAAAAGGCAATGAATTAGTTCCGAGCCTAATGAATTATCGGCGCAGAGTTTCATTTCCGCTGGATCGGCGCGAAATTGCACAGTGGCTTCACGTTGCGAAAATTCTTAACTTAAGTAAAGGAATCGTCTCCTAAATTTAATATTTTTCTCGTCACAACGATAGTTATTACCATAAACACTACTAGTATAGAAATCTACTGTGCTATCACTATAGTTATCGATTGTACTAGGGGAGAGCAGGCCAAGACGGGACCAACAACCAGGCTGCATCGATTGGGCAAAATGGAACGGGCTAAAATTATTGGAAAATTGCGTTGTTAAGAAACGCTATTTTCCAATAATGTTAGGACGTCCCATTTTGCCCCATCGATGCACCCTGATTGTGTGTCCCATCATTATGAAGATTGCTATCACTATAGTACTCTTCAAACTTCATGGTCAAAGAAAGAGAGTCAATTCTTTGGTGGAACGAAAACTATATTAACGCTTCCTCTGTACGATTCACAGAAATCGGGTTTTAATGGCCCCTTTTTATTGTACCGACGTTTCCGTCCGCGTGTCTCGAAACTCCGTAGAAGACGCCCCAAAACTCTCTCGCAATCGAACTCCGCCTCCCCGATTCAAAGTCAGCGTCTCGCCGTTGATGACGACTATCAAAGGCCGCCGGTATTTTCTAAAGCGTATTTCACAGAGAATTTTTTTTTCCGGCTCTCTAGCTCGATCGTCGGACGGCCCGACGGCCGTGTTCCTCCGATACCCCGATAAACCCCTTCGCAGTCAAACTCGTCCCGTATCTGGCGACCACCGACGCGGGTGTTATCCGGCGTCACTGTTATTTTTATGCTACCCGAATGATCCTCACAAAGTTCGCGACTATGTGTGACATAACATTCGCTTTCGCCGATCTATCACACTTTGCATAAATAAAGAAACGAGAAATGAGTCGCTGCTACGACCCTACGACCTCCGGTGCTCGGCCGATGCCGAGGAACACTTCACCGAGAGCCTCCGCGTCTCGCCGCCAGAGTCCCTGTACCTTTGATCCCACTTTGGAACCGTTGCTGCCGCTGTCCGGCGCGGCACAACGGTAGACGGGTATTTTTCGAGGCCCCGAGAGAGGAGCCAAGCCTCACGCCCCCGGGCAACGTAACGAATGGCAATTGAAATTATTATTTTTAATTTTTTTAACGTTTTTTCTTTTTTTTATTTCTTCTCTTTTCTTCCTCTTTTTCGCATATAGTATCGTGAGGCACAGGACCCGTGACATCGATTTTCTTTAAAGGACCTCGTCAGAGTTACGCATTTCATGTTTCAATAAGCGATTGTGTCAGGAATTAAAAAAAAAAAAAAAAAAAAAAAAAAAAAAAAAAAAAAATTCTCATTCCCGACTTGAGACACTCGCGCTGGCAGCCGCCTCCGAACCTATATTATAATGTATACTTTCGCTCGGAGCCCGGCCGGACCCAGCGGCGATCTTTCGCCTCTCGACAGCTCGCCGCCGGAGACATCCGTGTACTCTTTATATTTCTCTATGTTCTCGGGCTCTCGGACAGTTTTTTTTTCTCTCTCTCTCTCTTTTTTTTTTTTTTCTCTTAATTACTATACCGAAGTATGTTGTCCCGCGGGACTTTGAGCATTCTCGTGTCGTGAGGCGTATAATTATACACGAATAATAATTTTGAATATATGTAGAAAATTTATTAATTTAATTCGTGCAAAAAAAAAAAAAAAAATCGACTTTTATGACCGTCTGGAAATGAAATAAAAAATTTGAAGAGCACGGTCGTTCTGTTTCCTCTGGATCTATCTTCATCCCGCTCGGGCTCACGCTGTCCCTCTCAAATAATTAGGATAATTCGAGCGCGTATGTTAATTCATGTAAACCTCTCGCAGGAAGTAGCCGACGTACGCAATCGTTTAATATTTAATTGATATCATCGTCATTTTACCTTCGTTGAAATCGAACACCGTTCACTTTCTGCCCTCACGCTGCTCTCCAAATTAGGAAATCGAACCGATAATCAGCTATTTCCCTCCTCCCCCCCCCCCTTTTTTTCAATACCTTACGAAATTGAATTGAGTAATCGATGGAAAAGATGTACGAACGTATATGATTTGTGTGAGAAAATAAAATTTAAAAAAAAAAATAAAATAAAAACGAAACGATTTTTCCATCGACTCGCCGAATAGGCCCGCAGGTGGTTTCGAGGTCCCGGTGAGATCAGAATTAATCGGTGACACGCACGGGTCGCTCGGGCTCATTAAGATACGCGCGCGAAGTTATCGGGGCACGGAATCGCCGCGACGGTAAAACCCAAGTCTCCGAACGATAAACTCCCGCGAGGTGACTGAAACTTGACTTCCCGGCTCAAAACGTCGCTGACTTCGTCTTTCAATGACGCACGGACCGTCAATTATTTTTTGAAATTCTCGTCGATGCTCGGAGAAAAATATATATGTATTGATTCTCACCTTGAGGGAATCTACAGTCGCGACGTCGAGGAGGAAGCTTCGAACGAATATCTAGTTTGACCTTATAAAATCCATCCATTCGCCTCCTACAGATCTTTTTTATGACTGATATTGACATTTTTTTTTTTTAATAATGGAAAAAATCGGTAGTGTATATAGGAATGTATACTAGAGATCCGATAATTCTGTTGTCAAAAAATAGTCAGTGAACGTGCTTTTTATGAGTTTGAATTTCGAGATAAATTGAATATTTCTTCGGTTGATTAAAGTCGAAAAAAATAGGTACAGTAGAACCTCGATTGTCCGACCCTTCGATTAGCCGAACTCCAATTTATTTTGTCCGAACCTTTAATTATTCGAACCATGCCGCAAAATTTCCTTGCTACATATCGTCGAGCGTTACTTTGTTGCAGGCGTGTGCAAGTTTGCATCATGCGCTATACAACCAAAAATTGATGACTTTCAAAAGACTGCTTAAAGTAAGCGTTTAATATGTTCCAAAGTATATATATATATATATATATATATATATATGTTTGTATGTGAATTTATATTTTAAAAAGCTCATATTCATTACGTATGTTATTATTATATTTTTTTTTTATTCATAACTCGATTATCCGAATAATCGTTAATCCGAACTGGTCTCGGCGCCAATTGGTTCGGATAATCGAGGTTCTACTGTATATGATTTTTTGGTTTCAACGCGGCACATCTACATTCCTGTCGCCATAAGACAGTTCCCCTTTGACGATTAAACGCATTAAATTAATTAAAAAAAAAAAAAAAATCCTTGCGATCGTACGATCGCCTCGATCTTCGAATTATCGACGGACGCGCAATGTGGACTAAAAAAAAATAGTTACCTCGATTTTCGTTGGCCGACTCCGCTTTACGCAACACGGTACGGTGAGCGTGGAAAAAAATTCCTTTACAAGTTCCCTCGCGCTCGAATGGATAATTCAAGAGTTGTTTCGAGCCACCGAGGGTCCAATTTTAGCCGAACTCCAATTGAGCCGTAAATAAAGAATCGCTCGATGGGGGGATACGTAGAGAACGCGAGATGTAACGCAAATGTTGTAAGAGGCACTGGGAGCCACCAATAATGACTTTGAGAGCTCGGACCCACCGTAACTCGTGGTGACATAACTTTCGGCTAAGCACGTGTCCCTCCGTCTCCATCTTGCCCCCATTTATCGAAAGATTGATGGAATTTTCAAGCATGCAAATATACATATACATTTTTTTTTTTTTCGAACTCACCGCTGATTGCACTTGATGAATATCGTTGCTGATCACGTATCCGTCAGCCGAGCAAAGATTTTTCGGAACACAGATTCTTCCTTGTCCGTTGCAACTGACGCCCAATTCACCCTCCGGTTCGTGATTTATTTTTTGGTTGTTATTGCCCGCGGTGAAAGTTGGGAAACCTCCGACTTGCTGATCGCCGAAAGCGTCCTCCTGACCTTGAGATATTTGGGGAATCTGAGGAATCTGCGTGATTTGAGGTATCTGCGGGAATTGAGGCAGTTGGGTTACTTGAGGTACCTGAGGAATTTGAGGTACCTGAGGCCTCGAAAGGAATGGATTGCCAGATCCGGCGCTTCCGGAAGTCGGAGGATGCTGAGGTACTTGCTGTCCGAAGACAGCGCCCGAGCCGGATCCACTCGAGGAGGATGGTATCTGTGGAACTTGATGCGTAAAGCCGGTCGGCACAGTGCTGAGGAAAGGATTTCCCGCTCCTACGAAGTTGCTCTGAGTGTCCGCGGCCTGACCGGAAGCCGAGCCGGAGCCATGTTGGCTCGAGGAACCGTGTTGGCTCGAGGAACCGTGTTGGCTCGAGGAACCGTGTTGGCTCGAGGAACCGTGTTGGCTCGAGGAACCGTGTTGGCTCGAGGAACCGTGTTGGCTCGAGGAACCGTGTTGGCTCGAGGAACCGTGTTGACTCGAGGAACCGTGTTGGCTCGAGGAACCGTGTTGGCTCGAGGAACCGTGTTGGCTCGAGGAACCGTGTTGGCTCGAGGAACCGTGTTGGCTCGAGGAACCGTGTTGGCTCGAGGAACCGTGTTGGCTCGAGGAACCATGATGGCTCGAGGAACCGTGATGGCTCGAAGAACCATGACCGACGGAGCCATGGCCGCTGAAGGAGCCAGCCGTGACGCCGACACCGTTCAAGAACGGATTTTTCGAGACGTCCATGCGACTTCCGCTTTGACCGGAAGCTGAGGATTCCGAGGCGCCCGACGCGCCGAAAGCGTACGAGCTTCCACCGGAAGAGCCTGCGGACGATCCTCCGACAGTCAGCTGATGTCCATGAGCGAGGAAGGGATTTCCATGGATCTTAATTGATAGAAGACTTCCTTGATTGGCTGCCTGGGCCGCGGCCGCGTTACCCAGATTTATTAGATGCAAGCTTCCGCCCACTGCACATCCGCTCGAAGTGCAGGCGACCGATGGTCCATTCCCGTGAGCCGCAAACGGATTCTGTTCGCTGTTCCACCAGTACTGAGCGCCCGCGGCGTGCCCGGCTTGGCTTCCGTGTCCGGCTTGACCGGAAGTCGCCGCGGTCGCTGCAGCGCCCTGGCTGTGGGTTTGGCCTCCCGAAGACTGAGCGTTCTTGTGACTGTAGCCAGCGCCTCCGGCATTGGCCGAGTGGCTCACGAGGCCGAGGAATCCCGTGCCAGAATTTTGTAGGGCGCCGTATCCGACCTGAGATGCTCCGTTGCCGATGGCGCCCGCGTAAGCGCCGCTCGAGGCCGAACTCGATATCAGACCGATCGGCAGAGCACCGCTGACCGACGTTGACGAGTAAGTGCTGCTCTGACTGTGACTCGCGCCGCTACTCTCGAAACCAGAAGTCTTCGAGCCGATGAACGCCTGACCGTTGTAGAAACCGTCTATCTCGATTTTGTCCTGATTGGCTTGCGCATAGCTGTTCGAGCTCGAGCTCGACGATGATTTCTTCGAGGTGAAACCATTGCCCAGCTGAATACTGTCGGGTATCTTTGAGTACGGGTGCGCGTTGACGCACACGCTCAACCCCGCTGCGCACAGCAGCAACAGCGTCGATAATCTTCGCATTTTTCTGTGGGTACAAACATAAAAAGGATCATACATAAAAATCAAAAAACAAGGTTTAATAATTGCCAACGGGTATCATTAAAGCTAATTTCTATGCGGATTGAGCTCGTCGCTGAAGAGAAAAATCGGGACTGTCCAATTATCTCTGCGAATTTACATCCTCTCATCACTTTTAGATCCTTCGTTATTAGCGTCTATTGATCTATAGATCACGCATCTCCGGCTCTAACCCGAGATCTATGAATAATGAATCTTGCAGAACCACGGATCTATTCATCCACGGGTCGACGGATCGACCGTGTCACCGATAAATCGATGCTTCAGCTATGAATAATTTTTGAGCTTTAACCCACGCGAAAAAAAAATAAATAAATCTTCAACTGCCTCAGACCGAGGCGACTGTTCGTCCTTGGCGAGGATCCTCGCGAAATCGTTGATATTTAGATCTCGTAATGACAACAACCTCCAAGTCCCGGTCCGAATCTTCGATCAGTGAGAGGTGAACGAAAAGAAAAAGTTTTAATTTATTCGTTTCATTCGTTCAAGTTGATAAGCATTACGATCGAATCTATACAGCATCGCGCTATTATCCTTGTACTTGATCGTTTCATTCATGACTTTAATGGGCTCCGTGCTTGACCCGTTGACCGGCGTGCACAGGGAAACTATTAATAGTAAACGCGGTCTGACATAATCTTCGAGTATTGCAGGTGTCTGCGACCTCAACGTAATATCCCATCACGTTTATTTGTCAATCGCGCGCGTTTTACCGGTGCATATATGCGCATGCACGCGAGACGCCGTTATAATTTAAAGAATCGTCGATAATAGATACAATCGCATCGGGGCCTTGAACTTGAACGCTCGCGACCCTTTCAACTATAATTCGATGCACTCTTTTGCATCGAATCACACTTCTCGGTCGCTCACCCACGAATCTCGGCACATTCTCCCAAAACTTCGATAAAGTCCTTATACCTCATTTTTTTTTTTTTTTCAATGAATGAATCTATATCACTATTTTTTTGTATTTATCAATTTGTTTTTCATTAAACATTGTCGCGCACAACGTAGCACAAGAATCGCATTTTCGGTTTTTTTTTTTTTTTTTCCCTCTCGCAGCGAAGCTCGATATTTTGGTACGTCGTTTTCGGGCTGTTCGATTTTTCTTTTCTGAATTTTGTGTACTCACCTACTGATACGTGTGTCCCGTGAAAAATACACGTATGTTACGCTAAAAGAAAGTTAGTGTGACTGGCGACGCCTCCATATCCTGGCTTCTCTTATACCATCCTCCGGCAATCGCCTATCCCCACTTTTACTTGTTGGAAATATCATGCGCGAGCCGCGGCTCCTCCTGTCCTTCGACATCCTATCCTGCTCGGCTACGGCTGGGCCCCTCCGGGTTTCTTACTTCGCGGGCCCGCTGGGACCCATCCGCGTATAGCTTCTTCTTCTTCTTCTTCTTCATCTCCTTCCTCCTCCACTGCCACCGCTCGGCGTTGAAATTTTTTTGTTTGTCGCAACCAGAATCCGTTTCTCTCCCTCTTTCTCTCACGGGTTCCTGAGAGCATCTTTTGGCATTGCCGAAGAGAACTCGACCGTATCATCATCGTCATCATCATTATCGTCATCGGTACGACGCACCGGGTTCCCGGCGCCGTCGATGGTTTCCTTCGCTGCTCTCTCGCATCCTTTCGACGCTCGAACCTTGACTCCGAACTCGCTCGCGTACGCGCGCGTGTTGTGCAAACGGATGTACTCCAGGGTAGCATTATGAGAGACGGAAAGAGTAATTCTCCTCACCGCACCTGGGAATTCACGACAAATTGCGCATAATTAGACGGTCAACTTTGCGCCCTTGACCCTTTTTTGTCTAAGTTCAACATTCGCTTCTCCTCTTCCTTTTTTTTATACGTGGATCATTATCGAGTCAGCTCTAATAACACGCATGCCCCGCGAGGCTTTGACTCGGAACCGACAAACAAGGCGCTGGGACTCTCCGGCAAGGGTGATTACCCTTCCAGTTAAACGCTTGGGGTTTTCATGCTCATTCAACCTATAAATGTATCTTTAAATGAAAGAAAAATATATGTATATTTATTTATTCTAAATGAAGATAAAAATAATCTGAAACATCGAGAAACAGGCATCGAAAGCACCGAAGTTTCTGCCGCAAGAGAAAACTTGAAACAAAATTATTCCTTTATTTCAAATCAATTAAATGTTTCCGTTCTGAACGACCATTGAGGAGAAAGTATGACAAACAAATACCCAGCTATGAAAATAAGTAAATTTTCGTACCTATATTAAAATTACCGGTTATGCCATTGAAAATTAACACATCCGTGTTTGAAAATTATGCTATTATTACAAATATTATACAAATAATAGTTTTTAATACATCGGTAACGCAATATTCTTACATACGTCTCAATGAAATTTCACATACTGTATATGCATAAATCTTCATATACATTTCATGAATTTCCAAGCAAACATTTTTAACAGCGTATATCCTTTTCCCTATGGAATATTGATTCTTGGCGATGGCCCAGATACGAAACGCGCATCTCGCAAACTCGGACTATTTATGCGTACACGCAAAGTCGTTGTGAGCTATGTCACACACGCAATGACATCATACTACGTCATCGATTATGAATCACATTGGTATAATCCGGAGTACGTGGGTATCGTCAAGGATCCCTCGATTGGTTTGACGGCCCACGTGCATTCCTGCGGAAACAATGCCGATGCTTCGGGAATAACGCAGCAGCAGCAGCAGCAGCGACCGGTACCAGGATAACAAAGTGCGTGTCTCTCGATGATTTCGCGGCCAGCTATTTGAGCAAACGTCATCGTCGAGATGGAACTGTCATCTGGGCGACGCCGTTGCGCTATGTCGAGCTCTATATCCGATTCTTTACTTTTTCTCTCACCTTTATCATCGCCGATCTTGTATAGTTACGTTCTAAAGAGGTTTTATAGTTACGTTCTAAAGAGGTTTTATAGTTGCGTTCTAAAGATTCTCTGACCCTGGCTCGTCAAAATCTAGATTCATCGTCAACTCATTTACCTTTCTCGTCATGGGACAAAGAGACGAGTTGAGCCGCCGAAAGAACGCCCGGAGCTTCCGGAATAAGGTGATTCGAATGATTATTAGCTCGATCATATTACGGCCTCCGGGCACACACGCGTAATTTAATTTTGCACGCTGGGCCGTCCCCAAAGCGATGATACTTATCCGCAGTTAAGTCATGTGTTTCTACAAATTAGCATAATTATACATGAACGATCGGTTTCGGTCGACCTTGCACTCCGCACATCCTCATTCCTTTGCGGAAGATTCACAGGAGGAACCGGAGACGAAAAATCGTGCGAACTTGAGAAAAAACATAGACATGTGTTTTTACTTTCGACGGCAATTCGAAACCCTCCTCCCCTCGAGGGAACCTCTGCGGTCAGAGAATGTCCGAAACCGTAGCGGAACTGGCTTGTGCGGAACGCTTTTTTGGGCGCCAAAGTCGGGTAATTACCCGACCAGCAGAGTTAAATGGAAATTTAATCGTCATATTGAGAGGAAATTGGGAGCATTTTTTTTTTGTTTTGTCCATCAATTTATCTCTTGACCTGAGGCTAAAAATGCTGTCGTATTGGTTCAGCGCAAAAAAAATTGTCGGAGAATTACAGCAGAACATTTGTTTGTGACTGAAAATGAGTTGATAGACAAGTTGATCGGAGTCGAGCTCGAGGTACGACATTTTTAATTACGCGAAACTTGACTTATCAACTGACATTTCTGCACGAAGCAGAAATCGTCTCTTCTATGGGAACGACTTCGTTCAATGCCGCCGCCTGTGCATTAATGGCATTCCACCGGAGCTCCTGCCGAGCGCATGCATATACATTTGTATATATATATATACAATTTTTTTTTTACGTAAAGAATGCAACAGGCACATCGACCCTCGACCCAGCGCCCGCGAATTATCACAAATATTATTTCACGTGTCATCCAGCACGCGTGAGAGGATGATTAATGGGGATTTTCGCGGTTACGAAATGCATCCTCTTTCATCGGCGCTCATGGCGAAGTCCTGTTGATGTATCTATCCACTGTGTACACAAACGTCACGTTTGTCTCACAGTTACGTTTTCGTATCGCCTTATACGGTGGTTAACGCCTGCAACGATACTCGCCATCGTACGTCTCCGCATCGGCTTCCTTTCCTACCGTTTCTCTATTTGTCCCGATGAAATCGCGATGGAGTTGATTTTTTTTAAACACCGATACGCTCATTGACGTTGCGCGTCGATTCCGAGATTTAGCACCTTTTAACGTTCGCTGACAAATTCGTAGATCGGTGAGAAAATAAGAGATAATCATCTACAAAAATATTTGACCGATGCGGAGAAACGAAAAAGCTAAGAACACTTTTATAGTAGTTTTAAAACTGACAAGTCAAAAAAATGCTGAAAATTGAAATTTTCATATCGCTTCCTCATAAAACTTGCAAGTTGAAAGTTGAAAGTTGAAATTTTTATATCACTTTCTCACAATGGCCCTTTATTCGCAAAGCTCCTTCTATGAGAAAGCATTTACTATATTTTTGGCTTCCTCATAGACGAAGCTTTCCGAATAAAGGACCATTATAACAAAGTGATATAAAAATTTTAACTTTCAACTTTCAACTTGCAAGTCTTATGAGGAAGCGATATGAAAATTTCAATTTTCAACTTTTATAAGGAAGCGTTATTCCAAAATTCCAAATGACATAAAATTTAGACAGTTCGATCGATTCTCTTGAAACTTTAATGGGCTCTTCACGTGATCATATTCTAACTTTGTACACGTTTTTAGCTAGATAGCTAAAAAATCGTGCGTGCTAGAACGCTAATCGACATTTTTTAAGAAATAAAAAAGGGCGTACAGAAAAAAACAATTGAACATTTTCGGATGAAACATTTGCAGAAACATAGACTATTAACCACACATGCTGTGCGCAAAATTTCAGCTTGATCGGTCGAGTCGTTCTCGAGTTACAACGATTTGAATTCGCGTCCGATTTGCACACATACACACACACACACATACATCCGGACATTTTTTCTGAATGTAATTTTTCGACATTTCAGAACATTCCGAACACGTTTTCATAAAAATATCGAAAACATTTTTTTTCCACCATAACAAAGTTTCCTCTATGAGGAAGCAAAAAATAACACTTTTAAATGACCTACGTTAAAATAACAATAGCGGCAAATAACACGGCGAAATAACAGCAAAAAGTAATTTAATTTTCCATGAGCAATTTCGCCGCCGTTAATCGAAAGCTCAGCTAAAATTCCATAGCTTCCATGTTTGGCTTCGTTGCTCCAAGTCAACAAAAGTCAGGACATTGTATGCTGTCGTTGTCGTTTTTTTTTTTGCCCTCGCAGTTCTTCGATCTTGACTCATCGCTCTCTATGTATCTTTTGTATCTTTTATCGCGTACATCAGCTATTCGAATCATGCGCGAAGCGCGTGCAAGTATTTCGCCTCGATTTGTAAAGGAATTACAGTGCAGGAATTACGGATTGAACGCCGAGGTGTATCGATACGACACAGCCGAGGTATTGATAGAATCGACGGTAGTGAAGATGCTGTTGGTAAAAGCAGCTCGAATTGGCTATGTCGATGACTTCCCGCATTGTAGCGTCTTAATCGAACATTCGAGGTTGACCTCCCGGGGATTCATTCGGCTCATCGATCATATCAGCGATCGCATTTATTAATCTCTTACTCATTAATTACCGCGCGCTCGAGATCACTTGTGATCCTCTTCAATAAACGAGCCCGTGTCTAATTTGAAAATTTAGATAAAACGATCCGTAAAATCCGGCTCGAAGGATAAAAAAAAGGTAACATTCTTCAGCTAAATGGCTCATATGGTATTCTGAAAAATTCTTTCAAACAAAATCACAGAGGTAACTCAGAGTGTATTTTGTTCCATAGGACAGAGACTGCTTTTTTTTTAATTTACGAACGTACATATCGTTGTTGAATTTAAAATAAATCAACGACGTTTGCTGTCGTCATAAAGTCCTCGCGGAATATTAGAGCCGAAAAGTACACGGAGTGCCCGCCGGAGGAGACAAGAGAGCAGCTGCAGAGAGTTTGATCTTGCGGCGATTCGAGCTCGATAAGTCCCTTGCAACTTGTGTGTAAAAGTGAATAAAACAGTCTCCAAGGAGCCGGTAGTCTCGAGGCGATCTTTCACGAGCTCTCCAGCGGTCACTTTCTCCGTGAATTCCGATCTCCTCTTCGCGTTGTCATATTACATTCTGTCTATACCTTTTCGGTGTATATTATACGTGCCGATAGCCCGGTAGATGATCGACGATACGCATTTACGATCGTCTTCAATTCATTCTCGATAGTACCTTCTTTTCGCAATCTCACACAAGACACATACACACGTACGAGCATTCATTGCGATTCACGAATATTTTAATGCAATCTGCTTTTGCTCAGCGGATACACAAGAAATAATGAGGAACCGCGGGAGTTACTCGCGTGTACCGGAAGTTCGAGACCCGAGCCGGAGAGAGATGGGTGTCGCGATCGATTTGGCAATACGTATACTTTCTCGTGACATATGTGGATCATTTGCCCAGCGTCTTAAAAACCCTGACGAAATACTAAAAAGAAAAGTGTAACTTTTAACTTTTATTTTTATTATTTTCTTATTATTTTTTCTCAATTTCTTTTCGTCTCACTTTCTCATCGCACACGAAGTGTATAAAGAGAGAAAGTATTGTGATCGAAAAAATAAAAATAAAAATAAAAAAAATCGTCCGGCAGATTATGGTCTTAATACTTGATGCAAAAAGGAACCATTCACTCATTTCTGTCCGTCCGTCCGTCCGTCGGTGGGTGTGTCTCCGCAATCCGGAATCACAATAACTTTCCAAAGAGAATGCAGATCGGCAGGCAAAATTGCTTGAAAAACAAGTCACTTTGAGAAGCTTATTATATTGTTTGCAATTTTACACCGGTAATTTGACGAAAATAGCTTCGAGGCGATAACAAATGCAACGAGAAAGTGACGGGCTTCCATTTCGCCGCGAGCAGGTTTTTTTATTTTTATTTTATTTTTTGTTTTTACTTTTTTCAAGCCGCAATCAACTTAGCCAAAAATGTGAGGTGTCGGCAACTGATTTATAAGAAAATTATAACTGTTTGATATCGTATCCTTAAATAATAGCGTATCGAAAGACGTGCCCAAGTCGATGATATCCCGTGAGACTCTCGCATGGGTACCTGTTATGCATCAGTTATGAAACCGAAGGAAAGTTTTTTTTCCCCATTTCACGACGAGACATCTGACTGACTGTAAGCCACGCGCTGGTATCCGATCCGGCAATAAAAACACTACAGTCAAATTTCCATTACGTAATTAATGAATTTTCCAATTCGAGCTTAAGCATTGAAATGCCCAATCTGACGGTGCATTAACGGTACTTCTTTTTGGATAAAAAAAACAATTTCGCACGGTGCGCAGATTTATAAAATTGATATCACGACTCTCGCGAGAGCTTCAGAGTACATCCAGAAAAAAAATTCATTTGACGGCCACCGTTTATTTAGATTAAGTAAAGTATGCATTTGATTTTAATAAATATTCAATTAAATCGAATAATTATTTATTTTTTATCAAATAAATATTTTACTTAATCTAAGTAAACGGTGGACCATAAAATAAATTATTTTTCTGGTTGCATGTGGTAGAGACTCAGTCGGCAACGAATTGCCTTCCCAGTTTTCTCCAAAACGATTGATACGACGAGCAAAAGCAAATTAGCTTTTCATACTCATATCCATTGACTACAAAAAGCTAATTTCATTTTGTTCGAAGCATCGACGGTCACGAAGAAAATAGGGAAAGCGAATTGTTACCATCGGAGCATCGATACGTATGTATCACATCCTCTTAAAGATACATTTTTTTTATCGTTAGATATAACTCGGCGAAAAAAAAAATTCATTATTAATAACATTTCCACCTCCCCGAGTGCGTCGGGTGCGTTTGTCCTCGAAATTCTGTTCGGCTACTCATCGTTGCGACAGAAGCCGCGTACTTGTCATTGCGATAAAGTCGAGCGGAAGGCTAAATGATTCGAGAAATGCAGTCTCGTTTGTTATACGCCAGCGCGGTTTATTGAGTCATCGGCCGGAGACGATGGCGGAGAAGCTCGGGCCCCCTTTCAACGTTATCAGATATAATATCGCGGGCGTATACATATACGCCGGCCACTCGGGAGATATATTCTTTATGAGAGCCATTCGCCCGGCTCGATATGATCTGAAGGCTCGATTTATTATGCCCAATAGTTTTCGACGACTACGCGATACGTCTTGCGCTCCGAATAACACTCATCGTCTCGGATAACATCGGCAGATCTTTCACTTTTTTTCTTTTATTTATTTTGTTTGTTTTTTTTTTTTTTTTTTTTTTTTTAACCGAGGGGAAGAGAATAGAGCCGCGAGCGGTCGCGAGAAGAGATCGCGAGTCCGAGAATGATCGCCGGATAGAAAAATCGATTGGCGCCACCGTGCTCGGTAGCGCATATAGGAGTAGCTCGCCGGCCAAAGAGAAGGTCTTTCAAAATCGCAAAACGTTTCTCGGCGATCTCCGGGTTCGCCGTTCGTTCCGTTGTCGCTTTATGAGCGAACCGAACGGGATACTTGTCTGAATCATTTATGCCCGTAACGACCTCCCGTGCTATGACCAGAGGGGCATGTAATCTTGGGAAACACCTTTCAAAATCATTGAATTCCCGACGACTTTGACACTCGACGCGTCATCGGCCAGGCACGTCGGGGAGTCAAGCGCTAAGTGTATCTCCGCGATCACATCCTGCTGTAATCGTTATTACAGGCTTTTGAACGAGAATTCACTAAAATCAAGCTGTCGCGCCTCGGCGCGAGGGCAAACGCAGACATAAATTATGACCCGCTGCACGCAATCGTTATACTAATGACTATTGTCGACCGATGGCGTTTTGTTCGTGGAACTTGGAAATTCCCCACCTGTTTAACGAGCCCGTCCGATAATTTTCCGCTAAAGACGAACACCAGATCCGGCTCGCCAGGAGTTACGACTGCAGCTACGGGCACGAGTCATCGAATTTTGGGAATCACTTTATCGTAGAGCCAAAAAAAGAATTCTTTGATTCTGATGAATTAAACGAAGTGCGCAAATGAAAAGAATTCCCGATTTTTTAGAGTAGAGAAATTAGTATATTATGCCACAAGGGAGGAAAGTGCGTTTTGTCATCGAGGGTGAAGTTTGATGCTCGAGCGAAGCGAGGGCAGAAATTCACACGAGGTGAAAATGCACTTCCTCCCGAGTGGCATACGCTATTTTTTGCCCGAGTAAAAGTGGCCACGTTTCTATGCCTGCAATGGGGGTGGAAAGTGATCAGCTCCAGTACTTTTCGGCCCGCGGGTGGAAAAGTCGCTACTTTTCCGCCCGCTGCGTTACTTTTCGGCCCGCTGCGATACTTTTCGGCCCGCTGTGTTACTTTTCGGCCCGCTGGTCAAGAATCGACCACTTTCCGCCCCCGTTGCAGGCATGGAATGTGGACTTTTTAGCGTAGGCGGGCAAAAAATATATTTTTTTAATAGTATTAAAATTAAAAAATGAAGCTCCTTCTACAATCTATTGTATTCGAACGCAGTTTTTTTTACACGTTCCTAACACCGTTATCGTTATTTTCCGATTAAAAAAAAAAACAGTAAACATCTATTTTGGTCTGAAATTGTCGAAGACCCCCAGTTTAAAAAAAAGCCTTGACCATTTAACTCAGCCTCGCCCAGTTTATTGTCGCTCCACTTCCGCACGGCGCGATCTTTCCTCACGTTCAATTTATTATACTATTGTTAGTTTCCAATGTTAAAAGTAAACACCTATTTTGACCTAAAATTATCGAAATTCCATATCATTAAAAAAAAAAAAAAAAAAAAAAAAACCATGACCATTTAACCCAGCCTCACACGATTTATTGTCGCTCCACCTCCGCGCCGCGCGATCTTTCGTCGCGATCGTCCCGATACCAGATCGAGAGCGCGAGTCATCGAGTCGAACGTTGGCAATCGGCTCACGATTTTTAACATCGAACCGATGTAATATCTCCCTCTATCTCGCCGACGTATAGTATTTCGAAATATCGGATGTGTGCCCGTGGAATTGCTGCGGGAGATTCCGGCCAATGAAATATGACGCGCTCGTCGAGTTCAAGTCAAGTTGCAACATTGCCCCAGACGACGCTGATGGCGCGAAGGAAAGGTTTGCGGATTCAAGAGAGCGAGAATGATACAACGCGCAGGCGCACACGTACCCACAAAAAATTCCAACATCTCTGATGCCCTTGCGGCCACCTCTGAACCTCGTCGGAAACTTTTACTCTCGTCGTCCCGAGCCATCCGGCCGCCTATACGGAGACCCGCGCCGTATCCTTGGCTCATCCTTGCAACGACTTGCGAGGCGGTTGACGTTCTCAGCCGACTCTTCTGCCTGGTCCGATGCCGTCACTCGGCATCGATTTGTTTTCGAATTCATCGCTTTCGGTTCCTTATTTCACGACGTTATACCGCTTTTCGTCACACCCGAGACCGTGGACGATCCGTTGGGCTGGCATTTCTCCGGCATTCCTTCAAATTTCATAATTAACCTGTGACTCCGAACCGATCGGACTTTTGTGGGCCAATCGGCGCGATCCGTTCATCCTCTCCGACTTTATGCGCAACGTGTTTTTATTTCATTTTGCTTTTCTTTTTCTTTCACACGTATCCGTGTAAGATCCAACGTGGCAATGATCACGATCCATGCTCACGACGAGCGCTATGACGATCGATTTCGTAGATAGGACTCGTCGCTCGCCAATGATTCGGCGGTGCGATCGAAGCTTCGATTATGCAGTTGGGTAATCCAGCAGTTGTTGACACGACGATATCTTTCGCAAGCTGCCCTTATGACTCGTGAATTTATTACGATAGACGCCGGTCCGATAATTTAGTTGACGCCAGAGGGCTCGTCAAAAAATTAACGACACACGGTTTATTTTTATTTTAAAAATGTAAAAAAAAAAAAAATCAGCGTGGAATGTTTCTAAAAACGTCGCTCTTAACCGAAAGTTCCGTCCATGACCCACTGCGGCATTTACTCTGTTTGAGACTCGAATCAACCCTCCGCAACTCTTTATCAAAAATAATTCCCGACATAGAAAAGGAAAAGCATGTTCACGAAAAAAGAAAAGGAATGGTACTTTTTTGTTTGTTTATTTATTAACGGATTTCTCCTTGACCATAAGATTGCGTCTTATAATTACTTAGATCCATAAGTTCCGACACTTCGTGCTTCGTCGAATTGTCGAGTATCGAAAGTGTTATAATTGAGTATGGTAAAAGATTGACTGTTCGACAGAAGCATAATGGCAAATTGGTGAAAAAATTCGTAACGGTACTAAATCAACGTTTCACCAAGTTGAATAACGCTAATTACGATTTAGAAAAAGAAAGTGCGAGTATAGATCGAACGATGCGTGGGGCGAAGGGAGGGTGGGGGCGAGGGTGGAGGGGGGGGGGAGGGGAGGGGATTATAATATAGTAGAAAGTGGTTCGGTGGTACGGCCGCAAACACATGACCCAAAGAGAACATGCCATAGACAAGGGGAACGACGAAAAAGAGCAGCTATAATCAAACATTCGGTATATTCGAAATCTCGAGATCGTTATCTGTTGGGTGATTGCTTCGGAATAAATTATGCCGCCCGCACGGGGGAAAGAGTCGCGGTGAGAGTCTCGCGAGCTCGCGCGCGCACACACGTTGGGGACATTGATCAAAGCCTCGGGGATCAAAACATCGATCCGATCTTACAGACCAGAGGTACAGAGAGACGTGAAGAGACGCGTTAAATTATTTGCAACAAGCCCGTGCGCGAAGATTGCCGAGGAGTTCCAATGAAAATTTCCATGCAGGATGGTCACTAAAACGGACGAAAAAAATTCCCCGACATTTCCCTGATATTTTCGATAATTTCCCTGACAAACTATTCAGAATTGTGAATAAAAAAAAAGTAACACGGTAGGAACATTACATATGTTTATTTTTATTTATTCCATGGTATTTTTTTATTATATGATATCTTTGGTAAGGAACAAACAAGATAACACAAGAATTACATTGCTTCCCTCAACGGCCTCTCAATTTTTTCATTTAAAAGAGTTTCTTGTTTTGTATTTTTTACGAGTTCTTTAAGCTCGAGTGCCCGAGTGAGTTTATCTATATTCGTCAATTCAACGGTAATTAGAATGCCCGATTATTAATAGTTATAATGAATTTGTAATCGTGATCGCGGATTTTCAATTTATGTTTTTTTTTTAATTATCTTGAAAAAAAAAAGAACAAAAAAGAAATGTCGGCCCATAATTTTTTTTCAGCGGCACGCAAAAAAAAAAAACAAAAAAAAAATATTCGCTCACACACTTTTTTTTCTCGATTTGATATTTCATATTTTCCCTGACTAATGTTTAATTCCCTGACATTTCCCTGATTTCCCTGACACTTCAAAAAATTCCCTGACATTTCCAGGTTTTCCAGGTTTTTTCCTGACAGTTGCCATCATGTCGATAGGATAACAAAGTTGAAGCAGCTTGAGTGTCAATCGAACAATAAAACGGCGTTTGTCTCTCGCGCATGTAGGAAGTCACTCGGCGCGCGAGAACACTCAGCATTACACGAGACACGAGAGTGAACGACGATTATGAAATGTTCACTCGTCCCGCCGGGTTTATGCCTTAATAACATACCGCCGGATAGCTCGTTTTATCAACGAGACTCCCGACGGTTTTACATAGTCGCGCAATAACGATGCAATTGCTCCCGTCAAAGGCGTAAACACACCCGGCTCGGAAATGTTGCGCAATCGGACGGATCAAAGCTGTTGCACGCTCGCGCTTATCACCCGAGAAACCCATTTCCCCCCCATCAGAGCAATAGCCACGCTCGGCGAACGACGCTGATTCATACAACGTCCTTCGACTGCAGAGCTAGGACACTGAACTGTCCGCTTCGACATTCCAGTCAGGTTAACAATTCACCCAGAGTACGCGCACTTTGTTTGTTGACACTTTAACGGTGATTGCCGAAATAACGGCAATGACCAATCGCAATAACTATAATTTTTTTTTTTTTTTTTTTTTTTTTTTCGAACTAATGTATTTCAATCACTATGCTAATTTTCGTTCTTTTATGGGCATCTTGGCTTACCTAATACGAAGATACAAATCATTTTTTTTTTTTTTTTTTTTTTCGCCAATAACGATATTTCTGAAAATCGTTCGGCGATATTATCGAAAGGAAGGCCAACGAACTTGTGTCCGCATCGTCCCTGAGTTGGGACGATAAAAAAAAAAAAAAAATGTATCGCAAAAAAACTGACTGCCAGAATTAATTTCACGAAGATTAATTGTTTCGCATAGACTTCGATATTGAAAGTTTAAAAATACGAAAGGTAAAAAATGAAAAGCCTTTAGGGTATCCGATAGGAAAATCGCTGATTAAGGTGCACATGCCCTCCAGTCAATGTACGTAGAAAGCGCTACGCTCTGATTTTATTCTCGCTCACGGCAATGAAATCTGTAATTCGAGATAGTGTATCGTTTCTCTCGACGGTAGCGGCGAGAGTCGGCGCGGAAGCTCGATTGATCACGCGATATTAAATATTGCCATGCAGAATCGCCCCCGTCGATTATAAACGAGTTAATCGATACGAAGATAAACACCGCTCGGCTCTCGGTACAAATGATTTTTCGCTTCGATCCTCTTCAAGCACAAACTGTAGCGAAAATAAAAGTATAACGGTAAAGAGATAAATATCTTTTTTAATCGTTTAGTTTACGTTTTGAGGAATACAGGAGTGAAGAAAAAAATCGACATTAGCGATACGGCGATGAGTTGAGGAATTTTATTCGATGACGTCAAGGTCGTTCGTCGTAACTGCCGATTTACCTACGAAGATGTATTTTTGTTTTTTTTTTTTCTTTTTTTTTCCTTTTTTCGACGAGACTTGCGTACCCGAGCAAAATATGTGCGACAAGTTTCCACATCGCATCACAATTCTGTCACGGTCTCTCAATTGCCCTCCAACAAACACTACACAAGGTGACATTTACAAGGAAAGCGCGATGACTCCGATTGCTCGGCGGATAATCCAAGGTCGAAGAGCCTTCTTTTTCAATCAAGGTCGCGCAAGGTTGTATTGCAGTACGACAGGATTTTGTCATACTCTGTGACGAGAACAAAGTCACTCTTCGCGACGAGAGATGACATATGCGTGAGTTTCTAATTTATGCAAGTAGATCGCCGATGAGTCTGCTCGATCGTCAAGGGCAGTCAGTCACCGATCGGCGGCTCAAACTTCGACACCGAACGCCCTGGGTATTGACTCCGCTCGGATACATTTTTTGCTTCAATTGAGAAACGAAATTGGCTAAAGGTATCGAGATTTTTTTTTCGCATACAGATAAAGATCGGCTCTCGATGGGCGCCAAAGGGCAAATTTAATCGACGTACGAAAACTGAAATATGAATTAGAATGTAAAACCTGTTTGCCAGTTTCATCGAATTTGAATCGATGAGCTATTTATCATTTCATTAGTCAGTCAATGAGTAAGCGATCGAGTATACGCGCACCTTTTTTTTTTTATATTATTCGCAATATTAAGGCAGTCGCTTCCGAGATGAAAAAAGAAAAATTTATTGGCCTCCATATTTCATTTTTTTTTTTTTTTTTTTTTTTTTTAATTGACCTTGTTTCACCTTTTTCGCATCTAAGACTATACGAATATGAATTCCAAGTTATGAATTAGTTAATGCTTGTTAAAGTTGAGCATAACGCCTATTACATCTCCCGTTCATCTTCCGGGGCACCGATGGGGTTATAGTATAAATACGGTGAAAGTTTTCTTTCCGATCGTCGCTCTGAGAGCAAGAGAAATTTCTGTCAAGGCGCAGCCAGCATGCTCTCTTGCTGGGAACCGAACGAATTAATGCGGAGCGAACGGACGCTCGATTTCCTCGATAAGCCATTAAAGAACTGGATTGCCAACGTATACGTATAGGTGCATGCGCGTACAGTTTGGTCCTTCACATACGTGACGCACACAAGTATAATAATAGCATACATACCGACCGAGGCGTCGGGCGAGACGCCTCTTGAATTTTTAACATCCTACGAACTTCCGAATATTCAATATTTCATACCCTTTTTCATTTAATATCTCAATCTTATTCATGCTCGTTGCGTAACCAGCTCAAAGGAGTTATGAATGTGCTCTCAATGGTGTCGATCATTTACTATTCGTTTTGCCTAATTTACATTAAGAGGTGGGAATTCGTTTTGTTACAGCCATGAAACTTTTACGAACGTACGGTAGCAGCGATATCCTTCTCGGGGACAGTGTTAATTAGGGGGCTGCGTTGAAATGTGTTGCATTTATAATAAGAGCACCAGTCAGCCTTGTCGCAGCTGTGTCTAGATTTTGGGGCGTTTTACAATGCAAGTTCGTACTTAAAAAATTTAAACTGGCAACACGAGGATACTTTTTTTTTGTACTCCGAACAATGGAAATGAATAATTAATTAATTACAATAATGATAATGGATGAAAAGATTACAGTGCTCCGCTGTGTAATTTTTTATTTATTGCAATGAAGGAAGTGAGGCACAGAGAGTAAAATAAAACGTCGTTTATTTCACACAACCTAACAACACTATTTTAAACAAGCTTCACGATATATCCAAGTACTGCGGACAATTCGTATTTGTTGGAGCGATGTGCTACATTGAGGATTTCGGCGAAGACTGAAATTAGGAAACTTATTTTATATTTCCTTGCAGATATTATGTATTCCTAAGAATTAACATAGTGGGGAGGAGTGCAGTGTCATTGGTGGGTTGTCTAGGGGCGCGGTTATGATTTCGAGCCGTCGGGTTAAAGTGTGCTCGGCTTGGGTAATAAACCTCAAGTGCGACGCGAAAGGGTTTTTCCGCCAGAGAGTTCGGGCGCCTATTTAAAATAAAGGGACGGACGGTCCTTTTGTTTAAAATAGATCGTATTGGAAAGGCTCATTGCCTATAAATTCTAAAGAAGGTAACTGTTTGAGGGATTAGAAAGGGTCAACTTTCAATTTACAGGCTGGCGAGGGACGAGCGTCTATCTAATCGATAATAAATGCGGTGTCCTAAGATGTACGATTCAGAGAGTACAAAACATTTGTTGGGTGTTCTTTCCGTTATTTCTTTAGGATAGTATGCGGTCTGCAGCTGGGACATTACATTATTAACAAAGCTTCTTCAGGGCACCTTCCGTCATTTATTCGACGCAAAAGTCACGATCATTTTTTGTTTTTTTCCTACCTGACAATTCCACTATCTGGTAGCAAAAAGAAGTTTGCCTTTCTTTTAATACGAATTTTACGACCATTTGACTTATAAATGTAATATGTATGAATCTATAAAAAAAAAATCTACCAATCCAAGATATTATTGCATGTCTGACTGATAGTGATAACACTTTATTACACGCGGAAACGTTCCAAACCAGTCCGCAGAGTGGGGTGAACGAGAATTACTATTTAAAAAAACAGGAATGAGGAGATGATTCTCGTAGAACGAGGTTAGTGGTTGGACGTCTATACGTAGAGGTCCGACTACTACTATACTTTAGATTCAATGTTTTCGTCGATTCGGGCGATACGGTTTACAAACCGTCTCTTCTGAATCGACGAAAACATTGAATCTAAAATGGGAATAAACGATGCCTTAAAATTTTTCGACTTTTTCGACCAGTAATGCAGTGCGAACTACTTTTTTCCACCCAAAGGCGACAAGAAAAAAAAAAAAAAAATTATCAAAGACACGAATATACGTCAAAATAACGGTCTTACTCACGCTTCTATCTATAGCAATCTTCGGGAGGTTAAAAAATGGGAAAATGGCAACTCTTCGCAATTCATGCGTTGGTCGTTACGTAGGCGGTTTTATACGGGTTATCCGACTGCTGGAATAACCAAAAATACACATACTATTATTTTGCTTCGTTGTTTATTCGCGTAACCGGACAGTACATAGTCATATGTTTGGCATACTTAATGTGTCAGTGAAGAACTTGCAATTTGGAGGTGACCGAAGTGATCTATACGCAGCGCCACCTACCGCGTCTCCCCGCCCCGCCCGCACTACACTCGCGTAGTACGGCCCTAGCCGGTCAGCGGGCCAGTCTCCTGCTGTTCAGTAGTTCACCGACTTCGGTGACGTCAACACTGATGGACCGTTGGTCTCGCAAGGAAACTGTAAACAAAATTCCCTTATTTCTCGTTCTATAGCACTTACGTTAATAATTATCATATAATGCATTAGCTTTAAGAAAAAGCAATCAAACGCAGTACTATCGTACGAAAACTCACCGTATACCTCTATTGTCGGTCATTATCTCTCGAACTATTCGAGTCGATATACCGTTAGCGGATAAAAATTGCCGAATCTCGGTCGGCCATAAATAACTCCTCCAGAGGAATTCCTTTCCCCAAATTCGAGGCTCATCGAAAACTCCTTTTTTTTCGTTTTTTTTTTCATCACTCCATTAAGAATTATTGTTGGTGTAGACCATCGCCAACATCCGGATCCTGTTACTTGATTATTATTTTACAAAGACTCGCGCGTCATATATTTTTTTAAATGCACCGTAAAATCGTAAAAAAAAAAAAAAAATTGTCGACTGTTAAGAAATACCAGCTGACCTACCTGTTAAGCATTTTATTGCAGCCGAGGAATTCTTTTTCGTGACTATGATCGAATGACATTAACGAATGTATTTTTTTTAGTTTCATTTTTTAATGACCTATGTGATGCATACTCGATGCGCGGTTATACAGAGGCTTTGTGTCGCTGCACAGCCGCAAGGTCTCTCGAAATATCGTTTCATTTTTCTTTTTCGTTCGATTCTGATTCGCAAGATTTATACAATACGCCTGACAATGGGTGAGCCCGAGACCTAGATTTCACTGTGCTACCTTGACTACGCGAATTCACGGGAGGGTTCCTTTGAGAGGAAGCAAACACATTCGCCTGGGTTTCGTCATACTCCCGAGCGACGCCGTTAAACCGGTTAGTTAAAGTTTGATTTGACCTGAACTTTGCCACCTACGACATAACCCGTTCGATTATTTGCCGAGATTATTCTCTCACCCCAATTGCATGTATAATGCGAAACATAACTCTCGAGAAATCGACGCAACGATCGTTCGCTCAATGAAATCCTAACGAAGTATCAATCGTTACGACTGACGCCTTTCATCGATCTTTTATCGTTCGCGGGAACACGGTAAAAAAAAAAAAAAAAAAACAATATTCCTCGAAACTTATTCGCTTGCCGGGTTTGGAAATTCCAACGAAATTCACGCGATATTGTTGAGGATCGAAGTAAGGTTAGGTCATGCGTGCGTGTGTTTCTCGATGCTCGGACATGACCATGCCAAACGGGGATTCTAAATTTAGACTGGGGTTGTCCGCAAAAAGAAGAAGGAAAAAAGAAGGCGTCTCCTGACCAGTTTGTTACAACCGGATCCTCCGAGTCCTCGCGCCGCGATGTAGGTATGCTCGGGCCATTGGCATGCCTGGATGCTTTGTCGTTCGGTCGATCGAGTTACTTTTATTTACAAAAAAAAAATTGAGAGAAAAAACCCCTTTTTCGTGGCTGAAACCGAGCTTATCGCGGAGAATATATTAGCGATAGAGAGAATGGTAGCTACAAATTCAAGCGGACTTAGGGGATTGGCGTCGGTGTAAGAATTTTTTTTGTCCAGCATCTTATATTCCATAGATTATTGGGTGACGCGTATTGGGACGTTGGAATGCTGAAATCTTCCAGGCGATTACATTTTTTTTTTTTGTTGAGCTAAATTTAGCTCCATACTCAGCAAAGTGAATGGGCGCCTCGAAGAATTAAGTTCGCATGGAATTAGTACAACCACAGAAAATATTTTCTGCCATAAACAAGCTGATAAACCAAATGAGTGGTTACAGTTGCAGATTGCACTGCACGGTCCTCGATATTAAGATTTTCTGTATTACTTAACTCGTCATCGAGCAAAGTTGCATCTTACACCGATACGTTTGATTTTTTTTTTTTGCACAAGTTTGCCGTTCGAATGATTTTGTTTTTACTCTTACTAAACTGAAACTGCAACTTTGGCACTGGCATATGAATAATAAAATACCTCGTAAAGCTAGTTACGTGTCGAACAAGTAGGGGAGTATTAAAGAGGCATTAAAAATTTGTTCGCAACGTAAGCAATTCTTGATATCAAGAATTTTTATTTCGTATCTTTGTCGCCAGTCCTCCTCGTCTTCTTGTAATTACAATTTACTCAATTATACTATGATGCACATATAAACAAAGGTGTGGGAACAGTTCAAACTTCGACAACTTCAACTTCCTTCACAGCCATTCCTTTATCACCGGACTCTTTTTCAGCGAGTATTTGCCTGTAAGCTCCGTGTGTCTGGCCCATGGCAAATTTTTGTTCTGCCCACTCCCAACGACAGTAGGTCCAATATATCAACGTTACGGAAACGAAAGTTCCAACTGCTGCGTGCGAGGCTAACCGTGGTTTACTCGTGAACATGAAAACCGCCAAACCGCCTCCGGCGCCGAAACCCGCCCCGTTCAGAATACTGCTTCTGAAGCACGGAATCTTTCTCACGTCCATTCCAAACAAAATCAGTGGTTTGTCCAGCTCCGACTCTTCCTCTGCCATTGTCCCAGATACTTTTATCTTCCTCGATTTCGATGGTTTTGCCGACAAAGCTGCCGTGTTATTATATCAATTGATGTTCGACATAACCTCGCAGCTAACTCCTCCACCCGGTGAGGTTATGTTTGATTTTTTTTTTCAAACGATCGCAGCGACTCGAGCTTCGTACTAAGTGGATATGTGAATTTTTGTTGCAAGTATGTACCGACGGTCGGTATGCGCGAGTTTCCGATGAATTTGAGCCGATTCGGATGCCATTGTCGCCGATATCGCTTATAAGCGCAATTATCCAAACGCTATGCCAGTTTAGTATATTTTTATCGAAGGAGTTATAAATGAAAAAAAAAAAAAAAAAACAAAATGAGTGTCGCCGATGTTACAAATCGGAGTGTTCTTGTGTTGTGTTGTCAAGCTGCTTTTGGGATTCCGTTGCTGTCAATCTTATTTTTTTCGAGGACATCGTTGCACGGTATAGTACTTTTTTGTCTTCATCATTTATCTTGTCGATCATTCTCACGCCGCTCATGCACAATCATCGTTACTGTTCCTTTCAATTGCTAAACGATCAGTGATTTATTCCATTTAACGTGGAGATTATTCCCACGATAGCGTCGAAGTTCGTGCTAAGAGTTTCTCGAGAATCCAACGTTATTCCTATCACTTATAATCGCAATTACAGAAACGCTACACCAGTATATTTTTATCGAAGAATTTATTCATTGAACATACAAAATGAAAATATTATATGTTTCCGTCCGGACGGACAAGAGGTCGCGTACAACGCGTCGAAAGTATTATAATATCATTTATCCGTTATTCATAATTTCACACGACAAAGTAATTTTTTGCAGTAAACGCGAAAAATACATATATACATATATATCTCGCATGTGCCGCTGAAGCTGTCCAAACCGTTGCTTAATCTTCGACGGTTTAAGATTAGAGAATGTGCGTGTCCGCGTGTCTCCTCCTCGGAACTCGCTCGAACTTTGAAGCTTATTCCTGGAGCTTGTAAACCCTGGTGCACACGATATCGTCGACCTTCATGATCTGAAAAATGAAACGTATAAAAAAAAAAAAAAAATGAAAAATCACATGAAAAATGAAATCACAAGAGCAAAGTTAGAGAACTCTATATTTGGCTTATTAAACAGTGTCTCGGAGGGCACAATCGAGAACGATGAATGAATGAGAACGTAGTTGCCAATAATACAGTAGTAGTGCCGCGTCTAGAAGTCACTGAAGCTTCCCCTCCCCCCCCCCGCGGAGGGAATTCAATTCAGCCCGACGTACTTGTAATTGGCGGTACTTTTGATCAATCATTTGTCATTGTACGGCTTGTTAGTCACGTAGACGACGTGGGTAGATCGAATTCAACGCGAACGTCCGAACCCGATCCCACGATAGAGTTTAGATAAAACTTTCGAATCGCAGCCCGCAGCCACTCGAGATGATAATTCGGCTCGCATTGAGGGCTGTTCATCTGTTGCGGCACTGATTCAGATAATTCGATAGTTACATGCGCTACGTGTTATATACTAACGGCGGTCATTTCCGTGGGAGTGAATTCTCGCTCGATCATGGTCTCCTTGTCGCCCTTTTGCACGTGAATCATCTTATTCCCGTCCAGCGTCACGGTGCTCTTGACCTTGCGACCGTCCGGTGTCTCCTCGTCGAACTCCTCACCGAGTTTGAACTTAATCTCGGAATTTTTGAAGGTGCTCGACGTCTTCAGCGTGTACATACCACCGTCCTCGGTGAGCTCGACCGTCGGGCTCACCGATGCTCCCATTTTTCTCGTCACCAGACCGACACCTGTGCACAGAAAGACAAAATGGTCAAATGTAAATATAATTATTAAAGAAAAATGTCTCGCTATTTTATTTTCATCGGTAGTTGGACGTGTGTAGTAAATTAATAATAGTAAAAAAAATTCGAATAATTAAAGAACGATTATCATCTCACGATGTCTGATTATGTCTCAGAAAAAAATTGCTTGATCGATTTATTTTTATTTTTCTTATTTCCATTATTTTTTGTCGTAGAGTTTATACGCACCGAGAGCCTTCATGTACTCGTCAAATTTGTCGGTAGTCGCGAGCTTGTACCTCTTTCCCAGAAATCCCTGTATAAGCGACATCTTTTTTTTTCTGTTGTTTTATTTTTTCTATCGATTTTTTTTTCCTGTGTATAATTATGAAGTATTGTCGTTTCGCGTGAAGTTACGTTAAGGCTGCCCGTTGTGAATCTGACCGAGCGAGGAACTTGCACTTAGTCGCGTGACAGGCGTTCAGAGCCGTAATCGACATTCGTGTCTCGTATCGGGATTTTGCCCTCTCGAGTGCATGTGGTGGGGAAGTTTTGCGATTCTCCGCTCACCGGGTGGGAGACAGCGAGAGAGGATCGAGCGTGCGAGGGAGGTAGATGGAGACTTTGAAGTTTGTACTTTGGACGTACTTATATGCACGATATCGGATGCCACTTCCACTTGTGGGTTCTTAAAATAAACATAAACCGGGAGGTATGACGAGTTTTTTTTTTTTTCTGTGCACGATTGAATTCTAACATGATGAAAAAAAAATTTATAAAAAAAATCTATCCAGAGCCAATTTTATACGATCGATTTTAATGATCGAACTTTCAATGTTTTCCAAGCTAGGATCGAAAAAAAAAACTCTTGACGATAAATTCCAGTATCGGTATTTTTGTAGTCTATCTCGAATCCTGCGGAACACAGACGAGCCTCGACATTGCCTTACGCGACTGCCGCGTTATCTTGGAACGATCGAATTCACAACAGCTCTCGAGCCTGTATTTACAAAGCCATCAGGCACTGTTTGTCGAGATCTTAATAACCCGGCGTGTTCTATCTACTCTGCGTGCGTGTAAACAAAGAAAGTCAAATCGTTTCGCGACGAGCGTTGGCACAGCTCATTTTAATAATATTCGCTTGTGGTACGGTTATATCAGCACCATGAAATTGTCGGAACTCCCTGACGAAATTGTATTCGACAACACGAGAGAGACAAATTCCATCCATAACATTTTTTTCTTCGTTTGGTAAACCTGCCAATAACAATTTTTTTCCACAACAGCTGTGATTCTTTAATGTCAATAATTCGATAGAGAGACACAAGGCTTTTTTTGCAGTTGTGTAATTATGACCTCATCGTTTTTATACATAGAAATATAAAACCCTGCCAATGCCTGTCTTTAATCGTCCGCGAAACCGGCCAATAGCTGTGTAATACTAGTGTCAATGTTATCGCGCCCTCCGAGCATATTTTAATAATATTCGCTTGTGTTACGATTGTATCAGCAGCTTAAAATAACTCCCTGGCCAAATTGTATTCGCTAACGCGAGAGCTGTGATTTTTAATATCAATCATTCGATAAAGAGACAAAAGTCTTTTCTTTTTTTTTATAGTTATGTAATTATTATTTCAGTCGGTTTAAAATGTTTTTTTTTTATTTACAGTTGTGTAATTATGATTTCACCTATTTCATTGGGTTAATATAAAGCCTGCCAATGACTGTCTGCAATTTGCCGCGTGACCTGCCAATAGCTGTGTAATACTCGTCTCAAAGTTGTCGCGCGCTGCGATACGAAGGGCATACTGCGCGGTGTCGTGCGATGGCCGGACGAGCTCGTTAAGTTTGTCTCATGTGTATTTCGCACTACTATTCGCTATTAAGCAAATCGTCTTTCCCCTCACGTAAATAGCTGCCCGAGAGCTTATACGGGTTCCGGTATAGCTCGTCGGGCGTGGGCGTGGGTGGTGCTTACCAGGGGGCTTAACGTTTTTCACCGGCCGAAGAAGCCGCCGAGCCGACACACAGAAACACCTGCCTCGTGGCGGATCAATTATTTTACCTCCATTTGCGCCTCGTCACGATGCACAACATTGCACGCGACAAACTATCATTTCCGCGATCGGCCCCGCTGCATTGACACTGCAGTCTGCGCGCTTCCGCTGCTCCTCAACCATTCGACGCTTAAATTGTATATATAACGCAAGTGGAAACGTGATTGTGATCTTTTTTTTACGAATAATAATAACAGTGACGATGAAATAAATGGTAAAATAGGAAAAAAAAAAACAAAATAGTTTCGACTTCCAACAAATTGTACGCACAGTACTTTTCCTTTAAAATAAAATGTATATTTATCGGCCGAAATAACGATGAAAAAAAAAAAAAAAAAAAAAAAATGCAATTAATCGTCTACGAATAAAATCAAATCAAACTCACGACATTCGGTAACAATAACAGAAATTTAATTGAAACTAACGAGAATAAAAAAAAATAATATTCCGCGTATTTTCGACCCAAGCTGTTTCTTATAGGAATATTCTCTCTTGCTCGTGATAGTGTAAATTTTACGGCGTGATATCGTCGACGATTGCTCATTAAAATATTTAATAATTGGGCAATGAGACATAACGATGTGCGAAATATCGCCTGGCCGAAAGTCGACCTATCGCCGAGCCGGGGGGGGGGGGGCGTTACCGCGCGGATGCTTCGTTAATCGCGTACACTTTTACGTCTAAGAGATTCTTACTCACCGAGAGCCTTCATCATCTCGTCGAACTTGTCGCTGCTGACGAGTTTGTATTTTTTACCAAGAAAATCGGCGAGCGACATTTTTGATTGGATTCTGATGAGAATAGCGTTTGTACGAACGAGATGAAAGATCTGAGGTCACAACGACGGGCCGGCTTGAGAAGAAACTTCCTCTGTGCTTCCTGTCGTTCTTCGGGTCGGACGACAACTGAAACGAGGTGGCGATTCGTCGAGTATACGCGGGTGACGCTGCGGTGCCGAGAACTCGATTCCTCGACGTATAACGCTTCTACCCTTCCTACCACTACGTTTCGCGTTTACACTCGTGTGCGTCCTCCTGTATATACGATAAATTTCGTAAGTGTGCTCGGGAGCTGCGGGACACGCGGCGCAGGATCCTGTCTGCCTGCGCGTCTACCCGGCATCGTTCGATCCAGTCCAGTTGCTAGGTTGTTCGGTGCCCCGCTAAAAATACCATACTAGAATGATACCTCGCCCGCGTTTTCCGCCAAGTGCCCAAATGTATTATACCGATAGAGACATTTTTTACTTTAAAAAACATTGCTGCGGTAACAAAAGAGCTTATTTTTTTTAATGGTGTCGCGGTTGAAGAGCATATTCGTGCATATTCGAAAAACATATTCGAATCGGATCGATGATTGTTGCACAATTTTTATGGCGTCGTCGAAGTCTTCAAATGGCTGCTTGAGAATCAAAAAAGTATATAATTGTGATCTTTTGTTTGAATCAATATCGTGAGTTTGTCTTTTCAATCCCTTTGGCCCTTGGAGACAACTGGAAGGGTTAAGAGATTTAGTGCGCTTCATTTTAGTGTCGATTTTTAATTGAAAAGAATTTATTATCTTTTGGGGATTGTGAAACAAACAAAAAATTGAGGAATTTTTCCCGAGCATCTTACGGCCCTGTTTTCTGCTCAGGTCTCACCGCTCGCGCCCATTGCCTATCGAATATCTCGCGATTCCTCTCCTGCTCTTCAGAGCAAGGGGGAGCAGAGCCTCTGATGGTGAGGAGGTCGATGCTCCGTCGGGCTACGCTCACGATGATTGGACGATGCCCGTTTGCGCGCCAACTTTCTCTCGCCAACCACTAGCGAATAGTACTAGTACCTTGTCTCGTTCCAAATTCTCCCCTTTGATCGTGTCCTTTTTTTTTCCTCTAACTCGAATAGCTCGAAGGTCGAGCGGCTGAGCCGAGCGTGGAGCTCGCCTGTTGCTATCCCCGTGAGGGATGCAAGGGCCGCGCGTGGCTCCGGAATAACCCACCACAGGTATCGTAAAATCAATAATCAATATTTTTCGCTTCATTTGTAGCGAAATCGAAACTCCAGGATTGAAGCAGCACACCTGTTTAGGTGCTACACCGATCCAGTAAATATTTCAAAAATTTCACGCATAAATCGACAACGAAATAAATATATTTTTTTTATCTTCGTTTTTTTTTTGCGATTTCAGGTTTGTTGCCAAAGTATGTAACTTCGAAAATATTTACTGTATCGGTATGGCGTTTGAAGAGATATACTGATTCCATCCGACGTACAATCAATGGTCAATATTTGGGAGTCTAATTATAGCGAAATCGAAACGCCAGGATGGAATCAGCGATTTTGTATAAGTGCCATGCTGATGTAAATATTTTAGAAGTTACGCGCTTTGGTAATGAACCTAGATCGACAGAATAAATGAAAATTATAATCTTTTTTAATGTTCCTTTTTTTTTTTTTTTTTGTCGGCTTAGGTTCGTTGCCAAAGCTTGCAACTTCTAAAATATTTACTAGAATAGAATAGAATAGAAATGTATTGATTTGCTCTTTGACTTACTATAATATTTACTATATCGGTATGGCGCTTGAACAGACATGCTGATTCCACCGCGGAGCTTCGATTTCGCTGCTATTAAACCGAAAAATATTGATTATGGATTTTTAATTCTCTGAATCGGTCGCGGCGAAAGAAAAAAATAGTTTCACCGTCCCGTTTTCGAGACATTCAGCAAAAAAGTCGAAAGAAAACTGCCAATGGTCGTTTCGTCAAAACCTCTCGAAGTTAAGGTACGAAAATTACAAAAAAAAAAAAAAACAATCAGCTGCGGAATAACAGAAAGGCGTCTGATTTCGCACCTTCAATTGCGTGGGTCGGGCCCTGCCGTTTTTTTAGCAATCGATATGCTGACGCCATGCAGCCTAGGCCATGGAGTCTAGACTGACGCTTAGTCCATCATTTCCCGTGCGGGTCAAAATTTGGCGACGTTGCCAAACGTCCGGCAAATTCCGCACCGCAGGGTCCGCAGATGTGCGCGCCGAATGGAAGCCAACGCCGCAGCCGCAGCCGCGTGCTTGGCTTCGTGTGACGCAGATACCGTACCCGCTTGTACGACGCGGAACCCGGCAACGGTTTTCTCCGCACACCGCATCAGTACGACTCGCACGGCCGGTCTGAGACGCACGGGATTCACCGCGTTTCTTCAGCAACAAAAAATCCGAATCCTCGAACGAAAATATATATATATAAAAAAACACATCCACGATGGTGGACACGAAAAAATTCATCGCGGAAGTAAAGAGGCGACCGGCCATCTACGACACAAAGTGCCCCCAGTACAACGAGAGAAACGCTAAGTCGAAAGCGTGGCAGGAGGTGTGCAAGGCTGTAATCCCGGAATGGGACAAAATGGAGACGGAGGAAAAATGCATCGAAGGTAAAATTACAGAGTTAGGTTTTGGGCGAAAAAATAAAAATAAACTATGTATAATAAATGCGAACGCATCGGTAAGACAATCTCGCTTGGTAGACGGCCGGAGACAAAGTTGCCGCAGGCGGAGAATTTCCATCCAAACCGTCGTGTCTATCGTATTACAGAAAAAAATCTGCGAGGCAAATGGAGAAACATGAGGGATTACTTCACGAAAGAGCTAAAAATGCACGTAGCCGGCAAGGCAAAAAGCCGGACCGGAAAGAAACGCAAGAGATACGCGCTCTACAATCAGCTGACGTTTCTATTGCCTAACGTCAAGGCCTTAAAGTGAGTTTACAGTTAATACGTCTAACAGTTTTTTTGAGGTCGCGGTACTCGATATTTCGCACGGAAAGCAAATTGCGTTTTCATGCTTCAAGTTCATTGCCCAAGAAAACCTAATTTGCTTATGTACAAAATACTAAGTGTCGTAGAAAAGGCTATTCAATTTGTTACCGATCTTAAACTCGATTCTTCACTCTAATTAATCGGGATCATGTCGAGGCTTTCGTGATACAAAAAAAAAAAAAAAACCATGTCCACTTCCTATAGGAACATGTGTGCAGATGCTGACCGTGTGCATTTTTTTGTAATCTCCTCAACTCGCTTGCGAGACGCGACAATGCGCGTTGCATACTTTATGCTACTCGCGTCGCTCCGGTCTTAAATTAATCTCACGGATCGCCGGGCACATGCGTCTTAATTTTTTTAGTAAAACAGTCCTTCAATTACCGAGCGAGGAATATAATTTTTTCGCTATGTGATAACAGATATCCAGCGTAGGATTTTTAAACATTAATCCTCCAGTTAAAACTATACGAGTATGAATCGAATAGATCAAATTAATCGAATTAATCGAGTCACTCGAGTTAATTGAGTTAATCCAATTAATCGCATTCGTAGAATTAATCGCATTAATCGGCGGTTCTATTTCCACAGAGGAAGTGCAAACAGTGCGAATCTTCAGCAACTTAAGAACGAAATAGAACATATAGAGATCGACATAGAGGATAGTAATCCGTCACTAGTGGAAGAGTACAACTTGACCGGGGTATCGTTGGCGACGGGCGGATCGACGGTCGATCACATGTACCAGCATCAAACCTCGGCGTGCGAGGAGGCATCTCTCGCTCATTTCGAGAACGAAGTACCCAACAACGACGCGGCGGCGGTTATACCACCCGCTCCCGCAAGTCAAAGAACCGACGAGGACGATTACGACAAGATGTTTCTTCTGTCGTTGTTACCGTCCTTTCGTCGCGTACCCGAACACATGAAACTTCATGTGAGAATACAAATGCAACAGGTTCTCGCCTCGGCCTTTCATCCGAGCAGTCATCACACCGAACAATCGTTATAAGCGTATAGCCTCAGTGGATCGGACATTACATAACTATTTTTGCAAAATTTATCGTTCGGAGTTTCATTATCGCATAGTTGGTTTCTTTTCTATACAATTTTTTTTTTTTTTTTAAATCGAGTTATCGCAAAGTCAACTTTAGTTCAGGATAGTTTCGAGGTGACAGCGCCGCCTTCCCGAATCTTTCGCGTTAGGTTGTAGTAAAAGCGAATACCTTCCGCATTGGCAGTCGGTAAAGCACATTTTACGTAAGTTAGAAAATCTTTCGACGGTAGGTAGGCTACGATTATCGCAGCTCGAGCTTGAATAATCTTAACATAGATGGCGTCCTCCTCGGGGTCGATGGTGATTGGGGAAAAAAAAGAAATGCATACCCGAAGCTATTTTAATTAGATGCAAAACGACGAATGTCGAAACTGTGGGGGGGAAACGTTCAATTTATTCGAAAAACAAAAATTTGGGTCAATTAAGAATAAATAAGGATACACGGTATGCGCATTAGGTTCGCCTTGTGTTCGTGTCGACGAAGTGCGATAGCAGTGAATCGTATCCAGGAAGCGCGCGCTCAGACAAAAGCTCATCCGTCGGAGCGATACAGCGTCGATATATGCGTCGGGCAGTTAGCGCGAGTAATCGGTATACGCTGAGTGATCCATCACGATTTAAAAATTCCGGTGACGCGTGGAACGAACGATTGATACGAATTAAAAAACAAACAAAAAAACAGTTGAAACTGCTGACCATCACCGGCGTTATTTTCAATTTCAATCTTTTTTTTTTTTTTTTTTTTTTTTTTTTTTTTTATAAATAAGCGTCGCCGATAACAGATGAACGTTAGAGTTGCGTCGGGCCGACCGGTTGGAGTTATATGGAAAAAGATTGATCGCGTATAAAATTTTGTTTTGACAGCCGCATACCGATCGATTTATCTGTCTTATAGTCTAATCCGTGAGATTTAATAAATAATAATCGAATAAAAGGGTGGAAGCAGAGTTAGAGTTGGGCAGAGCCACGCCAGGCGGAATCGAAGCCGCAGGCACCATCGGAGTCGGAATCGTTGTTGCGATTAATCGGCGATGGTCCCAGCGGCATAGTTTGAGCCACCGAACTAGTGGAAGACGGTCTTCTGTTGGCGCTGTCGCGGGTCTGAGGAAGCGGCGTACTCGGCTGGCTACTCGCGGCGTGTGCGAGACTCCGGGAACCACCGTGAACGAAATCCTGGGCTCTTCGGCTGCGTCTTTTCTTGATAGGCGCGTACTTCGTGGGCGGTGGCATTGTTTTTCCCTCCTGTGGGGTTTCATGAAATATTTCGTGAATCTTCGAATACGCATAAATTTCTCGTTTTACAGTTGCATGATTCTTTTTCGAGAGATTATGGAAGTTTTTTTAGATTTTTATTTTTTACTTTTTACTTCTGTGGTTAAAATTTTTCAATATTTTTCTTTTCTTACTTGTATATTGTCGGCCGATCCCCAAGTCTTGTGGATCTTGTCGTTGTTGCTCGTCGCGCTAGTTGCCACACCCAGAAATTGGCTGAATGCCTCCGTCGTACGTTTCACGCGAACGTTCAGCGAGCCAATACGTAGGAAACCAAGATCTCTCTCTGTCGGTCACGTCGAATCGAAACACCATTGTTAGTTGCGTAATTAATTTTATTTTTTACGTGTTAGGGTTTTGTACTACTTGAAACTTTTGTATCTCACCTGTGTGCTTTTTCCTTGCTTTTATTTCTGCAAATATACATTGACGATTATTATCAGCTTTGCCGTCTGGAAATCTCGGATAGGGTTAAATGATAAGACGATAAACTTGCATCCTCGGAACATCAGATTCTTCTACGAGCTCTTCTTTTTTATTATCATTCAATAGCTCCGTTTTGTTATTTAAAAATCCACAAAAGTGATATTCAATTATAAACAATATAGATTCTAAGATAATATTTTCTTTACGCCAAGGACACACGAGTATCGTGGCTGAGAAGATGTGGGATGAGATAGAAGTGTTTACACAGTGAGGATACAGATCTTGGCAGATCTTTCTCATCCGTAGTAAGAGAAAGTGGTAGCTGCTTATTTATCACTACCACGCTATGAGGATTAATTAATGAAAATAAGAAAACATATATAGATTAACACAGAAGCGTTAGAATGTCCTGTAATCCATAAATATTAATGTCTCTGAAAGTTGTTTAGAGAGAAGGCGTACCGTAGGACATGCCGGCCGCGAGCTTCTCGTGTTCACGTCGGTTAATTGAATTTTCGCGATAGAGCGTCCAATTAACCATTTTTTTTTTTTTTAACAATACACGAACAACAGGTGCGAGAAAAATTAAATCTGCGGGGGTGGGGATGGGAGATGGAGAGAATGTGAGGGGGTTAAACATAAATAACTCCCCGGAGTTATCCCGTGGTATTATATCCGTTGAATTATCCATTATCAGGCTCCATCGTCTGGGCATTATGTGCAAAGATATACGGAAGGTGAGAGATGCGTGCTGCATGCATGATTCGTCGTACGAAATTCATACACAGCCGCGGGCGGAAAGAAAAAAAAAAATTGCGGGCTTAAGGTTTACGATGGGATAGAAAGTGTACGGTGCAGATTGCGATGTTGAACATTCGTATACATCGCGTTGCATTTTAGTCGTATTATGTAGGTGTGAAAAAGATATATATGTATATGTGTATATATATATATATATATATATATTAAAAACAGAAAAAATCCCAGTAGAGAAGCGATAGCTCTAGGAGTTTCAAGCAGTGTGTCGTGCCATGTACTTGCCTGAGCGTAGCAGCGGCAGTAATCCCTACAACAGAAGAATACTTGCAGATAGCCCGAGCCAAAAACAAAATCTGTAAATGCACTCGAGAGAGAGAGAGACGACAATCACCCAGCGAGCAAAACCGCATTTTCCGACAATACCCTAAAAAACCTTCTCCGTTTATTTTTTTCTGTGCCCACACTACTTCTCTACTTTTTGTTTTTTGCAATGGTCAAACTTTACTTTAATCTATGAGGCTAGTAATATTGGGATTGGGATGATGCACCAGGTGAAAAAAAATTGTTTGCTTCACAAAATGTACGGCTTAATTATTTTCATGATCAAAAATAATTTGTTAGTAAAGACAAATCATTGGATCGTTTGGCATAATATAATAGTAATAATAATTATTACTATTATAACTGTTTACAGACAGTAAGATACAGAGATAACGATATAAATCATTTTTTTTTTCACCTGGGTAAGTGAAGGGAGAATTTTAATTGCTAGAAAACTTACTCCTGAAGGTGTCCTGACTGACGGCAGCTTCCTGAGACACGAGATATTGGCGGGCTTTTTTGCCGCTGTGATCGCGGACTTCCTTGTTCGCTCCTGTGTTATTTAGAATTCGATAAATACAGGTTGAATTTACGGTAGACATGACAATCGTCGGATAAACTTAACGATATTGCGCGGAGTCTCGAGATAAGAAATCATGGGCTGTCCGCACCGGTCACTATGCACTGTGGTAATCAGTGACAAAGTGGCCACGTCGGCGGGGCTCTTTGAAGCCTCGCGATCTCTATATAGGTATCTGTTTCGCGTTTCACCGTAATCCCATTCATATATATGCTGGGCGTTTGTGCTACAGGGTTCATATGAATAATGATATACGAGCCGGTCGGCCAACGATCTTCCGATACATTGTCTACCGTATAACTGTGGATCGTCGTATTGCAAAACTTACCGTAGACCTGAACTAGCAAATTGAAAATATTCTCGTGGTCGAACTGCATCGCGATGTGGAGAGGCGTGTAACCCTGCAACAATTTATTAAAAAATTAATTTTTACTCCGAAATTCGTTTCTACAAATGTTTTTTTTTAATACCAATTACTAATTGGTGAACGACAATCCTTTCAGGACTTTTTCATATACGCGCTAAATATATTCATTTTTTACATTATTCATACACTATTTTCATCGCTAATTGTAGCGGTTTCGAAAACAATTCAGGAAGCGGAACAGTCGCTCCCAGTTTCCGCGAGCATTGGCGTACGGAAGTTTGTCGCAGACGCATTAATTTTTCGAATTCTTGTCTACATATTAAAAATTTACTGCGATCGGAGCTTTGATCTGTGACGGGCAAAAATCGTTCACATTTTTGTGAATTTATTAAAAAAATGTACCGCTATCAGGATTTTTTTTTATCTTTAACAGTTAAGAGAACACGAGGGCATTCGCTCGTATATCGTTTCATCGACGGTTAGAACAATGCTAGAAATCTCCCGTCGAAGCAACAAACACGGCGGTCTGTACGGTTGAATAAACCGGGCACAAGTTCGCCGCTCGATATCCCATGGCAAAGAGGTTCGTTACATTGGACGCAATAGCCGCGTTTTACAGCCCCTGCGTGTCTCCGCGCATCACTCGCGTGCGTTTCTCGCGTGTGACTCTCTCTCCACGGTACGTACGTGTGTGCAACCTATGGAAGAAGCGAAGAACGGAGTGCGAGAGGGACAAAGGTTCTGGCAGTCGGCAATGAGGCTTCCGCGTACAGAGACAATGAGGAATTAATAATACCGTTTTATGAATATTACCTCGAGCGTGCGAATCCACGTTTTCACGCGCGCGCGGGCGCCAGCTGTAGAAACGAGTACGCGCGAAACGTCTCAGACGCCTTTCGCTTGTCGGTACCGGGAATTGCGTATTCCCGATTGATTTATGGAGACGCCGGTGATAATGCCAACCCACTAATGAAGGAAAATTAAACATATGCGCGAAGAGTAATCTTTGTTTCAAATGAGCACTTCTGTCCATTGACCAGGAGTTCTGCGCGAGGTAACTCGAAAAAGAATTCTTAATCAATGATCGATGAAACGGGTCATATTCGTCCTTTTTTAAAATAAATTTGTTCCATACGCTGGGAAAAAGAAATGGTTGGATCAACCAAGGTGCGGTCGCATACGTTTAAAGGCGTAATTTTGTTGGTACAAGAAAAATGGTTGTTCGAATGGACAAATTTCGAATCGATTGATTCAAATAATCGTTTACCAAAACAATGCTTTACTTGCACCAAATAAATTACAACTTTGAACTTATGGCACCGTGACTTTTGGTCAAAAAAAAATTTTTTTTTCCTTAGTGTAGATCGTTAGCATTAGGTGGTACTAGAAAAAGCATTTAAAATGCCATATTTTTTGGCCAGGCCATATTTTTTTAACGAATTTATTCCATAGATCACTGTGCGAGAATTGATAGAGGTTTGAAACAAAAGAATAAAACAAGAGGTCACGATGCGAGAGCGGCACACAAGGAACCGGAGGAGTGAGAATCAGTTGCACGGATTGTATTGTCTGGAGACAGCTGTAGAAAATAGATTATGCCCTTGAAAGGATAAATTGTACCATCTTTAATGTGCGTGGTTCATTACACTAGCATTAGATTGCATTAGAAAAAGCATATTTAATCAAGCATATATTCAATGGTCTCTGGACCAGGCCATATATTTTTTTTATTCCCGACTGTCCGCTAGGGCAAAAAGACGGAACCTATGCGTTTCACTCCCGATTTTTGCTGTTTTCATTGTCTCCAGTGTTTGTTGGAACGGTTCAATGTCTCTTGACAAAATTTGGCACACTAATTCTGTGGTTGGGGGAGTGTGTTCGTAGCGATGGATTAGGAAAATAAATGTAAAGTGGCAGCGATAATTAACTTGGAAAAAATGGGCCAAAAGTCTATTCGGATATATCGAAAGTCGACCGCCATTATCTACTATTGCCTTTGCAATTATTTGTCGTCTGCTATAAAAATGTCGTAGTCTGTGCGCTATTCTACAGTGTATTGAATTCACTCAACGTGTGGTAAGGGGTGAGCGGGGCAAAATGGGACAGTGGGGCAAAACGGGACGGCGGGGCAAAACGCAATTTTTCAGTAACTTTTGGATGGAAGAGTGAGGCAAAAAGGAGCAGAATATCGGGAAATGTATCAATGGGGCAAAATAAATCCAAAAATCATTGGAAAATTGCGTTTTTCCTCATTGTCCCGTTTTGCCCCACTGTCCCATTTTGCCACGCTTTCCCCTATAACCTCGAATACGCGTCGAGCTGCGTCTATGCTAATTTGTTACATACATAAAAAAATTGTTTACGCGTGTTTAAAAAAAATTATTATTAGTTTTTATTTGTTTATTTTTATTTAATGGTTTCCAGAGCGGGCGATATACTTTTCTTTTTTTTTTTAGAAATTTGTTCCATATATCACTCGCATTAATCGGGCGCTTCGCGTGCGGCACCCGATCCGATCCGATGCCCGCCGCCGTCATTGATCATGCACCGTTAAAAATAAAAGTTTCCTCGACTTACAAATCGATATATTGTAAAACGTGTCTAACCCTATGTAAAAATGTATCGGCGACACGGACCTCTGTCACGTCGCCTCGGTACAAATAGTGTGTAATTGTGCGTTTGCGAAACCCCTCCTACCCTCATTGTCTCGTCCGACATTCGTCGCCCGTGGGCGAGGCAGCTAGTTTCTCCGCTCTTGTACCAAACGTCTCGAAGACTATTTCATTTCAATACGCAAGATAAACTGCGTACGCGCTGTTATACAACCTGTCCGCCCACGTTTGAATCTCAACGAAAAAAAAAAAATATCCCCCCCTTCCGGAAAAAAATTCCCAGCGGCAGCTTTGATTTGTGAGTTCGGCATTCTATCACATTACATCATAGCGAAAACCCGCTATTATGAAATATATCTTCAATAAAAAAAAAAGTATGTATCTATAAAAAGAGCCTCCAAGAATTCGAGGAGTTATAAACCTCTCGCGTACACAGTGAGTCGTCCCCGCGGCCATTTCACGCTAATAATTCAGTGACATTGACAACCGTCAGTCGTAACTTGAAATCGAGCTTTTAAAATGACTTTTGAAAAGTGTCACGAACGAAGTGTTCTCCCCCTTTTGTCGTCGGTGAAAATGTGTCTAGCGTGCGACAGGCCGGGATGGGTAAGGTAGCGAGCGGCAAACCTTATGCACCCTTCCGCGGCTCCCCGGAGGGTTGAGCGCGAGCTGTTTCTCCGTTTCGCTTTAATTCACTCGGGCTCTAAAGTTCTTTTTTTTTCATTTTTTTTTTTGCCCTCCATGTGTATATGCGCATGCCACGAGAGTGTGGAGTCGCGCGAATATGTGGGGTATACTTTAGAGAGCTCCGGCGAGCAGGGTGTCGTAATATACGGGGCGCGGAAGGGGTGCCTCGCGATAGGGTAGGGCACGCGAAGAACAGCCCTTTTCTCGTGGCAGTTTCGCAACAGCAACGAGTCCAATAGTCGCCCGAGAACTCTCTCCCTTCTCCCTGTATCTCTCTCTCGCTATCTCGGCGACACGTGTGTGAAGCTCGACAAGTGGCGCTCGAACCCCCCTCGCGGTTCGCACTCTATATGCCCCGCATGGAACACCCTTTCGCTATATATTCACTCTTTCGACGTATCGAGCAAGCGCCGACCGGGTTGCGCTCTCTCGGACTTTCAGTTATCGGCACCGGTTGCCGGAGAATTGTATCGAACAGAAAAAGACCTTGATATGCCAATAACTGTATGTATACTTTTTTTCTTTCTATAGTCGAGCTTCGAATAACCGTACTGCGGACTTTGGGACGTACATCTGTATATTAGTCGCGCCCATAGAAGCTTCGATATAGGGCGGATGCCGTAGCGCACATATTCCCTATGTACATAACTTTTTATACTTTTGACAATATTTTAAAGTAGCGACGAGAAGATCTCTCCCTCCCACTCACAGGATTTTTTGGAAGGGGCGCAAGGTAGGAGGTGGTGAACAAGGAGACAATATCGTGGATTTCGTTTTTTTTTTTTTTTTTTTTCGAACAGACACTGTAGTCCTTGTTCCTCTCCATCCGTCACTCTCGACGCTCAAACAGCTTCCTTCTTTTCTCTCGCCCCCCACCCGGGAAACAGGACAGCTGCCGGCCACCAATATCACTCGCGTATATCATCGGGCGTTGAAGATTTTTCAATTTTAATATTTTTCCTTCACGCGTTATTTCATTCATTTTTTTTTTTTGCTCGCTCTGTGTCTCGTCTCTCGGCTGCACCCGAGTTTTCTCCGCCTTTACGAGCAGCTAAATCGTAACTCTTCCGCGCAATGGTAAAGCCGATAACGCTCTCCGGGCCTCCGGGCTGTAGCCTGCGACTCCGGGCACGTTTAATTCGTATTTCGACATGTCCATAGCTACCCTTTTCGAGATATTGTCCGTGAATTATTGCCATTCTATCGTTCTCCATTGCGCGCTTTTTTAATTCTTGGGAGACTAAAATAAAAAATTCTTTTTCTGGTCATTTCTATTTTTTTTATAGGAATTTTTTTAACCGCAAAAGTGTAATCATGGGCTTCAGAATCTTCTGGTCCGAAACGGCACTTCATGTCCTTCTTATTTTACACGATAATTAAAAAGTATATTTAAATTATCATTGGTTTTTAAAAAAGAATTTTTTTTTTTGCTTCGCATATGAAACTTGGTTTTCGTCAATGTGAAGAAATGGTGCAAAGTAAATTGCACATGGTTTCGTCATTTAGTAAAATTTTGGGTATAGCTTCTACGAGGAAGCGAAAAATCAATGAATGAACCTACTTATATAAGAAATGTTCATTGATCGATGAACCTTTCTATATGAGAAGGCTCATCGAATTCCCAATGAACCTTCTCTATGCGCGAAATTGTAATAAATAAGGAATCCATGTTCAAATTACTTCGCACGATTTTTTTTTTGTCTTTCGACCAATAAAGTACATCTTGGAGTGAATCTGGGCATTTTTATCGATTTTTTTCGTCGCATTTTGTTATTACTCGAATAGTTTAAAAGAAAAAGTTGCAAATTGAAATTTTCGTATCCTTTTCTCATAAAAGTTGCAAATTGAAATTTTCATAGTCTTTCCTCATAAAAGTTAAAAATAAAAATTTTCATATCGCTTTCCTCTATGAGGAAGCAAAATTAACCGAAAATATCGGGAATTTCAGGGTATTTGGTGGATCTACAGTTTTATTCGAGTTGAATGCTGGGCCGCGGTCGGGCCGGGCAGACTTCTCGAGTCTCTGTCGGGAACGATGGGATTGCATTGTCGAGAGGCTGTCGTACGTATGGTACCGACTATAAGGCCCCCAGGCGCCACACCGGCGGCTTGGAGCCTTTCCGTCTCTCCCCCCCATCTCTCTCTCTTTCTTGTACGTTAGTTCGTTCCGCGGAGGCGGTCGACGTTCGCCGCGAGGTTTTTTGCCGGGATTAAATGCGCGTCGATCCCACGATAAGCCCGCCGTGGCTACGGCAGCGTCGTATCGGTGACAGATTAAGGCGGTAGACCGCTCGATCCTCGCTGCACTGACCGCGCGCGCTGTCCGACTCAACCTCCCTCAACCCCGTATACCTGAGGAATACCTTCTTACACCTACAATGGCAATATGTCACTTTGTGACACGTGAATTCTAATCGCTCGTAATTGACAGGTTAAATAAATTTAAGAAAATGCATATTTACGTCTAATGCAAAAAATACATCTCCCGCTTCAGTGATCGTAATGCCAAACGTGCGAAATGAAAAACTAATGCACGTAAAATTCCGCTTTCCGTTCCTGTGCAGTGTGCGCAGAAAGGCAGTTTTTCGCATCGCGAGCGCGAAAAATACTGTGCATGCGCATAAACGCAATATGGTCTAAAGAGACGATATTGCGTTTATGCGCATGCACAGTATTTTGCGGGAAAAGTCCCGCACTAGCGCGGAAAAGTGGCTTTCTATGCACACTTTATGGGAACGGAAAGCGTGATTTTCGTGAATTTGTTAGGAAAAATTATGTGAATGGCATGGGCGTAGAAAGGGGAGTTCTGACTCGTGTGAATGCCGCACGAGCCTTCGGCTCGTACGGAATTTCGACGCTCGTCGCCAACTAGCTTTCTACGCCTTTGCTATAACTATTCGAACTGAAGTTCGAACAAACAATGCTATATAAATTTCTAGATTCGAGTCTAAGATTCTTCGCCACAGATCGCAATCGTGTCACAGCATATATCGTGTTTGTATTCATATATGTATCATCATATATCATATTAACATTGCTATATATATATCATGTTTAAGATGCTATATAAATCTTCAATATGATTGAAAGCTCCAAAGCTACTTGTTAATTTTTTTTTAATTTGATGAAAGCGTCGTAAAAAGACCTCCAATATTTTATCCAATCGAGTCAAATCGTGCGACAAGTCAAGCCGTGCCTTGAGACTACCGGCGAAAGATTCGGGAAGGGGGAGGGAGAATGGGAACGGGAAGAGATCGCGTACGCGGTGGAAGCTTTCTTCCGATAATTGGGTACACGGAATGCGACTCCTTTTTCTTCGGTTAGCCAGGCTGGCGGAGCCGACCGAAGCTGCGTCTCCTTCGTTCGCTCGGGACGCGGCATCTCTCCGTTTCGTGCTGCGCTTTTATACACAAACACACGGGGAAAGAGTAAGCCCGGGCTATCCTATCGCGGGTGGGAGCGAGCGTAACGAGATAATTAATGTTCCTCGTGGAATTAGCCGATTTACATGAGGGCAGCCCCGGCGAGTCTCTCGGTGGGTATCACTCTCGGATTGAACGCGCGCGGTGCTCGGGCCCGGTCACCGTCGCCGACGGTGAGGGAAGCTGCCGCGACCGGCGTCGACAGCCGGGACAGAGCTTCGCCGGGGACACGACCGAGGCTAAACAAATGAGGGCCGGAAGACGCACCGCCGAGGGACGAATTGCGCTTTCGTCGCGCGGGCAAAGAACACCCCGGACGCGACCCCAAGAACCGCTTTCCGGTTCAATCCGGAGGTCGCCAACTTAAAGTCAAAGCACCAAAAACTTAAAAAAAAACAGGCCCTGTTATTTTTCAAATTTTATTTGTGGATTAAAAAAATATTATAAATATTGTATGGCCGGCATGAATAAAATAAAATAAAATAAAATAAAATAAAATAAAATAAAATAAAATAGAATAAAATAAAATAAAATAAAATAAAATAAAATAGAATAAAATAAAATAAAATAAAATAAAATAAAATAAAATAAAATAAAATAAAATAATGCTCTTGGCCATTAGATGGATTGAATAATGTGAAATTTTTTTTTAAATGCATAGAGCATTTTTAAAAATATTTTCAGAGCGAAAAAAGTGATTCTATAGAATCGCGATAAGACTACCGGAAATGAGCTTACAAAGACAGATTTCGTTGACGCACAGTCAGAGTAAGGCACACGTTATACGCGGTAGGATCAGGAACGAGCCATAGAGAAGCGGAGAGAGGTTGTACGACGGCAAGGGGTGCAGGAGGGAAAGCGGCAGCCCGCAGGCCGCCACGGTGTTTGTCGCGAGCCGCTAACGAGCAAGCCAGTGCTCTTTCTCGAGCACTGGCTTATATAAGTCTTATAAAGAGTAAAGCGGCGGACCACACGCATCCGATCCTATCTCCGAGTCTTCTCCGCTTGCCTTTCTTCCTTTAGCGTACCCACCTTCGGAACTACCTTGCTCTCAACTCACTCGCTCGCTATACCCTCGGCGAACCGATCCAACACGGGAGACCGTAACTCCATATCCAACGCCGGACACCACTTTGTCATCATCCACTTTCCCCGTTCGGTACTCCATATCATTTGTCATTCAATAAGGAGATTTGTGACGAAAAAATAAAATAATGTATAAAACTTACCCCATTCTGCATTCGAATCCGACAGTGGCGTCCACAGATCATGAAATCACCGAGAGTTTTGTATTAGACAGTAAACATTTGAGGCATCGAACGCATTTTTTTTCTATTAATCCGTTGGGTCCAGTTCCCAAAAAAATTAACATTTTTTTTGTGCGCAAAAAGATTATATTTTCCCCAAATGACTATTCATTTGCTGCAAAATGATCCACTTGCGTCTAAATAATTTTTTTTGTACTAATTCATATTTTTGCTGTAATGCGACCAAATGCATATTTTTAAATATTATTCCTTTGGATCCTATCTCTAAAAAAAAAAAATGTCTAATTTTGGCGCAAAAAGATTCTATTTTCCTCAAGTGACTATTAATCAGCGCAACATTTTTTTTATTTTTATTAATGCATATTTTCGCATTAATGCGACCAAATGCATATTTTTTCGTATTCTCTTTGCGTCCGATCCCCAAAAAAATCAAAATTCTTTTGGCTCAAAAATATTCTATTTACATCAAATGTCTATACATTTGCTGCAAAATGATTCTCTTGTGACAAAATAATTTTTTTCATGTTTAAATTTGTTTTTAACTCTAAAGCCGCCACTCATACATCTATTCATGAATTCGGATAAAAAAATGTGTCGGAACTTACCGTGGTCTCGTTTACGCCTTTGATATAATCCTTGTAAGTGCCGGCAATGAGTTTAACGATATTCTCGTCGCCGTGTTTCGCGCCCCAGTGCAGTGCGTTCTGTAATTGAAGCAAACGTAATATCTGATTATAAAATAAATAGGTGGGCGTGCGGCGATAGTTGGTTAATCCATGTGCGATCGGTGTCAGGGCGTACACCGAGCGGACACGATAATATCCTCGGGCGTTTCGTATAAGCCGAGTGTCGGGAGACGAGTCGCGAACAGCTGCCTGTTTCGCTGCTTTGCGCTCTCTGAACCACTCCAGAAAGTCCCCGCGTATTTCGAGACAGTGCCAGCGATACCGCTCTCGGATGTATAACCGAGCCGGGGAAAATTGTGTGCGTCGCGAGCGTGAATTAAAGGACGGGACACGTCAACGCGCCGACGGTTGGATGAATTGCGAACGCCGGACGGCACTCTCCGACCCCGCCACACCTCTCTTTTCACCTCTTATATACACGCAAAAAAAAAAAAGAAAAAAATAAATAAAACAAAAAGGAATATCTCGTACGTCTTTACCCGAGAAAGCTATTAGATTTTATGCAGTCCTGGACTCGAGTGAATGAACAGCGACAACGGAGCTGTATCTCCCGCTGTTTGTGACATTGCGTTTCCGAGTTATTGAAATTTAGTGAAGGTCTCCCGGGGAGACTCGAGAGTCGTCGGCTTATTGGAGCAAGGCTCATTAGTGGGTTGAAAAGAAAAACAAAAATCCATCCTAACGAGCCTGCGTGCACTCTGCGCACGGAAAAACTTGTAGCTGTCGGGCTAAGTCCCAGTCATTGGCAGTCTCGTTACTCGAGAGACATTTTTTTGGAACGCCACTTTCGAATTTTTATCTCGATTAATGCGCGATAAATAATGTTGCCCTTTGGCACATACCGAGACAAGGTATTCATCTGCTCGTATAAAAAACCCCAATACTCCGAGTTGATTCAATTCCCAGCCACGAGCTTGCAATCCGGCCTGACGTCTTGAGTCAGGCCGGAGTACTTTTCGACCCGTAAGTTCTAATTCTTATCTCGATTACTGCGCGACGAATCGCTTGGTAACTTGGCACGCCTCGAGACGAGGTCTCAATCCGTCTACGAAACAATCGCGAGACTTCCGGCCGTCATAATTTCATTATGCGGACGCCGCAGTCTCGGCGAGTCAACAGCGACGACACAGCCTCGTCTCTCCCATGCCAACGACTGTATTTTTCCAACTGCACATCTCCCCTGTTCGGTTATACCGGACGACGAATTAACGAGTCCGGTATACAGAATATTCTCTTGCCACCCTTGTTTCCGCCGGTGGCCTTATCCCCGTAGGGCAGGGTAGAGACGCTCCGGACCGTGTACGTCTTCCAACGAAACACGTCCGAGTCCAGGTGACGCCGAGCTTAAAATCACGGTACAACCCAGCAGCAGCAGCAGCAGCAGTGGCGGCGGCAACATCAGCGACATCGGGGATATACACGCAACATCGGCGAGAAGCTTCGCCGGAGCTTCGTCCAGGGTACGTTTGTGATGTCGCCTGCCGCGACACTCCTCCGCCTCCTCCGCGTCCTCCCATTCTCTCTTTTCACACCGCCGCGCGTAGGGAAATTAATTTTTACGGGCTCGCGAGGGTTCGCGCGGCTTACGTGGCGGTGCCGCGAGTAGCCGGCGTAGCCCGCAGGACCCCGGCTACTTTCCGGCACGGGCTAACGAAGTTTTATGAAGCGCGATAGCCCGGGCTTCCCCGTTCCCGGCCAGAGAAAGAGAGGGAAAAAGAATTTCTCCCGGACACCGCGCGGACTTCGGCTCTCCTTAATTTGTGAATACTGCGGTGGATCTCTCTCTCTCTCTCTCCGTCTGGCTCCCTGCTCGTCGCTGCGTTTGCCGGAGAGTATGCGCGCTACCTCTCCCAGCTATGCCCGCTCTTTTCGTATACCGCTAAAGAATGGCATGTCGCCCTCGACACCATGATATATATCTTCGGCGTTCCGGCCGCGCGGTCCTTTCGCCCCGGCGGAGTACCGCCCGAGAGTTCGTAGGTTCGTTTTCACAGCGATGTACCTTATTCCCTTGCCGAACAGGACCAGAAACTCCAGAAGCGGAACTGTCCGTATTAGCGCGATGGCATCGGGACGAAATCGGATCTCGTAGGTTTTCCAATGGGGCGAGAGTCCGCAAGGATACTTAAGGACATGTGAAACGACTCAGTCGGTAACAAAAATCTGTAATGAACGCGATTCAGAGACCGTAAACTTCTCGGGAAAAAGCAAGGGATTGGCAGATGTACAGTTTAATACCGTATCCGATGATGCTTTCGTTTTATCCGAAACGTCAACTGCTTTTAAATGGCATTCATTCGAAAAATGCATCTATCACTCGCGCACTCACATGTCACATGGTACATCTTTCACATGGCCTTAAAGCTCATTGGGGGTAACAGTGAATTTCCGGGTGCGCTGCCGATGCTGGAGAAGAAGTCTGGACGTGAAAGATAAACCGCAATGGATTCATTTTTTGATTGTATGGCGTAATTAAATCGCAAGAAAAACTCTAATCAGTATTTTCTTTTAATCTCATAGTGAGAAGAAAAATTACCATCGTCAGATTTAAGGTGAAGCGAAACTCGTTCTTTGTCGCTCTCTCTCTCGCTCCACCGTAAGTCTAAGGAGTAAAAAATAATTTCGTAAAATCGGAATGCGGAATTTCGTAAAAATAATTGTGTTAAATAAGTGACAAACTCGTTTGGCACTTACTCGAATATACGAATCTGTCCTTTTATTTCCAGTGTCATCGACAATTTTAGTTTGTATTTTTCTTTGTAACACTAGAAAATTGCCAAATAAAAATTGTAAACGTTTGTGGACAATAAGTTGTTGTAAAAAGCGCAAGCTTTTTTTTTTACTGTGTAATGTGCGCTATCTCTCTCTCACACTCCTGCACCCAGAAAAATAATTTATTTGACGGCCACCGTTTATTTAGATGGACTAAAATGTTTATTTGATTTACATAAATATTTATTTAAATCAAATAAATATTTTACTTCATCTAAATAAACGGTGGCCGTCAAATAAATTATTTTTCTGGGTGTGGCTTCGTCACGTGACGTTTACTTCACCTTCACCCCTTCCACCGGTGACGACACGATTCTTTTTCCCCACCCCTCCTTCAACAAAAATCATCGCGCCTAATTGATTTTCACCTTCGAATCTAGTTCGCTTCTCGACCACCGACCATCGCGCAGACATGCTCCGATAATTTTTGAGGATCCCTCTTCTCCGCAGCTTCAGCTCTGGAAGCTAAAGCGCGTATATCCCGGGTAGCTCGCGTTGGTTCGCGGATCGAAGAGATTTCTCCGCGAGGTTTTTTTCCAGGGTTCGAGAATGAGCGAGAATCCTCGAGACTTGTGAGCGGGCCGGCTACCGCGGGAGCAGCAGAAGCGGTCCCCGCGGTTAGAGTCTCTGATGTATGCGAGCGATACAGATATCTCCGCGAAGGAATTTGCGTTGAATTAGCGTATAATCGTCTCTGCCGATCTTCAGCTTCATACGGAATCCCGCGGGTCCCGCTTACACGTGTCCAACCGGCTGTTATTCTCTGCGCGAACACAATATTTAGTGGCGGTCCCCGGATCGCGGACGTCCCTTCTATGCGCTCGCGGGTTCCCTCCTCGGAAGCTCCCTCCGCGCTTCTTGCAACCCTTTCGCCCTCTCCTCGCTGATACGCTGCCCTCGCCGGTATGCCGCTCTCGCGCGATCCGGCAGGCTTCTTCGCGCGTACCGGCCGGAGCAACAGCGGCCCAAAACAAAAGCCCGCGGCTCTTCGGGACAAGCGAGGAACACTTTCCTACCGGCTCAAGTATGCAGACAAGAGAGAGACTATTAGTCTCGACCGGCGATTCCTCTAGGGGGGTATTCAATTGCGAGAGACTTCGACCGAGAGACGTGTCTTATAATGTTACAAGTATGTGTATATGGTACGCGCGTGAGGCACGCCCACCGCACTCGAAACCCCGGCAATCGTTCCCGGATCACAATGCTATCGCGTGCCCAATCTCTCCTTCGGCCCGGAGAAACATCGACCTATCCAGTTATTTCTGCCACTCTCTCGAGGAGAGAAACGGCGAGAGGGAGAGAGAGAGAGGGAGAACCAAAGTTACCAACGCGCTCGATTGAAACACCGCTTCCTTATAACTTGCAGCAGGAACAACAACGAAAAAAATCGGTCTCGGTAGTCGATCGCGCAAACGAGCCGAGTAATTTCTCACCGAGTACTCCGCCCTTCCTTCGTTTTTTTTCTTTTTTTCCATCGTCTTCTTGCTTCTTCCTCGAACGCCTCTTTTTTTTTGCCCTTTTTTTTTCTCTTCGTAGCCTCAATTTTTACGGCTGTTTTTCGCGATTGAGGAAGCCACAGTACCGCAACCCAGCTATGTCCCCACCGGAATGACGATGATGCGGGTTGCGCGAGCGATTCCCCGGTCGGCACTTTGAACGCTTGCGTCTCTCATACATACAGCTGCACCGCGAGAAAGCGCGAGAGGTTGACGCTGACTCGGCTGGCGACGAGCTCGTCAGATGTAAATGGACTTTGTATCGGTGCGCGAACAACGACGACGACGACGACGCCGACGACGACGACGACGTCGTTGCCCCGGAGAATACTCATTGGCGACAGGTGCGGGCTTCGCCGAGCCGCGACGTGACAAGACATTGCCATCAGTCGACCATTAGCCCGTCACTCGCATCCACTCGAGCGAAGGCGAACCACCGATCCACGCCAGGGCTAGTCTCCTACACTCGCGCTCACGCGGATATCCTGACCCCCGAGTACATGCACGCATCCCCACAGCCAACTGACGTACGTACGTACACTTGTGCCGATGTGTGCCCGTGTGTACCTGTACGAGTATGCTCTAAACGCGAACCCCGAGCACTCTGCAGTCTCGTAACAGGACAATTAACAACGTTTTAACTTGGCGACGTACGAGCCGTCATGAAGATGAGAAGAGAATTTGTAGAACGTGGGGATTGAGTGACGAATCTCCCGTGGGCGAAGTCGAATTTTATCGGCGATCGATTTGGGCGAAAGTCGATTATCGTGGTGGAAATTGTGGAGCCCTAAATTGGGCACCGATGAGGTCCTCGGAAGGCTTCGTCAGGCCCCGTCGATGCCACTTCAGCGTCCTGTTAGCGCCCGTCATAACGATGGAAAACTTCTATCAGGGTAGTTTTCATCACGAAGTTATGGAATTTGTATGATATATTTTTGATTAACGAAAGATTGATGATGATTCGATAATAATGATCAGCGGTGCGCGCAGTACTTGAAGTATCGGGTACTTGTTTGGTACTTCAAGTACATAAGTACTTTTTAGTATTTCAAATACATTTTATAATTTCAAAGACCTAGTACAGGTACTTTTTGAGTACACGTCATTCCGATTTGACCATTTAATTTTTCGACCGGAAGTGACGTATTTCCTTTACGACATCACGTTCGATCGAAAAATTAAATTTCTGAACCGGAAGTAACGTTTCCCCTAGATAACGTCATTTTGCCAATTTCAGTTAGTGATTTTTTGCGCTAAATTTTGACAGTTTCAATTTTACGAAATGTGGAAGATTTGTCGACGTTACAAAAAAAGGTGCAAAGTAATTTTCACATGGCTTCTTCAATTATTACAATTTTGCGCATAGCTTCCTCCACGAGGAAGCCAAAAATCGATTAACGCGAATTTTCTTATAGAGAAAGCTATGCCCACAATTGCAATAAATGTGGAAGCCATGGGCAAGTTACTTTGCACCTTTTAAAAAAAAGATAACGCCTTATGCTACATATCACGTAGTCTACGAACCTAATTGCGATATGTACTTGAGAAATACTTCAATTACAAAAAGTACTCGATACCTCAAATACAAAAAGAACTTGATAACTCAAGTATAAAAAGTACCTATAGGTACTTTATGAGGTCTCAAATACAAGTAGTTGATACCTCAAATATTCCTGATACTTTTTACTTGTACATGAAGTATTTTTTTTTATCCGTTGCCCAACTCTGATAATGGTAATGATATAATATTTTGATTGATTCATATGCCTCGATCTTTGGTACCTGAATATCATCATCTTGTTCACATCCCGCCGCATGGATTGCGCTACGAAGAATCCGAAGAATATTAAGTCGTGGCGAATCAGTATCTCGATGGGAACAGGGGGGGGGGGGGGGTAAATATTTGCGGTTTTCTTAGGGTTCATATTCGTCGGTAGTCGGAACAAGGGAGTATCAAGGCACGCGCGGTTTATCCGCGCGGCGATGCATTTGCCCCGTCGGCAAATAGTCGCGGGACGATGGTATGAAAAAAAAGAAAAAAAAAAATGGCGTTGCCGGGGCGGCATATAACACAGACGAACGAACAATACGCTGCGGAGCTCTTCCTCGCAACAGGTACTAAAACGCAGCGATGCGCCTCCAACGACGATTTATCTTCGAGCAGGGCTAGGTGCATGCATGAAACTTCTATACGCGTATGTACGAGGAGTACAACGGGTGTTTTGCGGCTCGTTCCCCGCGACCGATTGCCTTTTACCGCAGCCTCCGCTCCTGTACTCCTATATAGCTCCGACGACCTCGCGTACACTACCGCATACCTACGCGAACCGCAACCATTCACCGATACATGTGTCCAGGGGGAGAAAAATAAAAAAATTTAAAGATTTAATAATTCGATACGGACGGGCAGTGATACGGTCCGAGACAAGATTCGCAGATCTCATTTCACGGATTTTCATAGACTCGATTAAATAAAATCGCAGCATCGGCAGCGATTGCAAGTGTCCTAATGAACAAGGTCTCCTCCTCTCAACGACTAAGATTTTACGGTCACATGACGGTTTATTAAAAATAAAAATATCTCTACATTTGTTGCACGTAGATCATGAGAGATTGAACCCTTTACAAGGCACACTAATATGCCCACCCTTCGGCGTTACCACGAGATAGCCTTATCCCCACCCCGTTCCCCATAGTTCAATTCCGGGACGCTTTCGAGCGCTGAGACTTTAAGGGTTAATTAGTACATTGAGAGAAGGATCTAGTAAAAATTACCAATCATCTAAGAAAAATTAAAATAGCGCATAGTAGTAGGGCGTCAGCGCGCCACTTATGGTAGAAAGTCTGAGATATCCAAGAATTTTTACCATAATATCTAAGAAAAATTCTTATAAATCCGGTACTTCCTACCATAGGTACTCTACTACTATGTGCTATGGTAATTTTTCATAGATGATTGGTAATTTTTACTAGATCCTTCTCTCAGTGTACATTACTCCACGAGGGCGAAAAACGTTTTTCTCGCGAGTGTGAGTTTGCAGCACGAGCCGAAGGCGAGTACTGTAATCATACGAGTTAGAAAAGATGTTTCGCACGGGGGATGTACGAAATTTGTTATCACAAGGTGCGAAAATTGCGGTTTTACGCACGCAAAGCGGGCGGAAAAGTGGTCATTTCAGCACCGTGTGATGAAAACTATATTTTTCGCCCCAGATGTGCGGCCATCAAGGGTTAGTAGCGAAATCTTCCGAGAGACTTTTAAAAAAGGGCATGAATCGAAGCTCGAACTATTGAGAGAACGATAGCGATAGCTCGTCCGCTGGGATTTCGGGTAGGAAGAGCTACGGAGATCGATTGCTCCTCCGCAGCGAGCAAGGGTTTACCGCGCGCGACGAGGATGTCCTCCGGGAAGTGTAAGCTTCGCTCTTGGAAACTACTGCCGATGCTCCTGGTTCCTGGTAAGGTAGACGCTCCGGCGTCTGCGTGTATATGTATATGGCCTCGTGCCTCCCGTGGCCCATGCAAGAGAGCAGCCCAGGAGAGGATGAGCAGAAGCGCAAGCGATTAGGTAAACCCGGGATTAGTCGCGAGGCCGAGGTTCCGCACCGCCCAATCCACAGGACCCCCCCTATGTATATCCTATATCTAGCTGCTACTACGGTAGACGGAGCGGAGATACTGCTATACATACGTGTTAGCACAGGCAAGCTCGGATTGCCAGTAACAGCACTAATATAATGCCACCCTACTGCTGATTTACATGATTGGATTGGCATTACTACTGAAATTGAAACTACTCCGACGCTCGGCCAAATTGAATGCCCGCAGGATCGAGCCTATCCCCAAAACCGCAACGTGATAACATACATTTTCGACCCCCCGAGATATCGCAACAAATTTCCGTATTCTTGAATTTTTTTTTATGATCAATCTATGCAGCTTCGAAAATTTAAATAAAAATTGTGTTGCGAGACCTATCGAGATAATCTGAAATTTTCCCTACGGGATGAATGAATGAATGAAGTCATTTATTGTACTGAAGGATCAAGGATCTTCTAGAGACATATACAAAAAGATCATCCCAACATCGATAAAAAGGGTATGATGAAAATATAAATTTAACAATCATAATAAACATAATAATTGCGGCCGTGCGTAAAACGCGGTATATAAAATAAAAGATAACAATAACAACGAAATGAACAATAAAGAAGGCTATTACAAAAAAAGGTGCAAAGTACTTTGTACATGGGTTCTTCATTTATTACATTTTTGCGTACAGCTTTCTCCATGAGAAAGTTCGCTGACCGATTTTGACTTCCTCATGGAAACGGTTCGCAAAATTGTAATAAATGGGGAATCCATGTCCAAATTACTTTTCACCTTTTTTAGTAACACTAGCGTCAACGCGTTCGCGCTTATTTCATTTTTTTTTAAGTTAGGTTTGCCGACCTTACTAAATAACGGACGATCCCAATTGGCTACGAAAACTGGCTTCAGGATATCGATTATTTTGATGATCGAGTGTCATGTCTTTTTTAAGAGGGGATAAGAAAATTTCTAAATCTCATAAAATTGAAAATGTGAAAATTTCCCGTGTAAGGACGCACAAGTAAATAAAAAAGATTTCTGGCTGAAGAACTTAGGACGATGGCCAATTGGCAATATATATATATACATGTTCTCACGGCAATCTACGTTACGAAAAAAAAAATTGATTGTAATTCGCTGTCCAAGACTGTTGCGATAAAAAAATATGTTACAGTATTAGTTTCGCCTTCCACGAATTTTATTTCGCGACAGAGAGGGAGATTGAATTTTGAACTTCTGTTACGGATGAGTGATACGATCTCGCGGTTAAATATGTTGAGGCTCGTGCTGGGTAATTGCGAATCATTGAGTACGCGGAATCGCTCTCATCGATGCGCTGGGATACAGCGCGAGAGGAAACGAACCATTATCCCGGAGAGATAGAGAGAGACGGAGAGGAAGAGAGAAAGATTGGATCTTTTGATATTTTTTTTCGTTCTTCCTTTTCGTGTCTTACAGGTTTCGTGAGATTTAGTATAAGCCATGAGAGAAACACAAGATCGAAAGGTACATCGAGGGTGTCCGGTAGGGTCTCACGTTCGGACTCACTTGCTTTTGCGTTGCCTACTACCTCATTAAATACCGACTTCCGCCAGCAAATACGAAATCAGTCTTACCGAGAATAATAATCTTGCTCCGGGAAAAATAATCGTTTTCGTTACTGTGCATGTTTATCTGCGTCGGAGCTCCAAAAGCGAATTATTTTACCGGCTTGTGTGAATAAAAATAAAAATAAAATATTAAAAAGATATTAATCGACTGCGCCTTTCAATTCTGCACTACGAAATTGAATCTTATATACACTGTAAAAAACATTTGTTTGGAAATTAATGAACGGTATTGGAAGCTTTTTTTACATAAACTGTTTATAAAATTTCAAATACACGTGCGTTGCATTTTTACAGTAAAATTTTTATATTTTTAATGAAAATGTTTGTAAATTTCAGGCTAATATTCAGGCTAATATTCAACTAATTTAAGTAATGTAATTGAATTTCAACTTCCAGTACACGAAAATTACAATTTATTTTTACAGTCTATAATTGAAGCCTTAAGAATCAACGAAACAATATTTGAGCTCGCCATTCGATCTTCCACGACTACATCTCAGGTAGTGGGACCGCGGACCGACAATCATCTGCGCTGTTGAATCATTCACACCACCATAACCCTTTAATAAGTCAAACCGCCCGAGACCGTACCGAAACGAGACTAACGAACGCGGAGTGGGCACCACGCATTGCTACAATATATCACTGAAGAGTCGCGATAGATGTGACTTACAAATGGTCAATTAAAAAAAAAAAAGTATCATCACCCTCACCACGATATTCGCGCCCAAACGGATCTCCTATGCTCATACAGCCCAAATACGACCAACCATCAGGTCCTCCTCCGCGCCCCCCCAACACTTGTCGCGCAAGAGAGCGCTATCGGTGTCCGAGATTTTACCTTTTTCTCTGCGATCTCCGTCGGGAGGGAAAGGGTTTGTGGAATATCGTCGTCGGCGTAGGGAGGGTCGAGCAGCTGGCGTGTGGTCGGCCGCTGGCCGCAGCTCTGCGTCGGTCGTGTATCACCGCGGCCACCGTATTAACCCCAAGCCCAAAGCCTACCCCGCAGTGCTATCTATGCAATAGCGCCCGGACACAGAGAGTACCAAGAGTAGAGAGTAGAGCTAGGGCCATAGAACCACGACGATCCCATAGAGCCACACTTCCTCCCTCAGTTCGCTACGCTCCACCGTTCCAGCCTCCGACGCACTTGGTCCAGCCCGGGATTTTCGTTCGGCAACAGCCGCGACCGGCGGGGCACCATATCGCCATAATCGCCCGGACCAGCCACGGCTCTCCGGAGCGGTGCCTATCCTCCCGCGCCTCATGCTCGATCGCCCGTGTTACGCTCCGGAACCTGTCCCATCAGGTACCCTCCACCTCATCCTCGACCACTCTTGTATCACACCGCGTATAGCTCTGGCGATCTCTGCATCCTATGCACTTCTCTCTCCCCCCCCCCCCCCTCCCGTTGGTTAACACGTTTCGCGGCCTCCGGGGCTTCGAGGAAGACTCTCTGACCCGACGATCGACGAATTCATCGATTATGCCATCATCGGGAGGGATGCGAGACCACTCGGAGATAATAAATGATCCCTTGGCGAGCTCCTATTAAAGCGGCAGGTGCGGCTTTTCTTTTTCGGCAACAATAGGCCGAGACGAGTGAAGTATCGAATAATCGGATACCATGGCTTTCGCAATTTGTAAGGTCAAGCCTCGGTGTCAGAATTGGGCGTATGCACTATATAGGTGTCGAGGGAGTGCAACGGAGGTCGGAGGTTCTCGATGGTGAGAGGGAGCTCGATGGTAGCAAAGCCTCGGGAGAGCTTCATATTGCTCACGTAATGAGCTCGAGGCGAAACATCACAGGCGAATCGCCGACGCGCGGGAGCGCGATCGCGAATGCACCGTAATTGAAATATCCTGCCGATGCCGGAGGCTTCATCAGACTCGCCCAATCTGTACTTCCTATCGGCCGTTAGCTCTTGGCCAATGGGGTAACTTAATTTGCGACTCGCGCGCACTGACGCAAATTCGGTTACGATGAAATTTTTTTATCGATATTGTTGATAATTAATTGAAAGTGATCGAGCGCGATTAGTCGAGAGTTTTTTGACGAACATTTTGGGATTTTTTTTTTTTCGATTCTAACGAGATGATTTTTCGACAATAAATCTTGATTCGAGAGAATTGTCAGTGATCTATAGATCCATCGATTCGTAAATCAATTTTCATTAAACAAATGATGTGTAGATCTTTAATTTAAAAAGTTGATCTATTGAAGTGGATAATTGTTTTTGACACTAATCATATTCTATTCTCGCAGACACTCGTCCTGTTCTCGTATAATAAAGCGCACAGAATAAAATTAATATCCGTCAATTATACTTACGTACTGTTCGGCGGAATTCCGTGTGATCGTCATGAAAATAATCCGAGCCGCGGCGGAAGAGCATGAAACAAGTGTAAAACACGTGTCGTTATAGCATATAAAGTATTGCATGTGTACGATATAAATCTTATAATAACGATAATAATAATAACAACAGGTACGTGTATCATGCGCAGCGAGCGGGACGTACAAACGAGATGTATTATAAACCGAGAGAGAGAACGAGTGGGAAAAAAAAAAGAAACGCCATAACCGAGTTTCAACGAGGTTTGACACGAGGGGAAGAGAGAAAAAAAAAAAAATAACCGCTCCGTCATGATCAACTCGCAGAGCTGTGATTTAATTGTCAGCTACGTCCGTTTGATATAACAATGTTGCAGCCGAGCACGAGCTCGACGAGCAAACCGAGACCGGAAAGTCGGAAAGGGGGCCGACCGTCTCGCAGCTAGTTATACCGCTGAGTTTCATTTTTCACGAATCCACGGGCAATTATTGAGGAGTTGTTACTTCGTCGTACGTTGTATATTCCGGCACGAACGCGTGTCGTCCTCTTACACGACATCCAGCCTGTATCAAAGCCTCCCGCGACATAAAACCGAACGTGCCTGATGAAATTTTCGACCGGAAACTGTGCAGGCTGCTGGTCAGTTTCACCGTACGAGCGTATTGAGGAGATGCGGTAGCGTTCAACGACACGAATACAACTCGAATATTCGTTTGATAGCCCGAAGTACGCCCAGTCATCGGCCACGCACCAATTAATCCACCGCGATTAATCGCAGCGGACGGCGAATATAAACGTATAAAACAATTTTATTAACGCTCGTTATAAACGAATTAAAAATATCGGTTTTCTCCTCCCTGTTCAGTTTTACGAGATACGTTGAGTTTACTGTTTTTCTCCGGATAAAAAAAAAAAAAAAACTGTCCGCGGCTCTCGAAAAAAGGTACTTTCGTATGTACTCATAATTCATACAATTTGTATGTGTAATTGAGACAGAAACTATCGTCGATTGTGTGTTATGGCTTCGATTCGAAAAAAGAAAACCCGGCCACTCGATCATTTTTCCTAGATCCAATTTCGATCAAAGAGACTCGAGGAGCCTTCGTAATATCGAAAACAATAATTGGCCTCTAAGTGGCCAATAAATGTATCCTCAATAATAAATTGTAATGTAGTGTAGTACGTAAGTATGGCCGGTTTGAAGGGAAAGAGACAAAACAGCGCGAGCCGGTGGAACACGCAGGCACGCACGCTTCCACGCTCGCACGCACCTGTGAAACTGTATGCGCTTGTGTGTGCTCACTCGCTCCCTCTCTCTCCCTCTCTCGTACGTACGAAAAATTTTCCCATGTCCGCAGGTGTCTCACTTCGCACACATAAATTCAAACGAGGAGTACGTTATAGCAGGTAGTATTTTGTCTTGAGTGTGCACGTATGTGTGTCCATGCGTGTCTCGTGTGTGCGTGTATGTGTGTCGGAGCACCTATCTTGGTGTGTCTCATCGTGTGGCTCTGTATAATTTGACATGTTGTCGTACACGTTATTATTCAGATAGATGTTGAGATAGGCGGTGGGGACCGCGAGCGAGCGAGGTATAGGCCTCTTTTCTCTCTTCTCCGCCGACTCTCTTTCCTTCTTTAGTTTCCTCTCGGCTCTTTTAACTATATAAAACGCAACCCTCCCTCCCCCCACCGCCGCTCTCGTGATCCGACGACGTTGCACACACGCTGCTCGAATTAAATGTCACGAAGGAGGCTATACTGTGTGCAACGCGCGGGCACCGGTGAAGGCTGTTTCCGAGGGCCGGCTGCACGCTCCGACGCCGAACCGATGAGAACATTTTTCCCATTCATCGATTTCGCAATCTCCTCGATAAATATATCGTTTTTTTTTTGTCATACCTCGAGTCCCGCAGATCGCACATATGCGTGTATTACAATGTAGATAATATGCTGAATACATTATCCATGGAACTATGTGCTATATCGGGGATAAATTGGATCGCGAGGCATGAGTGATCTAATGACCAATACTATGGTCTGAAAAATTTCTAAGCTTAAGGCCTCCCTCTTTTTTTTCTTTCTTCTCGCATAACGACAGCGAGAGAAAGAAAGATATCTCGGGCAGATAGAGTCAACCGTTCTCGCACTAAACATCCTCCATTATATTAAATTGTGTATATTTCCCTTCATAATTACTTGAATTATACGCATTATGTAAATCGGTATGTTAATAGGGGAACGCGCTCCCGAGTGGCGGGGGAATTCCCCCGCGTGTTTGCTTATATATATATATATATATAGCTCAAGGAATGAACATTCTATCTATCTATCGTTCTCACTCGAACGTCCCCCCTCCCACCCTCCAACCCGGTAACTCCGTCTATCAGGGATTACAGCAATTTTGTTTAACCGCTCGCTAAATGTTACTTTATGCGCTTTTTATGCGACGCCCCGTTTTGCTCGCACGAGAATATCGTGTAACGTATCTACAGCTATACATATATATAGCTATATATGTGTGTATATGCTTCTGTAGTGTATGTGCTGTAACATTAAGTGTATCGTCGCGCCGTTTTATACGACGTTCAGGAAGTTTGACGGGTGGAGGTTTTTTTTTAAGTTTTTTAGTTAATTTTTTATTTATTTTTTTCCTTTAAGCTCCGGCAGCTTTCGGCCCGAGAGAAATCATCCCGATGACCGCGTGGTCGCGCGTTTAACTCTCCACCGCGAGGAGAGAGACTCTATTTACATAATATTTTAGATCCTTATCGAAGTGCCTACGTGAGGCTTAGCGCCTTGAAAATCGCGGCGTCCCGAAAAGTTTAAAACAAAAAAATAAAAAATAAAAGAATTTGTGAATTTCATACCTCCGCTCGTAAAAACCGCCTTGGCCAAGATTGCAGTGTAGTTATATATACCCCGAGTGTAACCACTGTGCTACCGGTTTTCACTGAAAAACCGACGAGATTTCAGGAGAGCCTCGGAGAGCGGACGATGCCGATGCGAATGCGTGCCAGGAGACATGCGGCGAATTATCTCGCCCTTTATGCGCCTATCTTCTTATGCCGAGAATGCATTATGCACCGTATAAGATCGATATTAGCTCGATGATCGATTTAATAGTGTATCGTCCTGTTTACACTGAAGAGAGATCGTCGTCGATGCGAATAAATTCCCGGTGAGACAAATGCGACGAAATTTCAAAAATATTTCATAGAAAACATTTCACACCAGTCTCAGTTTTATTTTTTTTGTACCGAACGATCGATCTTCTTTTATCGATCTACCGGAGTAAAAAAAAAAAAATCTGGTCAGCGATAAACTCTCGGTGGATCAATTATAATGGATCTGCCACGAGTCGACCATAGAACAATTTTTTTATTTAAAAAAATTTTTTATCATGGGTATTTATTTTTTATACTTTCGAGACTAAAAACAAGAGAGGGGTAGAGAGAGATATTCTGCATAGCGCGACATAGGTGGACGCGATCGCGATCGATATAAACGTGAACGCCGCGTGATTTCCCATGCAAATTGAGTTGTCGATGCCGAGAGCTGCTGTCATTATGCTAATAAAAATAATGACACGTTGAAAAAAAGTATCAGCTGCTGTAATGAGGACGCCTCTCGAGTACCGAGAAATCCGACGGTCCTCTCGCTCTCCTTCTCTCTCTCTCTCTCTCTCCCACCCTAGTCATCTCTAATTTCGCCTACCCACGTACGTTCGACATTATCTCTTTTATACCTGTTCGACGAACCGGCGAGCGTTATTAAACGATCGAGTCAATTGAACCGATACGCGATCGGTGGGCGTATCTCGGGCTATTCATGATATTACCGGACCTCCCGATAACCATCCGACTGGGACGCACGATCGATAATTCGACAGTCCTGTATATGTCGCATGTTTCGTTAATTAATTTTATTAACAAAATTTATAACCTATCAATTAACCCTTTAGTTTCTCACTGGATTGCAATTTTTCAAGGTGTCTTTTTGTATTTTTATTTATTCGCTTTTTTTTTTTTTTGTGCGGCAAAAAATTTCGTGCTTTTTAATTATACCAATCCATTTCAGCAGAGACTCGATAATTAAAAGCATACAAATGACTTCATTCGCCGCGATCGTCGAACGCTTTAATAACCGATCGATATCGCCTCATATTTTTAAATAGATATTAAAATAAAATTGATTGATCCTGAAACATTGAAACGCCGAAAATCCCTCATCAAGTGAAAAGTTTCACGCTGTCTCCCTCGATGGGCATCGACATTAAAATCGATTGAATTTTAAAAAATAAAAGAAAAAGAAAAAAAAAAACAAATCCGTATTGGCGCCGAAGCGCTCGTACGAAAAAAAAAAACTTGATTGATCTTAAAATATTGACGCTCCGACAATCCTTCGTCGGGTAACAAGTTTCATACCGTCTTCCCCCTCGGTATGGGGGTTGACATTAAAATCGCGTGAATGGATGGAAACAAAAAGAAAAAAGAAAAAAAAAAAAAAAAGAAAGAACTGAACAGGAAGGTTGGCCACACCGCGAGCGTCGACCGTCTCGTCGGATAGAACCCCGCTGTCTTTTTACGAGCTGCGGATTCAGCACTACCGGCCAATTACACCTACCACGCTTAGGTGGTTCCTTCGTCTGCTTAACGGCCAGTTAGCGCCGACATAAATGTCCTCAATGCGAACGCGGGCTCAAGATAGTGCTCGCTTTTAATTGCTCTTATATACCCCCCTCCCTCTCGCTCTTTGTCGCTTAATAACCGCGTACACGCTGCGGGGACGATACTAATACCATGGCTTTGACTGTATCACGATGTCCGCGAACGCGTGGAAACCGCGGCGTTCCGAGGCGTCCGCGTTCCCTGCTCCCTGCGGCGTCCAACATAATGTATTTACATCGCGCGATACCAGAGAGCGATATAGAGCGATAACTGTGTGTACGCGTCTCTCCCCTCCCCCCGGCTTCTCGCTCTGTATCATAACGGCGTTGACAATAATACTCTCAGCATTCGCGTACTTTTACACTCCTCCCGGTCGTGTACGTATATCCCGTGCCTTGTTAAACTGCGCGGATTATTTAACTCGCTCCATGGCATCCAACTTTCCCGCTCGTACTTCGTGCAGGGATTTATTTAATGAAAAAAAAAAAAAAAAAACGGAAAAAAAAGACACAAAATAGCTGATACGTACACGTATATTTGATATATGCGTGAGATAAATTCCATCGGATAGTGTGTTGTCGGTGGTTTGATTAAAGGAAACGCGACGATCAGCCGCTTCCGTGAATTCAAACGCGCGGATGGATTCTTTGTGCTCATCTCTTTTTCTTTTTGTTTTGATGCAGTTTGTCACCGCAGGTCCCTTCAAATTCAATCATCTCCCGTGCAATTTTACGCACTCGTCGGACACATTCGAATGACGAAATTATTCGCGTATATAGTTTGAAAACAACCGCCCGGCGGGCCTCCGAGAGTTTTGCTTTAACAGAGCCACAACACGAAACCGTGTAAACAAGCTACAAAAAACTGCCTCTCCGGTTCGCTTCGCCTTCGCATTTCGTTTGTGAGAGCCCTTCCCTCCTTATACTTTTACATCGGCTCGCACTTGCGATGAGCCACTCTATACGTCTACTCGGAGCAGCAGCACGCGAAAAGGCGCAAGACATTCGTTCGTTGTTTTTTATCGCTCTCATTTAATCAGACCTGGGCGCAGAGGGCCGCGACGCACGCTATATTCCTCCTTGCTTGTCCCTCTCTCGCACCCCGTCGCCCCCCCCCCCCCCTCTCTGTCTCTCTACGACAGCGGGCTCTACTCGGCGCTCCATTTACATTTGTAATTTATACATTTATTTCATACGCGAAAGGAGAACTCGAAGAGCGTGCGACGAGGGTACGACGAGAGGGCTCGCGAGATTAGCGGTGAGAAGAGTTCTTGAGGCACTGATAAAGACAATCAAGACCGCGAGGCTGGATATCACTCGGGAACCGGTGTAGATTTTCATTTTCACGGTTTACGGGACACATAACGAGAATCTACGCGTTTATCATGTTTTATACCGTGTCGGAGGTAGTCGGAGCGCGTTTAACTGACTCAGGATGCTGGTAAAACTGATTCTGATACTTCCGGACATGCTAGGATCAGCGAGTTAATCAATTAACGACGGAAGATGACTCTTTTATAAGGACATATCGAAATCCGAAGACTGCTGTTCGTTAGGCGGGTGATGTTCATTATACACTGGTAAAAAACGCGCTTGAATCAACTAAAGGTTCGGGCAGGGATGTTCAAATAAATACTTTGATGACTCAAAAATATTTTGGTAAAATCATCAAAACAATCGTTGACCTGAGGATCTTTTTGTTTTACCAACAAAAGATTCGTTCGAAGGTCCCTGCCCGAATCTTCAGTTGATTCAACCGTATTGTTTTATCGTTGTAATGACTTTTACTTGAACACCTTCGAATCAGTTCAACCGCTTGGAATTCTTCCAACCATCTCCGAATCAGTTCATTTGGTGAGAATTCTTCCAAACATGTCCGAATCAGTTCGTGCGTCAAGTAATGAACTAGGTAGGTGTTTCTACGAAGCGCGCGATTTAGAGTTTATGAGAAGTCTAAACGTATATATCAAAAGCTCAACATCTCCGGTATCAGTGAAATCTCCACGGACCCTTCCGAACAACTCGGAATTGGTTCAAACTCTAACAAAACAAGATCGTCCCCCATTGCGGCATTCCTATTCAACAAAGTGACGAATATATTCGACGAAGCATCAGCGCGCGGACGACGGAAGAGCATAAACAGGAATTCAAACGTTCGTTATTAATTTCTAAAATCGCGACGGGAGGGCCGTTTCGTGGCTCGTGTCAGGCATGCGGTTGGGCGAGATAGTGGCTGCGGAGGATCGGGAAAGGCATACGGCGCTTCGGTCGCGCGTATCCTATCCCGGGTCCCTGCGGAGAGTCCCCGCGATGACCGAGAGGACTGCCAAAGGGCCCCTCGAGCGCGCGCGCGCGCGCGCGCACGTTCCCTCCGCAGGACTGACTCGCTTGAGACAATGGCCGCCCGCCGTGCTGATGTCTCCGACGACGTCTGGGACCCCCGTCGCGACGCGGGCGCCGTCCACCTTTTACTTATAGAGACGTCAGTTATCGGGTCCCATCGTCTTCCTCTTTCCAAGTTCCCGATCCGCGTGTGTGCGCGCGCGCGCGCGCGAGAGCGAGCGAGCGCGGCATCTCCCTACGATCTACACGATTTATCGAGTCTGTATTCTCACGGATCTTCAACGGGATAAAACCTCCGGACGTTCTGCTGCCTATACGCCACACGCTTACACCATTCCGATACACGATTGCTACTACACAGCACGCGCTACTCTCTCGACGAGCATCAAACGAAAGTGTCACGCCGTCGTGTCGCCCGGAGAACTAATTTTCCAACCCTTTCGGAATATCTCCGAAAGATTTATCGCTCTGTGGCTTGTAAACACTGAAATTATACATCAAAAAAATTGATACTTACACCCTGATGTCGAGACGCGGAGGACGTCCAGCCAGGTCCGATGGTTCGAGCCGATGAGATATGTAAAATAGACACGGATTGTGTGGTTTGAGATCATTTTTTTGGTCACGTAGAGAGGCCAAACGGCATAGTTTCCCCACATGGAAAAAAAATATATGTGGTCTTTCGGATATACTTTGAAATGTACTACTGCAAATGTACAGCGCTTCACTCGCGTTCGATATACGCGAAAATATATTTAATTTCCATATACTTTTTTCCATGTGGCGTTTCTCGCGACTCTTTGTCTCGTTACTACGCTCTTTGCCCTCCTCCAAACTGCAATAAACTCACGGAAGATGGATCCTGGATCGGTCCAGCGGCACATGAAACACACGTAAAGAAATAACTGATTAGTACCGAGATCCTTCCTTTCTATTTTATTTCTCTTGTCCGAAGGTGCAAGCTTTAGCGGGTTGAACTATCCTCGTGCGAGATACAGTGGTACGCGGCTCGATTGAATTTCCGTGAGAGATAACGCTCTCTCACAGACATACACAGACACACACATGCGACGTGAAGTTTAGCCGATGGGAAATTGACGTGGCGAACCCCGGTCTCGATCCCGCGCTCTCCCTAGCGGCTATCGAGGCATCGAGTAAATTGCCATGTAATTATACGCGAAGAATACGAAGGAAAGAGTTTATATAAAAGGCCGATGGTTCGCGTATTACCAGCGATAGATATGTGTATATGTATATATAGACATAAATATATATATATATATATATATATATAATATACACACAGCTGCTTGTTGCTGGTAGTTGCTGGACGCGGCTGCTACTAGCCCATGTTATATCTGTACTCGAACGATGGGATAAAGGTTTGTACGAGTTTATATAAAAAGCATGAAAACGCTCGGAAGCAACTCGGCCGAGGCTATACGCCGAGAGTATATGTCGAAGGAGAGGCAGAGGATGAGGCCGAGGAAGAAGCGGAGAAGGAGGATGAGGAGGAGGAAGACGAAGAAGAAGCCGGGTGCCGCGGCCGCAAAATAGCCCGAAGCTCCCACAGGAGTTTTAACTTTTAATCATGAAAGCGAGGGAGTCTCGCATCGTTACGTTATGATAGAACGGAGCGAGGAGATACAGTGAGAGAGAAAGAACAAGCGAAAGTATAAAGGATGAAAGAAGAGGGAGGGAGGGGGGGGGGCGAATTAAGGGCGAGGGCCGTGACTGCTGGCTTCTCTAACCGCAACACAAGCACCGCCACAACCCACTACCACCGCAAAATTGCGACCCACTCGCTTAACCTCACCTCTCCACCAATCGTGCAAAAGACTCGCGAGTCTTTAGCAGAGAAACTTCAACGGCCGGGAGAGCAACCACTTCGCTCGATTCATTATTACTTTTACGTTATATATCGATGGTGTACATCGAGGGTCCAACGCCGGAAGGGCGTACACGCATAGCAGGTGCATATCTCCGTACGCCCTTCTCACTTCGGATTCATCGACGTACACGTCGATGAATCCGGCATATCCGCGCTTCCCTTCGCAGTCAGGCTAATTTCACTGGAATATTCGCGTACACCGAACACATTTTGACTCTTTAACGGTCGTTAGGTAGGAAACCACTTCTTTCCATGCCAATTATCAAATTTTTGCTCCCGCAAATTCGTACGACTCGAGCGTCGAATTACGATTTTATTTTTAACCGCAATGAAAATAAAATTCGGAATTGTCAAAAATATGGAGAATTAATTTCACTGGAATATTCGCGCGCACCGAAGACATTTTGACCCTTTCACGGTCGTTAGGACGGAAACCACTTCTTTCTACGTCAATTAACAAATTTTTGATCCCGCAAATTCGTACGAGTCGAGCGTCGAACCTTCAGTGAGGATACAACATTTTCCCGCAGATATCGGGGAATTGCAATTTTTATTTTAACCGCCATGAAAATTAAATTCCGAGTTGTCAAAAATTTAGAGAATTCTTTCCGGTACTCCAGTCAAATTGAAAATGTGTCTTGACCCTCCAAGTTTCCCAGCTCCCCTTTGTCACCCCTCCTCGGCGTGTCAATGACTGTCGGATAACCACCTTGCAATGCCCCTGTGCAGCATCCCGGCTCTATAAGCGATATGGCTTGTTGAATGAATTCGCTATTCCATCCAAATGAACATCATTTGCGACCCCTCGTATGCGATTTCTCGCGGGTGGGGCGAACGACAGATGCAATCGCCACACGCACCCTAATAGTCGGGTGGTGAATTTTTTGGTCGGAACTTTGTGCATCGCGCTTTGTTTGTATCGACTGTACGAGCGCGCACACGTACGCACCCAAACGCGCGTAACCAGTATAGAGGGAAGCAATAGGAGAAACGCAGAGTGCCGGTTTCGCGTCGAGGGCGTTCGCAGCAGCCGTGCGCCATTTTACGCCCGTGGGCGGATCCCGGATGGAGCTAATAAATTGTTTGTTGTAATTAAATGAGTTCGGGGGGGAGTCGTGTTATGGGGGAGTAGGGGTTGCCCCGATGCTTCCCAGAGACTCGTTCGTTCGCCGTCGCAATATCTGCGATAGTGTTGACGGTTCTGCTATATGAATCGGTTGGGTGTATGCGTGAACGTCCCTAGTGTTCGTGGCCCGGTACACCCGGGGTATATAGTATAAAGGAATAAAGATGAACGGCCCATGGACGGGCCGCTATCTGCGCCGTTGGAACAGAAACACGCTCGTGGCGCGACAGCTCCTGACAAATGACGGCTCGAGCCGAGGCTCTAAATGTGCTGAAGCTGAGGCCGAAACGGACGCCGGTCGCTCTCTGTGCGTCCAGGCTTCGAACATCGCACACACTGTCTATACATATATATATATATATATATATATATATATATTTGTAGGTATGTGTGCATACACGGAGACCTATGGATATATGGATTGCGGTGCGTATACCGTTCGGCGAGGGCCGAACTCGCGCACATGATTAAACGGGGAAAACGGAAATTGTACCCGAGCGAAAACGCTCCTCCGATGGCCCATGGATCCACCCTCTGCACTTTCTGTCTCTCATACCCATTTCATAATGTACACCAGACGCGATTTGATTTGCAATTCCGCGCACATCGGAGCCAGAACGGGGGCTGCCGAGTGCCGCTGCACACGGCTGTATCGTTCGGCCAACTGCCGGATAGGCGATCGGACTAATTGACAGGATAACCACCAACGAGCTTAACTCGCCGAACGATTTGCGCCGATTCACTCCACGCGTGCGCTTCGCGGAGGATTTCTTTTCCTCTTTGGATCTGATAGAGTAGCTTAATCAATTTAATTTATTTTTTCATTTTTTTTTTTTTTTAATATCGTACCTCCGCGGCCCCTTTAATAAATCTCTATTTATCCATCTGCATGTTATAAAAGACAGATGGCGGGAGTTGGGTGGCGCCTAAACGAGCCGGGACAGTGGAATCACGACGAGCGGCGAAACCGAAGAGCCGGAGAAATATCACTGCTGCTGTTTGTCGCACACGAAGAGTGCAGTTAAAACCGACTGCCCGCTGCAGTCGAGGGTCCACCGCACGGTCTGTGTAATAGGGGGTAGGGGGGGCCCTTCTTTCAGCATTTGCCCGGGGGCACGCGCATTATTGCGCGACGCGAGCATCTTTTATTCATCCGACAGAGTGGAGCCTTAATTTGAATTGAATAGGATTTATAAATTATTTCAAATTATAGTTGCGCGCGGGACCGCGCATGAGCCCGGGCCCGGAGAGGAAGCGACTCCACGGCGACCGTTTTGCTACCGTCGGTGGAATTTTGCGCGTCCTCCGTCGATTCTTCGACTATTCTCGGAAAAAATTAACAAAAATTAACAACAACAAAAACAACAACATCAATAATAATAACAGTCATAATAATAATAATCATTATTATTATTATATATAATAATGTTCATCATTTTTCTCACCCCCACTTTTTTAGCATTATCGAGCTTCGTCCGTCTGAGGATAAACGAATACGAGTGCCAGACCGCTGCCCTATGCGCCAATTCGAAAATATTTACCCTCAAAACTGGAGAAAATGTCCCGCGACATTATGATTTTTGGCGTTTCGCGGCGTAATGCGGGCATAGTATGTCTATGCGTGCACGCGTGTGCGTGCACACATGCACGCATACGCGAGTACACACGAAGACTACTGAACATATTTTTTTACCTTCTATGTGGACAAAAATCAATAATTACGGCATTTATGTGTATTTTCAAATTTTGACTACACATTTTTTCCGACTTTCCGCGCGCTTCACGCGGCCATTTATTGCGTTTTCGCGTTGGGTCTGTCGGGGAAATAATATAATTCATTGATACTACTTAAGGTCTGTACTATGTATTGTCGAAGGGGTCCGAAGTCTCCAAACGACCTGTCACGTTATGACATTTGAAAATATTTAACTAACCGAGCGAATGCAATTTCATTGAATTGCTTCACTGCAGCATTTGTCATAATCTACTGTCAACAATAAATAACACAAATAAGCGAGCCTAGCGTCAGGCGCGAAGCGCCCCATCGCTAGTAATAATAATAATAACAATAACAATACTGATAATAATAGCGCTTGATGAGGATTTCTCGAAACGTTAAATATGGCCCACTCATTTCAGGAATGAGGCTGCAGAGCTCGAGCCAAAAATTGAAGCGCTAATCGACCCGCGAGTCGCGAGGCGCGAAAATTATTCCAGCATCCTCTCGTTTACTCGCATGTCTCGCGACGACAGAAGATCCTAATATAGGCTACCGGAGAGTAAATTTCACGACACGTTCCGCGGGCTCTCTCGGCGAATCTACTCACTCTCGCAGTCTCCCCGTTTCTCTCGCGGGCAAGCCTCTTCTCTCATACTCTCACATGCACACGTCGTAAATATGGTAATCCCGAGGTATCAGCGCAACCCTGGTGGGTCGAGGCGATAACGACCATTATGCGAATGCGCGAGACGAAAAGGGAATTAGGGAAATCGTTTGTTAGCCGAGACGTCCGTCGCAGCTGATAGTCACCCGGATCCCCCATGTGTGCCACCTACACTCTCCAGTCTCGCTCGCTTTGTGCATGTCATACATGCACGAACAAATAAATTCGGGAAAATATGACGATCGTAGACGAGATATTTTTTTTAAATAATTTTATACCGAATATCTGCGAAAAGATCTCGGTGGATAGCGAAAATATTAGAAGGGAGTTTTTTTAATCGATTTTAAATAAAATCCATTCCGATTTGTCTCTGCAACAGGAAAATTTAACTCTTCAAGATTTATCATCGGCGAGTTGATTATTTCATTTATTGCCCCGTTACCAGTTAAACGTGCCATTTTTTAAACAGCTCAATGAATAGTCGCTAAATTTGATCGACATCTGGAGAAACTCAGTGCGAAAGTTCAAGAATTTTCAAACATTTTTTCCAACCTTTCTTCGGAGCTAAAGAATAATTTTCTATATTGGAAAATGTTATTGCGTACACTTTGCCTCCTCAAGATACATCACAGCCATCGACTGCATTTCCAAATGACCGCACGTTAGTCACATTATGTAGAATCCGAGTATAATATGCGGCACGCCGATTGGCGACAAATTGGAAAGCGCATTAAAGCTCCGATAGAAAAACGACGAAGGCGACTTCCGCCGGATCAAATGTTGGTTGAACGCACGCACGCATCTCAGCGACCACCTCTCTACTCGTTTGTCTCCATCCTCTTTTCTGCCTGCTGATGCCGGCAACGCCGGTGAATCGACGACATCGACATCGGTCGAGTTATACACATTCGAAAGAGAAAAAAAAAAAAAAAAAAAACGAAAAAAAAAGCTACACATGCCCATCGAGCGAGGTTTGAACGGAGAAGAATCGAGAGGGGGCAGGAGGCTAGTCACAAGAAAATATGCGGTTTTGTCATCTCCGGCATCGCATCGGGGACGAGAGGCCTCAGATGGACCGGCAGGTTTTACTCTCTCACGAGCGGGAGGTACATATATCCATCGTTTTCCTCATCACGAACCGACGAGGACGTTATAAACGCGCCTTATGAATTGAGATATCTCCCGGCTAACGTAGGGTAGAATAGAATTCAGCACATGGGAAATCGCAGAAGTTCGCGCGCGTGTGCGCCGGCGAGCTCGACGAAGAATCTTCCCGTGCATTAGCGTGTATATCTATATGGGATTGATTCAGCCACGGTATAAACGCACCGGGATACGTCACCCGATTAATTTGTTGTTAGCAAACAGGTTGGCAAACTGCGAGCAGCGGATGCTGCTAGCTATGGCTACGGGGCAAAATAAAGGAGTCTCCATTTATTAAGCCGGCAATAAAATAGTGTTCTCGGCGGTTCTCTCACTCGCTCCCCGTGGGTGGAAGGGTTCGGATGAACGAGAGAGGCAAAATCGCGAATCGAGAGAGAAACTGAGAGAACTCGAGAGACATTCCCGACGAGGAGAAGCGAAGAGCCCCGCTAACCGGCAGATGGAGAGGGACGGAAAAGGGAAAGAGAATTCGCGTACTGACTACACGGTATAGAATACTATATCTACTCTGCAGCCAGACGGGACTGATTTATGCGAAAATCCGGGGTAGAGCATGGCGAACGCTCGGATTCTCGCCGCGGACTTTCAGTCTCAATGTCGCGAATAACCAGCGGGTTCGTGTATACGCAAGGGTTGTAAGATCTCTTGGATTATGCACAGGTGAAATTGCATGAAAATGAGACGGAAATGTACATTTTTTTCGGCATCTTCTTTACCTTATCGAAAACGATGGAAGTTACCTTGAGTGATCGCTTTTAGTAAAACAAAAAAAAATAATAATAATAATAAAAAATATACATTCCATTTTTTGGAGCTCTGTTTTCATACGATTTTGGCGAATACGCGTTATTATGCGAACCATGTTGCTTACATTTCGACGTGTCGATTTTACTACAAATATGCAAAAATATAAATATAATTGGGATATAAAAATAATTGTGCTCGCTTGCAGGGTTGCTTTTCAGAGTTTGCAAAGTTCCCACGATTTAGTGGATCGACATGGTACGTTGAAAAGTAAGCAGCTTACGTAATTCGCCGCATCGACTGCATTAAAAAATCGCGGAAAATACGAACACTTTGCCGAAGTTACGTAAAGATAAGACGGATGTAAATAATTTAGTAATGAAAAGCACTGCTATTCGTCCATCTTTAATGAAAAATATCCGGCAACTCCCGCCGGGTAGGTTCAGTTATAAAAAAATGAATAAAAGAAAAAAGAAGTATCTCGTACACGGAGCAAAACACGAAACGTTACAATACAGAACAGCGCAACATTATAATACGCATAGAGGTACGTCATGTAATATAACAGCATATATCACGAACGAGTATAGTTCCGCGGATGCTCGGGGCCAAGCAAGAGAGCTCCCTCGTCGCTTCCGAGTTTCCGAGTTCGAGAGTTCGGGGTAGTCGAGGGCACCGCCAATTAGCTCGAAATAATGAACGTGTTTCGGCTCCTTTTGTTTGCCCGTCGTTTGGCCGAGAGGTAACGCGGCGAGGGGTTTGAGGGCTACCGTCGGACTCCCCCGGAACCCGCTCTCTCTCTCTCTGTCTCTCAGCCTCTTCTCTCTCGCGTATACCAGGCAAAACGGGCGAGCAGAGAGCAGAGAGCTGTACGAAGGGATCGAGGGAACCATCAGCATCCAACCGACCTTACAATGTCCCTCCCCCGCGGCCTTCCTCTTTCCAGGGTTACTTCCGGTTTTATACACGAGTTTCACCCGCGACCTCGTAAACTTCAATCGTTTCCGACGATAACTCCAATTTATTTACATATCTAACATCGAAGGCCCAAAATTTTCTCACTACGAAAAGACAGACCTCAAGGGTCTAAAATGTTTTTCCGATTTTTTTTTTACAAAATTTCGCATTATTTGATCATTATCATTATCACTGATCGCTTGGTCCTCCGCGTCTACTTCGTTTGCCGGAAGCAATCGGTCTCGCCTTCGTTTATTTACAGCAACGATATTAATTTTTGCGATCAAATTATGTTTCCTCGATCATGGAATGCGCACTTTGAAATACAGATTTTTTTAAAACAATTTTTCAATCTCATCTCGCATTGCTGAACGAGGGATCGGACACGCCCGAAGGAATAACGTCGCGGAGGCTGTGTTTGAGCATAGATCATACAAATCCTTCCGGCGTCGGAGCGACCGGTGTATAGTCATTTGTACACGATATTTAGTATCGGATTTATCCGGAGCCTTGAATTCGGTAGCAGGTTGATTTACCGCTATAACCCCCCGGGGTACTATACTAATTGGCAATTAAGCGTATGCGCTATTAATAATCATGGCCGCGTTGTTATTCGTTCGGTGAGAGTCTTGAAATATTCAGCTTCGTGATCGTTCTCGCAGGAGATCGTGGACGGTAAGGAGAAGGAGAGTAAACTCTCCGAACCGTATTGCAGACGGGTATGAGCCATCAGCCTCTGGCTAGCTAATTAGTAATTAGCGGCCGTTCCGTCCGATCCTCGGCAATGGAATTCGCCGGCTGTCGCCGAGGATCGACCGATCGATTATCCACTTTGATTTTTTGGCCACCGTCTCTTCCTCTCCCCCTCCCGACCCTCTAGAGCTGGGCTCGATCTTCTTTAACCCGTCTACTCGCTGCATCCACCGGGAGAAACGCAAATAGGAAGGCCTCCATTAACGAAACAATTATTAATTGATTGAAATGAAGAGTAAAAAAAAAAATCAAAGTAAAGCAAACACACCATTGAGCGCGTCATGTTGCAACCCAATTAAACCGCGATGATATCGATCGTTGCAATTAAGACATCGTTAGTGATTCGATCGACATTATCTGTCAGCGTTCTCACCGGTGTCCGCCAATATAATTCGATATAACTCAAAAATCACGAATGTCGATTGACTGCCGAAGGTGATCGACGGAGGGGAGAACAATTTTTATGCTTCGGGTCGCACAAAAAATAAAATCCATGAAATGTTCACCTTTCACCGGAAACAAGGCGACATTTTAACGGGACAGAGATTATTAATTTTTTTTTTTTTACACACAAACGGAATTAATTTTTGTAACGCGTCACTCTTACTCTCGCCTCATTTCCGTACAGCGTCCGATAAATCAGCTGCCACTGTGCTCACTTCTCATCGAGTAAGCAATTTATTCCAATTAAACACACTTAAATTCTCACATTGACGGGAGTGTCGCAATTTTTATCTTATTTTTTTCCTCGCTCGCATACATAATCGAGTAAAATGAATCAATTTCGTAACTTTATCACACCTCGAACACATGCATTATCGTTACGTAAAAATTAAACTAATCACCACATCGGAAAACTGTCGGCTCCTCTCAATGCGATACCAGTGAGGTTGCAACATAATACGAAAAAAAAAAAAAAAAATGAGATAAAACGCATCACTTCCGCTATATTTGCTGGATTATCGGCGTTTCAATCTATCCAATTTCATGGCGAAGCCTCGGAGTACCGACGTAACGACAAGTGCTCCGAGTTCGTACACATGGCGTATAATAAAATAGGGAGACGGAGAGGAGGGACTACACGAAGATGAACCCAGTTCGCGCCTCCGGCAAAACTTAACAGAACCCACGCTAATCACGAAACAATCCATCGAGAGCAAAGAGTAACTAACTCTCTCTTCTCTCGCCCCGACGAGAGACGGAGGAAGAGAGAAAGACCCGCGGTACTTAGAAGCAAAAGCGACGAGACGTTTCGACTAGATCGTGGTATGAGACTGGAGGAGAACGAGAGAGGTTTATAGAGGGAGACGAACGAAACGAAACGGTAGCAGACGGAGAGCGCGGATTAACAATGCCGCAAATACTGGTACCGGGGGCCTGGAATGCCCGCGAGGCGCACACGGCGCATAATTAATACCGCGAGTTCTCCGGTGCGCTTTGTGCGCCAAAAGAGCGAGCAAGAAAGCAATCGGAGCTCGGATGCTGGGTCGAATAAGATGAAGGAAGATAGATAGATGGAGGAGATGAGAGAAGAACAGGCTCTCTCGGGGCGCACGGACGGAGAAACCGCGGCGCTCGGGAAGCTAAAGAAAGAGCGGGGACTTCGGTAGAGACAGAGTGAGAGAGAGAGAGAGAGGGCAGGGAAGAGAGAGGAGAAATAAGAAAGAAGAAGAAGAAGAAGAATAAGGTATAAGGATGAGGTTGAGCATGTCCGCAAGGAGGAGATTTATGTGGCTCCTGATTGAATCGTTCTCACTCGATCGCGCCGCGCGCTTTTTGCACCGATCCCGCGCAACCAGAGAGGACCCGCTGGGCCTTCTTCTTCTCCTCCATACACCGCGGAGAGTTCTCTCTATATGTCCTCTATGTGTTGCGCTTGCTCTCCTCGCGAACTGGCTGCTGGATCCGCGGCGGTTCGATCCCGCCGCGGCCTTCTCGATTCCCGAGCGCGAGATCCAGCAGGCCAATCGACTTATGCTCTTTTACCTTCCTCGTATATGGCTCCTTCGGTCTCTTTCAATCTCTTTCTCTCTCTCTCTCTCTCTCCTGATCGTACCTTAACGTCTCCCTATCCGTCTATACTTAAACTCTGGTCACGTTCTATAAGTCTGGACGGTTCGATGTTCGCAACGGACAAACGAACTACCGACCCATTCGACGCCACTTTGGGGACTATTTGCCGGCGTGAGGGACATGAAACGACGGCGGTAGAAACACTGGGAGGAATTATTTAGTTGGTCCAAATTAATTTGCTCCGATCGAACAGGACGTACTTCAAGTAACGGCCTCGTTACAGATGCAACCAGAAAAATAATTTATTTGACGACCACCGTTTATTTAGATTAAGTAAAATATTCATTTGATTTCAATAAATATTTATTTAAATTAAGTAAATAATTACTTAAATGAAATAAATATTTACTTAAATCGCATAATTATTTACTTTTATCAAAAAATATTTTACTTAATCTAAATAAATGGTGGCCATCAAATAAATTATTTTTCTGGGTGTGCACTTTAGGCTTTCGGAATTTTTATTGAGGGGTTAAAATTAAAAAAATTATTCTTCTCTTTATTATGACAAAATTCTTTTTTTCTTTTTATCTCGATCAGATATATCATTCGTACCAGTGTACGCTTCATTTTCATGATTTAACTCGTCCGAAGTGCAGGGCGAAAGTGCGTTTAATTCGGCTGTATATAAACCCTCGTGACTGCGATTCATCTTGCTCGGGTGAAAATTCGTTGCGTCGAGGGTCATGGCAAAACTCGCGGAGGGAACCGGGCGGTGCATTAAATAACTGACGTACGAGTATACTCTACAATAGACCGCGTGTCGCTCGCGGTTAGCGTTGCAGTTATCACGGTCTGCAGTATACGCGAAGTATAACACGATAGGACGGGGGGAGCGGGCGGGACGAGGGAAAGGGCACGCTCTCGACCGACATCGGCGCGTAACCCCGTTATTATTTCGAGCTTGTTCGGAGCTTCGTACCCGGTGCGGGACGAACGAGGCTGGAGGCTCCTTTTTGTCATGGCGGTTTAAATAAATGGTACTTTTAAACCGATATATTACCGCGAAAGGGAGACGCAAACCCGGCCATTTGACCACTCGCCAGTCACTGGAGAATGATGCACTGCACTGTGGCGGAACGCGAAGCGCGTTGATGCGTACGCTGCGCTGTGTGGCTTTTGATAAGCCGAAAAGAGCGAACCGGACGCGGGGACGACGAAATTTTTACAGATTTTGAGCTAAAAATCGTAGAATCGAGGGGAATCCCTGAAGAATTAATGCTCCGCAAGTTTGTTGGGACCGAAAATGAGTTTTTCTCACTACGCCGAGCGGCAAACCACTGGAAGAGTTAGCGTCTGTCGCGGAGGCGAAATAAATTTGGGCGCAGTTAGGTAAGATTACGCTTTGCGGAATGAAGTAGCGGGCGAAAAGTGTCACCGGGTTGATATGCGAGGGCGACGACGGGATTACGCGTTTGTTTGGCAACGACGCGCCGCGTTATCCGGCCCGCAGCGCGCGCGACTCGCCTGAAGGAGTCGTCGAACGCGGAGCTCGCGCGGCTCTCCCGGAGAATTATTAGGGATGTAAAAAGGAGGCAAGAGACGCTGGTGGGCGGATGGAGTGTGAAGAAGAGCGCGCGAGCGGAGAGTCGGGACGGGAGACGGGCCGTCGGGACGTTCCTCGCAAGAATGTTGAGCCCCGGAACAGCCTCGAGACGCGAGAAGACACGTGTAGCTTGAACTTGAGTGTATTTACGGTTTATCCGCGGCTCGCGGTTTTCCATATATTCTTCCGAGATGCCTGCGAAAGAGATGCGACGCGGTATTAGAGCGCGCGTTATACACCGACCGAATATCATCCCCGGTGTACCTATTTAGCGGGGCGCCGGGCACGGTCATCTTTGTCACCGAGTTTCTTACTCATCTACAAAAGTCTCGAGGTTTTCCAGCTGCGCGATGCTCGTCAACGTGACGGCGGCGGCCACCCTCGGCGCGCGTTGGCATTCTCCTTCAAAGTAAAAAAAAAAATAAAATAAATAAAATAAACAAAAAAAAAAGGGAACTTTCTGCCCTGGACCAGCGGAGAGACTCTCGTCTCCGCTCTTTACCTCGTGCGTTATACACTCGCCCTTCGTTTTTCCCATTCTCCCTCGCCTCTCGTTCCAACGTTGCGCTTCACTCTTGTTCGTCTTCTTGTACTCCTCATCGGTATAATAGCCCGCCCCGCGACCGCTGTATGTCGCAGCGTCAGTTTTTTTCTAACATGGGCAACTTTCATCGCCGTTTCGCGATCGACGATGTGGCTTCTCTGCAGTTCGAAACCGATGGCGATCGATTCGCTTTCAGCTATATTTCGAAGCTAGAGAGTGCAATTCGAATTGGAGTTTGAAGACCACACGTGGGTCTGCTGAATGCGGTGTGTTTACCTTCGGTAAGCCTATAATTGTCGTACCATTTGCCAGGGAGACACGTCGTGCCTTAAGAGACAGGTTGCCGACATCGATTACTACAACATTACGACATGGAAGAATTTCGCCAAGGAATGGTCATTCTGGACGTAGTGACAACTCAATGAAGACAGGGTCGTAGGCCAGCCATTGGCTTCCGGGACTTGAAGAAATATCTATTCGACCGCGCGTTGAGCCTTTTAATAACAGTTTTCGTTACCGACCGAGCTTGGGTCAGGTGTGGTGGGGGCGCGATGTCATCTTAATTGATTGGCACGAAGATCTATCGGACGTCGGCGATAATCGGACGGATAATTAGTTTGAATTGCGAAGCCGTGTGGAACTGCTAATTGGAGGGGCCATGCGTCTCTCCCACGAGCTAAGCTTCTCCGTCACACAAGCACAAAGATTTTTCGTCTGTAACGCGTTCCTGCCCGGGTGGATTCTTGCTAGCGAGTTTCGTCGTCTCCGCGTAGCCGGCCGCGGATCCTCTCCCGGGTAGTTCATCACCGGTTGCCCCGTCGTTGTAGCGGTCATAGCGCGAATCCCGCTCGCTCCATCACCGCCACCTAAAACCCTCGCGTGCTCCACTCGAGCAAAGAGTTCGACGTTGTCCCTCTTCTGCCCCAAAGTGCATACTGTCACTAGGCGGTAAGAAAAAAAAAAAAAAAACAAAAAAAAAATACACACAAAAAGAAAAACGATACACATATAGGTGCGTCGCGGTCGCGTGGAGTCGGTAGCGAGAAAGAGCTGGCAGATATCTGCCACGAGGACAGGGTGTTTAATGGCAACGATTACTCAGCGGATCGAATGGGCCGCAGCCCCCCGAGAGCTTGACGTGTCCCGTAACGAAATACCAAAATAACGTCACTAATAAATATAACAGCCCGCACGGCGGTGAGAGGGATGTGAGTTGTGTGCGAGTATCTCACACCGGTCTCTCTCTCTCTCTCTCCCGGCTCCCTCTCCTTCTCTGACGAACGGCTCCAGAATTAACCGGCTCGACTATCCTCGACGAGGCGAGACGCTCCCGAGTCTCGTCGGTTAGCATATCTGAGTAACGTCTTCGCGAGGCTCTTTTGCCCACCGCGGTTCGCGAAAACGTTTGCTTATTACTCGCTACCGTCTAACACGAGGGTGGCGGTAGGTGGTTCCGACTCTCTTAACTCTGCAGCGCCACACATGGATCTCGTGGAACGGGAGCCTCTTCAAGAAAATCTTGTTTGTTTTTGACGACTTGTCAACTTAGGCCCGTTTCTGAGGCGTGTAGTTCATGAAACCACCCAATCAGCGAATTATTAACGCGATTGTGTGACCAACATCCCGTCGATCCGATTTCGCTACTATTTATGGTAGTTATGGCGCGAAGGCAATTCAAGTGCATAAACTCTTGGCATGTTGTAATTTAGCTATTAAATTTTACTGTACAAAATCTCGAAGGCTTTTACCGACCATTAGAATGAATAATTAGATCTTGAAAATCGGTCTTTTTACACGGCGCTTAAGGGAGAGCTGGCGAAATTGATCTTCAAATCGAGAATTAACATACTTAGATCAAAGACAGAGACAACATATGAAGTACTGCGGACTCGCGAATCAATCAGGAATTCATGCGCAACAAAAAAAGTGAAGTCACCGGACTAATGTTCAATAGAACTGCGATAAAAGTGCACACTTTCGGACCAAATGACGGATCCCTACCTAATTGTCGTAAAAATGAAGTAAAATCCACACTAAACAAATAATCGGTTCAATCTAATTGCGAACATTTTCATACGTACTCTATTATTTTTTATAATATTATTGATGCAGTCAAAGTACCATATATAATTAATTGCTTATGTCATATAGACGCTGATGTCTATGACTCCGGCGTACCGACATAACTACCTTGACCACAAGGAGGCATTGATTTTTGGCAAAGTAGCGCAGCGGTGAAGACACGGTTTTCGCAGGGCTCGCGAGTTAGTTCTCGAAGAGGTGCGAAAATATGTCGACAGCTCGATCGGACACGGTTCCGGAGTGCGCGTACACGCGTTTATCGGATCAGTGTACCATTCTCGAGGGTTTCGGGTCACCCCCCCAGGTCGATAATTCTTCCTCCGAAGAATCTCTATGATGTCTGACACGCGTTCGGGATCGAGCGCCGGGCCCAGAGAAGCACGATCCTACATCCGGCAATAAGTCTCTTCGTCACCCCGATAACGAACGTCTCTGCGGCCTACGCGGTCGTCAACGAATATCTTTTTCAAAGCCTCCGAGCTACGCAGTTGTTCGCCCCCTCTTGTGTTGCTACTTACTGGTACGCATGCTACAACCGGGTTCTACTTTGGGTTTATTTCTTTCGTTGACTCGTCGTTTCCTCGTTTCGAGTCGATAAAACTCCCGCGCCGGCGTTATAAAGTGGGTTAAATATAACAGTGGCTCGCTTGAAGGGCGCAAGGAGCTGCTTCTTCTTCTTCATCTTCTTCTTCTTCATTTCTCTCTTCCATACTCTGCTGGCGAGTATAGAGAGAGTCTCTTGGATCGTCTCTCGTGGGACACAGGGCGAGCCTGGGACGAGCGATGGCTCTTGGGCGAACATAAATTACCGGAGCGGCGCACCAACGAACCCGAGGGGGAAGTTGAGTTATTTGCGTGTGAGTGATGGAACGAGCCAGCTGAGGAAAGCCTATACCACGGCTAAACGGAGGCAAAACCCGCCCCCTCGCCGCTCCCTTTATCTCCCTCTTTCTCGCGCAACGTTAGCCTTCTGCGTCTAGATTTCGTAGACACTTCACGCAGATCTCACACCCTTCATCGTGTATAGTCTGTTAATACGATTCGAACGGGCATATTCAACCCTCGATCGAATTATCCCCGCAGGAGGAAATTTGAGGGGAGAAAAATCATGTAAATCAACATTGAAGGGCAAATTGACTTGCAGGATACTTTAATAATTCGTAGGACGGAGAGAAACTATTCGAGACATTTTTTAAGTTTTACTTCTTAATGTTTATTTCTGTCAATGTACGAGTAATTGATTTTCCGTTTAGCGCACGTCGATAAACGGTCTCAATTTACATGCAAAAAAATCCGAAGGTTTCTTGTTCCATTTTTCACTGTTATTTGGCTCCGTCTTGACTCGAGCATAGTTGCGGCTTTTGGTCTATCGCGTGCTTACTTGATTAGGCAATTTTCTTTGCGTGATGCTTTTCATTTTCCACTAAAAAAATGGCATTGTTACGGCTTGTGTTTCAGATACGGAAAACGAAAGCTACAGGCGAAGATGCGATACGAGTGATCGAAGATTGGCGTGAGCAATTTCAGAAAACATATTTTTCTATGAATAAAGACTGCGAAGCCTTGAAGCTGGAAAGCGGAGTGACCTACTCCGAGAAACAATTTATATCAACCGTAACTCGACAATAATTTCGTTCAGTTCCATAATTTATCCATTCGCGACTCTTTCCCACATAGTTGCAATCTCAACTTCCGTCGACGAAAGAGACGGATGTTGATGAGCTAGTTTAACCTCTGTCGAATAGAATCTTCTCTACCGGAGTGCTGGAAATCGTTAACGAAATAACATGTGCCAGTTGCCTGTCAACTCGGAAAAGCAATAAATTCCCTGGCGGCGTCAAACCGTTAGAGTATTAAAAGAGGATAAAAAATATATTTTAAGTCATAAGGGTATACAAAAAAATGGATAACACCGCATCTTTGTCATACCCGAAAGTAACCAACGCGAAAATTACTGCGGGTAAGTAAAGGTTAAAAAAAAAAAATCGCCTTTACGTTAGGTAAAAGAGGTGAAATAGGATAAAGGACGAGAAGGTTTCCGGAGTAGAAGTGAAAGGAGCACCGGCCAGATTTCCGTGCGACGTATTACGTCCAACCGTGCTGCCGTTGCGACCTGACTCCGGATTCTCTCTCTTTCTCGCTCGCGCTAATGGCTTCATTAATTACCTTTCGTTTCGTTAAACGCCATGGCACGGCGGAATCTCGACGGTTGCACGGTGAATTAAGCGAAATAATTAGACAAATTAGGGGCGCAGCGTGAGGGCGACGGTAAGGGAATCATTTGTCATTAGGATCCTCTATTAATTCCTCGTTAATTCCTCCTTTCCTCGTGAAGCAAGATAAACGAGTGTAGCTACGGCACGGGTCGCACTTTTGGCCTCCTTATTTGCCGTATCACTTAGCCCGACGAAAATACATAGATAGTTTATACCGGGCTGTCCGTACACTCCGGTATATCTATATATGGCGATTGAGGGTGATACGGCCGCTCGGTCGACATGGCATGCCGGTTCGATCTGGTGTGCCATATTGACACCTGCTCCGGTCCGGGTCAAGCATTATGCAACCGGACCAATTCCTTGCCGGGATAGCTTACTCTCACCTATATTAATTCCCTCTCAAACGGACGGCTAGCGGTTGAAGAGTAGAGTCTTCGTTGTGGAAAAGAAACAACCATCGCCATATCACCGGGCATTATCCGATCCGTATGTCGATTCACCCCGAGGGATGAGCTGTTTGCCCCGAGCTATTGAGAAAACCGTGAGACAGCGAGAAACTCGTTGCCGATTCGCCTCAAGAGCTCCGCTCGTCCCGTGAAGGACCGCCTCGTGCTTCCCCATAGCGTATAAGCTGGACCAGATGACCATTCGGTCTTTGCTGCCCCGACGACCACTCGAGAAAGCGAAAGATAGCCGACGAGAGCCGACGAGAGGCTTCCAGTGAGAGAGAGAGAGAGAGAGAAGACCTTCGTGTTTTGCCGATCCTCTTTAGGGATCCTCGAGAGTCACGAGAAGAGCTGCGCGAAAGAAGAGGAGAAGAGAAGAGATCCTTGGCCCAAGGGATCTCTCGAGTAGGCGCACGTAGCATAAAAACCTTGTGGTCATATATGCATTGCTTTTCACGCAGGCTTATACACTCTCGAAAAAAAAGAGAAGAAAAAAAGAACCTCTCTTGCCTAAACAGACCTGTGGAGGCCTCTCAATCTTCCCGATACTCGTAAGTTCCACAATCTATTGGTCTCTCTCGGTGACGATGGACGGAGGCGGACGAACCGTCACGCTCAGGATCTGCTTGTCGTGACGACTAAGAGATGCGAGCCGTTGAGAAGTTAACCAGCAGATAGATATATTATTATTATTGTCATTTGAAGAAAAGGCATGAGTCCAGGGATACAAGTTGGTGAGTTAAGCGAGGGTCTTGATGTGGCGAGACTAACCGATGCACGCCTCGTTTCCTCTGTCAGCGCTCTTCGCGCTCTGACTCTTCCTCTTCTTCTTCGGCTCTGACTTCTTGTGACGTGCCATAAACTGTTTCTGTAGCGCCTAATATGTGTCGTTTGGAAATTACAATGTTTGAGGGACTTTGCAAGAGACAAAAAGAATTTCGCGACGATGGGATTCCAAAAAAAGAAGGTTCTTCGTTGCGTACCTCGATGTATCCTATCGAAGGTTCCCGCGAACGTGCTTCAGCTCTTGTCGCAGCTAATCACCGGACGACTACAGCCAAACTCTGTCGCCGACGCCACGTCTCCGGCGTCGATATCTCCCATGCTTTGACACTCGGGCGTCCTCGATGATGAGTCAAGGCAACACATGCGGAGATGAGAATATTCCCCCCTGGCAGCGCAACGTGTCCCTAATTATCCCCGGTCGCGTTAATTGATGTCCCTAGCACAAGGATCTCTCTAGGTTGTCTCCTACGAGCGTGAGAAATTCATTCGATTACCCTCACGCGGCTTCAGACTCCTCGGGCTCCGGTTTGTTCTCTATTTTTCTCTCGTTAATGTTCTTTTTTTTTTTGCTCTTTCGTCGACTTACAAACACGCACCCGAAAACTCGGGACGGGCTTGTTACTCTCTCTCCGCCGTAGGACGAGGGTTGCTCGTGGCTCGCGCGCGAATGAGCTACCGTCGCGGTTTTCGAGGTATATCATTCTTCTTCGCGCGAACTAGAAGAGAAAAGGCGTGAATGGGAAGCTGCTAGCGAGCTTCTCGGAGCCCGGTTGAGAAACGTTCGTAGACGTCGTATAACGAACGTCCACCCTTTCCCGATAGTCGGTTTGTCAAGCGTCCGGTAAGATTCGCACCTGCCGCCAGGCCGTCACGCGCGCACGCTATACCGACGCTGTATCGGGGATACACGTACGTGGGTACGTTAACCAAGAAAATCGGAGAGAAATAATCTACGAGGGAGAGACGAGGGAGGGAGAGACGGGGGGGATATAAACGAGAGCCAAACAGGCCAAAGATAAACCTTTCCTCCCCACGTTTCCTTCGGGCCGTCGTCGACGCATTAATTGTCGAACACAGTCATAAAGAAGTCCCGTCCTCTCGCGCGAGAGCGCCGCGGTCCAATGTCGATTCGAATCCTCCTCGACGGAGCGCAAGCCGAGAGAGTACAGTTTTATTATTAGCATCTGCCGACGAGAGTCATAGCTACAAATAAATACTATAATGTGTCGAAAGAGTACGAGGGGGATATTAAAATATAAAAATTCTAAGGAAGTCTGGCATTTCTTTTTTGTAATTTTTTTTTTTTTTTTTTTCATCTGGTTGGGTCGGCGTGAAAATGAAGAAATAGAAATGCGTCCGACGCCCGGGAAGATAAATGATTAGCGGGGAATTAGAAATATCTGTAAACAAATTAATTTTGAAATTCACCGCGCGCGAGGAACGCGCCGCTTCTTTCAGCCGAAAAGACGATACGGATTTTTCAAATCATTGTCTTTTCTGTGCTACTGGAGAAACCACACTTCGAAGTTTCACCGTGAATTTTTTCAGATTTTTCTTATCGCATTTTGTTAGCGCTCCAGATGTTCAAATGTCGCGGATCAGCGAATGCGTAATTTCCTTCGTGATCGTTTAAATGAAGAAGTCAGTAAAACAATTTAACAAAAATTCGAGTGGACTTTCAATTGAAAAAAAAGATATACATTTGTGTGGGGAGGGAAAGGGGAATGGAATGCATTGGCTCGAGCCAATGTGCGGGCAGAAGGCGCGCGGAGCACGACAAAGTGATAGATTGAATCGAGTCGTTGTTGTGACAATTAGAAGTGGCTTCCTAATTCTTGTGGGTAGAGGGAACTCGACGATGGACGGGGAGACCGAGGAGGCAGCCCAAGCCAGAGGCAACAGGAACGGCAGCAGAAGCAGCGAGGCCGTTTGTTAATCTCGAGGGGGCCCCACGCCGCTCGTCGCAGCACCAGCAGCAGCGGGCCTAGCTGCGGGCGCAAAAAACGCGCGTGGCATCCGCGGTGGCTCATTAACCGTGCTGCCTTTAAATTGGACCCACGGCAGCTCACTCTACTCCCTCCCCGCCCCTCCGCCATACCCTTTTCTTAGGCAACTCTCGACTCTCCGAGTCCTCCGACCCGTCGTCGTCGTCGTCGTCGTCGTCGTCGTCGTCGTCGTCTTCGTCGTCGTCGGGAATATTTATGCCCGCCGCGTGGCTCGCGTAGGACCGCGAGAGCCACCAGTGGAAACGAGTTGATCCCGATCCTTTGCCAATTCCGTAGCTGCTGATGCCCGATGGCCTTTCGAGCAGAGTGAGAAAGCCCGCGCGTGCCTTCGATTCTACTAACTCGATTGATAAAACCCAACAAGTGAGATTCGCGGACATTGAATGATTAATGAAGCCCTCCCCCCCCCACCCCCTTCTTCAACGGCCGACTGAAAAAGAACCGTGTTGCCGATGTGCAAAAATTTTTTTTTCGGAAATTTCTTCTTGCCAACGTATAGAAGAAGACTAAAAAAAATTTGTTTGAAAATTAATGAACGGTATTGCAAGCTTTTTTACACAAACTGTTTCTGAAATTTCAAACACTTGTGCGTTAGAATTTCATAGTAAAATTATTATTTTTAATTTCCTTTTTTTTGGAAATTTCAGGCAAAAGATTCGTAATTTTAATATTCGGTACTTTTGTTTTGCCAAAAAAGTAAATTAATGTTCAATTAATGTAAGTCATGAAAACAAATCTCAATATCCAGTACATTGAATTTACAATTTATTTTGAAAGTGAATGTTTTTTCGAAAATTTCTTCTTGCTAATGTGCAAGAATTCTTTTTTTTATTTCCATTCGCCAATGAACAAGAATTTTTTTTTTCAAAAATTTCTCGTCAATGTGCAAGAATTTTTTTCTTCAATTTTTCCCCACATCTTATCTGAGATAATTTTTGTTTCATGACACCCTGCTGAAGCGCGCGTGAAAGGTAGAAAAAAAAAAAAAAAAACCAGTACGAGGCATTGTAACTTACGGTCGAGAAGCGTTAGCGATATTTCTTAGCTGCAGGTATTCGCGCGTGCGGTGAGTTCATAGCTGTAACAACGTTAACTTACAAAGATACATTAATTCTCGCGGAAGAGACTCGCGCGTGGTGTGTACGTCTGCCAACGCTCTCCGCGGGGGCAAAAATCTCTCTCTCTCTCTCTCTCACCCTCTCGGTACAGCGAATTTTTTATAGCTGACCGAAATAGCGGTGTGCGAATAAATATATCCGAGTGCGATAAGAATCGTACGAATGGCGTAACGTACGTGCGGGACTTCTAGACTCTCCCGGCACGCCAATATATATACAACGGGAAAGGCAGGAGAAAGAGAATATGTATATGTACCTACTCGCTGGTCCCCGCGATCTACACTGCACCGCCGCGGGACCGAAGCACAGAGCGTACATGCACACATCTACTTACTATGTATTTCGATTGCACTCCGGAGAGAATAGGTACATAGGCGAGAGAACTATGTGTCTCGAAGCGACTTCGTCCCTGAGCCAACAAACTGCCAATATATTGTTACGAACGAGCAACGGATGAAAACGCTAACCTTATACATAGGAAAAAAAAGATACAAGTTTATTGACTACACTGATAGACGTCTATTAGGCCGGTATTTAAATATAATCCTATTTTATTAACGTAGATTTGTTGAAGTTGAATAATTTATTTTCACCGGCGTAAGTCGCTACGTCTTGTTAACCCTTTCAAGGAGATTTTTCCTCGATAAAATTATAGATAGGTCTATAGACTTTATTACGTGTCTTCGGGGAACAATCGTTTGAATGATTGACCCTAGAAGTTCAAACGTGGGTTTTTCAAACAATAAATTCAGCTCTTTATCGTGTCGGTCTAAGAAAGGGTGCCGATTTTTTGAATCTAATATTAACGCCGATACGAGCAGGTCGGTTGTCGCAGCTCGAGTCGCAAAATCGTCGCATTCAATTTGAGGCCCAAGAACGAGAGTGTCTACACGTTATTAGGCGGGAGAACAAAAAAAATCAGCGAGAACAGCAGGCCGGATCAAATTCGTAAGGAGACACCGTCTAGGAGACCCTCTCTTGGCGCCGTCACCAGATATTTGGTCCTTTCCAGTTTCTTTTTTTTTTCTGTTCGTTCAATTGTGACGGGTTCCGCGTGCATACAGTCGACGAAATAATGCCGGCGTGTGGTCAGTGTTTGGTTTGACAGAGGGTGTCCAGTAACGTTGACCTGACCTCCTTCCTTCCCCACCTAATTTACACCACCGCGCGTTCTTTCTTCGCTTCCCAGTTTCTTCTTTGGCATTTAGACCTCATAAACAATTCCATGAGAGTTTCACGAGACCTCGCCCCTGTCCTTCTCAAACTTTAACATTCCGCTTATTCTCACCGTCTTTCCGGGCGTAAGAAACATGCCTCCAGCACGTGTACGCACTCAAAGCACCCTGGTGTGAGGCTATACTCGTTATCCTGCTGTTCTGTCCTGCAGAATGTCAGACAAAGTACCCCCTAAGAGTCCCTACACCGATGATGCGAGCCCGAGAAATTTCATTTTACTGGGAGACAAAAAAAAAAAAAGGATTCACGAAATCCTGCCAGTTGAGGGAGCGTGGGCGTTCTTTTGCCTAATACAACGATATGAATTTTCGTAACAATTTTTACTTATTTTTTTTGGTAACATTAAACTACGCTTTCAGGTATATCTATCAATTTTTTTTTTGGTCCAAATTTGGCAGACGGTAAGACGATTTTTTGTTGTTTATTGTCGTACCAGTTAGGCGTCTCGATTACTCGGCTTAATTTATGTACACCGGAGCCGCCGATGGCCAATCGATTCCCGTTAAGATCCACAAAGTATAAAGTCAGCGCGAGAAATCATCGGGTGAATTCACAGCCGCCCCGCTGTGGAGTTTAGGGGAACAACACGCCCACGTCGCGAAGACGGGCCATCCGGCTCGACATAGCCTACGATCAGCCAGACAGCACAAGACACTGATTCTGGAAGTGTAGAGAGAGGATCGAGAGGAGGAGGAGAGAAACGCCGGAGACATTCGTCTCGCATTAGCATATACACGCCGTGAGAACGCGTCCTCTCCTCTCGCACTGCCTCCACCTCTGACTCTGATTCTCTTTCTTCGGTTCCCTCTTTTCCCCACTCTTAACCCCTTCATGAGACACCTCGTGAAATACCTTATCGATTGTTTATTCGATGTACCATAAAATTAAGCGAAACAAAATTACCTGCTATAGAAAACAATCTATAAAAAGACTGGTGGAAAAAAGGTTAAAAAAAGGTTCTACTTGCGAAAGACATGAACAAATATCTTCCACGAGTAATCGTTCAATAGTCAACAAATTTATATTTCATCACGTTCGTTTCAATTGACGTTTTAGATAACACTTAAAATTTCCTTCATGAGACACCTCGTGAAATACCTTTCCGACAATTTATTTAATGTACCATAAAATCAAGCGAACCACAAATACCTGCTATAGAAAAGAATTTCTAAAAAGACTAGTGGAAAAGAGGCTAAAAAAAAGGTTCTAGTTGCGAAAGACAAGAACAAATATTCTTCACCGGTCATCGTTTGATACGCCTCAAATTCATATTTTATCTCGTTCGTTTCAATCGGCGTTTTAGATAACATTTCAAATTCCCCGACCGATAAAATTTTACAACGCCGAGTAAAATGGGAGGTGGCAATTTGTGACGATGTCGCCCAAAGTGAAAATGTTAAGCGATACGATATCTCGTCTACGAGAATAGTCCCGAGTCGGGGAGATAGGCCGGGGCAGTACGGTAAGCCACACTGTTCTCCCTGCCGGCGGGTCCCGAGATTTGTCGTGTTCGCACTCCCGTCGGCAGGTAGCCCACAGCTTTTTAATTAGAAAACATTCGTTTTTTGTTTTTTTTTTGTTTTTCTTCACCTCGAGATAAGAAAACGAGATAAAAGTCTCTTAGTTCTATCGTGAAAAGTTCGAATGGGCCGCAGGATGCCGAGAGCTCGAATCTTCGATCGACTCCCCCGTCAATTGGTGAGCAACAGCCCTCTGAATCATAACCATCGGACGACACGACTGCATCGATATGACCACAAGCTATATGGACGCAATAAAATTCTTCCTGCCCGTCCTATCTTCATTTCTTCTTTTTTTTTTATTAATTTTTTTCTTCTCTCTCCATCCGAGAGCCGCAGAGAAGTTTTGTAGATTCGCCAAAGAGAAGGAGAAGGCTATATATACGCGTACGTGTGCCGCGGAGTTTCGGGGCCCGTTCCGCCGGGCGGATATGATAAACAATCGGATAACGATCGTGGCGCGAGGGAGTGAGGACTTCTCTCTCCCGGGCTCTCCGCCGGTGCCCGGGCGCTCCTCTCTCCCTCCCCCCGAGGAGCGGCTCGAGGAGAGAGAGGAGAATCCCGCGGCCAAATTAAATCCTCGGGACGTCGAATCTCGCGACGGTACCGCTGCAGCAGCCACACAGCGCCGGGGCCGGAGCGTTTGGTGGACCGTTGGAAAAAGGAGCGAGTAAAAGTTTACGAGGGTCCTGGTAACGGGTGGGCGCTCCAATGCGGAATGGAGAAGGACGACGAGAGGAGTCTCTCCCGTAGTCGGTCTCTCTTCTTCCCTTTCGGGTTTGGCCGGTTTACATCTCGCTAGCTCCTCGCGAGTCAAGAGTGCTCGTTCTCTCTCGCCACTTGCCGCGGATCCGTTCGACCTTTCCTTATGCCAAGAGTCTCCTCGATCCGTCGAGCACAAAATTTCAAACACAACGCGAACCGAGAGAGAGAGAGAGAGAGAGAGAGGAATCGAGAGGAAGGGAGAGAACTCCGAGAGTCGCAAGAGTTCCCGTACGGAATTGCGCGCCTTGTGTTGCGAAAGAGAAGGAGGGAAGAGACCTGGCGCCGGTTCTAAGTCGCACGGTCATGACACTATCGCGGCGGCTGCGGCGGCGACCCGGAGAGGGCTGGAGAGAGACGGAGGCAGGTACCCCCAGGGGTTGTTAAAATTATATTGCACTCGCTTCGAGTTATACAAGCGGGACGAAAAATCGTCGCAAAAACAATGCCCGGTTTATTACCGGGCACTTGACCAGGGGCGGTGAGAGACGGTAGATTATCTCGACCTCTTCTTGGGACACCGTGTTGTCGCATGCGTGCGGTGGAGGTTTCCTCGGGCGCTGTTAAATTTTTCGGCGCCAGGATACCGACACCGCTGTCCAGCGACAATGTACCGCGAAGGACGCTGAGAGAAACTTCGGAGACTTTTTTGTTTTACCGAGGAAAAGTGAATGCTCAAAGCAATGGCGCTTGCGAACCGATGAGACGGATTCTACCTGTGAGACACGAAAAAAAAAGTCGACTCTTGGAAAAAAAAAGAACTGCAGGAACGACGAGGAAAGGCGTTCCGGTGGTAATTCGATATTTGCAATTCTGCGATGTGGGATTCGGATAATTTTCGATTACAGGTTGAATATGAATCGCGCGCTTGGATTAAACGAACGATGCGCAGGTTTAACGAACGCGGTAGGATACCGTGTGCGTTTGCATATGCCGCGTCACACAGCGCCTGACGCGTGCAGGTAAGCTTGATCTGCCTGAACCACCCACGTGTCCAAGTGGAAATATATGACCTACAAGATCCGAGGGGCTCCCCGGGACCCGCACTTTTGACAACAATTTCCACTTAGCGGGGCTGTTGCCTTGTGACATCGGCGTCCGGGGCCGCCGCCGGAGCGCGGATAGTGTCGAGGATGAAGGTGGCAAGGGGAGAAGGGAAACACCGTGAGGGAGAGAGAGAGAGAGAGAGAGAAAAATACTTGTTCGGGGACGCAATAGTATGTCCGCTGCCTGCAGTTCTCCAACTCCGGACGGAGTAGCTATGCTCGGCGGAGAGGATGTTACCTTACCCAAGACCGAGTCGACTCGATTAGAGAGACTGCGGCCTCGGCCCCGAGCATGGCTTAGCAGTCGTGAATGGCCGCTTCTCATTCACCAAATTATTCTCGAGGAGCGGCCGCAGAGAGATACCCATCAGGGGGATGCTGCCCGTGTCGCAGAGACTGCCTGTTCTATTTCGACCTTGTTTCATACAACTTTGTACAGTGCGTATCGCTTAAAAAAAACGTCCGTTAATGTATTCGTCACTGATCGCGAGGCTTTTTAAATTTATCCGCTGGTCGATATATTGCAATGGAATCGCGTCAAGGAGGAATTTTTTTTATTGGCTCGTCAATATCTTTAAATTCATAAATTTGAAGATATTCTTGCGCCCGAACTCCCTCACACCGTCCCGCGAGGCATTCAATTTGACGAACTCGACGACATACCAGTCTCATTCACACCTCCGCCTCGTTCAATCAGTCGCCGTAAAAAAAAAAAGGAAGTCTCATTCTGTCGAAACGAAGAAGAGGAAGAAAGAGGATGCGCGAAGAAACATTGGGGGAAGTATAGGAGCGATGAAGCGGAGGATGTGGGTGCCACGGAAAAGGGGTGAGTGGGTGGAGCGGAGTGCCATCAAGGACCACCCAGCCCGTGTCGGGGCGTTAGTGTTGGCATAACGCGTGGGCGATATATGTTTTTTTTTTCTTTTTTTTTCCGTCCCATCGGCGCGGGTCCCAAGTTCCGACTGTTCCCTGTCGCCAGCGGTACCCGGTCTCGCGAGGACCTCACCTCTTTCCGTCTCGCTCCGAAAAGTCACCATTAACCAAAGCCAGAAATGGGGAGAGGGAAAAAATGAGAAAATAGAGACTACGAGGGAGAAGAAGAAGAAGCGTTAGGCACGTAGCCCATGCGCCCGGTCATTAATAAACGGTCGAGTCAGCGTGTAACCGATCCACCATTGTCTCGCCGGATGAATGAATTAGCTTCGCATTCATAGTATAGGCTAAAACCGAGTCGACGAAGCTCCGTATGCACGGTCTAAAACGAGCCCGGAGTCGAGATTAGGCTCGGTGGCACGTCTCAGTGCGGATAACAATGAAAATCCAATCTTCAGCAAAGTCAAACCGAGATATACATTGGACTATAGTAGTGGAAAAACGACGATTGAAACAATTTTTCGTTTTTTTGACACGAAAGTAGCGATTTCTTTTACTATTTTTAAACAGCGATATCTTTGCGGAAAATTAGTGAGGATAGTTTTTTTTTTTTTGCCCCACACTCCCCAACCTAACGTCAATTATGCACACGAGGCGTAAAAGAACTAGCGCAGCTAGAATTTTTCGTTCCGTCCAATCGAACCGGAGTTATAGCGTGCGACTCCATACTCGAGCTCTCTTTTTCATCCCCTATCAACGCTATAGTTCACGTCCCACTGCGCAACTCTCATCCCTCCGCCCCGCAGTCGCTCACTGAGTTTTCCCTGGCCTGCCGATCCCAATTATTCGCTCGCCCGAGGCTGACCAATCCCCCCATTATCGGATGACAAGCCCTCGCGCTTTTATGTTTAATTGATATTTTTCGTAACTCCACCGAAATCCAATGTACCCGATTGCCCCCGGGATATACACTATGTAGTTGTACCTGCAGTACACTGTATCTGTATATGTATAGTCCCCAACCTCCCGTAACTCGCAAAAGCGTTAATCATAATTGAAGGGGCGGGGAAGGTCCATAGGCCAGAAAAATGTCACTGGGCGTTTTTCCTTCTCCGACGCGGCTCTCCAGTAATTCTGTTAATTCTTTTTTTCTCCCGCTTCCGGTTCTCAATTTTCGTCGCGTACCCTCATAAATAACGAAGAACCATAAAAATTTTCAAGATCGGTTATCTTGGGAAAGCGTTCGACGTTTACCTCCCTCAAGTGCAGTTGACCGGTTATGGCCGTGAAAAGTCTTGCCGCCATAAACGATGCCCTTATTTTTGCTCGGTTACCAAAGGCACGTTTTTTGCTTGTTTGTTTTTTCCACCCTCGTCCCTCAGCGATCGTGCGAAAGCCGAATTCACGATTTTTTTTTGTGCTCGGTTTATTGAGGGTTCGTGAAAGAGGAAGAGAGAGAGAAAGAGGGGCTCGACGCTGGCAAAATGTTCGGCAAAATTAAATGAACAATTCGTTAGGGAGAATAACGGCAGCTCTCGTACACGACCCTCGCGACTCGGCTACCACGTATCCACAATTTTTTTTTTTTTTCAACTCTATTTGCATTTCCCTCTCCGGTCTAGTTCCGTCCCGTGAGTCGTTCAATCTATATATCTCAACCTGCTGCGGGCAGTTTCGTGTCTCGATTGCCCGGCGGCTCGTACGAGTTTTCATTAGCGCCGGCCGTAGCACAGGAATAAGTGAAAATAGAAAAATAAAAAAAAAATAAAAAAATTGTCGAGAAGCCAATTTTTGTTTGTTCGCAGACGGACCCAGTGTCTCGGGTTTGTTAGGTAGAGACAAGAGTTCGAGGATAGCTTTCCGTTCCGGGAGGATCGTATTTCCGCTTCGATTTAGGGCTCCGATGGATACCTTCGGAATTTTTCGTGAAAATCGTCCCTCCCGAGCCCGGTCTCGTGTCTCCGAGCTCGAGGGTTTCACTGCCGAGAGCGAAACGATACGATCTCACTAGCCTCGGGGGTTATAACTTCCTCGGGGGCCTCCCGAAGGCGCTGTTGCAGGTCATCGGGAGCCTGGCGCCAGGCCCTTAACAACCGCGCGTCGCATCCCCCCCAATTTTCTACACTTATTTTTAGCGGTTCCTCACCGAGTCTGGGCAATAACTCTTCAACGTAAAAAAAAAGCAGAACCAAGACACCGACGAATAACAAAAAAAAAACAAGGTCGTACATTCATGAGCAGTTAAACACGTCTTGTACAGACCTTGTAAGAATTAATAAGACGTTTTTGTTAATAAACGTATAATGAATGGTTGGCGAAGTCGAGAAACGGGAGATCAGTAAGAGTGTCAAATAAAAAAGATTAATCGTAATCGGAGCTGATGTATCGCCGGCAAGGGACCGGAAGTGGCCAAATAACAGACAAAGGGGTTGACCGGGAGGACGGAAAGAGATGGAAGGCAGAGAGGGAGAGTCGATGTGGAAAGCGAAGACTCGGGATCGGACGGAGCCGTCGAGTACCTCGTTAGCGTTAAGGCATCCTCGATAGCCATCGGTTAATCTTTTCCTCCTTGAGGCGACGAGCTGGCATACATTTTTTTTTTGTTCTTTTCCTACTCAGGAAACAGACGAACATGCACGTATTCACGCATACTATGACGAGTTCGTCTGATTATAAGACCCTGCATCTATTGTGCTTATCCCACAGGACGCACCGCATCTCATATCAGCGTCGGGGTTATGTACATATATATTTTTTTAATCTACCTCGTCTATCGATAGCCGGTTACGCGCTTAATCCTCTGGCAGCCATAAACGCCCGTTAGCAACTTCGCACAAGTTCCGTTATTTGAGGAAAAACGTTAGTCTATTTTTAGCACCTTGTACGAAGTTCCGAATCGATTTTCGATAACGTCGGAGTAAAATTTTAAGCGGTCAATTTCATGCACGTTTAAACTAATACTTTGAGATATTTACTATTTATTTAAAAAATGTTTAATTATTTTTTTGTTATTCAAATGAGGTAAAAGTGGTGAAAACAGCCCGGTCGTATCAACCACTTTCACCCCGAATTTTTTTCATAAGCATAAATTTCGTAATGATGAACGTCGTCGGTATTTCTGCGAGCTCGGTGAATATGCTGCGAAAAATTGCCACGGTCGAGCTGGCCCAATGATGTACGAGGCAAAGGTCGTTGAGGGTTCCACGCGACGCTTCCAATTAGGAAGTGAAGCTCGATTTAGAACTGTTGGTTGGAGCAAAGATCGCGTCGTCGCGGGCCAATACTATAAATGAGCCGCGACGAGAAACTTCGGCTGATTAATGCCCCGCGCTCTCGAAAGATATATTCAAATCCGTTGAAAATAAGAAAAAAAAACCCAATTTTTTTTGCGGTGTGCATGTCGCAAACTTGGCCTGAGATTTCCCTGCGCTCAACATCCGCGCGATAGGAGAAGAATACATTGAAAAATGAGACTAAGAAACCCCCGGGGATGACGTGGCGTCGCATGTACGAACAACAAACAATGGCTTTGTGCGTTTCCCTCTGCGCGCGAAAAAAAAAAAAAACAGAAAAAAAACGTGATACAACTGTAAAGTAACAAATATCGCGGCAATGGATCGACACGCGATCCCCGTTCGTATCCGCGACGATGGCGGCAATAGGGTAATATACCTACGGCCCGAGGACTCTCGTCTCGCCGCTGCGAGTTCGTCGGTGCGTGAGTATTCGAGTACTGACGCGTGGCGTACACGCACTCACTCGCCGGGTATAAACCACTCTTGTGTGATCATGCCACGAACGTAAACGCAACTTCTCGTATGTACGACTCTTTATGCGGGCTCCGATGCCTCTCCTGTGTACGGCTTACCAAACACCCCTTTTCCACTTACAAATTCAAGATGAGACCTTTATTAAGTATATTTAGTTACACGGGACTCATTTGCATAATGAGCTCCGCTTACTAATTGCCACGGCGTTTCCTTCGTCTATATCATATAGACGAATAGCGTATATGCATAGTAACGTAAAAACGCGTAAATTAAAAAAAAAAAAAAAAAAAAAGAAAAAAAGAGATAATGGCCTACCTGTGGGCTGATTTTTTTTATAAACGTTTCTTATGGCTCATTTGTACGATATTTTGTGTCACGCATTTCCGGTGTGATTAGCGGAAAGTCCGCTCGTGTGTGTAAAAAGTGTCCCCTTCTGCCATTATCGCCTCCTATCGTTGGCTTAATGATACACAATGTCTTACAGACTGAGTCTAAGCACGGCATGTATGCCTTTTGTGGAGTTACACCATTGACGTGTTTCTTACGATTCCCACGAATCCAATGGACCAAATTACCCAACACCCTAATGTCTCTTCATTTTTCTTCACGGGTTTAAATCATAGATTTTTCGTAAAAGAAAAAAAGAAGAAGTACACGGAAGATTGTCTTGAACTTGTTTAAATTTGTTCCCCCGGATGTCCCCGGGTCGACACTCGGGGTTCTTGCCAATAGTTGGGATACCAGTCCATCTGCGAATATTCCAACCATCGGAATCTCTTCTGGCCGCTTATAAGCCTCGCCCTTCCTCTCGCCCGCCCCGAGCTCGCGCACTCATTCCCGGGAACGTTTTGGCCAAGTGAAAAAGACAAATGTCACATTGGTAGAGCGTGAAAGCGAGAGAGCCACGGGGCCGCGTATGCATCGAGAGGACATAACACGTGTTCACGAATCCCTGGAACGCCTCGAGAGTTCCGGAGGCAAAGCGGCGGAGAAAACGCGCACGAGAGACGAAGAGTCCATCGTGCATGTACGCACACAGCACGCACCACCGGATGTTTGGCCTCTGTTGCTCACTCGGCGGTGCCACCAGCACAAGCTCTTCTCGGAGGGGGGGGGGGACATGTGGCTCTCTCTGTGCTGGACAGATAGACATCGGTCTCGGGGCTCTAATTAGCGAGGCCACGGTGCGAACAAGCCCCGAGGAAGCTGATACTTTCCGGGGGCTAGGGATATATATCGTCGTTATATGCGCGTTCGTCTCCACCCTCCGATAAATGTCCGTTATTGCGAGAGCTTCTGCCACGGCGAGAACCGCATACGAACGTCCACACGAGAGCACGCGAACACATTCCCAACAGCCGTCCATCAAACGTCCGCGAGGTGCGGGAACCCGACTCCTGTTATCTGGACGTCAAACGAGTCCTCTTCTCTTTTTTTCATCGTAATAGATGTCTCAAGCCTTTATCGCCGTAATGAAATTTGAAGTAATCGGCAAATTGGAAGCACAAGGCATTGGCAATTTGGCGATCGAAGGCATTTCCATGCTTTTTAGGGGACCATGTATCGAATCCAGAGGCAACGACATGGGGCGATACGAGTCTTGCCGTCGATACCGAAACCGGAAACGCAACGGGACAAAAACAAGCATGCGTGCCACAAAGGTATCGGATTCCACGGCGCATGATCCTCGTGACGACTCCGACGAGAGGCAGCGAATGGTCAGCAATGGGACATATTTTCGGGGAAACGAAGGCGGAGCCGTCTGGAAATGCGTGTGTGCGATAGAAAATCCGAGACGGCGAAGGGAAAAGGCGAAAGGAGAATCGGGAGCAACTGTTTGGGGGAGGTCCAAGACGATCGATCCCGTCTCGAGATGACGCCTATCTTCCTGGCGCCTCGTGTTCCCAACGGCAAACGGCACATCACCCTCGCGCAACCCGGAGCCCATTAAAAATCTATTCCTGCGACGGTCGAAAACACCAGCAGCATGCGCAACATACACACACACAAACACCCGCGCAAATGAACACACTACACCGATCTTCGAATCCAAGCTGAACCGAACAATTACAAAATTAATTAGCTCACTGGCGGAAGAACGTGATAATAATTTGTCGGGGAGGGGTCTCGTATCTCCTCGGACCCAAGGAGCGCCAGAAGGTAGAGGATAACCTCGCGACGTCGGCCCGTCGCTCGAGTGCTACAGCCCCGTTGCGAAATAACTAGAGGATAATTACGCGCATAAATCACACGTGTTAATATTCGTGGGCGTGGGCTTTATAACGGTGGGAGGTGTAGAGAAAGAGAGGAGAGAGAGAGAGAGAGCCGAATGAACACAGCCATATACACCTGCCAGACCTGTAGCTAGATCAGCCGCTGCTGTTTTCCTTTTTAACCCTCGCGAATACGTCTGCAGTGCTCGCTTCTCTCCTGCTGCTGGATAATATGTAGCGCGCATTGGCATCGCTCGTTCGCGGTAGATCATTCGTTCGAGCCGGAACGGAGAGAAACCGCCTCCTTGTTAGCTCGGGGTTTACTTAGTCCTTCGACGAGGAACCGGACGGAGGAGCTTCCACGTGGTGAACGTTACGCCCGCCTAATAGCTCGACGCCCGTTAACGAACTACCGTTCGATACCCTTCCACGGAATTCTTCTGCAGTTCGAGAGCGTTAGTGGCTTCTGCTTCGGGGGGCCTCGTGCGGTATCGATCATTCCTCACGTCACCCACGGCTACGATCAGCATCCCTCGATCCTGATCGCTTATTCTCCCTCTCGCTTTCTCTCCTCGACTCTTTCGCCGGCTCGAAATCCAATCACGCTCCGCAGCTTCTCTATCCTATCGTGGACTATCTTATTGGATGCGCTTATGGGAAATAATGTTCTCTCACCCGACTGCTGCACTTGCAACGATTCGGAGAAGATATGCCTTTCGCCGGGACGGTATGCAGAAGCGAGTCAAGTCTGAAGCAAGCTGGGCGGTCCTACACCCCTTAAATCAGCCCGCAGCTAAATCGACGATATTAATCCTCTCTACCTACTGGCGGCGCTCCAGCAAACCCATTCTACCCTCCCCCCACCCCGCCGCGCGAAACCTCCAGCAGTCATTTGTTTGCTTAGAGCGACTAATTACAATCGGATACAAATGCGCTCACGGGGAATTTATTGCGGGTGCGAGAGGGAGAGAGAAACGCCAAGGCCTCTCCTCTCGCCTGATTGCATTTCTTCGGGTGCATGCGCTATGCGAGAAACGGCGCGGTGATGACGAGAGCTATTCCAACGATTATCCTAGGATACGCTGCTGAAGTACTGTGCGACAGCGGTTCGTGCAAAGTGATAGGGGAAGTCAAGTTGTTCGGTTCTTTTCATTTTTTTTTCTTCTTTAGCATTAGTCAAGAGAATTATCCAAAATTTGAATTTTACGACTGCCAGTTTAGTTGCTCCCGTGTAGCTATCTTGATTATTCAGCGTGTGCTCGATAGAAGCTTCTCGGTATCTCTTCGATGCGTGGCACGCGTCTTATTGTCCAAGAATCGAACAAAAGTATAATGTCTCTATTGTGTTACGCTTTTGTTGAATCTTTCTGGCGTACACGTCGCTTCGGATTTCTTAATAATCGTAAAATCATTGAACCCTTTCGTACAGCGACGCTTCCTCGCGTCGATCTATTGTCCACCGGTGAAATCGAGTCATTCTTCTCGCTCGAGCATAGCGCGTCATTAGGTTTTTGTTAATTCAACGAACGTACGTGCATCCTGTTCTTACATACGCTCAATGAAGAATTACGTGTCCGAGCTATCCGATGAAGACGCGGCGCCTCGAACAATTGATCTTACGATAATTATGTTACGTGATATTCCACATGCGTTTAACGAGGAGCGTTCACGGTATTCAATTTACCATTAAACCTTCAGCGTTTAACACAGCGTGTTTGCCACGTTGGCGAAATAGCTGTTTACGAAAATGTCCTCTGACGAATAGCTATTTTGAAATATGGCGAATTCGGCGAGTGGCTATTTATAAAAATGTCCTTTACGATTTTTGTACAGAAAATTTTGAAAAAATTTTTACGAATAGTAATGCATCGTAAAAATTGTTTTGACTTGAGGGCAAATATTTAAAAAATCGAAATTTGAATTAATTCGAATATTAATGAATTATGACGAACATTTGAGCATTAAAAATGTATTTTTTTTCGATGAGAAAGAGGCTTGACTGTTAACAGTGTTCAATGCTAACATTTACTCGCTGCATCGGTGGTCGGCCGAACTCGTCTTTTCCGTCGAACCTCCGATGCGCAATAGTCGTTGGACTACCCCTATATCGTTTCGGTTTATTTATACCGTCCGGCAAAGCCGCGACGTATATACCTCTGCACACACGGCGAGAGAGTGAACTATAGTTCAGCCACAAGAGCCAGTAGCCAGGCATGGCTCACGGAACGGGAGGGCGGGGGGTATCGCGTTAATTAGCCTCGGTGTCGATTTAATTACCGGGGGAGTAATTGGCATTGCCCAGTCCCGAGGTAGCTGCTTGCTGCTGCTTTCCCTCCCTTCGTTCGCGTTCGTCCCTAGCACCACCATCACGAATACCCTCTCGCTATTCTCGATTTCCTACACACTGGCTGCCATCGCCACTATCCTCTCTTACCCCCCACACTCTCTCCCTTTAATTCGTTGCATATTCATCGACGGATTATTATAGTAGTATGGGACGGAGAGGTCGTTCGCGCTTAGGCTCGATCCGACGCGGTTCACTATAACCCGGAGCTACGAACGATTTATAAATTTTCGGGTGGTGAAAATGCTTTTTTTTTTTAATGCGAAATGTATACTTTTTCTACCTGGAATATGGAATTGCGAATATTTTAACCGATGATAGTAAATTTTTGTTTCAATTTAATCCTACAAAGCCGCATTTGTGTACAATGCAGCCGGTTTAGCTTCCGGAGTCTGTAATTCTTACAAATTTTGCCGAACCGAGACGAAACTTCGAACAACATGTTGCTCACATCGCGCCGTATCGATTTCACTACAAACAGGAAAAATGATAATTCTAGGCGAAGCAATAACTCGCCGAAAACGGGGGTGTACATATATGGGTGTTGCCGACGACGTTCGTTAGGCTGGACGAATGGGACCGTGTATCGCGAACTGTACGAAAAAGTTGAGATTTTTTTTTGTTTCAATATTTGTTCATTGCGCTTCGGAGAAAAAGGAAAACGAGTGTTGATCGTTCGAGCTTACGTTGGCAACGCTCTCGCACAGTAGATGCGGGAATCCCCCGACTCCATGCTAGTCTCTGGTATATATATCGCAAACGATGTTATCCGCAAACACGCGGGCATGGCCAATTTATCCCAAGGGATGAGGCCAACGACGTGCCGCGCTGACGGTCACGGCGTGAGTGAGAGCGAGAGGGCTTACCCGGTGTTTGTACCGAGTAGTATGAGGATGCCTTGTCCAGTGGAATGAATTCAGCATCCAGCTATAGACACTACGGTGTCCGTTCTCCACGACCACCACCACCCCTACCAAACTCTAAACCAACCCTCTCTCGATCGCCACGAATCCCCGGATAGAGAATATCCCGTCACGTTAAATCTATCACACTTTCATCAACGAAACTACCATCGCCACTTCACAAACACATACGCACATGCACATCGTGAACAAATTATTTTCACATAAAAAAATAACGTTTATTAAAAATTTGACAGCAGTATCAAAAATATGCGAGACATCTTTCACAATTTTTTTTTTCGTTCTGCCGTTATATTTTGTAATTTTTACTTTTTAATATATCTTTAAGATTTTTTTCTTCTTCTTTTCGCTCCGTACAAAGTACGGACCGTCTTTTCATTATACGAAGGCAGCTGCATGGGACGTGTTTACTAACACGTATGCTCTGCATCAGCGTTAGCTGACTTGCATTACCCTGTCGGAGAAAGCGATCGAGGGTTCACGGCACGCACGTATAGTAGTTACAGCTTCGTCTGGCTGATTGCTCCCCGCGCGTACAAGGGAAACCTCTAACCCTTCCCTCCCCCCATAGATTTATTGACCTGTCATCGGACTGGCCCTCGAAAACGGGCGAATTTGCCGGCACACCGCAGGTGTCAAGTTATCCCGCACGTAACGTACCGCTTATAGCGATACAACGATTACCGCGTACTCCGTACTCTATAATAACCGGAGGGAGCATTATATCGCCCGTTGGACATCATCTCACCCTGTTCGTGGTGAGAAGTCATAACTTTCAGTGTGCTCCCCTTTTTTCTGCATGCTTCTTTTTCATTACCACTTTATAATGTTCGTCGCATTATCACTCAATATCAATTTAAAACAAAAAATACATTGTGGCTTTTCTTACCTTGAGTCTGGTGAGACGGGGTTCCTCCGCGGCGAGCTTCGCCAGAGCTTGATAGTCACCTTGTGAAGCCCGAACGAGCCACTCGCGCGATTTTCCGTCCAATTGCTTCGAGGAAAAAAAACATACTCGTTAAGCTAATCAACCCCGTACAGAGACCTGTGAGTAATTTTCATTAGAGAATCGACTTACCGATGCGACGGAAGACCGGTCATCCTCATCCGTCCCCTGCTGCTGACGAAAGGAGAATGCAATTACTCAAGATTGTATACAAAAGGGAGATTGTAGATATGTGTAAAGATCTTTTTAAATATGGGATTATTCAATTTAATGTGAGCGCAGAAGGTCGCGGTTATTAATTTTGAAATTAAATCACCGCGTGTATCGTCGAGGAGACACTTGTTTTGTTTTCATTTTCACTTTTGCAATTTTCCAATCTTATATCTGGTTATAAAGATATGCTAATAAATCGATGCAACGATAGATTCGACGACTCGAGCCGGCTCTCCGTGGGTCTCACACTCATCGGCAACCCTCGACCGAGCCCTGAGCTACGCTCGAACCGCACGGGCTACGTAATGACGTGGTTATCAGATAAGCTTATGGGACGTGGTTAATCGTAATGGCATCGCGCCAGTGCTTTAAAGCCCGCCTCCTACTCCCGACCGAGGGACCTCGCCAGTTTCTCTGGCGCTGCTCCGCCATATGCCTCTCGCTTCCTTTACCCCCTTCATTGTACCCCGGTAATTAATATTTTAATTGAGATCACCGAGAATTAATTAACGCGCGACGACGCGATCAAAACTCCACCGACCCTTAACGCTTCGATCGATCTCGATCATCGGTGCTTGGTAACCTATCAAAATCCTTCTCTATGTTGTCAACCCTAAAAGATCATATTTTGCACCCTGTTCATCTATTCATCTAGGCGTTCCTTGGCCGTAAATCATTTTTTTTTAAATATTATATTGTGCTACGAGGGTGTGAAATTTGTGGCCTGCGCGGAGCGAGGGCAGCAATCACACGGTGCGAAAATCTACTTCGATGTGAGTAACACACGATACTTACCACATTTCTTGCGTCGCAAAATCGTCATATTCGCCGATGACCATTACTCAACCGGAAGTAATAGGGTTTGCAGAGGGAGTAATGAGCCCTAGTACTCCCTAGGACGTAATGACAGAGTACTGCGCATGCGCACAGGTTAATTATGATCATTGGTCAATAATAGGCGATTTTCCGCCCATGTTGTAAACAAGGAATGTGGTTACTTTAACGAAGTCGGAAAGAATCTTGCCCCTTAAGGTCAATCTTACAGCCAAATTGAATACTTTTTCCGTTTATTTATACGAAAAAGGTCACCGCTTTCAGTTTGTCATGAATTAATTTTGGCGCCACATTCGAATTTGTTTCAACATGTCCTGGAGAAAATTCATAAAAAATGTCAACTCCTAATCTGGAAGTGCAGCGTATATCGATAATTTTCGACCCTCAACGTCCGTACATAATAGTACATGTAGGTAATTCACAGCACGCGTCGCATCCACTTGATCGGGCACGTGTGCGACTGCTCCGGGCTGTAAGAGTAGCAGAACAGGGTATCGACACGCGCTCTTTGACTCTTAGCCTCGGCTGTTATTTCGTGTTCAAAGAACCGAGCGAAACAGCGTGGAAAGGAAGGGGGGAGGGGTGAAAATGTTTTAATAAGAGGGCCATGCCTTTGGGCTCCAGAGAGTGAGTACAGTACAACGTAGTTATATAAATAGTATAATGGATGATGGGTAAGAGAGCTTCGGCGCACCGATGAAAGAGAAACAGAGATATGTTAAGCGCACGAAGTGAGTGTTTGCATGTACGAGAGGGAAAACATGTTGCGGCACGAGCTGTCTCGAGAGCCAACCCGGAATTAGCTTTATTATAAGCCCGGGGGCCATCCAGCATAGCCGCCGTAACGGCAGGGCGTATAATACGCAAAACATGCATAGAGAGATAGGAGGAGGGAGACTCTTCCCCCTTAATTCCACCTTTCGCTACCGCGGCCACAATGGAGCCGGCCAATGCTCCGAACTAACATTTTCGCGTCTCGTTGCCGGGAGCATTATATTTCGATGCTCGGACCAAAGGGCCCGACACACGCTAATCGTGAGATATTCCACGTTTATCTAATTCCCGTGGCCCTTGAAGTTACGCGATGTAAAACGTTTCGACGATTCCCGCATTATGATATCCATACCGTATTTGCGGATTTCGGGGACCGCCAATATCGCTGAGATAGCGTGCGAATATAAGACAACAATTATGGCGTCCTTTCTATTTTTCTTCAACCGATTAGTCTATTCTAAGACAACATATATCGTTGTTTCTCGCATTTCGAGCTTAATCGCTCAAGCCGCGCATATAATATCTAAGCTTACACGCCGCTTGTACAAACAGATATATGTTACGCGCTTCCGTGCTGTCGTTTCCTTTTAAAATGTCTGGGAAAGTTGGGTTCGCCAAGAAAATGTTTACTGACCGGCATGTAAATCGTGCTATTACGCCTAAAGTGTTCTAACGTCTCCATTAAGAGTGATTTAGTGAAGCAATTACCACCGGGGCACTCGGCTCTCTGTGATTGATAGCAAAGTAGGGAGAAAAGGAACGACAGGCCCGCGATATCAGTATCTCGGGCGAGTGGAGGCCATTGAATCGTTAACATTGTGGTTTCTTATTTCACTAAGCTACTACGTCAGGTAGCGTACGTCAGGTACGCAATATGTCAGGGACACACGGAGTGTAGTAGTCGGAATCAGTCGGAAATAGTAAACGACGCGTAAGTTTTTATACATGCACACTCGGCCCGATCCCGAATAAATTTCGAAAAGGTTTGATCCACAAAAGGGCATACTGCCCATTATCGATAATGAGCTGATCACAAATCCAATGGTAGTTTCTGTCTGAAGTCAACCGAAACATTATCAATAAAAAAAATTACGTTCCCGAACCGATCAAAAAAATCTCATATGCAATTTATCAATAACCTGGACATTTAGATCAACTTAAAAAAAAAATGATCACTGTACCCTAGTAAGTTGATGGACCGCAAACGGACTGAAAAACGGGCACATCCGTTGGGGAACGAAACGGAGGGTAAAAAACGACAAAACGGACTGTCTACTTTTTGTTGGCGTTTGGTCTTTTTTCGGTTGCGGAAATCGAAAACGGACCCAACATTTTTTTTCGAAAAATTTGCTTTAACCCGTTATCGGTTCCCGCAACCGAAAAACGAACAAGATGGTATTTTTATTCTGTCCGTTCATTAAAAACACAATTAAAAGCAAAACAAACAAAAATTAAAAAAACTTAGCCGAACATTTTAGTAAAAAACCTGCGGTCATTCCTCGGTTTCCACAACCGAAAAACGACCAATCCAAAAACGTACAATCCATTTTACCGTTTTTGCGGTCCGTTTCGTTCCCCAACGGACGTATCTGTTTTTCGGTCCATTCTTTAGATTTTTCCCTAAAAGCAGTCGTCCCTCAACTTGCTAGGGTACAGCAATGCATCTTACATATAACGGAAGTTACCTTTCCGTAAATATTGGCTGTTCTTCTGTCGATTATCAAAATCGTGTTCCTGGCCGACCTAATCCGCGAGCGTATTAACAAAAATTTCACCACCACAGCGGATCGCAAGGCCGTTCATAGACCGCCTTTTGGTGCCAGCGAAGAATTAAACAAAAAAATAAAAAACCCTCGAGACCTTCGGGCCAGATGAGAAACGAGAAGGCCCGGGGAAGTTCCGGATTAGTCGGCTCTAGGTATGCCAGATCGATTATGCGATCTGCGGATAACGTTAGCCTGATTTATTCCCCTAATGGGCGTTCGCGCATTCATTTAGAAGCGGACTAGGCACTTCCGGGAGGACGACGCACGCGGTGCGACTGGGTAGAGGTACCCCCGCGAGCGCTTGCGAGTCCCGCGACCGGGTACTGTCACTGACAGCCGAAAACTCTCGTTGCTTCGGTGATTCAGCGTTCGGTTTCGGCGACGCCTCCCAAAGTCCCGTCGCTCCTTCCTCGCGACACCCACAAACGCCTACCACTACCTCGACGAGACTACCACGAGTCTCTAATCCAACCCGCGCATATTAGCCGAAATCCAGGAGAGACATCCGGGAGGCAGGTTCGCTCGAATATCATCAAAATCCGAGCAATCCGGAAGCCCGGATGTAGAAATTTATCTCGATTGACATTTTTACACGGCAGATAACACATAATAATAGAGTCCCAGCCCGGTTGTGTATTATCAGAGGGGAATGGGTGTTATAGAGGAGGGTCGCGAGTACCACAGTACGAATTAGCGGCCAACTCGATTATTAGCGTTCCACTGCGTTTCGTAGTGATTAACGAGGCTCGCGTCGTATTTTGCCACGGATGGGGAACACGGAGCAGCAACACGCGCCTCTCTCCGGCTCCCTCTTCCACTACCCCCCTCCCCCCCCCCTTGCTCTCCTTGTGACAGGAATATTCGTACGTTTGGTTCTCTCTCGTTGCGAAGCGTTCAACGCTCATGCGACCAAATGCCGCGGCAACCGATGTGCCCGAGCAATAATTTATTGCTCGAGTGGATATCCGCGAATAGGCAGGTTGGCCTGCCTCCGCTTCTGGTTGCATAGAGCGGCGCTTCGCCTAGTTCTGCGGTACGACCTCGGCATGGCACATTATTATCGTCGGCTGTAGGTGGCCTCTGTCGAATTTTCACGATGCGAAACACGAAGTGGGCAAATGCGCGAGAAATACGGACGAGAGGGAAGCGGTATCACTTGGCGGATGGATAAAATAGAATCCTTCGGGGGTGTCTGCGCGCTCCCGATAGCCTGGATCCGTCTTGCCCTCTCCCTCTCTCGGCTAATTCCAACCTGTAATCTGCCTGTACCATCTCAATGCGGATTAGCATATAGATAGCGTTTCGAGGATGACCGCGTTTAGGTATACACTACAAGCGAACGTAACCCCGAACATCCCCGCGATCGCTCGTGGATCAGGCACTAGTATATTAACAGTTTAGACGGTGGAGGCTGCCTTAAACATTTCCTTGTTACGAATCGATCGAAGATTCGCAGCGGAAAATTTGCGCCTGGGATCGCATCGTTCGCTCTCTGATCAGGCTTTTGGAAACGCATAAACCTGAAGGCATGTCGACATCTAACAAAGTATGTATGGCATGCGTGGGCAAAAATCTTTGGGGTACATGTGGAACATATTTTTGCCAGACAACATTGTGCATTGCTCGATAAGATTGATCTAAAACTCGATATGATTTGTCATAAAAAAAACGCCATTTGCGACAATGAAAACTCAACCTCGATGAGCCCCGTTGCCTCCGTCCGAAGGAGGCTCCTGACGGGAGGCGATGATCGGTAGAAATTTAAATTACTATTGACAGATCGCTATGCCGTTCCGTTCGAATGACCGAGGTCATTTACCAAAAACTAACTCCGCAGGTCCCGAGGAGCGAGCGCGGATCAGGCGCAACCACGAAAACGTTCGTGGACGTGGGAGACGAGGACCGCGAGACAGACTCGGAAGAGTAAAAGAAAAAAATACATATATATATATATAAGAATAATAATAAGAAAAATAAGAGAGGCAAAGTGATTCGGTCGCGAGGTAATTTGTGCTCACAGCGGGGCTGAGCAAACACGCACACCGGGGGTGCCTCGAAAAATTAAATAACCCGATGACTGGTCACATTCCCGTTGGCTATGGAGGAGGCTCCTTCGCCTGCTGTGGAACGTAAACGGACGGGGGCCCAGTTGAAAATTCTCCGCTGTCTTTTCTCTCCGCGAGAGTTGATAGTAAACGCGCGAAGAGAGTTTCATCCTGCACTCCGCCGGTCCACCGATCGTCCACGCGTGTCCCGGGGATAACGGGCCCCGTCACGTCCGATGACGTTGGCGCATCTTCGCGCGCCCATACCTTACGGACTCTTCCATATACACTTGCATCGGTGGAAGCGCCTACGCGCGAGATCGCTCTCGCTCTTCCGCCGATTGAGCCGGGCTGCCGCTTCTGCTCTCCTCCGGTGTCTTCGACGAGGGAAGAAGAAGAAGACGACGAAGAATAAGAAGAAGACGAGGAAGAATAAGAGGAGGAGGCAGCGGCAGCAAGCAGCAGCAAAACAGTTACGAGAGGGTGGCGGCGCAGAGGAAGAACGAAGAGCGTCGGCCTCCCGCGGACTTATGAATACAAATAGCCGCTCACTGCGCGACTTACAGATAAAACCACTGATAAAACCCACCGAGAGGGCCTCAAGCTCCGGGCCCCGTTGCAGAGACTCTGCGGGATGACCCGCGAGCCGAGAGGAGCAACCGTTTACCAAAAGATTATCCAGCCGCGCATAGGCCGATGAGATCGCCCGCCTGTAGACGCACTCTCATTCCGCCCTTCTTTACTCTCCCTTTACCTCTCCCCCGACAGAGCAATTTCCCCTCAGCAGTGCTCCAACACATCCGGATATCGGGGTGTCATGCGTAGAAGAATCCGAATCAGAGTCCGCTAATGTCGCGGGTTGGTATGCTCGGAATTGATTCGGAGCCGTGGGTTACGAAAGGACAAGAGTGGAGAACGCCTCCTCGAGGACTCTGAACGGTCTCGGACTAGTTCGCGCTGCTGTAGCCAATCGATCGATCTTATCTGTCGCGAGGTGAATCGATGACGCGGACAATGCGGAGGGAATCGACCAAGTCAGCGGAATTAACGGACGGGCAAGTGCGGGGCTCACATTCGGAGGTCAGGAACTCTTGCTTCTTTCAATCTTCCCTCTGTCTATCTCTAACGAAGTCGAAGTAATCTCCGAAGCAAATTCGATTATCAGTGTACAAAGCGAGGTTCGATGGGAGAGCGCCGAGGACACGAGGGAAGGAGTGGAAATAAAAACGTGGTTAATCTGGAGTTACAAGCGGAGGACTCGGGCTCTTCGTTCTTGGCGCACGCGCGTTTTTTTTTATCTACAACGTATCTACGGGCTAATAGAGGGACCGAATAGATGGGAGCCGGGGTATCTTCGGACAGTCCACGAGACCCGAAAGAGCCTTCTTCTTCTTCTTGTTCTTCTCCTTGGTCCGAGCGGCCAGGTGCCTACCGGGATCGTCGTCCCACGCTCTCGCGGCCTATGGCCGCGCCACGGTTTCTTGAATAACGACCGAAATATATTTCTTAAATAAACAATGATACACCCCGCGTAGTTGAGCGCCGTGTGTGCGCACACTACGCTCAGGAAAGAACATAAAAGGAGACCAAGAAAGAGGGCCAGCGAAAGAAGAGAATGAAGAAGAAGAAGTACGAAGCGAAGAAACGAGCGTCGAGATTTTAACGCGAAGATAGCGCGCGACTCATACTGTGCGACGAGAACTACGGGGTAACGCCTACGAGAAATAAAAAAAAGCAACTTGCGCCTCACTCTCGCTGAGAAAACTCGTTTGTGGGAGACTACGATGAAAAATGTTTCTGTGTATGTGTGTGTGTGTGTGTGTGTGTGTGTGCGCGCGCGCGTGTGTGTGTGTGTGTGTGTGTCTGTGTGTGTGTGTGTGTGGGGGGGGGGGGGGGGAGTATGACGCGGAGAAACTATTAAGGCGCACCTACGATAATTTTCCGGGATCATCGATCACAGACGGTAATTGTTATCACTGGGAGTACAAGCGGATCATTTCGAGAAATGAATTTTTTTTTCAAGCTTGATTGTGAACCGCATGTGTGCACAAATGTTTCCAAAACTCTTTCAAACTTCGAAAAGGACAATTTACGCGCCTTTCTAAAAAAATAGCACTACACTCTTCATTACCGACCGCGGTAATTCACACGCCCTTAATCAACTCATGTTCGATTTATGATGGATCATCATTTTCAGATTTTTTCCTCAAGAAAGCTTGTTACTCGTTTGAATATTGAATATGCTTACTTATTTTCTCTTCTCGATTTTGGCGACGCCCTCTGCAGCTCACACTTAATTTGTTCAGAAGCTTAGGGCGTAACATTCGTGAAAACAAGGTGTGATATATCATGCTCGAATTTTCCTCAAACTCCCATTTTAATATGAATGAGTCCTCACTTCTTCGTCTCAACAGTCGAAAGAAATGTCTCGAGTCAAGACTGCATAAGTTGCCCGCTCCTCTGCCATGTCGAAGTTGTCATAGTTTGGCGTTGAGATCACGCAAGCTGTGCTCTCCTCTGCTTCGTGCAACCCTCTCGGTGAGGCCTCCTCGTCGCGTTTCGTCCTCACCTCGTCGCATCTTTGCATATACATTCTGTAAGATTACTTTGTGCGGTTTACACCCCTTGGCGTCGTTGGTCGTTTCTGTGAGCCGAGGTATAACGCCGCCACCTGCCAGCAAACTCAAACCCTCCTCTCTCTGCTCTCCGCCTCCCTCTGCTTCTCCGCTCAGCTCAACTCGCTGTACCTTGCTCTGTGTTCGCCCTCTTCTCTTCTGTTCGCTCAGAGCTTTGCCCCGCCGGCGGGCAAACAACCTTCCAAGTTTGCCGGAGGTGGCCCTAATGTATGCGGGGAGAGCTGGTACCCGGAATTCGCAAGTTTCACCGACGTCCGTGGCTCGGAGTTTCCTGAGGGATACGCGTTTTCGCTGGGATACAACACAGGAGAGACGGAGAATCACCTCGCGAACACGCGTGATCTTAATTAGAAGCGCCCGAAGCGTCAGCCTCTCCTCTCCCGTGATGCTTCGCGAGAGCCTCGTACCCGTATCTCTTTCTCTTCTGCTTCTTCCACCCGTGCACTTATAATAATCTCTCGCATTCTCGCTACTTTCAACCTACCGAAAGAACCGACCCGTTCCGTTAATCCTAGAAGACCAGACACCAAAATGTTCGCATACGCGAGTCTCTGCAGCAACTCGAGCTTGCCTAGAATCTTTACGGTTAAATCTTACTTTTTTTTTTGTTTTGTTGGTAAAACGGATACGGCAGGAGCGAAACAAGAATCGTGTCGAGGTTCCATGCCAATGCGGTAATCGGTATAACAATTACAGGCACTAGAAGTCATAGAAGGCGCTAGAAGGTGCTCTGAGTCTGCGAGACCCGTGTGTGGTGTCTTTCAGGGTTGGTAATTCGATGCAACCCGCGCGCGCGTCTTCGGTTCTTCGTCTCTTTATCGAATCCCACCACGTCTGTGCCACCCGCACTCTGTGGATTCCCACCCAGCATTATTATTTTGTTTTTTTTTCCGAAAACTAGGTAGGCAAAGAAGGTACCGCCTGGCATATCGAAGGTAGGTGACGACTACAAATAGTCTCATTGACTATCGCTAAGGGCACCCAAAGGGGGCATTATCGTTGTCGGAGAATCGAAGCAGGTGGTCGGGTGCGGGCTTCATCGACTCACGATCTTCAAAAATGACTTCTCATAGGCCTCGGCTTGTACTATCGCACGATTCAATTAGAAGACGAGAGGTGGTTTCGTATGACAGTGCAGAGAGCTTGGATACGTGCGTTGCCTCGGGAGTTTAGTGCCGACGGAGCCGACGACTGGGCCCACGGTCACGTTTCCTGGATAAAGCCCACGGCACGCGACACAGGACTATCGTCATTCTCTTCGAGACTTCTCTCTTATTTTTCTGCCTACTCTCTCTCATTGACGATTCGAAGTACAAGACGACGGTGCGTGTAGCGTTGCATAATGAAGCGTCGCCTTAGGAAAAGGCACGGAGGGATTTTTTTTCCTGGTGTTTTCATTAAGTTTTAGTTAGCGAAGCATCAGGCCAGGATCACAGGATGTCCGGAGTTGCGTTCGAAGGATACGCGTTACCCAAAATTTGTATATGAAAGGTTGAACCGCCGAGGAAACCCGGTCCATGCGTCAACGCCCTCGCCGAGCATCTCCACGACTCTTGTTCGAAAACCTATTCGATTCAGAAGCTGACACGTTAGATTGAATTGGCATTTTGTTGTTTCACATTCATTTAATTAATAATCCTAATCAACAATATTATTTTTTATCTTTTTTTTTATTAATGCAAAGTTCGTGCAGTTATGATACACATAAATTACACAAAATTACTTTTTTCTTTTTGAAAAAAAAAAAAGGAAATTAATGTTACAATAAATGGTGGGCTAGGTTAATAAGGAATTCTGATTTAAAAGTAACGAAGGGTGCTTCTCAGATTCATATATGTATGTATGTATGTATATATATATATATATATATATATATATATATATATATATATATATATATATGTATATATATATATATATATATATATATATACACATACATATATATATTGGTTAAATGCTTTTAATCGATGCCGATAAACATATCGATGAACTATGATGAAGTAGCCTCTTCGATCGGCACAGGCGGCGGAACCTTCTGAGGTGTATTCTAACTAATAATTTTAAACCGCGTGCTTATTTATTATGATTTACTGCAACATCGAAGTTCAACTACATGCTGGCGATCGGCGAGCGTGATATCTTCGAGAGAAAGAGAGGGCCCCGTCCAACCGCATCCACAGCAGCAGCATCAGCAGCAGCATATTCAAATGTGCTGAACGCTGTGCTGCTTTGCTAACGGAGAGAGGATGTGATGAAAACGATCGAGCGCGGCGGGAGGGACGATGCGACAAGAAACAGTAATTCGTAAAAAAAAAAAACAAAAAAAAAAGTCGAGAAAAAATATACCAGTTATGCGAAGTTATTTGCGGTTATCAGAAGTGGGCGAGGTAGATTAAAAAAATTACCGTTCTTGCGAGTTCGAACAATTAAAAAACTCAAATATTCCAGCCATAATGACGTCCAAAATGATTGTTATTCATCGGCGTAATTATTTTTCGAGATAGCCACAGGTAAACGTCCATCGCTATCGGCTAATAGGTCGCCTAATAATTTATTCATTTTTTTTTTTATTATCTCCGATTGTTTTTGCAACAGGTCTCCTAATAAATATTGATAATGTAAACTGAAAAGCAAGTGTCACCGACTATCATAAATCACACGTTGCATTGCCTTGTCCACATGAAAGCTTATGGTATCGCGAAGTCAATGGGCAACCCACGGAAATATGATATATTCAGAATTTTTTTTCTTCACTTTCCGTTTTTCTGCGATATATTTCACATAAACTACCGTGAAGATTGACAGCGGATAATTACGTATGCAACGTATGCAGTCGAGAATCTCCGGTGCGCGCATCCCTCTTCCTTCGTTATTTCTTCGAAGGACACTACGGCAGTTCTGATCGTTTAACCGAGCCGAAGCGTGCATGTGCGCCTCACATCGGGCGTAACTGCGCGCTAAATGTTTGAAGCACCGCATCTTTCAAACGTCTCAATGAATCATTACCAAATGATTCGTGCAATATCCTTGGACAGTCGATACGTACGTTACGGAAATGTTTCCAATTTTTTCAAATCCTCAGTACAAAATGAGGTAGTGAATGGAGGATGAGAATCAAAAGAGCGTATTCGTCTACGTATACATTGATCATTGCACCATTTTCATGATCACCTTCCTTTAAATCTTACGAAATATTGTATACAAGTGATATCGAAGGGTTGAATCATTAAAAAACAAAACGTTGCGACTTACCTTATCGGAGCGTTTTTTCGTTGGAGTTATCGCGCCGTTCGCTTTGCCGACGTCGGTTTCATTGGCCATTCGATTGAATCTCTGCATACGTTCGCGAACGCTCAGTAACTCAGCCGATCCGATCGTCGTCGGCGTCGCCGTGGCCGTCGCAGCTTCGTCCTCCTGCACCATTAATTGGATGAATGAAGATTTACTAATCACTGAGCACGGTGTACAGTTAATTCCATACAACCGGGGAGTGAGCACGTGACGCATACGACTACTCTACAGCATTGTCACCCATTCGAGCCGACAATAAGGACGAGGCTCATTATGATTACTGTACCCAGCAACGCCCCGAGCAAGGGGGTTGCAGGCAGTTCCCCTTTCTCTCGCGAAACTTCAATGGGACCGTTATAATTGACGTTACTCGGGGGAACACTTGCGCCGGTGCATTAGCATACTGTGCAATGTTGTACAGTGGAAGATGCGTATTGCTTGCTCCATGCCGAAGAGTGAACTGGGCGCAGGGGCGAAAGAAATAGACTTCAATTCGCATGGAAATTAAATGACTCGAGGTAAACGGTTCTGCTTCTCAAATTCTCTTGCTCAATTTCGGTTTCGATTAACCCAAAAAAAAAGATACAAAAAAAAATGATGAATTAGGAGTTCTGCAGTGCAAATGAGAATTTCTAAACTAGGGTGTTAATTTCATGACATCAAAAGGCTCGGAGAATTGAACCTGGAAGACCAGACATGGCAACGAGTCTGTAAAAGGAAAATGCGACAAACTTGTTGCTTGCATCACGTCGCATGGATTTCACTACAAAGAGGTGCAACAAATAACCTTTCCGGCGAAGTAAATTCTCGATGAGTATGGAGGTTAAGAAACGCGAGTGGTCTTCTAGGGAAATACACCTTCTGATATCAGTAAATTAAGAAATACTAAGGTAAACGGCCCAGTTTCCGCCACTATCCCAGTTACCGCCATCGAATGCAATTTATACTAATAGTAAAGACAGTTTCTGTTTAATACAAAAGAAATTGACGGCATGTTGAAGAGCGCAGATGGCGGAAACTGGGCCGTTAACCTTGCTTCTGATGTTAGTAAATTAAAAGATACAACTTCTGATATCAGTAAATGTTCAGTCATGATATCTCACCTTGATGACCGCCTCCTGACCATTTCTGTTTCGATCAACGACCATGTTTTCCTTGTTGTCCAATCTGAGTTTGTCCTGACTTTTGCGTCTAGGTGGAACGGGTGGAGAGGAAACTGCCGTTTCGGGAACTTCGGCATTGCCGGACTCATCGGGACTCGCGGCATCGACCTCGACAGAGGATTCGCGAGGATTCGGAAAGCTCGAGTCCGCGGAAGGGCAAGGACGTTCGAGGTTCAAAATCCGGGAAGCCGGTGAACTCGGCATGGACGGGACATCGGACGCAGGACTGAGGGGTGCCGGAGGCGGCGGACGATATGGGGGAGGATCTCGAAGAGGCGACGACGGCGTCGACAAATCTGGAGAGTGCAGAGGCGATCCTACGGAAGGGTAAGCAAACACCGGAGACGGCACTTCCTCTGAACTCTCGCGATATTTTTTCTTCAGTACCAAATATTTTTCTCCCTGAATCGGCGAATAGAAAACGAATTAGCAACTTTAGCTTCTGCACTGAGAGAAGGATCTGATGGAGATTACCATAAGTCTGGTAAAAACCGACGGAATTTTCAGCTATATGGGACTGCAGCGACGTCCTGGCAAACGTTGGTATTAAACTTAACACACTCTGCTAGAAAATATTGTAATTTTCGCTATCGCAGATATTACCCGAATATCCCGTAATTTTTGCTACAATATAAGTTCTTCTTAATACAAAATATAATCATCGGTGGCGTCGCGATCGCAAGCCATTTGTAGGTTGCACCGGCACATGTAAAATTCTATTTATTTATATATATATCAAAAAATTTGATCGGCGAAATTCTCAGGTTTTATCCACGGAATTCTCAGTATATTAATTGAATTTCGTTTAATCTCTGGAAAATGTCAAATATCGCTAATAGTGGCGCTGCTGTACCATATTGCCAGGTATAAATTTACCATACAGGGTGGCCACAAAATCTGACGAAAAAAAATTCCCTTACATTTCCCTGATATTTTCGAAAATTTCCCAGACAAACTATTCAGAATTGTGAAAAAACGTAACACGGTAGGAACATCACATATGTTTATTTTTATTTATTCTTTGGTATTTTTTATTAAATTATATCTTTGGAAAAAATTAACAAGATAACAAGAATTATTTTGCTTCCTTCAACGTCGTAATTTTTTCATTCAGAATTTCACTGCAATTTTTGCGAGTTCTTTAAGTTCGAGTGCCTGAGCGAGTTTATCTATATTCGCCGTTTCAACGGTGGTTAGAATGTCCGATTATTAATAGTGCCGTCGTTAGATGAATTTGTAATCGTGATCACAGATTTTCAATTTATGTTTTTTATTTACCTTAAAAAAAAAAAAATATATATATATATATATATATATATGTATATATATGTGCGTCCATAATTTTGCCTCGGCAGTACGCAAAAAAAATGTTCGCCCAAAGACTTTTTTTTCTCGATTTGATATTTCGTATTTTCCCTGACTAATATTTAATTTCCTGATATTTCCCGGATTTTCCTGACATTTCCAGGTTTTCCCTGACAGTGGCCACCCGCCATATGAGACTTGGTACTTTTTCCAAGATCCTTCTCTCAGTGTGGTAAACAGTTTTTGTTTGCTTTAACTCAGCTAAGAACCGAGCGGTTTCGTGGATGGAACAATCACTGACGAAAAACGGTATTAAGTCCTTTAGAGTTCTGATTCGTGAATATCATTTCCGATTTTTAAAGCGATCAATTTTCTTGTTAAACATTTTTTTTGCCGCTTCATTTTTCGATCCCGAGCGAGGCCAATCAATGCACGAAACATAAAATTTTATTTATTTATTGTATTAATATTTGTTAATAATTGCACAAATGGTTGACAAAATTTATCGTGTTTTGTATATTTCCAGAATTTTTTTCGACGGCATATCGTAATGCCTCAATAGTAATTTTTTATAATTTTTTTTTTTTTTTTCATATATTTCACAATAATTAATCTAATTGTTTGAAGTGACAACAGAGAGCGACAGCACCTCATTTTCGAGCGATCCGTCCGGCTGGACGTTACTCCCGCCGGCGCTGATTTCTTCGTCTGTGAATCGCGACATTGCCGGATCGCTAGATCCGGCAACGTCGGAGCAGAGCGGAGCGCAACAAGTCGCTCCCGGTTGCCTGTCCTAACTGTCAGACGGGAACCCCGCGTGTATCGTTCGTTCGCGCAACTCCACGCTACCGCTTCGGCTCTGCAGCCGCGCTTTCGTTGAATGATCTACTTCAAATTTCACACGTACCTCCTCGTTCTTTATAGATGCCAGAATATTGACGTACTCTTTAAAGTTATTTCGTGCTTCGACTGAAAATTGAAACATAAAAAAAATCATTATGGCCACGCGATAAATTTACCTATAATATATTCACACGAAGAAATATCATCGACGATGTCCGAAAGCTCCGACGTTTCGATAGCGCGGTAGTCGACGACACCGTTTCCCTCCAAGCATCGTGTCTATCGTATGCGAATACAAAATTCTGATACACGTAAGCTCTACATACCGACACATGACCAGATCACCGACTACTGGCCAGTCGAGTAAGATATACAGAGCGATACCCGGAGCGGGCGTTGAAAAACACTCGACAAATATGCCGCGCCAGCTATTAACTTGACCTACCTCGGGTCTCGGGCTCGGTGAGGAATCTCTTGAAATGCTTAACGAGGTCACGATTTCGCGCTGTGCCACCGTTATCCAGTAAATACTGTCGTATCTCTTGGAGAGACAGCTCACTGGGCGTCGCCATATTGCCACAACTGAATCGAGCGCAGAGACCTCGGCGACGTTGCGGCAGTTTCGCTCGCGCCGATACGTTCGACGTCCTACCTTATCGGCGACGTTCTGCCACTTTGCTGCGGTCGTTCGTTTCTCCCCTCCCTTCGATGCTCGTACGTGCGCTCCTACGGCGATGGACTGCACGCTCGTTTCGCTTATCCGTACTCTCACCTACAGCGATTTTATTCCTCGAACACAAGCGAGATGAACTTCCGGTTACGTTAAGCTTCGATGCTCCGTGCACTCGTCCGTCCATCGAGAATTAAGATTCCTCAGAAAATTTTATTCGCTAAGCAGTGAAAACAGTTTTTACTTTTCGTTGGAAATATTCTTGTGAAATATATATTTTGACGGAAATCTCAATACGTTTAGTACTGCATGTTTTATACATACTAATAATAATATTTTTATAATATTTTTATAATATTTTTATAATATTTTTATAATATTTTTATAATATTTTTATAATATTTTTATAATATTTTTATAATATTTTTTATAATATTTGGCGTCTAGAGGTACGACTGCACAAGTCGAAATCTCTATCCAGACTACTCATCGATCGCCTGATCGATGACGACGAAGCTTTCCGAGTCATATCAGCTCGTCTTTGTATAGAACAAGGTCTCCCTTGTCTCGATCAGAAATCTTTTTCAGTCTCTCGTGTGATTACGCGGAGTTTGTATATTTGGTAGTTCCGACAAGAACGCGTCAAGTCTCGGCTCTCGTTGCGTAGCTTTCATTTTTTACAACAGCTTATTGTCCACAAACGTCTACAACTTTTTATTTGTTAATTTTCCGATTTAATCACACCATCCGACTCTAGTTTTACAGAAACAAAGTACAAACTAAAGTTGTTAATGACAAGGGAAATAAAAGGACGGATTTTTATATTCAAGCCTGAACGAACGAGTTTGTCACTTATTTGACAACATTATTTTTACGAAACTTCGTATTCCGTTTGTGCTAAATTATTGTTCATTGCAGTCGTCGTTTTGTCACTATGCCTAATTTATTCCACCCGTTGATGAATCGGTTGCATATTTCATTCCTAGCTAAATGTTTAATATGTAAACTTGCCATTTTAGTGAGATACCAATTTAGCAAATTTTTAAAGATTCGTGATTTTATAAAAATTAAACGGTTCGACTAATTTTTCCTAAAATCAGTACCGATCATGGGTCGGTACTGATTTATTAATAATAATATTGCATTATAATAACAAACGTAATAATATTGCGTTTGTCTACAAATATTCAGCCTGATATCTCAAACATTTTAAAAAATATCGTGCCAATATTATATGACATGCGCACACACACGTCGAGACCCTTTTTCCTAATGTGATTTATTGATGTTTTGGATAATTCTTAACACGTTTACATAGAAATCTCGAAAAAAAAGCTCTTTTTAACCAAAACAAAAGTTCCTTCACGAGGGAGCCAAAAATGAATGTATCAAGAATCGTTCGATATCGCAAGAGAGGGAAAAAAAACTGAGGTATATATATCGATTGAAAACCTTTTACGAGAACTATGTCCTCCCTGCAGTATGTCTGGAAAAATCGAATTAATCGTCACATGGTGTGTGCCCGGAGTGGTTGAGCCACTCGCGTCACTCCATTGCCGATAAACGACATTGTACACTATAAAATCCATAGTCCATATAGGGAGGCTCTATATCGAACGAGATATATTCACGTTTCTGCGAGGCAAAAGCAGCAAAACGAACAGATTTACTCGATCGGAACCGAAGGCACTAATACGCCCGACATGTCGAATACTGTCAAGCCACTCTGGCTTGAGTGCGCTTTGCATTAATACCTTTCGCCGAATCGGTATCCATCCCACTGTGAAAATAAATGATAAAACGTATCTCCATTCTCTCGCGCTCCTCGCAACTCAATTTTCATCATCGCGATTGACAAACACGGCCAATATTACCGTTGCCTTTTTTCATTTTGTCGATTAACAAACTGATTGTCGAATTCGCTCCTGCGTCAGTTTTACAATCGATGAATTCCTCACTGTTTTTGTTTCGATCGTTTATAATGCCTCAGCTGGTATGTGTTGATTGAAAATCGAGCATTATCAATCGAGCGCTGTTAGAAAAAATTGACAATTTTACGCGGTAAAGCTGCTTAATTTTTCCCTTCTTCTCTTCATGGATCACAATGAGATAACGCTATTATTGACACGAAAAGCTCGTGTATTCGCTATAACAATAAGTGGAGGTATAAAAAATATATTAACCCGTTGAACGAAGCATAACGACAAGCAGTTTTTCCAAGATCAATTTAATACCTCGCATAATCAGTTCATTTCATGGTAATTTTCGTAATGTTCAGTGAATGAATTAATTGCCACACATTAAGCTGACTTTCAATACAAAGCAGGAGATCGGATCGGTCGGTTCGAACATGCATCTGCTTCACGGCGGACGCATAGTTGTCCACTAAATGGATAGGTGATTATAGCGAAAGTTCATAATTGATTTACGCACCGTTGGACCTGTACTTATCTTTCGCTATTGCCATCTCCTTACGATGATCTATAGATCCATACACCCATAAATCTATGGAGCCATAGATCCGTGGATCATAGATCCATAGGTTAAAGATCCATAGATCAAAGATCCATATATCTATAGATCCCTTTAAAGTACTACACGCTACCGTGTTGTTAAAAAAATACATTTCGAGAATTACCAACTGTGCTGCTGTTTGCGAAGCAAAACGATGTTAAATGTCTGAACGAAATTCCTCACAGCGCCTCGGTGGCAAAAGACACACAGGAAAGTTCGCAGGAGATTGTTACATACACGGGAGTGATAGAGACGCGCGTCGTCCCACAAAGAGAGAGAGAGAGAGAGAGAGAGCTCTCGGATTTAGATGAGAATGTATATAAAGAGAAACCCGCCGCGAGGGTAAGAACGGGAGGACAAAGGCCGTCGCGCGTCCCGACGACGCCCGCGGTCGCGGCCCCTTAGGTGCATCCAAGCGATATCATCTACCCGTGTTTTCCTCAGCGTTATGTTTATACGCCTTTCTCTCTCTCCGCTTCTCTGGCGCATACCTCTTGTGTTCAAGATACCGCGGTCTACGACACAGAATAAATCGTCGCTTGACTTATTCGCGGTCTTGCCAGCCGCATGTTTTTTTTTTTTTTTTTTTTTTTTTTTTCATTTCCGTAATCTTGGAATATGAACGATCTCGAAGCAATCTGGATGACCAAAATTTATTAATCGAGTCCCGATATTCTACCATATTTTTACTATCGCCAAAATATAATCTTTTTACGTTTGTTTGTTTGTTTTTTTAAATTTATTTTTGTTATTCGGTAATATCCATTTTTTTTTTCGCAGTTCAGTTTTGTATGCAAATCCTTAAAATTTACAACCGCAATTTGGACTTTATTTGTGTAATGAAAAATGATAAAAAATTGTACTATAAGGCGGTTCGTTTGATTCCTCCTCGTACTCTCGAGCGCTTGAACAGTTTCAAGGGGGTAAATTCTTTATGGCAGATCTATTTGATTTTCCCACACTGCAGAACGACGATTTTTTTTCGCGGATGGCTCTCTCGGCGGCTCCGATAGAAAAGAGTTACGAAGGCAGAGGAGGAGGATGAGTAGCGACAGGCATTACATATTATCCTATTATCGTAACTGGCTGCCCGCTGTATTTGAAGCTGACTGAAGAGCTCGGGCGTAAAACACACAGCGTCAACGAGTCGATCAACACTCGAGCTCGAGGCATCATGCGACCCGCGTCGGTGCACTCGCTCCTTCAGCGTATTAAACCCTTTCATACGAGCGCTCCTAAGCCCTCAGGAGAGCAAAGTCTGCCGCTGCTCTTTGAGACCGATCTCTACAAAGGAAAATAAAAAATTGTGGAATAAAAAGTGAAAAAAAAAAAAAATCAACCTTCACCACGTGCCGAGTGTTTCGTTGAATGGTCGGTTGAAAGATCAAGATTCCTCAGTGAATAACACAGTTGATTAACTATTTTTATCTTCTTATCCCATATTTATGGGATTCTCATAATTTTACCCAATATTACAAATTTCAATTTTTTCGAAAAAAAAAAATGTTTAAACCCAATTCGGCAAACCAAATTCGTTAGCTCGTCAATGGCTGGTACTCAGTCAATGACCGGTACACCTTAACAGAATACTATAGATATACATATAGAGGTAGGTACGTATACGCAAGCCCATGGCGGGGGCAGGTATTGGCGCCACCTCCAACGACTCTCTCTCTCTCCGTCTCTCCCTCTCTCTCATTCCTGCCCCACGAACTACATGCCCCCGCAATCGACTAGGCCAGACTTACGCCTTACTCCTCCGTCTCTCTCTCCTCGCCGTCCTCGATTATTCGCTTCATCTCACTCAAGCCCCTCCAAACGTTTCGCCCATAGCTCGTTCGTTAGCTCCATCTCCATCCATCCTCTATCCAACGGCACTATAACCATCTCGCTCCGCGTTCTCTCCAACTCCGTATATATATATATATCTATCTACCCATGGCTCGTTCGTTCCATCCCTCCGCACATCCACCTCTGCGTCGTTCCTCTGCCGGGCGCGCTGATGCTGCAACTCTCTCTCGAGCTGAACCCAACCTAACCGACGGTCCAACTTCATTCCACGCCGACTGACCACCACCGTCGGCCACCGTCGTCGTCGTCTACGTCGTCTACGTCGTCGTCGTATCCTTACCGTATACCACCGTCGAGCCAAAATATACGCGCAAACCGGCGCGACTTTCCGGACTCTGCCACATTCACATAGACCCTTCTTGGTCTCTTCAAGATCTCTCTCGCGAAACTGCGAACCCCCCGCTACTTGCCTCCTTCTTCTTCTTCATCATCCGCCTCCTCTTTTTCTTCTTCTTCTTCTTCTTCTTCTTCTACTTCATCTTCTTCTTCTACTACATCTTCTTCTTCATTCCCCTCTTCTGCTTCTTCTTCATTCTTCTCTTCTTCTTCTTCTTCTTCTTCTTCATTCTTCTCTTCTTCTTCTTCTTCTTCTTCTTCTTCTTCTTCTTCTTCTTCTTCTCCTTCTTCTTCTTCTTCTTCTTCTTCTTCTTCTTCTTCTTCTTCTTCTACTTCGCGTTCTCCAGCGCTCGATCTCTATCGCTTTACTCTTCGCTCGCTCCCGCGTCGGTTAAACTCGCGACGAAGACACACTTGCCTCCCCCGCTCTCGAAGCGGTTTACTCGGTACCGCGCTGCTCAACCCTTTCTCCCCTCTCGAGAGGGAGAGAAGGAGAGATATCCCGTTAATCGCAGCCGGACGTGCTCTCCAAGTGGAGCTCTCGCGCGCGCGACGCCACGATAGCCGAGTTTTCGCGAAGCCGGTGACTCTATAAGTACGATCTCAGAGATTTTAATCCACTAATTCGTCGAGGATAAAGCAGTTGGTGTGCAAATTGGTAACGGGAGTTTTTCGTTGTTTGTTTTGTTTTGTTTTTTAAATTTTTTGTATCAAGTATTTGTGAAGAGCTTCGAGGAGAAAAGGGAGGATTTACGTGCTTTTTTTCACGTGGACATTGCATTGTTTTTTTTTATTATTTTTTTTTTTTCAGTTTTTGTTCCTTTTGCCGAGGACGACAAGAGCGAAGAGAAGGATCGTCGAAGTGCGCGAGTGACAGTGAATAAGTTTTTTTTTTAGACTGAAAGTGCGGATTCGACGGGAAGTGAGGGAGATTTACTTTTTTGGTGAGAAAGCTAGAAGAGACAGAAGTCGGTGTGAATCTCGTGAGGAATAGAGAGGGAGGGGGAAAAATGGACATGTCGGAAGATTGCTGGGACCACGTGGGCCTGCTTCAAGATGTCTCGGGTTCGGAACCTCCGCCCCCGCATGGAACCCATCAAACGACGGAATTTCTTTGCGTGCAGCAACAGCAGCAACACGAGGTGAGTTACGAAAGTGACTCAGTAAAAATAAATTTTCGACCAAAAAAATATTGCGGCGTGGAAGTTAGCAACGTTGCTCCAATGCTATCATTGACATCTGTCACTTTTCTCAAATACTTTATTTTCCGACGAAATAATTTAAAAAATATTTATTCTATTATGTTATCATTATATAATAATTATTATTGTGCATAATTGTAATTATTATAAATATTTATACTATTATATTAGATTATATTGTATTATCGACTCGCTAAGAAATCAATTTTCGGCGAAACGTGACAGCTGTCAATAATTTCTTTGGAGCAGCGTTGCTAACTTCGTCGCCTTAAAATATTACACATGTCGCAGATATATCTTTGGATGTATGCCCACGTATTCTTTTTTTTCCGTGGGGTTTCCATGTGCCGGAATATCCTGAAATTTTAACGTAGAGGAAAGCTCACCGTTAATTAATTTAGCAAAAGCAATAATAACGCAGCTACTCGTAAACCCAAACGTAGAAACATTAATGAAAGATCACGAAAATTAAGTACACACAGAGGAACAAAAAAATGACGAGAATCAATGACACGTTTTTTTCGTCATTCGCCATGTCATATTTCTTCATAAAGGATATAATTTATCGGAACGAAATTCAATTTATTGCTTCAACGGAATTGCCTTTGATTTAAAAAATGTCAAGCTTATTTCACTAAAGTTAATTTCCTCGTAGCCTGGGAATACGTCATGGCGGCCATAAGAGAAATTGGCTGCAGTAAAAATGTTCCCAGTATTCGTCGAAAATAACTATACAGAAAACAAACAAGTGCTCGAGATTTTTTTTTTCTATTCGAGAAGCGTCAAACAATCTCGCGACGATCGATCATCCCGCTTTATCTTCGCTCTCGTAAAGCGCTTCGATTAAAGAGGCCCAAAGGCCACAGCCGTAAAACTCGACGCTCGCGACACCGGGCGTTTGATAATTTAATTCGAAATGAGGTCCGAGCCGAAGGGGTATAACCGTGGAGCCAAACGCGTGTCGGCCGGGGACTCTATCGCGAGACGGAGTGAGAGAGCTCATTACGCAAGAATACTGTCCGCCCGTGAGATTCGAACGTTATCCTAACGAAAATCAGGTTGAACTGTCCAACTCGTCGTCCAAACTCGCGCTAATTGGCCTCCGTGACGAAATGTTGCTGCTAGAGCGCGAGCTAACTGCCGGGCTCTGTCGCGGAGAACGCGTCAACGCCGAGAGGACCGGCAAAGCGGCACACACGCACCGTCGTCGAGGCGATCCACTCGGTTTCGGTATCAACTTCTCGCGTCAACCTTTCCCCCGCACAGCCTTCGCGGTATATCATAGCCTCAGCCTCCATAACTCAGCTCGATCCTTCATCGTCACCCGACCGAAAATCGCGATGCTCGATCGGCTAGACAAATTATACCGAAGATTACAGGTACTTCGGTGCTGTCTGCTTCTTTCACTTGCGAATACGAATTTAGAGAGCCGGGAGGCCGCGCGATGCCTGAGCGTTTATAACACGAGCGGAGATACGTGTTATGTGAAAGAAAAAAAAAAAACGTGTACTGCCTAATTTCACACCTCGTCCTCGAATCCAAAATGAATTTTCGTCGGCAATCGTCTCGAATTCGAAATTTGAGATGAAAAAAAAAATATATATATATATAATGAATTTAGGGACAAGGTGGGATAAATAGAATAGAAGGCAAGCGACGAACAGGTGGATCGAGGTTTCGTAGACAAGAGATCGGAGGAACGGGTGCGCTCCTGTCGTCTCCGTGACCCACCCGGCCATTACGTTTGTTTGTTTCTGAGAGGCAAAACGGAACGTACGCTCAATGAACGTATCCCTTTCTCTATCTCGTAATCATCGGTCCGTAGAGACCTTCTAGGCTCTCACCCTTCCTACTGGTATCACCTGTGCTTTGAATGGTCACGATCTTAGAAAAAAAAAAAAAAAAGATCTTCTATACTATACCTATACTTAATAATAGGAGCTAATGCCGATACCTATCCCGGTGTCTACCATAGTAAAATGTAGGTATCGTTTCACGAATACAGTGTTTCACTCGGGGGATGGAAGCAGAAGCAGCAGATCTGTTTCAATTTCTGGGTCGCTCACGCGAGTCGTAACGAGGCCCGCAGGCCTTCATGAGATATATATATATTAAAAAAAATAAAAATAAAAATAAAAATAAACCCGAAAAAGAATGAATAGCAGAGGAAGACACGCGCGTATTATACAGCGGTACTGCCAAAAAGTGTAAGGAAGATAGAGAAATATAGGGTACGGAGGTGTACACGTTCAAAGTTTAAACCGCGGGCGTTGGTCACGCTGCCCTGTAATCATACGAGCAAAATTATAGGCATTTAGAGGGGCATGAATGAGCGGATAGGAAAGTTTAAGAATATACACTTGGGCGTCGGGATATATATCGGCTCGCGATCGACGGGACGGCGGCGAACGAGGAGCGTTTTAGAGGTGCAGGCGCGTGCACCTTCTTCCTCGACGGGCCCCCGAACTTTATATCGCTAGCACCTTCTATATCGCGGGCAGCCGGATCGCGAGAGAGAGTGAGAGAGCGCCCAAAAGGCTGACTCGAAAACTGCACCTGCTGCCGCCGCTCCCCGGCCTGACTGTTCCTCCGCTGAGAGCGTGCCCTTCTCGGATCGGACCCACCACCAGATTCACCTCCGATATCCGGCCACTCGTCGTCGTACGTCGCCTACCTGTCCCCGAGCACACCCCGACAGACTAATACACTTCGATACAAAAGTGGGACGAAAATAAAGAGGGGAGAAAGGAGGAAAAAAAAAATTAACATTAAGTATGGGTGTCTCGAGGCGAAATTCGACGAGTGCGGAGTATAATCTTCGAGAATCACACATTTTTCACGTAATTTTTTAATACAGGGACGCGGGGACAGTGCGGTCGGCGACGGAGTTAAAAATTGATTGAAACCCTCGGAGAGACTGGGATAAAATTGGCCACGCGCTAAAATGCGGTACATCCTGCATTCGAGGCAAATTAAAAAAATGTCAACTTTTCGAAAATGAAAATACATTGGAAATGACGAACAGAGTTTCGGTATAATTCCTCTCAGCTTCGATACTGCAGTTCTCATGAATGAAAAATTTGGCTACTCCTGGCTAAAATTTGGACTCGTCCTCGTTTCTTCATTATCGTCTCCTATGCTAAATACCCTCGTTTTTTTTTTGTCAAGGATCCTGCGCACTTGTGCTTAGAGTCGCGTATCCTCGCGGGCTCACGTATGACTTTCCCACGGCAAGACATCGACGACGATCGCACCTGTTTGTCTCACTCGAGACTTTCTCATATATCTCACACCGAGTGTGTGTGTGTGTGTGTGTGTGTGCGTGTGTGTATGGGGGAATATCCCTGACGATTAATACGCGGCCATAGGACACAAAGTCGCGGCAGCGGAGGCCCGAAGTTGTCGCGGAGGCGTCGAATTTTTTATTATTCCTCGAGCGTATTCGGGGGTTCCCCCGTGTCGCGCTCGATGATACCAGGCATTCCTTACTCGTCGTCGCCACCGATCTTCCGCGCTCTCAGCAGCGTACTATGTGAAATCTTTGCGTGGGAGCGGCCCAATAACATTGCGAGAATTCACCAAGATTCGTGAGAAAAATCGTTCGTTTCGGAGACACGAAATTGAGTCGTCGATGCCCGAGCTTCCGAATAACTCGGGAGGAAGCGCGCACGGAATATCCATGGCAAGGAGCAACGCTCTTCGGTTTTTCCTTTTCTTTTTTTTTTTTTCTTACATAATATAAATTTTGGAGTTTCTGGGGTTGTCCGAGGGACGGTCCTCATTCCCAAAGCCCTCGATGCCCCCTCGGGGAACACCATTCGGACCATAAACTTTCAAAATATCGACCATAATACCCCGAGAGTTATTTACGACTCGCACGGAAGTAGCGAGAACTGCACTTAGCTGAGCGTGTTGCGTACCCGGCGCCTGCCAGTTTTCTCGAACACGCAACATTGCAAATAGCATGCTATAATCGTAGGTAAAATGTATTTGTGTAATTACTCAGAAACGACAAAAAATATATTGCAATAGCGATGCTACTGCAGCCAGTATTGCGGTAGCATCGCTGGTGTCACTTCATTCCAGACTTTATTTGATATTACGTGTATTCGATATTAACACCATTGATTTACATAGAGGAGAGCGGGGCAAAATGGCACAACGGGGCAAAACGGGATAATGTGACAAAACGCAATTTTCCAATAACCTTTGGATGATGGGGATGGTGGACCCAAACGGGTTTGAAAATGATCCAAACGGGTTTGACAACGATACATCCGTTGTCCCAACGGATGTATCGTTGGGACCAAACGGAGCATCTAAAAATGATTGTAATATTGAGTTTTGCCCTCACTGTCCCGTTTTGCCCCGCTGAGCCATTTTGCCCCGGTCTCCCCTATTAATAATTAGGGTGGCCATATTCAGTACCTTTACCCTACATTATATACTAAATTTAATATTGCAGGGAAAAAAATCTTTAGAAAATCGTAGTGGTATCTTGATGCCCAAATTTCAAAAATAGCACCCAGAGAAGCATGGGTCGCAAGCATCAAAATCGTTGTTGCAGGTAAAACAAGAAACCCCGATTTGCTCACCGCAAAAACGGTACCGCCAGATTTAATTCGGTCGACACAAATAAAAAAAATATATATATTGCACAAGAACGGTCCTCTGCTTGCCCCTGTAAGTCCATTAGAATCCCGCAGGTGTCCCAAACCACTTGCGCCCCGAGAACACACTCGCTTTACGCACGGTGCGTACAACGATACATCGGTACATTAAAACGAATGGCAATGAGATCTCGCTTTCGGTGCATATTCATGCGACGGCGGCAGCGGCGTTAACGACCGAGGCGTGTAACGCTAAATTTCGTGGCGTGTCTCTGTCCCGTTATCCGCGCATAATCTGTCTCCTCGGGGGCGGGGTGTTAGCCTGAAGAACTATCGTCATCCGACGGCCGATTTATCCGCCGATTTATCCGCGCTCGTTAACAAATACACAGTGTACGTATACACACATATCTCCGTTCGTATCTCACATTTATCCAGCTAGAAACGCTTTTAACGCGGTAAATATCGTTACACACTATTCGCGAGTGCTTTTCGATAAAATCTCTCGTTCGCTCTCCTCTATCGGAGTTATATCGCGCCAACCCCCCGCTGTCGGAATCTCGAAGGCGCGCGCGCGTTGCAAGGTTCGCACGCTCCCCCGTTCAATCCCACATCCTCCTCGTACACACAGTCATCCCCCGGTTTCTCGAGTGTCCCCCGTCGCTACAGACTCTCAGCTACTCCACTCGCTTCTCCCGCCGAACACATCCCTCTTCCGATCCGCCGCCGCTTCGGTACTCTCGAAAAAATTTCCACCCTCCAACCCCCCCGTCGAACTCCCGTTGATTTCTCACACTGCAACTAACCGTCCGGAGCTCTCGTCCTCCCGACTATTATTTCGTCGGCCTTGTCGCGCGCCGCTTATTTTTATTTATTTATTTTTTTTCCCGTCCATTCAGATCCAGGAGCACTCTTCTGGTTATTCATGGCCCGACGGTGTGGGTGCACTTGTCACGCACTTGTCGCACGCCCCGTGTATTAGCCCCGGAGCCACTTCGAGCGCGCCGTCCCATAACACTGTGTACCGTCCCGCTGAATGCCGCTATTTTGCTCTTTTGCTCCTTTCTCACTGGGAGCTTCGGCAAGTGCGAGAGAGAAATATCGGGGGCAAATTTGAACGATGAAGCCGAGTGGTCGCGGCTTCCTTGGGGGAAGTTTCCCATTCCCGGTGCACGTGACACGTGCATCCCGCATATATACACACAAATGTGTACAGTAAGTTTGGATATACACGTAGGCGTACGGAGAGACACGTGTACGGCGTCGTTCGTCAACGTCCTCGGATCTCGGAGTTGTATGCGCTCGGTAAGAAATGCTCGAGAGCCCACCCTCTGCGAAAATATGTGTTCGGCTGTTCGCGCGATCATCGTCGTTGGATTATCAAAGCCGCAGAGTTTCGGCGTCGAAGCGTGCCGGACACGCGCCCTTCGCTTACGGGAAGTCAGCGTTATCGAGCATTCGGAGGGTGAAGCGAGCCCGAGAATTGTGAAAATTGAACAGCTTCCCGTGGGAGAGTTTACGTCGACGGCGCTGCGCGGCATGGAAGATCATATTTCCGCCGACTTCACGGAGTAATTCCTTCGGCGACGATGGAGATTTTTTAGCTCGTTCGTAGTGAAATCGATACGGCAGAATGTGACCGACGAGTCTCTCGATGGCTCAATCCGATGCGGAAAGAGCTCTAAAAATTACAGTCTCCGAAAAATCGACTGCTGATCGATGATTCCTGTCGAAGCGCCGTAAAGATTGAATCGACGCTTAATGTAGGATCCAATCTTGCGCCAAAGATCTTTCCCCTAAATCGCGGTACTCTTGTCAGTCTGAGATCGCATGTACGACGCAGACGAGAACACTCGGGGTCGAACGGTACTCTCCACTCGGCGTCGCAAGTGAGTCCCGTCTCGGTCCTGTTTCATTAGTTGGATCTCCGCAAGCCCATTTCCCTCCTTTACTCCCGTACCCGGTATCCAGCGCAGACACACAGCATCATCCCCGTACCTTCGGCGAACCTCTCCCGAGTTATGACGCAACAGTTTGCGACCCTTGGGAACCGCAAGGCCAAATGTTTCGTACACACTCTCGTCGCGTTTCCTCTCTCCGTTGGAGATCTGTCTCGGAGCTCTCCAGCTCCGGTAAACTCGCTCTCACACACTCTCCAGCTCGCCGCCATGCAAAGTTTAAAGCTTCGAGTTAACGTACCTACGTACGTACTTCTCGACGTGTTAATTTGGTCTGAACATCAGAACGCATTCTCCTTCTCTATCTTGTTAAAATAGTTAAGCCGCGGCCGTCTTGCCCTTGAGAGCGCGTGAGAGATTGCCGAATCGTGCGGTTCTCGAGTCACAGGCGAAACAAAACAAAAAAAAAAACAGAAAAGAAAGGGGAAATAAGAAAAATTCACGTGGCCGTTTGCGAGGGGGTAAAAGAGACTTTTGCGGGTAGACACAGGGGCAATGAGCCGACTGCGGAAAAACGATTCTTCAACGGGTCGTTCGCTTTCGCCTTCGCCCGGCTTCTCTCTAACAGCCCCGGCGCTCGCGCCAACCCTCTTTCGCCAGCCACTTTCCCGCTTATTCAGCAATGATTCAATTCGGATGTGCTTTTTTTTTCTTCTTCTCTTTTCTTTTTTACGCCCGGTGGGAGTCACCGGGCGTACAATCGTGTGTGCATCCCACCGCGCAGCCACGTAGATCCCGAAACAGCGTTGGTGTGCGGTGTTGATGGTCCGGAGAGCATCGAGCTCGTTCCTACCGCTGCTTCTGGGGTGTAGCCGCGAAAGTAATCCCGCAAGGGAAACAGATTGCTCCCCGGCATTCATTCACTACCCCACGGTATTATACCGTGAGCGGAGTTTCTTTATTTCTTTCCCTTCGCGACCCGCTGCCTCCTTCCCGCCTCGTTTCATTCATTTCTCGATCGAAGGAACGGGAGCGAAAAAGAAAACGGATGCTCGAGAAAGATAAATAAATCTGTTCTCCGCGTTGTACGCGACACAAGCTTGCCTCTCGACTCTGCCGGGGAATCTGCCGATTGTACCGGATGTCCCGTCCGTGGAATTCGTGTATCCTCGTTCACGCAGACTTTTTATCCAAGCACATTACTTTACTTTTTAATTACTTTTTATCCATGTGCACTTTTAAAAAAAATCCACAAATGATCACAATTTTACTTCTCGGTAATTTTATAAGGCTTTGAAGTTAATTACACGGTCTGTTGACGAAAAAAAAAAAAAAAAATGGTATCTTTAATGAGAATGGCAATTGTGACCCTTCGCAGATAAGAGATATTTGTTCGATGTACAAAACTTTTTTGCCGTTTGTAGTTTGCCGTCTTCCTAACAATTTTCGGTATTAAGTTTGGTAAGAATCGGTCGAGAGTCTCGGTTTTGTGACATTTTCAATTTTTCGAAAAATACATTTGCACTCTACTGCTTATAATTTTTGAGATATTACAAAAATTCGACATAAATAAATTATTACCGACCCATGTTCTCTATTGAATTTAACAAGAATCGATTCACCTATTTAAATTGTATAAAATTTTGAATAAAAAAATGCGTATCTCACAACAGCACGTTTCGATTTTAAATATTGAGGTAGAACCAAAATAAGCGACAGATTCGTCATCGGTGGGAAAAATGCATTAGATGAAGTGCCGAAATTACGAATAACGAACATTTTTTTATAGGGCATTTTTTTAACCGAAAATGTATAATCATGAGCTTCAGAATCTTCGGGACCGTAACTACACTTTATATCCTTCTTATTTTACATGATAATTAACAAGTATATTAAAATTATCATCGCTTTTTAAAAATAATCTTTTTTTGCTTCATAGAGGAAATTGCGGTTTGCATAAATATGAAAAATGTTGCAAAGTAATTTGTACATGACTTCTACATTTATTGCAATTTTGCGCATAGCTTCCTCCACGAGGAAGTAAAAAATCCATCAACGAACTTTCGCAGATGAAGCTATGCGAAAAATGTATTTATTTTATTTTATTATTTAATTTCAAGGTATTTTATGTCCAATCAAACGACTAATTTCTCCTGTTGTAGTATATCTGTATCGTCGGGCTAGTATCGGAGCAATTTGAAGTGAAAAAAAAAAACATAATAGACAGAGCGATGAGAAACGACGTTGAAGTGCGAGAGCGCGTGCTACTCGAGTTCGGATAGTGCTGTTAGCCTCGGAGTTGAAGTGAAAGAAGCCGAATGGGTTTTTGAGGTAAAGATACGGATACGCGAGGCACTCGTGGAGAGGCTCTCGTCGTCCCCATCTCACTCGCAGTCGCAGTCGCATATTAATACCACGACGACGTGGTTATATATACCGTGTAGGAGCCAGGAGGAACCAGCTGCCGGCTCGTTTGCAACACGCGAGCCCCGAGCTCTCACCTGTAACGTATAGTTCCCGCTTCTCTTATCCGCTTCCTATCCCGGTATTGCCTTCGTATACGTATATGCTTGCTGCTTCGATGAGACCCTGCTGTATTCTGGTGCATCCTGCTGCCGCTGCCGCTCCGAATCCCGCATACGAGGCGCATACGTATTCTTTTTCTTCCAGAGAGACTCGAGCCTGTTAACGTCAATTATATAGTTGTTACGTGTAACAACATTGCCGTGGTTATTGAGACATTGAGCGAAGAGTGTGTCACTCGCTTGACAAGGATACAAAAGTTTACCCGAGTTGGAAATACGCAGGTTTGAGAAAGAACTGCGGTTATTGGGGCAATGAAATTACATGTGCGGAAACGAAAGGAAAAAAAAAGAACAAACAAATTAGGGAAGCGGTTTACTTGAAGAATGTTGGGTTTTTATATTTACCTCTGATGTTCCAGGGAGAATTGATTTCGGCACGTATCGAGGGTGGGTCCATTTGATTTAAATATATATATATTTACCGTACCAAGTATCTCAGTTTTGCGTTGGGCTCGACCACCTTAACTCATCGTCTTATTGCTCATTGCCCGCAAAAAAACTGTAACCAATATCTGACTTTTTTTGCCGATTCAAATTCGTTTCGGCATGCAGCGTTTGTTAAAAAAAAAAGGAAGAAATATATTTCGCTCTCGTCCGCTTATGTGTCTTTTTGTTTTATAAGTTGCTGACTGATATCGATGTAGCGATGTGTATCCTGAGGTCGAACATAACGCGCGTCGTGGCGTGCAGTGAGGGGGTTCGGAGCGTTCCCCGGCGCGGCAGAGGGCCCCGGCCTTTACGATAATAAATTATCACGAACGTGTGCGTTAACGGTGCTCGCTTGGATATTTGTTAACTAGATGGAGAGTAGGCGGTGGAATACTTACGGCGTCATTATGCGCGCATAAAGTGGTGCATCGATGTGCATGTGCAGGTTCTCCGGAGCCCCTCGGAGGTGTATATGTAACGGCGTGCGCGAATATACACCCCGCGACTTTATACCGATCGATCCAACGTATTGATCTCGTGCTTCCCTAGCTGTACCTCCATCGAGGATGGCGCATACGTACGCACCCATGTGTGCATGTGTATCTTGTAGGTTGCACGTCGACGCGATAAATCCTCTCTATACATAATACGAGTTCGGCTACGGACGAGCAAAACGCCGCGCGTAGGGGGTTCGATTAACGATGATCCTCGTCCTTTTTTTCGATAGCTCCGACTCCACGCAGTCATAACCGATCGGCAAAAATATCGAGAAATAAAATCTTTTCAACGGCTGCATACTGCTCTTCCAGACTGGAAACAATAGTGAATTTTTGAAACCCCGAAGCTGCACTCTGCTATTTCGGACCGATAAGGTAAACGTACCAATGACTAGATGTCTCAGTTACCGAATAACTGGCCCGCAGACTTAAGTTTATAATGAATACAATGGTTAAAAGATTGTAGTTACTGGGAAAATAATATTCATAATTAGTCATTGATATGTATGCAAAAGATCGGCATAAACCATGGGTAAATAATAATGTAATTGTTACATTTGCTAGAGCGATCGCCAATTTTAGTGTCCCAACACTGGTACGTGGAATTGCGAATCAACAAACCCAATGTCGGGACGGCGGGTAAGACCCGAAAGGGATTATGTTAGCTGGATTTCGATGCAACATATCGCATATGTTATTCTATGAATATTCATGTTTTATTTGAGAAATTGATAGAATACCCCGTTCTTATTCCTGTTTCCACAAACTAGTTGAGTTCCTTCATCATTACTCTCAGAATTTGCGACTGTCCGAAACATTGGGACATGTTCTGTCCGAAAATCGGAACACACCCATGAATAGTTGTCCAGCCGATTGATACATTTACATTTCCCAGTGTTTTCGTGAATAAGTACTTTTCAAAATATTGCAAAAGGATTTAATGGATGTGTTTTGAAAACTAGAAATTCTAATCTTGAGATTGGTTAGCGCTGTTTTCAAAAATTATCGATGCATGATAGCGAAAATTGGGTTTGAAGATAGATATCGCCTTAAATGTCCGGCCATTGATATGTTTACCTTAAAACACTGAAAACAAATCTTTGAAAAAGCTAGATGTAGCTGGTTTTTTTTTTTGTTAATGACGAAATTGACGCTTGTAGCAAACCTACACACACGCGGCGCTTAGTACTCACTCTCGGGTCTATTCTCGGATGGCAAAGCGCGAGAGCGGCCTATCCTCATTCCGTCGAGTCGTCGTGGTAGTTAACAGCTATAGAATCTCCAGCGAGTTTGACTCTCAGCGGTGCTTGCTAATGTCGCGCGGGGCCGCGAGCTCGGGGTTCGCTAAGTATTAATGGTCGTTCCGTGTTAAGAAGTCGATTAGTCCCATGCGTCACGCTCGCGCACTCGCACTCGCTCGTTAAACGCTGCATGTGCGCTCCACGCTTCTCTTTCTCTCCCGCAGCTATTATGTCCCGATGTAACGAAGAAAACGTACGCGGCAAACCCAGAAAGCTACTGTTTTTTCCGCTGACATATCCGCTTCCTGAAAAGAAAAAAACAACTACGTTCTATAAATTTCGAGAGTGTCGAGAGAAAAAATGGCGATGACGACAAATTGAAAAGAACGAACGTACGAGTTGAGTTCCACATAAAAGAAACAAGAAAGAACAAAATTTCACGTTCGTTCAATTGAAATATATTTTTTATTTTAATACATATACATTTTTTTATACAGCCGAAAGCAACTCGCGAGAGAAATTCTTATTACCCAAAAACAGACTAATTATTTTCGTACCAAAATTATCAGAAATTTGTGTCGATCTCTGAAATTTCTTAGTCGTATTCTGTAAAACGCCGATCAAATGATTCTTTTGGATTAAGCGTGGCAGATATTTAAAAAACATTTCTTAAATTAATTTTTACGTTAAATTTTTTTTGGGTACAGTCGGCTTCCTGATAGGTTTATTGATTGAATAAATGACGGTTAAAAGAGCTTGGGAGACGTTGATGACCACGTATCGCTCGCGGTTAGGCATTATTGCCCGGAGCTGTGGTTAATACACTTTCCCACGCGTGCTTCACGCCATGAGTATGGGCCGGCCTCGACCTCCAACCAACAACTTATAACTCGGAGGCCTTTGCCATATATCCGTTTCTTATATATATTATATATTCCTCTCCTATGTATTACGCGTAGTACATATACATACGAGGGAGAAGACTCCAAAGCAGCGATGGTATTCCACTTCTTCTCTTCGAAAGAGTAGCCCGATGATTGTGCGCGCCCCGCACGCATCGCTATAGGGGTAAAGGTGCCAGCGAGACGCCCGACCGAACGTCCGCCCGGTAGTAATTTAGACGGATCTGCATATTTTAACACGAACACTTCCGTCCGATCATTATCCTACGCTCGAACTCGAGCATCCTCGGGTTCAAGAGCATCGCGAAGGGGTTTCGACTATACATGCCCTACGTGCTCCTTTCTTCACCCAAATTATATCCCACCTATGCTCTCGAGGGAGCTCGCGCGGTTCACCGAACAGCACTGAATTTTTCATTGCGTAGCTTATCGAGAAAAAATTAACAGTTCGAATATACTTTTTTCACATTTCGGCCAACAGTCGTGGTTCTCTTCGGAAATGTTATTTTAATATGTTATTTTAATTAATTACATTTTGTCTTCTTTTACGCAGAAAATTATTGACGCTGTTTAGATTCACTTCGATTTTTTTTCAACTTCGTTCCAATATCATCTATCGATGTAGCTTCTGTGACAATCCCCTGTGGTGTCGGAATTCCATGTGACTGCCTCTTCACTCGTGATTGTGCATTTGCCTGTTATTTTTATTGCGAGACTAATGGATTTCTATTGAAGTGCGCTCTCCTCGTGCTCGTCCGTTCAGTACCGCGGCGCTGTGTTGGCTTCATTAAGAGAGACTTGTCGACTTGATTGGAAATAAAGAAAATCAAACTCGGTTATTCGACGAGAGGGAGAGAGATCTAGTGGCCAGTTGTTTATTCTTCACCGCTCGAACATGGCCTGCACGCCTTTCGCAACGGAGCTTCTCTTGCATTATGAATGCCACGGTAATGACCAATTCATTTTCTAAGTACACGACTAACCGTGCGCAACACTCGAGACTCATCCGTGCATCCGAACTTGGTCGCGCACAGTCGATAGATCGCTAATAATCGTGGTTCGAAACATGTTGCAAGAACAACAACAAAAAATACTCCACGCCCACGATGAACCGAATAATAAATCGCGGAATCACTCGGATCTTTGGAGCAGACCCGGCCTTCGCTACGTTGCTCCGAAAAGAAGATCAAAAAGAGAAATTTAGAGAAACAAGTATCAAGTTTCCTAAATGTCGTATCAATTTGGCCATGATTCGTCGAACGTTTCAATACACCCTTCTATCAAGCATCAACGACTACGAATCGACAACACATCCCCGTAATCGCCATTGCTCCATCAAACATCTCTTTACTATCGTCGCTCACCGCGCAAATGCTCAAGGGTCCAAAATTGACCAAATTGCTGAACGATAAATGGGATGCTTTATAAGGGATGCTACCGAGACGACCTGACTAACACTGTGGACAGCTCTTTCTCTCTCTCCTCTCGAGTGAAATGGAAATGCGCGGACACGGCGTACCAGGAGACGGGGATTCCCCGTGGTTTGGTGCTCCTGCTGCTGCCGGCGGTGGTGCTGCTATCGCTGATGGAACGAGGAGAGTACTACGACGACGACGACGACGACACGGAGGCAGTTTCAGCCCTTGTGCGTTTGTGGCGTAGATGGCATAGAGTATAGAGGGGTTGCAAGCAAGTATGCGATTCCCGTCGGCAAAGACCCCTTCGTGCGGTCTCCCATGGTCGTTTCGTGTCGGGCCCTCGGATAGCTTGCAATCACGTGCCCCACAGAGAAAGACGGAGGGACGTTGCCGGGTGAGAGAGAGTAAACCGGTAAACCCAAAGGATGTCGGGAGGTCCTTTAAGAGCAGATGAGAATTCGGATTTCGGTTCTCCATCGCTCTCCGCTCTGGCATCGATAAGAGCCATCTTTGCCCGAAAAATTCCTAACTCCTCGCAGCACCAGCTTCACACTATACGTGTATACGTCGATGCGGTAGAATAGAGTGAATCGAGAGAAGAGGAGAAAAAGAGTCGTGAGATACATAGCGAGGATAGAAGTGAGGTGGAACGTACGAAGATGTAGGAGTGTGTTAAAGAAGTTAAAGAAAGTCGAGGAGAGGTCCCCCAAAAGCGAGTATAGAAAGGGTATCAGGGGGAGGCGCACAACGCGCCTCTGAACGGTGCAGTTTATTTCGGTCGGGTTAATTAGTGTTGCCTCGCGAGGTTTACGGTTGACATTTCGTTGGTCGTTGGTTCGTCGTCGTTCTTCGCGGTCCTTCTCTCTGGGATCTCTCGGCGAGGGCACCGGATCGGAAAGGGGTCCGAGTGGGGTATATATACTATATGGAAGGGGGATATAGCCAGCCGGCTTTTTTACGGCGACATACTGGTCGGCCATACCGAGAGCGAGAAAGAGAACCCTCTTGGTTGCTCTCGCCTTCGCTGGCCAAGCGACCAACACGCCCGTAGAAGAAGAAGAGGAAGAAGAAGAAGAAGAAGAAGAAGGAGAAGAAGAAGCGGTTGAAGCAAACCTCTCCAGGTCTCTCCTCGCGCCCCAATAAAACTCTGAAGGTTTTCGAAGGCGCCAGGCGATCGTCTGGAGCCCCCAATGAGCGCGTGTTCTTCTGCGTCGGTCAAGAACAAGACTTCTTCTTCTCATCCCTTATTCTTATTACTCCAGAGCCGTTCGCTCATTCCGATGGTGCAGTTATTGGTAGCGATGCCTCCATCGCATCGCAAAGATCCTTAACGAACGAACCTTTTGTTCTATCTTCGGTGTGGATAGCGAAACCCGGCGTGAACACATCAACACCGTTTTACTGCCGAGATTAGGCAATTTAGAGACGCGAGTAGGATTATATATATATATATATATATATATATATATATATATATATATATATATCCAAGCTGTTTCGTCCGCGGAACTACCGAAGATTTCGGACTCCACCATCGTAAAAGACCTCTTTCTCTCTCGGTCGGGAAAACGAAGAGAAATATCTTGCGTCGTCGACGGGTCGAGTCTCCAGGACGACCGGTGAAAACTAACCGAGAGTCGAGCCGGGAGATAAGAAAAGGAGTCAACTCGCGGCCCAATCACTTCATGGTATGTCTAGGGGCTGCGGAGTCAGGTAAAACAACCTTTAGCCAGTTGATCAATCCTCAGAGGGGTTCCCTCTATCTGTCTCGAAGGCTTCCATACCCGTTTAACTTTGCCCCGAACCGCAAACAAACTCGGACACTAGCTTGGAGATAGCTCAACGGGCATACAAGCGAAGTATGTGTACAGTTCTTTCGGTGGACGGAGATTTGTCGAGGGCCGGTAGGTAACCGGAGAACCAACAATGTGATTGACTGCTCTCTAGCGGCTTTGGCCCTGCTCCTTATCAAATCCGGAACCTTCGAGGCTACACAAGCTGTCGCGCTAGACCGACGGTTCGTTGTTTTTTTTCTCTTCTCTTACTTTTTCTTCACTCCAAGCTCGGTGAAGACTTGGCTGTTACATCTTGCCGAAGGGCGATATGACTTTTGCTATCGCTATGAAACACACGTTACGCTTTCGTTAATGTTTGGGATTGGATATAACAGGCTGCATGGACGACTTTACGGGGAGGGGGGTGCGACGCGCCCCCGTAACGCGAGATGATGGTAATCACCGAGTGTGGAGGTAGACGCGTGACGATGGAAATCGATACTCGGTACACACTGGCATGACACGACAGTCAAAACCCCTCTCGCTCTCTCCCTCTGTCTCTCTGTGTCCAACGACCGTTGCATGCGCTCAACGACACATGCCGTTAATAGCGGTAGGGAAAGAGATTGCAGTCCACTTAATTCGACGGTATAGCGTAATTCGTGGGATTGACAGAATATATTGTCGTGGTACAAATGAAGATTATGCGATTTGTCAAAGATTACGATAATGCGGAGAATGGTTAACACAAGAGCCAAACATCGTTTATCGCGAGTTCTGGTCTCACGAACTACCGATAACAATAATTTTTTCGGTGAACGCCGGCTTTCGGAGGTTAAACCGGCGGTTTTTTCCGTCTCGGTCCAGTTCCTTAAAACATACGCCTTACGTCGGCTATGAAACATTAACAAATGTTTATTACCGGCTCCGGAGGAATGGTACATATGTTTCAGAATTTCTTTTTTGGTGGTTGATATATTGTTTTCAATAAAATGTATCGCCGAACTCTGAAGCAGAGGAGAATGTCTCTACAGTATCGTAAAAATGTCGTATCTTTGCCGACGCATGGTATGAACTTTTTGTACGACATCGTTGGAAGGTCGATGTTATGTTTGTGGATTTTCTTGCAATATTTTCTCGAGATAGTACATAGATTTTTTTTGTTCACATTGTAAAACAAAGGTCTTCGAAGAGGTACGACGAAAAAAAAAAAAAAATGACCGAGTCTTCGGCAAACAGAGTTGAAAAACGAAGGCATTGTTTCAACCATGGTCGAGTGTGGTATTAAGACTGTTATTAAGAGTACTTTGAGGGTTTAGGCTCGCTTACCGGAGGGGTTCCCGTGACTCTCGACGGACCCGAGATTTTCGTTAAGGAGTCCAGTTTTTACAAACAGATATAATGTTCGGAACGGCTGTTTTGGGGGCGTGAGCGGCAGGTCACTGGGTTTACGCAGGGGTCCTAAATCATTGCGTGCGGACCGCACTATGGCCGCGGGAGAGGGATATATCCGAGGGCCCTAGGCCTCAGGTACTTGGCATACCATCCGATATCCGGTATACATGCGTACCTACAGTTACTGCAGATATATACGGAGAGTTTAGGAGGTATGTCTCTGCTTCGCGATGCCGAAGGAACGGATGGCGAGGGGTCACCTTATCTGGCATCCCGGAGTTCCATGTACGCAGTGGACCGACGTCGAGAGAGAGCTGCTCGAAGGGGACCTGTCGGCTAATCCTATTAGATCGGGATCCCGTTTACGTTTCCCTCCCAACTTGTCCGTACGATTTTCTATTTCCCTTCTCTCCCTCGCTCTCGGGCCGTTATTCACTTGGTTATTCACGCAAGCGGAGAGGAGCGGAACGTCACTTCCGCGGGAGATGACCAAAGATCGAGCCAGTACTTCGGCTCTCTAACCCCAATGGAATATCGGCTAATAGTCCGTGAAATTATTGCAAATTGCCGAGACGGTCAAGCCCGATGATCCTCATCTCGAGATCCCGCAGGGCTGACAGCCCGGACGACAGTCTAGACGACATTTATACAAATCCTATTACTCGAGGAGAAAGGAAAAAAAAAAAACAACGATTTCTTAAGGTCACGCTGTGGATTAGGAACGAGTGCTGTTGAGAAATATAACGATAAGTACAAGAGGCCAAATGTAGAGCTGTGATCGGCAAAATTTATCATTCTCAATGTTCTTTTACCGATTTGTTTGTTTTTTTTTCCCTCATTTACCTCCATTCATTCGTCAAACATTTTCAATGAAAAACCATTGGATTTTCGAACTTATCATCCTTTTCTTGTCTATACAAAATATTGTTTGGACAACATTCCTACCAATAAAAGTCCCATTAACTGCAAAAATAATTTTCTCCAAGAAAAATCGTGGATCAAAGATCAGGACCGTAAAGAGAAATGCTTTAAAGTTGCGAATGTGAATCACCGGCTCAAATTAATTTTTCATCCGATCGATGATTTTTTTTTCGACAAATCGATGAAGCCCTCGCCGAACAATCATGGCGCGAAAGACGTCGAATGGCGCATTCGCTCACGAGACAGAAACATGCGAGTGAGATTTATAAAACCCGAGAGATTTATTCAAATTCCCAGGAACGCTCTTGACAAGAGTCGACTCGCGTAAACACACTCGTACCTCCTTGTTCTCAGTTGCTGTTTGTTGTGCGGCATAGTCGTAGAACGAGGCTGTACGTAGGTGGAGGCTATGCGAGAAGCCTTTTCCGGTAAGGGTGCTTTCGAGGGGGTTGGATTTTACTTGACGGGATGAAAATAGTAGTTTCACGCTGGTGGTTCTCCACGCTGTAAATGGAGGGGTAGGGTGGTCGTTTCTGTCGCGGGGGGGGGGGCGTGGCCAAGCGTACAAAAACACGCCCAAAACCGACCGGATCCACCAATCCGAAGTTCGAACGACGCCCAGTAGGTGGCGAACGGCGACTGCCCGAAGGCCCGCCATTGGCTGGCGAACATCTGGCAACGCCCGTCGAACGCCAGAGTGGGAGAAGCTTTTGCTTCGATTCTCCCTCACCAGAGGGTGATCCGAGACGATCCGAGTGGAAGCCAATGAAGTGGTGTGGGTAGAGTCGAGTCAGTCGTAGTCTGGAGAGCCCTGAGACAGGGACAGGGGACGGACCGTACGTACGAGGCGAAGACCCCAAAGAAAAAGCCTTCTATAACTATAATCGTTCGCGTAATTCCCACGACAACAAAAACAACGGAAAGAAACAAAAAAAAACAAAAAAAAAAAAAATAAGACGATTCGACAAATGTCTCCGGTGCGTCGGTTGCGATCGGTATTGTTTCGTCGTCGAATTGTTCAATTTATTTTTCACATCGTTTATCGGATTTCGTCGGTGGTGCGACATAATTGTTACGGGAGCGGTGTAGGATACACGCTTGTGTATTCGGGCCATCTGCTCCCTGTGTTGTGAAACAACTGTTGTGTTACCACTTTTGCTCCAGAGGGCAGCAAAAGGTCAACAACAACAACAACAACAGCAACGAAAGAGCCTCAAAACTAAAAGCTCCCTTTCGCGCATCGCCCGGAGCTGGCAGTAGTCGCAGACGGAACCGAGCATGTGGATCAGACGCGAGGAGGTGGACACCATCAGTTTGGTATTGGAACTGAGGATGCCCTGATGACAGTCGACAGTAGGACTCGGTTAAACAAGTCACGAGAAGGATCACGTCCGAGTCCGGTTACTTCGAGGGTTTTCGCCGGTTCCAGTGATCCTCGTCATCCCCGGTATCACCTTTTTTTTCGGCTCAGAGACTTCAGTGATCCTACGGAGTGTCCAGTGTACGTGCTCAGTGCTTGAGATTCAGTGAAGAGCCATTTGAATTTTTTTTTTTTTTTTTTTTTTTTTTTTTCGGGGTTAATCCCCCCCCCTCCGATAGTCCCCGAAATCTTTGATCGTCACTGTTAACGACGCTCGAGGGACTCTGTATTGATAAAGGAGCCAACGCCGCATTGACCATGTCGGCGTACGCTCAATTCGGATACTCGTATCCGTCGGCCTCACAGGTAAGACCACATCGTAACGGATCTATCCAATTATCGATGAAAATTCGACAGGCTATCGTGGAAATTCAGTGGCGAACTCCGATTAAACGATGACGCTAGTGTCGTACGAGTCGTCCCGGATGTCTTTCTATTTTTTTTTTTATTTTTTTTTTTTTTTTTCGGCGAAAGAGGGAAATAATAAGTCGCCGAGGGTAATCGTGAAAAACTGATCGCGCGCGCACCTGCTGTTGGCTCTTTAAGGCGCAGAGCCGACGGCCGTCGCTTGCACGCGTCTCCCGCATGCCGTGTGAAAGTTGCACTGACGGACGGACAGACGGAGGAGCGAGGTTAATTTTTGTCGTGTGTCCGACCCTGCGCTACGGGCTGGCTAATAACCAGCCAGCGCTTGCAGTTTTGGGTCGTCACTTAATCATTGCCTTTGGGACTTATCGGGGCTTAATGGATTTATACATATCTCCGCTATTGAAGCCTTGAAGTACCAGTGTATTAAAACGCGCGACCGCATTGCGCGATCTTAGCCGGCTGGTTCTCCAATCGAGACTGAGAGAGAGAGAGAGAGAGAGAGAGAGAGAGAGAAAGAGAGAGAGAGAGACATTAGTTACTCAACCGAAACTTTCTTCTCGAGTTCGGAGTCTGGAGACACGAAGATTGTCGACTGACGTTTGAAGATTAAAGATTTTTATGGGTCGGCATTGGAGGGATTTAATTGGCCCTCGGCGGCTTTCGATTATCGTCACTGTGTGACATTGGCGAATTCGCGTTTTACCGCGTTACAACGTTTCATGCGAGACTCGTCAGAGCCATTAGATTGCAACGGGTAATTAAGTTAACTGATTATTAGCAACCTTCTTGCTGGAATGTCGCCAGCAGAAAATTCAAATTTGAACGCATTATTAGGCTCGTTAAGAAATCATGAATGAAGCAGGTGATTAAACCTCGCAGTCGTCGAGACTAAAAAGTCGATGACTTGAGCTCATTAAAATTTGTACAAGAAGACACTGTTGCAGTCCTCATTAAAATTTGTTTGCTATCATTACAATTTAAATACAAAGCTTCCTCTACGAGGATTGGAAAATGACAACCGATTTGCAACAAACTTAGAATTGGACTTACTTAGATTGTATGTCGTATCTGTGAAACAATAGATGCAAGTTTTTTTTTTTTTAATTCTACCAGCAACGAACACTGCATTTGACTTCATCGCTTCGAATCCTTCGTCGTTCTAATTAGCGAAAGAAATTATATTTCCTCATTGATAATCGATTTCTCCAAACTGTCAATTGAATATATTAAAATTTTTGGTTGCTCCTTTTACACTATTTAGATTTATAGATTTATATTTCTCGTTGCCTTTATGGATTCTCTTACAGCATTAATAAAACCTCAATGACTCGAATAAACGCATTCAATTATGACGCGATCATTTTTAACAAAATTTTAATGGTCTTTTTTATTTTTTGCTGTTACTTTATTCGCGCCAACGATCGGTACAATTCAACGGGCAAACATCGATCCCAAATGCGATAACGAAAATCGTTAACGCGATTCTCACCGCAGCTAAAAAAAATCGATTGTCTCCGCGTGAAATGCATTACGATTATTCGGAGGATTTCGGGAACGAGTGTTCCGGTTATTTCGGCTTTACGAACATTGTTGTCGAACACTCGGGTGAAAATTGGCATAGTTTCGGCGCTTTAGCTCGTTGACCAGGAATATTGAGAAATATAGGATCATCGATGCGTACAGAGCTTTTATCTGAATCGTGGCGGGAAAAGCTCTCCTCCCCCTCCCCTTTGCCCACGTTTGTTTGTTTGTCACCGAGCTCTCTCTCTCTCTCTCTCTCTCTCTCTCCCTCTCTCCCTCTCTCTCTCTCGTCGTGCGGAGGAATCGGTAATTGACGAACGAATTCACGCCTGTTGTGTGTGTCGGGCGTATATATCCAGTCGGCTCTGCGGCTCATCCGCCTCTCCACGTCCAGCCGGAAAACCGGTTGTTCCCCACAGGTGCACGAGCTTCTTCCAATAAACTCTTTTGCTTCACACTTGACGCCGAAACAGGACGATGGAACAAAAATCTCCCATACCTAAATCGTCCTGGTTAAGCTAACAATTAATTTTACTCAAAAACGACACAATTTTTTCATTTCTCTCAAATTTCTTTAAACGATTTGAAAAAAAAAAAAAAAAAAAAAAAAAACAAAACAAAAACATGAACGTATTTTTTTCGCAGCTTTTTCGTCAGTGTTACTTGCAGCGTGTTTATCGAGCCGTAGACGCGCGACGCTCAGACGAAGGAGGCGTAGTTTGCCTTAAGAATTCGAGGGAATTGCTCACGTAGAGCCGCTCCTAAGGGAGCGTAAAAATACACCGACTTTACGCCTCGCTCTGCCTCTTCTTCTTCTTCTTCTGCTTCTTCTTCCTTCTCTCGGCCGTCGAGTTACTATCAATTTAAGAGGCTCCTTAACGCCTCGAATAGACGTCCCGACGAGCGCGTCCTCTTCTCGTTTGCGGGCACTGGACGTTGAAAATTAAAACGGAAGATTTAATGCCAATGAATATTTGATTGTGTAAAACTTGCCAGACGTCTGCAGCCGCGTACAAGACAAGATTAGCTTCGCGGTACGAGTTAATGTCTGAGCGCCATCGATCGCACAATTATATTGTAATCGTCTTTGAAATAAATAAGCGTGGGTGTTTTACGCGAACCGACGAATGGAGGATTAGCTAAGGTGGATACCTAATAAGTACATCGTCCAATTTAAGTCGATCGAGCGTCCGATTGCTTTGATTATAATTAGACCCGCTAACTGTGCTGGCCCACGTCGTTTTCTCTCTCTCTCTCTCTCTCTCTCTCTCTCTCTCTCTCTCTCGCTCGCTCCGTCTATCACGCTCGCGCGTCCGACGATGCAGAAATCGGCTAAATATATAACACGGTGTGAGGACAACACAGGTAGAGAGCCTCGGCCTCAACTACAATAGGAACGATGCCGCACCTACAGCAACACTACCTTGTCCGTATTTGCGCATTCGTTCTGGTGTAAATTCAACCGAATGATGAATCGTCTACCGCATAGTTTAGTCGTGTAGTCGAGGTGATACGTGTCTATTATCTCCGGCCAGACAAATCATTTAACCCGTTCTCGCGCGGCGACGTTGGAAAATCGCTCGAACGGAGTGGGCCAAAATTTCGTCAGACGGACAAATGGAACAATTTTCTTTTTTCATATAAAAGATTAGATAATTTAATTAAAAAAAACGGAGAAACATTTATCATACAGGGGAAATGACTTCCGAGATAATAATGAACTCTATGCAAAGGGCGTGCTTTTTAGCAGGGTGTAAGTTCAGCGTCAATCGTAATTAGGACTTGTGTGTTCATCGTCATGGGAAAGTAATTTTTTTTTTTTTTTGTTACGTGCTGCGAGGAGTTACATCGTGTTTGCTTGGGCATTTTTTTTTATTCGCATTACTGGCAGAACTAATTAATTTGTTCTTCGGCACACATCGAGACATGCTCTTTGTCTAACGGTAAAAAAAGTTTGGGGCACCTCGAGCCGATTTTGTCGTTACATTGGAGCTCGTATAAAGCTGCAGATTAGTGGAACCCATTTTTCTAACCTCACGTTCTAATTTTTATATTCCATTATCGTAAGTCAAATAAATTTGCTCTATGGCAACATTGAAAGTTCTTTTCCTTCCCTATCTTCGTTTAAGAATAGAAAAAAAAAATGATCTCGCGTAGGATAGTCAAGACGATAGGAAGATGTTAATCGGTGCTGTTAAGGCGAACCACGCCATCTCGTTGTTTCAGCTGTTGGTGAGCGGTGGACAGCCGACGACGGCGACGTCACCGGCGATGTCGTCGGGTGGAGGACTCAGTCCGGGTGCCCTTTCGCCGTCGTCCACGGCGACGACAACGACAACGGCCGGTACCGGTGCTGGCGCCGGAACCGGTACGACCGGAGCATCCGGCGGTGCCAGCACCCCCGTCGGCAGTTCGGCCGGTCCAGGAACGGCCTGTTGCGAAAATGGCAGGCCAATGATGACCGATCCGGTCACCGGTCAGACGGTCTGCTCCTGCCAATACGACAGCGCGGCGAGATTAGCCCTCGGTGCGTATCCGAGGCTAGCGCCAACCGCGACTTCCTACTCGTCTTATCCAACGCCAACCCCATCGGCGACCGACCAAACACCTTATCCGAGCATCGGCATGGACAGTTCGGCATTCTATTCGCCTCTGGTAAGTAAAAAAATAATAATAATGTACATTCTTTCTTCTTTAGTTCTCTCGTAAACGACTCGTACTTCGCGGTGAAATCGATAGGCCTCGGGTACGGCAATCAACCGGCGACTGATAACAATCGATGTCGAATGGTCATGGCGGCCTTAACTTTGTACGCACACCCAGAGCTCTTATCTCACGCCACGTATCCACTTTCAATCGGCTATGCTTTGCGCCTCGTAAAAAGTTTCTTTTTTTTTTTTTTAAATTTAATACATAATCCCTTTAGTTCGTTATTTCTGACAAGCTATGACAATCTTTTATAACAAAACTGTGTATAGTTTACGGATAGAGACTGTATGGCGTTGATGGAGCGATATTTATCGTATGTATTTTTTTTCCTTCTTTCACCGCGATACGAAACTCGTGCGAGGTAGTTTTTCGTTCGGGCGCGTTTATACTTCGAGCGAAACTCGCGCGGAGAACCGAGTTCTCATCCCGCGATCAGGAAAGTTTGCCGAGGTATTTTTTCGAGGGTTGTTTCTTTTTTTTTTTTTCGAGTCTCTACGAGCGTTTACGAGCCTCCTGGATGAGAGCACGTGCTGAGGACGCGTTTCTCTCCTTCTCCGTTTTTCTATCTCCGTCGTCGTTTCACGACGAGCGTTATAAGAGCGTAATAAGAACCGGATTAGCATTGAATGAAATGGGCGGCGCGGAGGCAATAAGGGCAATAAGCGCGGAGAGAGAGAGAGAGAGAGAGAGAGAGAGAGAAAGAGAGAGAGAGCCGTGCGCGCGCTGCCTCGAATGGAAGCGAAGGAGTCCTTCCAGTGGTAGTTTATATATGAGATGAAACGCGCACGGTGGTCCCGAGCTCGAAGGAATCCACCCTTCGCGGCTCTCACGAGCTCGACGACTGCACGGCACCCCTGGAGCTCGATCCACTCGACTTCCACTCACTCTCTCTTCACCCGTAGTCAAAGGCTGCTGCGTATGTGTAAAAATTTCAGAGTGAGGTCAATTCCAGACGTGAGGTACGACTGCTGGATTCCTACCGTACTACACGGAGAAATAAAGTACTAAAATCAGACTTTTTTTTTTTTTAGTCTCCATGAAATGTCTCATCGGTACGAAGATATAACTTAATTAATCAAGCTCCGGAAACAAATTTAATTCGCTCGGATAAATGCAACTTTATTTTAATAATTGATATCCTCGTACCGAAGATTTATTACACTACTATTGGGAAAAAAGCATTTTATTTATTTCTCCTCGATACTACCGGAATCATTGTATATGAGTAAAATCGTGACCGAACAAGTACACGCGCTCACTGGCAATCTCGTGGTTCACCCAGAAAAATAATTTCTTTGACGGCCACCGTTTATTTATTAAGCAAAATATTTATTTGATTTAAATAAATATTTATTTCATTTAAGTAACTATTTACTTAATTTTACTTAATCCACATAAACGGTGGGCGTCAAAGAAATTATTTTTCTGGGTGTTTAAATTTTAATAATATTTTTTTATTTTACAATTTTTTATTTTTATTTCTTCTCATCAACGAACGATAAAAAAAAATCTATAGATACATCTACACCGGGTCGAGCCAATTTCGCTCCCGAGAGATCGGTGCACCGATGGAAAAGCATGAAAGAACCTTTTCGATGTCTCGGAACGTGCGTCTGCGTAACGCTCGGAGCTTGCACATACATCCCGTGACTACGGCTTCATCGCGTTATCTTGTTCACCCTTTCGTTTCTTAATTTAATTATTGCCCGGTTGGAACGAGCGGAGCCTCGCGTCACGGTTCTCTGCTGTGGCAATGCCCGAGACACAACTACCGGCGGCGGCGGCGGCGGCGGCGGCAGCAGCAGGTAGAGCACGTACGCTTGACTCGGCTCTATCCTCGATTATCTCTACATGTGCTACATATATATACAGCGGCACAGTACACACAGTACAGATCATAATTGCGGATTGTCGACGCACTTGGTGGACTACCTGGGTCCTCCTGCTGCTGCCTCACGTACACACCCGCTCCAGAATTCGTATATACAACCCCCGTGTATACTATTTACACATATGCGCTATACACGTGGATATACACATAGGTATCTGTACAACGTTCGACCTAAGCACCGGGCCGTGACAATAATCGAGCGCCAAGCGGACCACCCGTGGTCCATCCAGCCTCGTAAAGATGCCTAGGGTATCGTAGCGAGGACTCTGGGAGGTCCGTAGCAGTACGCATATGGTATAGTATTGTACCTTACGGACTCGAAGCCCACGGGAATAAAAGCCCAGCGTTATATACACGGTACCCGGAAGAAATCTTTCCTTCGACGCACCTACGCCGCTCTCGGCGCGGTTCGCGATTCTTTTTTTTTTTTTTTTCTTCTTATTTCCTCCACGTCTCTTTCTCTCCCGGTTAAAAGACAGTGAAATAAATTGAAATATGTGGTCTCGGCGCGTTTATGTATGAGAGGGGCGGTAGCGCGAAGAGGAAGGTGGTCGGGGGGAGCGGCACTGGGGTGGGATGGGGGGAGGGTTGAAGAAATGAAGAATTATAACGCGCGACGGGCCGAGGTGTAACACGAAACGCGCTGGCGCCAGGAACGGGAGGCTCTCTCCTAAGCCCGGCCTAATAATATCCCATTGTGCTACCATTAGCCACCTAATATACTTGCACGTCGTGGGCTTTTTGAGTCTGCCGTTGCCGCCGACAGGCCAACCCTCAGCTGCACAGAAATTCCCTCGTCCTCGCGCTTCACTACCTCCCGGTCGAGTAGCCGGTGAACGCGCACCACTACCGACGAGGCGGGTTTCGATCGGCGGACTCTAAGAATTTTTTTTTTTTTTTTTGGACAATCCAATTTTCATGAACGTTGCAGCGTTAGACGAAAATGATGATTTCTAATTATTGGCTTCACTGTAAAAAATTTCGTTTGGGAATTAATGAACGGTATTGGAAGCTTTTTTACATAAACGATTTCTGAAATTTCGAATACATATGCGTTGAAATTTCACAGTAAAATTTGTATTTTCAATGAAAATTTTTGTAAATTTCAGGCAAAAGACTTGTAATTTTAATATCTCGTGTTTTTATTTTACCACAAAATAACATTAATGTTCAATTAATGTAAGCCATTACTTACATTTATAACAAATTTCGATTTCCCGTACATTAAATTTACAATTTATTTTTACAGTGTTGTATTTCGAGTATCTATTGCGATTTTAAATACGGTACACTTTCATGAAAAAGGAAAGATGAAACATCCACTTTCAAATTTGTATTCATCAGTAATAATACGGGTGGAAATACAAAGGCGGAATGTGCGCTTTTGTGTAGCTACAGATATGTGTCGGATGAAAATTTAATATTGTTTGCAGACGGGTAATTTAATATTTTATTTTTATTTTTTTTTACAGATACCACTTGTTTCTACTTGTTATTTATTCGTTAATGACTAATTGCACGTCGGGATGATCATGTTTGATTAACGATATTCTCGAACCTGTGTGAAATTTTTCTTGTATCAGTGACGGGTATTTTTCGTTATTTTTATCGTGCAAAATCGATTCTTTCCGCGAAACGTGGAATACGGAGCGGAAATACGAAGAGGAGCGCTATCGGAGTGGAAATCAATGTTGAAATGTATTTCAGGGAAATCCGTACGGACTGAAGGACGCGACGGGAATGGGAATGACGGCAGACATGGGTACAGCATGGGGTACCGCAGCGCTCCAACCAGCAGCCACCGGATACTACCCCTACGATCCAACCCTCGCAGCCTATGGGTATGTCGATTTTTACACAACTTTTTTTTTCTCGTACATGTATATAATACATATAGTCGGCGTCCTTTCGCACCGACATCTTCGTCAGCGATAGATCGAACGATAAAAAAATCTTGTAATAAGAAGATTTTGGATTACTACATTAGGATTATGGGCGGGGCGACTTTAATCTCCGTCGGCTGGCTACTCGTCTTTCGGACTTTCGTCATTCCTCGTTAGATCTCGTCGCTTTGGATGAAATTCGAGAAGGAGCGAACCGGCGCTGATCCAAACTACAGTCGTGCTCTCATATATATATATATATATATATATATATATATATATATATATATATATATATATATATATATAGTTTTTCGTAATAATTTTCATAGCAGCTTCATTATCCTTTTTTCCGATAAATTTTAACGTCACGAAGCCGGCAGAATTAGTGCGCGAATTTGATAAATATGGAAGGAATTTCTCGGCATTTATTTATTTTTTGTCTTTGGTGCAAGATACCGCTAATCATCGATAGAGCGTTTTTTTGCCCAGGTGCTGGCGAATAACTCGACGATATTCACATTCTCGCGGCTGCAATTTACATACTCGCGAGCCGAATCGGGAGAATATTATCGTTATAGATATCAAGCTCTCTCTCATGGCCCTCGGCGGTAACACACGAAAATAATGAGAGTTCGATTATCTTATCTTATCTTTACCCCCGGGGACGAGAAACTCGACTCGAGAATTAATTCGTTCGTTTATTTTCGTTATTTATTTATTTTTATTTTATATTTTCTCTTGCTCGTCTCGAAACTGGAATATCGTCGTCGTCAAGACACCTCTGCATTATAAGAGCGGCAGTCTATTTGGAGTTTTCGCCGCAAGTGTATATCCGCGAAGGTATAATCGCGAGATGCTGCTGAGCCGCGGATACGATTCAAGCTATTCGGTTCGACGGTGATACTTTGCGCGGATCCACGCTTGCTCGCCGCGTCGAAGGACCGTTTCATTCTAAAGGGGATTTGGGAAGACCCGCGTAACGAGATTCCTCGTGTCTCGATCAACGCCGAGCCGCGGATCCACCTCTCACTCTCTCTCTCTCTCTCTCTCTCTCTCTCTCTCTCTCTCTCTCTCTCTCTCTCTCTCTCTCTGTCTCTCTCTCTCGCGCGCGCGAGCGCGGATATGCCTCCTCGTACCGTGGACCGTAGAATCCGAGAAGAGCCTCAAGGATTCCTCAAAACGGTCCCTCCCTTCGATCCCCCGCTTAACTCATCCGTTCCCAGTGCTTTGATATTTTTTTCTTCTATCTCTTCGGTGTTTTTTCATTTTTTTTTAACGCCACACGAAGAGATTCCCCGTTGAGACGGCCGCTCGCACTTCTTTCTCACCTTCGTCCGAGAATCTCTCCGAGTGACTATTGGAATATTTGATGTTTCTTTATATTCCCGATACGATTTACGACACAGTCGCGTGGCAAAAGCACATTCTGCACATGTACAAATTCGCCCCTCCGAAGCACACAGTCTCATTAGCCAAATTTACGATACTCAAAGGGTTTAAACTTTTGTTCGAAATGGTTTTTTTTTTCATTCAGCTCCTAAGCTGTTTCGAGGCCATTTCGAGTTTATAGCAAATATGATGACATCAAATTTGATATGAGATATTGCAAGGTCACATTTCACACCCCATATGACGAGGTCAAACTTGATACCGCATATGACGAGGTCAAATTTGGCACCGCGTATGGTGAGGTCAAATTTGATACCGGATATGACGAGGTCAAATTTGATACCGCATATGACGAGGTCAATTTTGGTACGAGATATTGCAAGTTCAGATTTCACACTCCGTATGACGAGGTCAAATTTGGCACGACGTATGGTGAGGTTAAATTTGACACCGCATAGGACGAGATCAAATTCAATATCGCGCACAACGTTATACTCGCTCCTCATCCCCGAAGATCACACCAAAAAGTTATTTCGTACGTTCGGCATCGCGAGCACGCATAACGACGATTTGCGGAGAATCTGTCGCGTGTAGAATCAATCTCTCTCCTTGCTCGTCGTGTATACGCGGTGGAAACTGAAATTTGCTATTGGGAGGGTACGTAAGAGGAGGATGCAGAACGGGTCTACGACGTTAGGTACGTACAAAATGGCTGTAGGCAACCGTCGGGAGAGGGTTGGGGGGGGGGGACGAGTGGGCGTACATAATGGAGGCTTCGCCGGTTCGTGCTCTAGCTAGGCTCTTCGGTATCGGGAGAGGACGGGACAGATAGAGAGAGAGAGAGAGAGAGAGCGAGAGAGGGTGCTCCGAGCAGCTCCACAAGATCATTGAGATAGAGAAAGACAGATCGTACCCCCTTCGATATACACTGTGTCCCTCTGCGTTCCACACCGCACGTACTATGCTCATCACACCGCTACCACTACCACCACCTGATGTACCTAGAGGGAATCGCAGGAGCGAGCGAGTGAGGTAGTTTATTGATTGGCTTCCTCCCGGGTTTCACCCACTCTCTCGCTCCTCGCGTCTCGCTCGCCTTCTCTTTCTCCGTTCGCCACCCACGCCTCAACACATACGGTACATGTATACATATATACACATACATATGTATATACAATCTCCACCCTGCCCTCCACTCGCAACCCTCTACTCAGCTGCGCGCCGTGAGCTTCCTCTCTACTCGAAGCTTCGCTCTCCTCTTTCTCCACCTCCACCTCCTCCTCCTCCTTTACACCCAGCGCGCACCTCCTCGTGGTGCTCTCTATACGCTCGCGTTATACTCACGCCCAGCGGAGCATCGAGCTTCCAAACGGCGAGTCCCACAGGTGCTTGCTTTACTTAGCAAGCGTGTCGTGTCCTACCGACATACACACGCACATATACCTACACTCCCTTACTCCCTTCTTTGAGCCGACGCGAGGATGTTTGAGCATGCGTACGCGATATACACTTCTCGCCTCGTGTGGGGCCTCCGGGCCTTCCAGCCTCATCTTCAACAGCCTCGCACGAGGATCGCCGTCCGTGTATGCAGAGTCGGTACACTTTGACCGTGGTGTGTCTGCGTGTACTTTCCGTCCTCTCAACTACTCTACAATACCCGGCCTCTTCCCCCGCCTCGTTATATACCGAGGGGTGTGTAGGCGCATTGTTTATCGTGCTCTCTGGAAATCCACCCTACCGCGAGCCTCTCGAGTCTCTCTCTATCTCCCGGCGTGCCCCCCCCAGTCGGGAGACCTCCGGACCCCCAAAGCCGCTATTAATTTACTTGCTTAATAATACCTACTCTACCGACTCCGCACCATCCCTCACAGAACGGGCTCTCTATGCGAGGATCGACGGTGAGAACGGCTTGGCGGAAGCATTCCTCCTGGTCCGTTGCAACCGGGCGCCCTCCCTCCCCTGCCCCTTCTCCGGACTCTCTTTTGTTCGTCGCCGTCGGTGCAAGGCCGTTCGGTGAAATCCAGCCAAGAGTGACAAGGGATGCGCGAACTGGCGTTGCCGGTCAGGAATTCTCATGTACGTATGGTTTGTCACTGGTGTCCGCCTCGTGTCGGCCGACGAGCATCCCCCGGTCCCGAGAAAGCAACGACTCATTGTTTCTACTCCTCTGCAATTCATCTCGACGGGACGAACCCGGCGAACCGTTTTCCCAAGCCGGAGTGACGCGCCGACCTTGTCCGGAGGTTGGGCAATATAACGTAGAGACGATCTTTCGACTCGACGGAACGGCGATGCACGCGAGCTTCGAAATAGTAGAGTGAATACTGTTGGGCGCGCATTTCGTTTTTCGTAACAAAAATTTAGAGGCAACTCTTCGCCTCGGATTTAAATGCTTATTGAAAATGGAATATTAGGCGTAACTGACGTGATGTATTCTGAGGAGAACATGGAATTTGTCGTAAACTTCGAAACGTTAGTTTACTGACAAAAATATGGTGATTTTTTGTTTTTTTTTAATGAAAATAGCAGCTACTCCTAAGAGTTTTGTTGCTTTATGACTCTGAAGATATCTGCACGAGATTAATTTTCACCAACTTATAACGGTTGTCTTTTGCATTGCAGAAACTTCGCTCGGGAAAGTTTGCATTGAGAATAAAATTCTACAAGTGATCAATTATTTTTTCTTCCTACAGTCGTGCATTGATCGAGAATTGGCAGAGACAAGATTTGATGTCGTGCAGATATCTTCAGCCATGTTGCTTTGACAACAGAGGAAAACATTAGGTTACAAAAGCTTCAGTACTGAACTGACGACGATTATTCAACCATTTAGTTTATTTTTCTGCTCGAGCTCGAAGTAATTTGTGATTCATAGTAGCTGTTAAACCCGAGTCCGCTGTCCATTGAAACTGAATTTTCGTTACAGTTTGTACTCCAGCAACGAGAGTAGTGGCGGGTAGGTCGAAGCCTCTCTCGGTGTAACGTATGTGAAGGAGGGAAATCGCGTGGCTCTTTGCCATAGAGGAAGTCACCCTTGGCAATCGGGGCTATCGCTGCACGCTCGAGTTGTTTCCGGTGCGGCAGAGCTCCGGCGAGCCACCCGGAGAACGGATATTTCGGAGGCGTGCCTCCGCAACACTCGAGCTATTCGATAAAAGGCCTCATTCCATCCATCCTACGTTCCCGAGGGAGAGAAAAGCCTCAACCACCCTCCCAGGCCCCCGTCGTTGTGCGGCGTATGGTTCGCTGCGCTCGCGCGTTTTCTCTCCACCGCCTGTCTATCGGTCCTCGTTCGACCACCCTCGGCATCGCGGCACCCCTCTTCTCCGCACTCGGCGCGTCTTCTGCGGAGCATTTTTTTTTTCCGCCTCTCCATTCTCCACCCTGACATCAGTCTCCGGATTGCCTCTCGCAGCATCCACGATATAACTCTCATGACTGCCGAATCGGCTCGATGTTGATCCTCGAGTTGAGTTACTCAGATAACGAAAAAAAAAACAAAAAAAAAAAAACAAAAGCCCTCGATGTCCCATACGCTGTGTGCTCACCGAAGGGTACAGGAGTGCCACTTGTGGCAAATCTCGCCGAGAGGCTGTGTAGGACTACTTACCTATATGTATATATTTTTTTATTCCTACATTACTTCGTAATAGAATCGAAAGACGAGAAGCTAAACGGTTCACAAAGTCCAATCGGTTCGAATGGTACGGATGGGAAGCCAACAAATTCTGAAAAAAAATTACACCTGAAAAAGAAACTCATAATCTCATTTTTCATCCAGAAGTGACGTCATACGGGGAAACGCCACTTCCAGTTTGAAAATCTTGATTTTTGATGCGCAGTGACGTATTTCCGGTATGACGTCATTTCCGGTCGAGAAAAATGGGATGTTCAAGCCGGAAATTACATTTTCTCACGTGATGTCACTTCCGGTGCCGAACTTAGATTTTCAAATGGCAGGGAATGTTTTCCTGTGTTACGTCACTTTCGTTTTAACTGAGATTTTATGAGATTTTCAAAGCGGAAGTGACGTTATAGAGATAATTTGTAATTTCATTTCTGGAATCTATCACGAATGAAACCAGTGACGGACAGGGTAAATTTAAGAACACACGAATATAGATAAAACAACGTGCGTGATACATCTCAAGTGTATTTGTCGTGGTCTCGAACCAGATTGAGGGTCTTCGAATAATATTCGCCGAATGATTGAAATTTGAGTTGCCAATTTGACTGAATACCGCGTCTCTCAATTATCCTCCCTCTCGCGTCATCCGACCGTGCATCAAATGAAGTCACTTAATAGCGTTGTATCCGTGCACGGAGTAGACGCGGCAAGGGTCTGGAAACCTGTTTAGTCTAGCCCTAGACGTTTGCTCGACATGGAGCACGTCGGTCGGTTACTATTGGGCTCCATCGTAACTATACGTACGTATGGCCCTCGTGGTGCGGACATATAGGTGCAGTACAGATACACATCGTATAGGTAGAAGCAATGTAGGTTTAGTTGGGTAGGTATGCGCTCCGCTCCGTGGCCGGGGATGCTGCGTAATTGCGCCGGTTCTGCCAATATTGGTTAACCTTTCGAGCGGTTGACGCCACCATATGCAAAGCCCCCGTAATGAGTCGCTCGAGTGCAGAGTGCTCGGGCCCTATCCTCTCGTCGTACTCCGTCGGCTATTACCATCATCCTCCGCGCGACTAACAGGGCTTCCATATCGTTATTGCCTCCTCCACCTACCCCGGGTTATATCTACCGACTATTTCGCTCAAACGAGCTCCCTCCACGACGATTCTACCGCCCGACCTCTCATTATTATTCTTCTTTTTCCTCATTTTTTTCATTACAAAAAAAAAAAAGAAAATTCAAACCCTTTGCCGTGTACGCGCGGCCGGAAGTACCCACGTATGGGTGTAAAACAGTTCGCCCAATGCGCCTGATCGTCGGACCTGTTTTCGGGCCAATATTCCTCTCATTGAACACGGATTCGGCGTTGGCGATTTTTTAATCGCCAACGACGATTGTGTACGCGTTATCGTCGGGGATTTCTCCCGAGCGTGGCGGTCTGTAAAATCGTGGGGTTTAGTCGAGAAAATAATTCGTCGAGACAAGAATGAGGTCCGAAAGAATACTGGTCCAGTGAGAAAGAGCCGCGCCGATCGATGGGGGCCCTCCTCGGCGACGAGCTCTCCCCCTTTCGGCCTCCTTCCCCCCCTTTTTTTTTCTTTTTCTTCTTCTTCGTCTCCTTCTTCGTTGTTTTTTCATCTCGCCTTTCCGTCGAGAAAGCCGCCGACAACCGAGAGGGTCCAAGCGCGGTTTTATACTATCGGCAGAGAGGAATAGAGGAGCTAGTTGCGGTTCCGGCACTCGGCGAGCACCATCCCGCCTTTCCCTTGTCGGAGGGAGTTTAATAGAGGATGAAAAGCGCCACCCTCTTTCTTTACCTCGTTACCGAAGGAATTTTCTTGGCCCGGACTTGTTACAACCGCTTGACGCAGCTCGTTTTTCTTGCTCGGTTCTCTCTCCCCAGCTCTTCACTCGGCTCCCTCTTGGCGTAAAACTCGGTTGAGTCATCGGTCGGCAATCTCGGACAACATCGCGGGGTACACACTTAATTCTTCTGTTTGGCCAACCGGAAGTCGACGACTAATCGTTCGTTTTACGGCAATTCGTTTGCGTCCGACCTCTTACCGTCGGTTTCTCTCGAGCAAATGGATTCGCACTCGATCCACTTCCGGAATTCCTGGTGAGTGAAATTGATACGGAACGACCGCTGAGAGCCAACTTCCGGTCGTCGTTTCGTCGTGACACACCACTGTGCTCTCTCCCTCCCACTCCGCCCCTGTTCTTATTAAATAATTCAATGTCTCATCGGCCTCTTCGACAGAGGTTTCGGAACAGAGTCGAGTTGAGCAGTCGACAACTGCACTCAGCCAACGGATACACGGGGCGTCTCAGCGTCGAAGGCCTGCGCCGCATTATGTAGTGAATAGTGAATGCCGGTCATAATACAGAGAGTCGAGGTCGGGTGGGGTGTCGAGGACTACGAGCTCGGCGGAATGGGGGATCGATCGAATCGCCATTACGGCGAGTGAGTGCGGGTGGCGGCCAGGAGAGCATGGCCAGCACCAGGCCAGCAGCTAGCTGGCTACCTCGATGGAATCACGCCGCCACTGGGGTGGTTTATTCTCGTATATATTTGCCGGCGGCGTATCACCCTCGCAGAGGCTCTCCCTACCGCTGCCGGGCGACTCTGCCTCTCCGTGTGTTTCCCCGGCACGAGGGTGACCCTGAGAGAGAGCGAGAGTTTGCCGAGAGTAAAGCGGAGTGCACGGTGAGACAGGGCGGAGAGTAGGGGATGAAAATCGAGCTTCGGGCAGGAAGGCGTGTATGTTCCGTAACGTGGCGAGATGCGTGAACGTCGGAGCCGAGTGGTCCGACTACGAGGCGACAGGGCTCTTGGAAAATCGGGCGGCGGCGGGGGGGGGGGGGGGGGGGGTGTGAATATACCCAGGGGGGAAAAAGTCTCTTACGGGGTTGACGAGGGATAAATCATCGGCGAAATGACACTCGAAGCACCGAATAGAGATACTCGGGAAGAGTATCTGTTCTATATGACGGCGGTGGATGGGTTCGTTGCCTGCAGGGGTGATTTCCAGATGTAACTGATCTAAAAATTAGACACAACTTGTTTATTCTTTCGTTTTTTTGTCTTCTCGTTGAGGAGGATTTGTTCGTAAAGAAAAATAAATTAGGGTTTATTGTTTTTCTTCATGAGATTGATTGTTTCAGATGTAACTAATTTAAAAATTAGATGAAACTTGTTTATTCGTTAGTTTTTTTGTTGAGGAGGATTTGTTCGTAAAGATAAATAAATTAGGGTTTTTTGTTTTTCTTCATGGGACTAATTGTTCCGTATTCATGTTTCACACTGCTGGAGCTGCGATTGAATGAAAAACGTTGATTTAATTGCAGATACGGTGCCGGTTACGATCTGGCGGCACGGCGAAAGAACGCGACGAGAGAATCGACAGCCACACTCAAAGCATGGCTGAACGAGCACAAGAAGAATCCGTACCCGACAAAAGGCGAGAAAATAATGCTGGCGATAATCACGAAGATGACGCTAACCCAAGTGTCGACGTGGTTCGCGAACGCCCGGAGACGCTTGAAGAAGGAGAACAAGATGACGTGGGAACCGAAGAACAAGACGGACGACGACGATGACGCGGTGCTCACCGACTCCGAGGACAACAAGGACAAGGACGAGATCGCGGCGGACAGCAGGAGCGACAGGGTCGGCGACGACGCGAGACGAACCGTCGATGACAATGGTGAGTCTTCATCTCTCAGATTTATCTTGAGCGAATTGTCGTAATTTTACATTACAATTATGTTTTCGTTTATTTGCAAAAGAGGTTCATTCCAAGCATAAGAAAAATTTTCGTGCCACCGGCCAATACCACATTAGTCCGGTCTCAAGAAATTGGAGAGCCTTGAGCAATAGCCATGACAAAGTCCGAGCCCATTATAATTTTTATTTCGGTTACTGCACCACGGATTAATTAGCTCCTTCGCAGAGACTCGGAGTCTGGCTCCAATTGCCTACAAAAAAATCCCTTAACTCCCACCCAATTAAATGACTCGCTACCGCCAGAAACTCCGCAAATTCGATTTGCCCAAAGTAACCCTCCCGTCTCTCCACGACGCCAGTCTGATCGCACGCGAATCTCTCTACTGAGCCATTCTCACGAAAACTTGTTACGAAATTCTCGGTGTGGCAAAATGGATGCTGATTTGGCAGGTCGTATCGGTCTATCGCGTAGGTGGGACGCATATAACGCTTCACATGTGGGTAAACACAGTGACGGGTTGCGGGTTGCCGGGCCAAGAGATTAATGGGCTTTGGGGGCTGGGTATTGCCGGGACCGGGGGGTCCTGCGGCCGGTGTCCAGTGGAGGACGCGCGTTCGCTTCGCTTCTCTATATGTCCTCTATACTGTATATAGTATACATATATCCACATCGTGCACTATAACCGAGGAGAAGGAAGAAAGGGCATACCGTTGGGGAACGCTCGCACCGCGTCCTAGCTCTCCGTATTGGCTGTTGCGGTGCGCGCGCCTCTCCCGCCAAACTATAGATATAAACACATATACTGCATATACTATATATATATATATGAATATATATATATATGTATATATATATATATATATTACACGTACGTAGCTATGGCATCGTTACTCGCAGTGCGTATTCGTGTACGTATAGACCATCAGCCCAGCGTACATGCGAACCTCACGCCGGAGGCCAGAGGGTGCGGCCGCTGGTCCGAGCTCCGAGCACATATACACTTGCCTCCGAAGCTTCGTACATAACGTTCATATGTATACATATATTTATGTACATAGTATGAATGTGTATGTGTATGTATATAGATGGTTACTCTCTCGGCAGTGCGGTTCGAGGTACGGTGATGTATCGGCGCCCGCGGCGAGACGAATGGTGCGTCCGCAGTGGAAGCGAGACCGAGATAGAAATGCCGTCTCTCCATCCTCTGTCTCTCGGTTGGACCCGTTGCGCTCTCGGGACGTCCGTTCCTGGCGACCATTACCGTGGTGCACACCGCACATTCGCCAATATCGGCTCGCTCATGCTGCTCCTACTCGACCACCGATGTCCATGTTCAACCCTACTCGCGCATACGCACACATTGCCACGGTCGGATCATCGTGGAGATACGCAATTGTTGAATTAAAAAAAAAGAAAAACTAACTAGTCTGTAACAATTTTCTTAATGAAAATAATGCGAGAGAGGAAACGGAGCAGTGATAGATTATCGAGGAGGTTGATCCTTCGATTCTTACGAAACTCACAGTTTGCAGATCGAATCTAGAGGAACAAACGGAACGTTGGGTAATTCAGGGTGATATGACGGAACTATCATTTTTTAAAAATATCTTTCATATTTCCGGCAAATACGTCAACGTCAATGTGCTTGCACAGTCGCTTACTACCAATCAAACTTTTTTTAAAGCTTTCTCTCTAGTTCTCCGTTACACAGTAAAACAGATTTGTATATTTAACAAATTATTTTTCTCCACAAACGTCCACAATTATTTTGTTGTCAATTTAATAAAAAATATTCGTAAAATGAACAGACATTTTTTGTAAAATGGACAAGACTTTTTTTTTGTAAAATTCACATGAAAATAATTGTGGACGTTTGTGAACGAGAAAAGTCGGTACCTATTTTACTGTGTATCGAAGAAACGTAGCCGTTTCATCCGATATTGCCTTATCAAAGCTTTATCGTCAGAGATGGTTCAATCCTACGCGATCGTACGGTACCAGAACTGATTTACCGAATAAAAATTTCGGCTATCGAGAAATATCATCGTAAATCTTCGAGGGTGATGTCCTAAATGCGTATAAACTCGTTTTAATTCCATTAGATCCGTGAGCCGTGTGGTTTTTCGTATTCGATGGGTCCGAAGATTACACGATTAAGCGCTGATAAAAGAGGGGTCAAAAGTTAAAGGGCCACTTGTGGACTGCGCCGCGGTGGTATAGTATCTGTTTAGTTGGGCCATAAGGTTCTCGTTTATAAGAGCCAGAAGGGGGATGCTGGGCTGCGTGTCGAGCCAGGGGCTCCCCAAAAGTCCACGGGACGTTTCTCTCCGTTTTATCTCTGTCTTCCTCTATCTCCCGCTCGGCGTACCCGCGGCCTTTCCTATCGCGTTACGAACGAGACGACTCCTCTCTTTCTCCGTTCTCGCTCACCCCGCAAAGGGAATTATCGCTTGACGACCCATCAACTAAACCCTCGGCCGACTCATTCGAACCTCTTAATGAAATTCTCACCCCTGACTGACTGGCTGACTGGCTAGGTGGCTGGCCAAAAACGCCTCCTCTCACTTTCGCCCTTTCTCCCTTTCTCTCTCTCTCTCTCCCTCCCTCCCTCTCTCCCTGTATCTCTATCTCTCGAGTGCTCCGAGAGTGTCGAAAAAGCTAGGGGGTGAGACGCGAGATATATCCCCCCGAGTGTCTGGAACTTGGTGTTGCGTCTGTGTACGCGGTGGTACATAGCACGGTGGATACAGCTATATAAAGAATAAAGTGAGATAGAGATATCGGAGAAAACCCCTAGGGGATCCGAAATCTCTCGCGCCCCAAAGTGGTTGCAGCCTTCGCACCCTCGTTTTTTTCACAGCATCCCCTAAGGCTTATACACACCGTTATATATATATACATATATATATATATATATATATGTATATATATAGAGTACTGTTATAAGAGGGCTGTTGAGGAGAAGCTCTCGTTTCTCCTGTAGCTTTTCCGTGCAATAGTGCCCGCGCCGCTCACTTCTTTCAGAAACTCCGGGGGTAGAAAATCGCTAGCGAGTAGCGCCGCCGGAGCTCTTCCCCGTCCCCGCAATGACACGCATCGTGCATCTCTCACTTTCACACCAGGGACCATATAAACCATTAACGGCAATATTGCCGCACGCGGTGGCCCAGTTTCTCCGGACTGACATGGCGCTTGCACCCTCTCTCGCGAATAATTAACGAGCTGGGGGAATAGGTGACTTGCGGACGTCACTATCATCTCCCCCCATTGCCTGCCCTGTCAGTGGCTGAGACTCTCTCCTCCTCATCCCCCGTTTCCCCGCTATTCTCACTCGAGATTTAATTTCCTCGAGGCATGTCGGGATTCATCGGGATTATCCTGCGGGATAAACACGTGTAATTGTCTCTGTAATTTCAGAACCAATGAGGCACGTGAAAGCCGAACATCTCCAGCACGACAAAGATCTCGACGACGACGACGATCTCGACCTCGAGGAGGATCACCGACGGCCCGAACTCTCCTTTCACCACAGTATGCAGCAGCAGCAGCAGGCCCAGCAGTTGCATCACCATCATCACCATCAAGCCTACGACGATCATCTCAAAGACGACGTTGTCAAGTCCGAGTGTTCCGGAGCCGGGGGCGTTCCCATACCGGCAACCAAGCCTAAGATCTGGTCACTGGCCGACACCGCCGCCTGTAAAACACCACCGCCACCGTCCCATCCTCATCATCAGCAGTACCAGTTGCATCAGCATCATCAGCACTACGGCCTCCAGCAGCATCAGCATCACCAGTTGCAGCACCAGCATCCTCATCAACACCAGCATCACAATCCTCAGCAGCATCAGCAGCAGCAACATTTGCATCAGCATCATCTCTCGGCTCAGAGTCATCATCAGTCGCAGCAGCCTTGGCTCGGTAGCGGCGGCGGTGGCGGGGCCGGAAGTGCGGGAAGCGGAGGAGGATTGAATTCCTTCGCTCTACCGTCGGCGGCCTCGATGAGCCCATCGGCAGCGGCGACCGCGCCTTACTCGAGCGCCGCAACGAGATACGGAGGTTTCCTGAGCTCCTCGTCGGGCGGACAGTTGCATTACAATGCGAATTCCTCATCGGGCTCCTCGTCGAGCGCTTCATCCTCGGCTGCGGCGGGGTTTCCCGAGGTTGGGACGGATACGCCGCCCCAGACACCGCCGAACATGAAAGTCGCTACGCCGAACGGAGTGATCCAGGGCCCTCCGGGGGCTTATTGCCCTGGTGGCGCAGCAACCACCGCTTCCAGTAGCAACGTAACACCGGCGCATTATCCCGGTGGGCACGCCGGTTCGGCCGCTACCGCGGGTTATCTGTCGTCGAGCTCAGGCTCGGCGAGCAGCGTTTCCTCGTTCACGTCGAGACTTCAAGCCTCGCCGCACAAGGACTTTACGGGGATAAATCAGAGCTCGGTGCTTCATCAGCAGAGCAATGGGAATATCAGCGGGAATGAGTCTACGACGGCCTTCAAACCTTTCTACAAGGGGTGAGTCGAGCAGAAACTCTTTCTTTGAACCGTACTTTGGGTCGCAGTTTTTTTTTTTCTTTATGAATAGGAGTTTTTTCAATTTTGAGCAGTGCTTCGACTCTTTATTGGTCACTGTTGGAAATTATCTAAACGAGTGACTTATAAAGCCTCGGAGTGATGGAATTCACAAATTCATCCTTCTTGGAACTCGTTATACATTGAAAGAAAGCCTATTGTCATGACATCGTCCGATTTAATTTTTTTTTTCTAATTCTCCAATAAGTTCCGAGGAAAGAAGACTCGAAAAGAATTAACGCCAGCATCGCGTCTCGTTTCAGATCGCAGTCGATGTCGAGCGGTTTCGTTTCACCGGTCTAAGATCGACCCTCGAACAACGTCAGGCGTTCGCAGCTCGCAAAGAGTTCTTCGACTCTCAGCAGGTGAGCAAATCGTGGATTTTTACAAACAGAAAAAAAAAAACACACCAAATCATCATCATCATCCGTCCACGGTTAAAATTCGTTATCGAAGGCCATTGACCGAGGCGTAACGGGACAATGAAGGTTCACTGGTGAATTCGTACCAGATCCGCAGTTCGTGTCGCGATCGGTCCCCTTTACTAGACGGAGACTCTGAAATAATAACGTATAAGCTCGCTCGTCCGTTTCGTCGTGCGTGTGTATGTCTGTAGTTTTTCACATGCGGGCATTATTCGTCGTAACAAACCGGAGCTACAGAGTGAAGGAGCAAACCACAGAGACGGAGAGTGGCTATCGCCACCTCCTTGACAGTGACAAATGGACATAGATTTTAATCGGTGAATGGAATCACCGCTGCTCCCAACTCTCTCTCTCTCTCACACACACACTGTGTCCTGCATACGTAGGATAATTCAACACCGAGTCCATCGCGGTCGCTCCACTGTCGCAACACCTTGGCTCTCTCTCTTCGTTCGTCTCACCGTCGCTTAATGTCGCGTTAGTGTCCGAACTGCGGGCTTGACCACTCACGCCTCTGGAGTCGTTAGCCACCGACGCGAACCACTCTTTCCGAACGTCCCTCGTCTCTATAACTCGGCATATTAAACCGAACGACGATAATAACGAAATATCACTGAAATAATAAAGAAGGCCCCGGAATGGCTCCCTGAACGTGCATCCGTAAAGTAAAACAGCAGAAGCAGCGGCCACGGCGGCAGGAGTAGCAGGTATCTGATTCCTTGCCGGGGTGCGGTGATGCGCGAAGAAACGCACAGGAGAAGAGAGTCCCGAAGTAAAGAATAGAAAGAAATAAAGAAGGAAAAGGTTTACAAAAAAAAAAAAGAAAGAATTGGAGAGGAGAGGGCTATATATAAAGGGGAAGAAAAAAAAAGAGGAGAATGTCACGAAAAGGAGAAGGGAGAATGAGCCAAGTGTGGCGGTCAAGTATAGTCGACGTTCGCCGTTCGAGACATCTTTTCGAGAGGGAGAGGAAGAGCCGGGGTGTTAGCCGGGATGCCCTTATCTGGTGGCGATCTGATCCTAATTTATAGCCGCGTCCCAAATAAACTAGTTTTCGCTGTCGTCACCTCGGGCTCTCCGAGCCGTTCGCGCCTTTAGCTCCTCTCTCTTGTTCGACTTCACCAGCTTATACTTCTACCGACGGCCGAACGTTCCATATATATATACATATAAACGTCGGTAATATATTTTATTTATGATATATATTATATGTAATATTATATACGCAAAGAAAAATAATGAGTTGTCCGAACTAATGGAGAGTTGGTATAGCGGATTGTTTTTTTTCCTATAGTTGTTTAACCGTTAGTTCGCACGACTCGTCGCTTTGTTCAGTTGAAATATAATATTATTGTAATTATTTTTAATAATATAAATTGTGTATAATATTACATCGCGTGACTGAAATCAGGAAGGTCTACTTTGTAAGGCGAAAGTGGTGAATATGGACCACCCCGATTAGCGCATGAATCAATGATGTATGGGTCAGCCCATATCCGCCACTCTCGCCCAATGGCTTATGCACAGAAAAAAACGTCCTTCAGATTTCAGTCACGCGATATATAAAATTATGCATAAACTATCGATCTATCGAGATCGTTCTTTTTTTTTTCTGTCACCACATAGAGAGACCATGCGAGGCCTCCCGTATTTTCCCGCGATCTTGTACCATTCTCTCTCTCTCTCTCTCTCTCTCTCTCTCTCTCTCTCTCTCCCCCCCGACTTCGAACTCTCGTCCTTCTCGAACTTCGGTCTTCAGGTAGACTCTCAGAGAGGACTCCGAGAGCTGAAATCTCGCGGGAGGACGCAGCACACGCGTTTTGCAGAAGACCCGGGCGATTGTGTGCCAAAGAAAAAGAGCCAAAAAAAAAAAAGAAAAAAAATAATCGAGTCTCCTCGACGTGGTAATTGCCAATTAGCGAAAGGGATATTTAATTGCTATTAGGATGGGTGGTTTCCAATGGATTTAGTCCTCGGTGGCCGTCGAAGCGAGGCTGGTACCGGTGGTGCTGTATCGTTTTGGCCGGTCAAACAGCCCGGGAGGCAGTTGGTAGTTAGGCAGTTAGCATCAGTTAGGATCTCTCAGGTGCTCCTCGGGGATAGAAGCTTGAGAAAAGTGTCGGTGGTATCGGTCGGCGGGCGGGAGGGAGGAAGGGATACGTTTATATACATGTATATATCGACCTCGGAGGCTCTCTCGCACCTCCCCATACGAGGAGGGCATATTTACACGATCTCGTGGATATCTGCATAAAATTTCGCCACGGGTCCCACCACCTATGTCTTTTGGTCCTTTTTCCCCCCTCGGTTCACGGTAACGGCCGTAGCACGGCTGGATTCCGCAGGAGGATAGGTGTCTCCTTAATAAATCCTTACCGCGCGCGCGCGTTCCCGTGGGCTGGTAGCTGCCGCGAGAAACCTCCGAGTTCTTTTCTCGCCTGCCCCGCGCGGCTCTTCTTCTTCCTCTCCTTCTTCTTCTTCTTCTTCTTCTCTTCGAGGGGAGCCGGTACGCGAATCCTCCGGGTCTTCCTCTTCTTTGTCCTACCAACTCGCGGTTACGGAGGAGCCAAGATGGAGAGAACCGCACAACGGAGAGCTAGCGCTGCCGAATGCGGCATACAGAGAGAGCGAGAGGGAGTGAGCCAAAGTTGAAAATTCTTCCCTCGCCACCTCCTACCGGTTATTTTTCTCTATGCTTTATTTCCGAGTCGATCTTTTCTCACGCGAATTTCGCCCGCGTCCGCGGAACGATTTGTTCGGCGGGAGCGAAGTATACAGAGATGAGAATAAACGCCCGGGCATAATACGTGGATACAGCGAGGTTTCGGGAGCTGCGATAGCGGGAGAGAGAGAGAGGACAGGGAGAGCAACAAGTGGTGTTAGGCCCGGGCACGTACGTCGGCTATACGCGGAAAGGACGACGGGCCAACTTGTAACTAACTTTCGGCTGGTGGTCGTTGAACAACCGGATGAGAATACACTTTCGTACTGGGGAGAAAAAAAAAAAAAATCGTTTGCATGGAAAAAGTTAATGAATTTTCTACGGGAGCTTAAAGTAAAATTTGCATCGTCGAACCTTTGACCCTTTGAGTGTTGCAACGGAGACCTTGCAAGGGCGGCGCACCATTTTTTTTTTTTTTTTTGCGATGTTCTCATTGAAGTAGACGTCACGAGAAGAAAGCCATGTGCAGTAAAGAAGTAGATGTTTTTTCGCTTGTTGCCCAGTGTACCACGACCGATCGATACGACAGAATGTTAGCAACGTGTTTGACGAGGTGTCATACCGATGTAGAGTACAGTACGACAATCGCACGCTCCGTAAGCTAAATGCTTTCGACCCCAGAACCAACTGTAACTCCAGACTTAATTTGTCGTGGAAAAAAAAAATAATACTCCTACCCGTGCATTCTTCAAATACTATTTTACATATTCGGACAAATTACTTTAATTGACTTATTTAATATATTATTGAAGTTCCATGAGGACGAAAATGTGGCAACTGACCTCGAATTACTGAGACTAAGAAGGGGGGGGGGGGAGGGCAAAAAATAAATAAATTCTGAAGCAAGTACAGGATGTTCGAGCTTCGTGAAAGATAATCGTCGCTCGAGCAGGTCAGTGCGTATTATCGTTCTGCCGTCTGTCCGTCGCCCGATACCGCGGATAATTACACCGTGCAAAGTGCGCACCTTACGCCGGCGCGTATCTCCACTGCGTAAACATCGCAACCGTACCGTGGCTGTATCTGTTGACGTACGAGACATAAGTGGTCTGGTAACAAGCCCTCGTTACAAGTTAGAAATGCAATATACAAGAGGGGAGGGGGGAAAGGGGACTCATCGAGCATCGCGATGTATGGATAAATTGTCGCCGCGCAACAGAGTCGAAGACGCATATTAAGGAGGCACGAAACCGGTCACAGCAAACATAACATGCGTATCCAATGCTACAAGGAGGTTCGAATATTGAAATAAATTTTACACCGGGCGCCGAATTTTTTTTTTACGCTTTTTGCAGCTGCCCTTTTTGGTATCTTTGCTTTGACATTTGAAAGAAATTTCATGTCTGCACGAACTGTTGTTCTACCTAATCGCGCCACGACGACCTGAACAAGTGGAAAATTGATCACATATTTGCCAGATGATTTTTTGATAATTTTTTTTTTTTTCTTGTTTCTATTGTAAAATCATTAAAATTTCTGCCAGATACACAGTAAAAAGTAATTTCGTAAAATAAGAATACGAAGTTTCGTAAAAATAATTTTGTAAATTAATGACAAACTCGTTTTGTTAAGATTTGATTTCGACAAATCTGTCCTTTCATTTCCCCTGCTATTAACAATATTCGTTTGTACTTTTGTTTGCAAAACTAGAAACCGCATGGTCGGATCGGAAAATGAACAAATAAAAAATTGTGAACGTTTGTGGATAATAAATTGTCGTAAAGAGTACAAACTTTTTTTTTACCGTGTATATTTTTTTCTTGAGCTCGATGATCGTTTGTAACAATTATTGAATCCTGGCATTATTTTTTTACGATTCATAATGAGAATAAAAGATACAAAGTCAATCGTAAATATTTCGAAAAAAAAATCATGTGTTTTCTCGACTCATAAGCGGCTCCGTCTTGATCGGACTTTTCTTTTTAATTCTAATGGAGATATGTATATGTTTCTCGTTGCAGAATAAACGGGGGAAGGTTTGATATCACGGTTCTCCATTGCCATCGTGACCACAAGCCCCGTCGCTGCGAGGAACGAAGAAGAAATAAGTAAAAAAAAAAAAAAAATACATATACGAAGAGTAATACGATGAACGCAAGGAAGTGAGTGTCGCGCCAGAGAGATCCATAAATCGTGCGATGATCGGGCGTCGCCGGAAGTGCCGAGAAGTCGCCGAGAGAGAGAGAGAGAGAGAGCGAGAGTGAGAGTCAGTTGAGAGAACGTATCCGGGATTAGAGACGGAGAATAAGCCTGAATTAGGGATAAGCCTGGAAGGACACGCGTGTGTACCTGAGTGTGCAAGAGTATCCTCGTAGCACCGCAATCTTTCATTAGCTCCGGATGGGAAAGAATTTTTGCAGCAGCGTTCGAATGGAAATAAAAAAAAAATTAAAAAAAAGACGGAGAGAAAAAAAGCAAACAAGTCGATGAAAAATAAAGGAGGAAGAGTCAAGAGTGGGTTTATATACACGATCGGGCTCGAAGAGAGCCACCGGGCAATGTGCAAATACGTGTAGAGCCACCGTGCAGAGCTGAAAACGAGATTACCGTCTCGTTGATTAAACAGCGACGCGGTCGCATGGAACTTTTATTATAATAGTAAAAAAAAAAAAAAAAAAAAAACAGTTATAAATAGTAAACTAATAGAGCATAATTAGTAGGATAAGTTTTAAGGGCGTTAAGGAAAGCGAGTGACATCGCTGCATGGAAGAGAGAAAAAAAGAAGAAGAAAAAGAGTAACGAGAAAGGAGAGAAAGCTTGTACAGATGAGAGATAGAGGAGTGAAGATGAAAAGAGCCCCCCGCGCGTGTTCTCGAGCTTCTTGTACCTACGTCACGACCGGTGGCGGGCGCGGCCGAACAGCATCGCTCTTATCTTACACCTGTTGATTAATAAAAAAAATAAATAAAATTTGAAAAAAAAAACCTCAACAACTACACATGAAAAAAAAAAATATTGAAGAATAAATAAATGATTAAGAGAGAGAGAGAGAGAGAGAGAGAGAGAGCGAGAGAGAGAGAGAGAGAGAGAGAGAGCTACGATCATTATTCACACAATCGACGACTCATTGATTCATAACTCATTGTTTATCTCGCCATTGGTATATACTATGTATAGTAATTGATTATTAAAAAAAAAAAAAAAAAAAAAAAAAATGAAAAAGATGAAACTAACAAACAAAAGGGAGGAAGATTAAAAAAGAAAATGGTATCTGTAGAACCCGATGATAAGCCCATAGCCCACAGCCCTTAAGGCTCCTCTCTCCACGCTCTAAGCTCGGCGTGTTTTTGTGTCTCTCGTGGTCGCGACTCCTTTCGCCTCCACACTGTATGCGATAATACAATTGTAGATTAAATAAGTATTAAACGGAAAGAAAGAAAGAAAGGAATTAAAAAAAAAAACAACAGAAATATTATATTAATTATAGTTTCGTTTTGAGAGTGAGAGGGGATGCGGGATCGAACTGGAGTCCTCGACGCTTCTCGCGAGTCTCTCGCAGACTTCATTATATTATTGCCCCCTCGCCCCCCCTCCCCCCCTCGGACGCGCTCACACGCACTTTGATCACTCGTGCGATAAAAAAAAAAAAAAAAAAATAACTATCGCGATAATTCGAATGGTGAGCGTGTCACGAGCAAGTTCGATTATATATTTTTTTCCTTGCCGTTTTTATTTTTCTCAGTTTTTTTTTTTTTTTTTTTTCATTATCCCTCACCGTTCAATCGTGATAGTTATCGAGCGGCGAGCTGCTACGAACGTTGGCGAGACACTCCGTCCTCGCGCGGTGCTCGAGATGGTTGATATATTTTTTTTTCTGTATGTATATCGAATTTTCAAACGAAACATGAAAAAAAAAAAAAAAAACAATTAAATACCGTTAGCTTAAGCAGTTAAATAAGAAAGGATCGTGTGTCCCTTCCTCACCGAGTCGAACGTCGAGCGTGCGAATACGAAAAAATAAAAAATTAAAGGCAAAGGAGCGACGAATTACCATTGTTCATTTTTGTCGTACGAGACGTTGAGTAAATTGCGAGTAAAAAAAAAATAACAAAAAAAATACATTAATTTATATCTGTGATAAAGTGAGAGGTGCGTTTAGGCTCGTACGCATAATATTCGATGGTTCGCAAAAAAAAAAAAAAAAAATGAAAAAAAATAAAAACAAATCGCCAGTGTATGATAATGCGTACTCGATTAGATCGCGTGTTTTGTATATAATTGGATAAGTGGATTTAGAGAGAGAGAGAGAGAGGGAAGCGTTCATAGTACTCGTGGCTTGAGTGGAGGGACGCGTGTCCGTCTTAATAATAAAATGCTATGTAAAAAAAAAAAAAAAAATACATTGTGGACCTTGCTGCGAGCTACTTACCTATACTACTTCTAACTTAATTGTGTGGATATTGCGGCGTAGCTTCGCGCAAAAGGAACAAAAAATGAAAAAAAAAAAAAGAAAGAAATCTGCGAGATAATCGTCGAATCGTGAGCGATCTGTTGCGGCCTCGTTTTTCTCTTCCTTTCAATCCTACACCCCTCCCTCTCCCCTCATCGGTACCATTGTAAATTCATTAAATTGTAAATAATTTTCAATGTGAATATAGATGAACATAAATAGATATATTATATATAGATATATAAACACACACATAAAAAATATCTATTAACATTATTATTATTATTATTATTATTATTATTATTATTATTATTATTATTATTATTATTATTATTATTATTAAAATTATTATTATTATTATTGAACAATATCACGATATTATTATGATTATCATTGTCTACTATGATTATAAATTCATATTATATTAAAAATGAGAGTATTACGTTGTACTTGAGGTGAGTCAAATTTTCCTTCGATCCTTTTTTCGGAGAAATTGTTTATTTTTTTTTCTTTATTTTATTTTATATATATATATTTTTTTCACGGAAGAACGAAGAAGGCTCAGGAAAAATATATGTAAGAATGGGACGACGAGCGACGAGGGGAGAAAAGGGGTGGGGAGGTGGGATGCGAGGAATTGCTCGAGAGTAAAATTTGATGGAAACTCGGGGAGGTCTTCGAGATGACTGTGCCCTATTTTACGATCATCTCGAGTCGAGTCCTCGAGTTATGCGCGCGAGGGAAAAGAGTACGTTGGACGGGTGCGTGAGGGTGCGTCTGAGTGGTGAGAAAATTGTGTGGACGATAGGTCGAAGGAATAAGGACGATTGCAACGGTCGGTAGTTTACAGCTTCTTTGTACCTGCGTTGTTGTTCCTCTTCTTGTTCTTTTGTTTATGTCGGGGCATTAAAAATCAATTGCGGCACCTTTATAGATTAGATAGCGCGGTGCTCGCCGCCTACGGGCTACTTTTGATACTCCTGCGCGTCAATGCGCGACTGTGTGTGCGTGCGTGCGTGCGTGCGCGCGCGCGCGCGCGCGCGCGTGTGTGTGTGTGTGTGTGTGTGTGTGTGTGTGTGTGTGTGTGTGTGTGTGTGTGTGTGTGTGTGTGTGTGTGCGTGCGTGCGTGCGTGCGTGCGTGTGTGTGTGTGTGTGTGTGTGTGTGTGTGTGTGTGTGTGTGTGTGTGTGTGTGTGAGTGTCTGAGTGTCTGGCTGTGAGAAAGAAAAAAAATCGTCTTATATTGGCGGAGTCCTAAAGTCCCAACAAGTATAAATCGACCAGGAGGAAGGTGCATTACGTGTAGCGCGGCAACGGAAACAATCCGCTGCAAGGAAAAAGATAATCGAGGGCTCACACGTGGCAAACGAAGAAGGAAGCTACGCTATAAAGTTATAAGACGAACATGCGAGCCTCGCCTCGCCCCGTCTCTCTTCGTCTCTTAATTTCTTCACTTCTTTCGCGAATTCAGACGGAGAGCGCAAGAGTCCCGATTCCACTGGAAATACAACAAGCTGTACGTCTGCAATAAAGTACGATTCCCGGAGTGCATGCTCTCGATCAAAGCACTGCTGCCTTGCTGATGCGGGAACAACTCGGCTTTACAAGACACTCGAGACAGAGCGAGAGAGAGAGAGAGAGTCAGTACGGTAAACAACCGCCTTATATCATTTCTCGCAAGAAAATACGAGGGGCTGTAACGAGTCGACGATGCATCAATGCATCACGAAATCCCGTGCCATTGAGTTTTGCATTCGAGCTCCGAATATTTAACCGAGAGTTTCTCATCGAGTTTTAGCGCTCCCGACGGTTTCGCGACGCTATGAGAGGTGGGCCGCCTCTTCGGGGTGTTGAGAGTATTATATGTGGGTCAGATACAACAACTATGAACAGCTGATATTCGCTCTTTGGGAACGGGAATGGAAGACGTAAGAGAGGGACGAAATAAATATATATATTTATAGATATATATGTGTACACACACACACACACACACACACACACACACACACACACACACACACACATATATATGTGTGTGTGTGTATATAGAGGACGGTGAAAACAGGAGTTGCCCGTGAGGACAAGAGGAACGAGCTTATATACACGCTTGTCGTAGCATTAATAAAATGTGTGTTTTACTCGCTATAAATTGATAGCCGCTTTGGTGTGATGTATGAGCCAAGGATTAAGAGGGTACGAGAGACGCGCACCGCACGCTGGGCCGAACGGTACGTCACGCCGTAGGTGTTTCCCGCGCGTGTATATATATATATATATATATATATATATACAGGTGTGTGTATATGTATATATTTTAAGGCAGTGCGCCTCGTGTGTTATATAACACAACGAAGGTAGCAGGTTTCTTATTCGTACTCGGTTATACCTTGTTTGCACCTACTCGGCGAATCGCAAGCTCGAAGCTCGGAGAGAACAATTTCAATTCCTTTTTTTTTTTTTTTTTTTTTTTTTTTGCTGCAGGAATTGTGAAGCTACAAGAAATTTTGTTTTCGGTTCGATGTGAGCAAAAAGAGCAATAAATTTAATAAAAGACCGTGTCGTTAAATTTTAACATCGGGTAAGTAATATTTTTCATATACACGAAAAGCTCGAATGATATTTTGATTTTATAGCTTGATTAATAACTTAGTACTTTACGAACTATTTTACGATCGCCTTTAATAAATTTCGTCTCGTAAAGTTTAATTTCTGCGTTAATTTTCCGAGATTTTTTGCTCGAGTAAAATTTATCCTGAATACGATCGATAGGGACGAGCGACTAATGCACCGCGAGAAAAAGAAATTATCTATATCAATGAAAAGGTTTGCTTTCAAACAATCGCAATATCACATTTCTCTGACATTGGCTTATAATTTATTATTGAAAATTTAATTGTGACTTCGAAGTAAAATTATTCAAACGATCGATCCGATAAGCTATCAATTTTACTACCCAAAAACTTTGAATTGATTTTAGCAAGAAAAAAAAAAAAAAAAAAAAATCCCCAGTATATTTATTGAATTCCCCGACTTTGTAAAAAAAAAAAAAAAATACAATCACGCTCGACTTACACTCCTCATCGAGGCTCATATCTCGTCGTGTTTCTTGTCTCGGGGCGAATCCGAGCAGCGAAATAATAGGTAACAACGTCAAAGCGTAGAAATAATCGCGTAACGACACGACAATAAGAACAAGGAGGAGTGAATATAATAATATTGATAACCCCCCCCCCCCCCCGCCCCTCACGGTGGTGGGCTCCAGGGCATTATCATAAATTTGAATGACCGAGAAAAAGAGAGAGAGAGAGAGAGAGAGAGAAAGAGAGCGCGGCAGTGAGAGAGAAAGAAACTCGCGGCCGAGCGCGAGTCTTTCGAGCCCCCCCGCCCCGTGACACATTTCCCCCCCCCCCCCCACCCTTCTTATTTCCCCTTTATGGCTTACTTTATGGCGAGGACTCAATTTGGTGCCCCGGAGACTCGGGGCGCAGTTGGGTATTCCGACTGACTAATAATGTAGCTCCGAGACACCGGGCGGCAGACTGGATGATGCATCGTCCGCGTGTGCGCCACGTAGTGTAACCCGAAAAAAAAAAAAACATATATATATATATATATATATATATATATATATATATATATATATACACATTATAATTTCAAAAGCGAAAGATGGACCGTTTCACGAGACCGTATTCCAGTGGAAGCCCGTGGAACTCTTCATTCGCTATTTATCCCCTTTATAAAAATCACCCGGGGAATCCCCACCGTGCGAACTTCGAGGTATACAGCAACGCGGTAATTCTTTGCGGAATATCATTTTTTTTTTTTTTTTTTTTTTTTTTTTTTTTTTTCAGTCGTTCTCGACGGTACGGTGTCGTTTACCCTGAACTTATTTTCAGTCAAAGCTCATTTCCGCCGAAAAGTTCTTAGACTGCAAAAACACTGTGTATATGATTCTTATAGACTACTAGGAAAAGCAGGCGCGCGAACCGGAAGCAGTGGCGCTTCTGCGCGAACTCTCGCTGCTACTCTTACGTGATTGGCAGGCGGGTTCGTTCGCGTTCGAAGGCGGCGAGCGGCTATGAAACTTAAAGCAGCAGCACTATCGGGGGATTTTATTGGCCAATCACTCGAACGGACAATATCATCGACTGTTTTTTTTTTTTTTTTTTTTCAAATCCGGCAAGCTCCACAGTTAAGACCGTATGAAACACCTTGCTCTCCGTGTGTCCCGGGCTCGGTCGGTATCAAAAACTGTAATGAACTTCTCTCGCGGGTTTTCGAATGTACGGTCAAGAGAATATAGTTACACCGAAGGCGGATATCATTTCGACTTTCGATGAGACACTCTTCTTTTGATCGTGGATGCCACAATCCGTGAGAAAAATCGATTACAATTTTTATTACCGACCGTGGTATTGCACATGCTCTTAAGCCAGATAGAACCTCGAATTGCCATTGAATTATCACCCTTTGGGTCAACCAATTGTTTGACCCAAAATGTGATAATACTCATCGTCATAGGCAAAAAGGTCACTTTCGGTGCAAAAATCTCAGTGTTTTTTTTTTTTTTTTGTTAACGAAAGTAAAGTCATAAGGGAAAACGTCAGATCTTTGTTGAAAATCGAATTTTTTCGACCGGAAGTGACGTCTCCTATGGGAAACGTCACTTTCAGTTGAAAAATGTTGATCTTCATCCGGAAATGAGGTTATCCAGAGGTAACGTCGCTTCCGCTTTGAAAATCTCAATTTTCGAGCAGAAGTGTCGTCATCCAGGGGAAGCGTCACTTCCGGTTTGAAAAATTTCAATTTTCAATGTTTCCTCTGGACGATGTCACTTTCGGGGGAAAAAAAAAAAAAAAATTAGATTTTCAAACCGGAAATGACACAACTTTCCATGGATGACGTCTCTACCGGTCGAAAAATGAGACTTTCCAACCAAAAGTGACGTTTCCTCTAGATAAAGTTAATTTCGGTCGAAAACTGAGATTTTCAAAGCGGAAGTGACATTTACCGAGATGACGTCACTTCCGGTAGAAAGCTGAGATTTTTCAAACCGGAAGTGACGTATTTCCTGTATGACGACGTCACTCCTGGTCGAAAAATGATTTTTTTTTTTTTTTTCCCGGCTGCGCTAATATAACCACATTCCTTGCGTACAATACGGGCGGAAAATAGTCTACTGTTGACCGATGATCATTGTTAACATGTGCGCATGCGCAGTACAATTCCATTACTCCCTAGGGAGTAATAGGGCTCATTACATCCTCCCGAAGGTCTATTACTCCCGGGTCAGCAATGGTCATTGGCGAAGACGACGATTTTTGCGACGCAAGAAAGGTGGTTATTTTAACGGAGTCCGAAAAAAAATTATCGTACACCACAAGGGGAGGAAGTGCTTTTTCATCGCACGGTACGGAAATGGCCACTTTTTCCGCTCGCTTCGCGTGCGTAAAATCGTCATTTTCGCACATCGCGATGAAAAATTTCGTACGTCCCTCGTGCGAAACACTTTTTCCAAAAATGTTTTTCGCCCTCGTGGAGTAATGTACTGTATTTCACCTCGTGCGAATTTCTGCCCTCGCTTCACTCGGGCATCAAACTTCACACTCGGTGAAAAAACTCACTTTCCTCCCTCGTGCCATAATATTCTATTTCGGCACCACAGTGCATAATAAATATTACATTTAAAAAAAAAAAAATGAATTACTAAAATGTGTTTTTTTTTTTTTTAATTATGCTCATTCCCCCACAACCATGTGGTAGAGTGACAACTGGCGCATTTATTTTTGACAGTGGATCCCCAGTAGACCTACCACACTTAAGTAGCTGAAAGTCAATTAGAACAGAATCTCTGCGCCGGTTTTTTCTGCTTTCATCATTTGCAAAACGCATTCTCTGTCGTCTCGATTCCGCGTTGTTTCTTCGTGCCGCGCTTAGAGAAAATAATAATCTCACAATGAGGAGAGAGAGAGAGCGAGGCGAGAGAGGCGAGAGAGGCGAGAGAGGCGAGAGAAAGAGGGTTAAGAGTTAAAATATAATCTGGAGTACAAAATGGTACGTCGTGATAAGTCCGAAGCGCAGTGTATATAGGCAATGGATATGTAACGTTTGTGAAAGAGAGTGAGAGAGAGTCAGCTCTTGCCGTTGAGAGCTCGGGGCTCTCTCTCTCTCTCTCTCTCTCTCTCTCTCTCTATACGTATGTATAATACTTATCGGGCAGTAAAGATGTTTACAGCAACGGCGTCGCGCGGGTTCCCTCGCGCTATCACAATCGCCCACCCAAAAGAACGAGCTACTCTAATTGATTTGTGGATGTGGCCCCGGCGCTATCGCCTCCCCTCGTAACTTAAATTAAATTACACGGAGCAATCGTCTCCTGCTGCTCCCCGCTCGCTGGCCAGCGCTGATCTCGACGAAATGTTGAAGACTGTTTCTCTGTTCTTTTCAATGCTTTTATATTTATATATATATAGTTTTTTTTTTTTTTTTTTCTTTCTATGCCACAACGAAAGAAGCAAAAACATTTCACGGTTGTTCCATAGTTATCGCCTTCTCTGCCCCCCCCCCCCCCGCGCCCCCGCCCGCCCCCTGCAACCTCTCGAATCTCTCATCCCTTAGGCTCTCTCGCACGCGCTTCAAACTCCAAAGCTCCTCTTATCCACCGATGTATATTATTGTATGCTATTCGCCTTTCTCCCGACGGCTTTGCCTATCCGAAGAACTGAACACTCACTGTGTTACCAAAAACTCGACCCTCTCCGAGGTCTTCACTCGGTGTCAAGTCTTATCTTATCGATGAGACGAAACCGCTGGCAGAAATCGTTTCACGTTATTTTTACACGATTTCGTTTTCTCGCGTATTCATACTGGACGCACTGTGTTCTCTTCTCTTCGTCTTATCGTTATTCTCTTAATATTCTCTGGACATTGACGACTGTTTGACAAATTTTGGTCTCGTTAACCCTGAAAGACCGAAGACGAGTCTCGTGGAGTACTTAGCTTCCGTAGTCCGTAACTGTTTGCACGTTAATTTCGCGTGACACGACCACCTTCTTGTGCGAAGAATTGAAGATACAGCCCTTCAAAGTTGATTCAAAATCGGTACACAGTAGCAAAAAAAAAGTTTGCACTTTTTACAATAATTCATTGTCCACAAACGTGTCGACAATGTTTTTTATTTGTTGATTTTCTAGTTCCACAAATAAAAATACAAACAAAAATTGCCAATGACACGGGAAATAAAAGGACAGTTTCGTATATTCGAATAATTGACAAACGAGTTTGTCAATTATTTAACAGAATTATTTTTACGAAATTTCGCATACCGATTTTACGAAATTATTTTTTACTGTGTAGCAGATTTCTTTTTTTTTTCGGTCAGGTAACAACTCCATGTAGGCAGGCTTGCAAAAATCTGCGGACGTCTCGGTTCAAGAGGCTATCGTCTTACCGATTGGTCAATTTTTTTTTGGTTTGTTTCTTCAAATTTATCATATTTCGCTAGACGAAAAATGGCAAAGTTCGAGCATGAGTGTTCGATTAGGTAAGGTTAGCGGTGTGTATTAGACCAGAGAGATAAGGAGACTCGTTCGGATCGGTAGTGCGAGGAGTCGGAGACACGCGCGCGGTTTTAGCATAGGAAACCGTGAGACTGGTATTTCGACGTCGCCAGCCGGTCTTTGTCTCTGCGTTCATTCACGCGGTTTCCGATCCTTCCCATTGATGCTGCGAGGGCACGCCGCGCGGCCGAGTCTCCTATACGAGGTCTACCTCGTGACCGGCCCGGCGATATAACCAACAGAGAAAAACGAAGCTATGCAGCCCCGGATGGCGTAACGAAGCCCGGCCGCGGCGCAGGATCGAGCCTGCCGTGGCCGAGAGGGCCGTGTGTTGTCCACCGCGCATAAATACCCACCGAGGCTACGGTCCCGTGAGAGCTCGGTCAAAAAGTTAGATCCTTGATCCTGCCGGGGGGCCCGGACAGGGGCCACGGTGGACTCCCTTAGCTATACGACATGACGGAATTGTCCGCTCGTCGGCGATTCTTCTGAATGAACAAGAGCAAGCCAGCTTCGATAGCGATGAAGAAGAAGAGGGAGGAGCAAGAAGAAGATGAAGAAAAGGGAGGATGAAGAAGAAGAAGAAATTAAGAAGAAGATGAGAAAGAAGGTGCTGCGATACACTTCGGTAAAAAAAAAGAATGATTTTGGTTAATTACAATGAGACCGCAAAATGCGAAATATCAGCTATCGTTGGAGGAACAAGAATCGTTCGACCATAGGTAATACAATTGACGATAAAACGATGAAAAAATTAAATGTAAAAAAGATTAGATGGAGCAAAGAAAAAATGGATTTGTAGAAAAAAAATGGTTCAAATCGTAAAAAAATAAAATAAAATAATGATTTTGGTTAATTACAATGAGACCGCAAAATGCGAAATATCAGCAATCGTTAGAAGACCGATAATCGTTTAACTACAGGTAATACAATTAACGATAAAACGATGGAAAAATTAAATGTAAAAAAAGATTAGATGGAGCAAAAAAAAATGAATTAGTAGAAAAAAAAATGGTCGTGACACGACAAACGGAAGGACAAGCTTGTATGTGACAGTTGACTTTTCGTCGGCGATACGGTCATTTTTTACCGTATAGAAAGCCAACCTGGCCGGTCATATCACCCTGAACGAACCCTACTCGAGTGATAACAAAGCTCACAAGCGCACGACAGAATTGTCCGGTAATGCTACGGGGAAAAGAAAATTTCTAGGATTAATAGCCCGTCGAGTGTGTCGCTATCGCGTCACCTGGGGCCAAGTTTTCCATCTCGCTGATGTCGTCAAGCCCCATGCATATCGTAGCCTCATTGACGGACTCTCTCGATTTATCACCGGCACTCTCGGTCACTCGCGTGTTCCCGTGGCTGTTCTATAGTGCTCACATATACGTGTGTCACATCGCTGCAGGAGCGCGAGCGGGACGGAGATAGGCATCATTATTTGAGAATAATCTAAAACCGATGGTGATTAGTGGAGGCGGTAGTCGCGTCACCTGGTCGAGCGAAGCGCGGCCTCTCGTTTATACGCCGAAAGGGGTATATGGGAAACGCGTGTGGTGTGACGGGGACCGTTGGTCAAGCGACGTCTCCTCCGCGTTAATCGATCATCGAGCTTAACGCCGCGGCCTCTCCATACATCGAAAGCCGCTACCATCGGGACCGGCCAACGAAGATACCGCGACTCCAATTCCATCCGGATGGCTACTTAGGAGAATTAAGCGACTCCTATCTAGTCAAATCAATAATTCTCGACGTGTTCAATCTCAGTGGGAGCATCAACGCGCGCCCGGGACGATTCGGAACGCTTTCGGAGAGGGTGAGTCGGGGTGATATGGCTCGGCGGGTGATACCGCAGATCGTTGTATCTCCCTACAAGACGAACGAGGGATTTCAGCTTATGAACCCACTCCAACGAACGTCGTTCCCGAGATCTTGCCATGTCATCCGGAGGATCCGGGTGATATGGCCGACCTAGCATTTTCTTCTTTCATAGCACGAGGACATGAAGGGTGGATTTACTCATCGGTTCCATCAGCTCACTGCGATTGGCCAAAGTATATCGGATGTAGTCTTTAAACGCGGTAAATCCTGAAGGTCCGAAAAATCCCGAAGACCTAAAGAGGTCAAATTGGAACGGGTAGCTCAAAATTGTTTTTCTTTATAATTCTATGAGCTCCTGATCGCAAATAGAAAGGGTTTTCACGACAGCAACTCCGTGCTTTCAATCGAGTTTTGATCGCAGAAGAAAATCGTCGTGCTAAAATACGATATTTCACGTTATCCAACCTCACCCCCTCGCCCCCCGGGTATAGCTAAGAAGCGTGTAATATACGCCGCGGTGATTTGTAGCCAAGTATCGTGAAGGTGGATGCTGCGCGAGAGAACGCGAGAGAACCGACTCCGGTTGAAATATATCACCGGATGCGAGCGAGAATGTCCGGTCAAGCGGCGGTCCTCCTTGCGCGACCGCCGCCGTCGCCGACGCCCGCACTCTCTTCTTCTCTCAAGATATAGGCATACCACGCTCTCCCTTCTCTCTTTCTCTCTTACCCGAACGAACGAAAAAACTAAAAAAAAAAAAAAACAAAAAAAAAAAACAACACACGAACGCACACCTTTCCCGCTGGAATCTCAAAGAAATCTCCAGAGCTTTTGTTCCCTCGATTCTCCCGACAATTCGGCTACACGGCTCTCGTATCGGTCCCGTTTAAACTACCGGATGCTCTATCTTACGAGCTCCTAAAACTTGTTCTAATATCTTGCAAAGTAAATGCTAATCATGTAAAAAAAAAAAAAAAAAAAAAAAAAATACCAACGAGACAAGTCCCGACACTGCCTGTTCTCGGCCTCGTGAAAATGACAAAGGAAGTGCCTACAGAGATATTCGCGGTGGTCTCTCCTCGCTGAACCTTCCGACCTACCAATTTATTAGCCATTATCCGAGACAATGCTGCTACCTACTGTCCGCCAAACTCGCCTCTGGTATACATATACACTTATATATATATATAGTATAGAACCTCTCAGGATATACGCCGAAGGTTACGGGGTTGACGACGGCAGGAGAAAAACTCACCGTGATTCTACCGGGACGCGGAGAGACGGGAAAAGAAAGAGGACGTCTGCTACCGGGGTGGTGCCGGTGGTGGTATGCGACCGCGCGAACCTGAAGGCTAAGGGACAAGTGAAATTGTTCGCTAAGCGATCGCGGGTATATAAGCTTTATAACACAGCCACGGCTGCAGAAACTTCGTCGGCGTGTGTGCAGCCATCTTCACCGCCTTCGACGAGATCCTTCCTCTCGTCGGGAGAGGAGTATAGTGGGTAGTCTTCCTCTGGTTCTCTCCTCTCATTCCCGTCTATCCCTATCGCTCTCACGAGCGTTGGTGCCCGCACAGCCGAGCGGCGCACCACGGACAACTCGAAGAAAAAGTCGCCTAATTGATGCTTCGTCTTTGTTTTGGTTAATTCCAACATGGTTCGGCCATTAAAACGTCCCGCGGTATCGGCAAGCCCGATCTCCGGTGCGAGATAAATGATGACACCCGCTACGGGGGTATCCATACTTACCAGCACCAGTTCCCTCACCATCGGCAAACGTGTATGTAGCCGGACCGTATAGCCGCGAGAGTCTATATGGGCGCCGACGAGGCGCAAAAGCCCCGCAAAAGACCTGCTGATCGGAGCCAGCGTCCACGATGGACCAGTTGATGCTGGATCGGTTTATGTATCGATATTCCTTGATAGCTCACAATCTTTCGATCTATCATTCAACATTGGTAATAAACGCATACTCAAATACTATTTCGCTCTCTCTCCATCTCTCTCTCTCTCTCTCTCTCTCTCTCCCTCTCTTTCTCTCTCTTGATCTGTGTATGGGAATGTGGAAGAAATGTGTTCGTTTCTTTTTTTGCTATAGTGCACGCGAGCGCTATTAGCACGTACGTTGAGAGAACGTGAGCAGTGAAGGCTCGAGTGGCATTAATGGCTCTGGCAATCGCCACTTAAACATTGAGGTATTAATGTAAACATGCATTTCTGATAGCGATAGGCTTAGCGAGAAAGCGGTTGGTGACACACACATACGCACACACACACACACACACACACACACACACACACACACACACACACACACACACACACACACAAATATTCCGACTCTAGAAATGTAAACGTGTATCGGGAGAATGGATTTATGGATAGTAAAAAAAAAATGTGCAAAAGTGATGGATTTTCTACCATTTTGATAACACTCGACTAAACATCGACTTAACACGAAAAAAAAAAAAAAATCCATTAAATCATTGTATCTAGTTGTGGGAATGTAGGATGCAAGTGATGAATATGGACCACCGTTGCTTTCGTCCGTTCTCCATGCCAGGTCGATTTCATTATCAACGGTAAAAAAAAAAAAACATATTTAAGACAGAGCAACAATTCGACAAAAAATTAACAAAGAAGAAGATTAAAAAGACAATCCAGGAGCGGAATAAAATAAACCGATGCACGAACAGGGTTATCCGCAATCGAGACGCGATGATTCTACGGATTGGAACACCTTTTTCGTCCGCCTTGTGCGACGAAGAAGCCATTGGTTGCAAACAAGAAGATCGAGATGAAACGCAAAGGTTCGTCCGACTCTATAACCGTTGGGGATGCCGAAGCGTTTAATTAAATTAACGCTTAGCTTAGATTAACGAAGGTGTGCGAGTCTCCTCCGGGCAAGAGATCGGAGATGCATAATGAGTAGAGTATCGGAAAGATTGACCTCAGGTGGCCAGCACGATCGCGTCCCTCTTTTTGGGTGGTCCGCGATGAGCGACCACGGGGCACGCTCTCTCTCTCTCTCTCTACTACTACTTTGCCTTCGGACTCTCTCCGGGCTACTTCCATTCGCCTCGTTACCGCCACCACAAACTTCGACGACAGAATTTTATTGCCAGTTTTTCTCTCGACGATTATTTAGCGGTTTACGAGGAGGATTCTATCCGCGATCGTTCTCGCTCGTTTCCCGAGCGATCTCTCCTCGTCTCATCCACTGCGACGGATTCTCGAAACTATTTACGAGCCCGAATAACCCTTCGCGGCAAACAGCCTTTTTCGTGTCTCTCGAAAATACGTCATACGCACAGTTTACTCGAGTTATATAGAGGAGAAACCAATGAATTCCTCTCCCTCTCGTCGTCCGCGTGTGTTACCACGAGAAGCTAGGGTATTCGCGATGATGGCAAAACGGATAAACCTGCCGAGATCTTCGGCGGCGATAGGACGCGCGAGCGCGGCGAAACCGTCGACGGAGTAATTAAATTAAAACCAATTTTATTGGGCGGGAGACGACGGTGATCTCGACGATCCACGCTCCCGCAAAGATCGTCGAATCTTTAATGTCGCTTTTTATATCCTCAAACAAATTCTACCCGGCCGAGATCGCCCGGTCTCCCCTTTTCCTACCCCGATTATCGTTGTACGTCAGTTTGGCATTTCATTGACATTTTATTGAGGTACTTTGAAAACTGATATTACAAGGTGAGAGTATTTCGTCCGAGACGCGCGAGTGATTTTCGAGTTCGCGAACGGGGGAAGCTCGGTGGGAGCGTTGTAACTTTTTAACGCCTGACTTAAGGTAGTACTTGTACAGGTACAGTCCCGCCAAACGTGAGTTTCGTAAAAAATATCGAACACATCACGATGGCCTAAAAATCTGAGAAAAATCAAGTGCACCGAGAGAAGGATCTAGTCAAAATTACTATGTCACTTGGGAGATATCACCATATCGCATAGTAGTAGAGCGTTAGGGCGCCACCTATGGCAGGAACTGCCGGATTTATAAGAATTTTTCTTAGATATTACGGTAAAAATTCTTGGATAAGCTCAGACTTTCTACTATAGGTGGCACGCTGGCGCCGTACTACTATGCGCTATGGTAATTTTTATTAGATTATTGGTAATTTTTACTAGATCCTTCTGTCAGTGTGGATGGGAGGTGCTGCAAAGATTGTTTTCGTGAAACAATAATTCCAATTTGTTAATAACAAATCGAAGATAAAAATCATTATTCAACAAATTATCCGGCAACGTGACTGTTTTCATTCATAAAAATAATTCGTTTATTTCTATGAATGTGTATGAATTTTTTTCAGAATTTTTTTGTAATCTGTGAAAATTACGTTTTTTCACAGTTTGAACATAGAAAAACGCGATTTTCAATGATTACAAAAAATTCTGAAAAAATTCATACGTATTCGAAAAAATAAAGGAATTATTTTTATGAAGGAAAATAATTAAGTTCCCGGGTAATTTGTTGAATAATAATTTTTATCTTCAATTTGTTAATGACAAATTGGAATTATTATTTCACAAAAATAATCTTTGTAGCACCTCCCATAGACTTGATTTTTTTTTTTTCAAATTTTTATCCCATCGAGAAGTGTTCGAAATTTTCTGTGAAACTCACGTTTGGCGAGACTGTACAGCAAGTACTGCCTCAAAAGGTTTGTCGTGCGTTTCTGCGTTTCGCTTTGAAAAAAAAATGTCCGGTTTTTGTGTTCCAAGGCGGCTCTACCGGGAAGACTTTGACAACATTACTGAGAATTCTATTATAAGAATTGTCATCGGTACGCAGGATTTTATTACCTCCGTGTCACGTCAATGCACTACAGATGGTGTTGTTTTTTTTTTTTTTTTTTCTCTGAATAGTCGACAGCAAACAGTAGATGCAACTTCAGACAATGTATATTGTCGGACAAAGATGTGGACGAGTCACACATAGGTATCGCGATAAATCCGTCGCGGCTATTGATTACTGATGTGTATTACGTATTCAAGGGGCTCGACGTTGAGTCAGGTGATTCCGAGTAAAATGGGGTATATGACAATGCTACGTGTCACTGACGCCGCCCACGTACAAACGACGACGCTTTCTCTCTCTGCGTCTCGTAACGCGTAACTCGTTGTTCAACTTTTAACCACCCGCGAGGACGGCGGCACGTGGCACACGGCGCACGTGTCGGCGAGTCATCCTGTCACGTAGTCGAGACGAATCTCTCTTTGAGTTTACTCTTCGTGACGAAGAATGAGGGATTGAAAAAAAAAAAAAAAAAAAAATTAGGCTGCTAACTGAACGGGGTCCAAACATGGAACTACTTGTCGTGTGCATTGCAAAGAATTTGTGGGGCTGATAGACTCATTTTAGTAGGATTTGATCTTTGAGCGTAGATCTTGGTGCACGAAGACTTTTTGTTTCTCGAGTCTGTAACTTTGAAACCCTTTAACGGTATGTGAAACACTCTTCTTGCGACCTAACCCGGGTTCGGTCGGTATCAGAAACTACACTCTCAAGTTTTATCACGGAATCCGGCAGTGACAGTCTGAAGAAAAGTCTTATCGGAAGCAGATATCACGCGAGCCTTCGATGAGACTTTTCTTTTGAATGCGAACACCCGTCCGGTTTAGAAAAGTCGATTACAGTTTTGATTACCAACCGCGGTATTTCACATGCTCATGATCGATCGTTGCGAAACCCCGCTCGTCCTTTTGCTTAGATTCTCGCCTATCGGTTTCAATATAAACAAGCTCACAAATATTAATCCTGGATAAAATAGCGCAGATAGAAGAGACGGGGTGTTGAAATTATCAGTGGTTTTTTGGGCGTCACTTCAAATAGACTGCCCTCGATTCAAAACGGCGCGAACTGCTGCAATTTTATCGACTTAGATATCGAGAGAGAAGCCCTTTAAAAGTGCAAGCAATTACCTCGATCTGCTTGGGCGAAATGACTGCGTATGCTCTTTTTTTCTCGTTGAGACCGAGCGGTGATTCTCATAGCTGCGAATCGTAGAGTTCCCCGAAGCAAGGATCCCCCTGGTTCATTCAGTCCCTTTTTATCTTGGAATTCGTCCCGGAAAGGACGCTTCTTTTCTTGGAAGGCGAGAGGAGGGGGAGGGGGTTCTCCAGGTCTGTCGAAGAGCGCGGGTCCATTGCGAAGGTGAGGGAACGCCATGGAGCGCAGAGCCGGGCTGATAGTAACTGCGTGAGCTCTTTCGTCCCTGATTCTCGTACGTCGGCCAGACCCCTCTCTCGCTTTCCCCTCGCTACGCTCCCTCTCGCGCGTAGACGCGCATCAATGGGGCCTCCATTCAGTACCTCTCCGAAGAGCCGATCCTATCGGGCCTTCCTTTCCGAGAGCACCAGCACATCCATCTTCCTGTCCCTAATTATTTTTCAAGATGCTGCTCCTGCTCCCCTGCTGCACCTCCGTACCTTTTTTACCAAACTATTCGTTCCGGCGACCACCGAGGCCACGTGCTCGACGGGCCGACTTCTCTCACCGTGCAAGATCACTGTTACCTTCAGGTATATATATATATATATCCGACTGAGTATACTTATCCACCGATATCCTCCTAACACCGAATACTTTTACCGGCACTACTAATGATCCTACTCGACGAGTTATGTTTCCTCTATCTGTCCACTGATAGTGTTACTCGCGAGATAGGCAGCATACGATTTACCGTACACGAGCTCGAGCATGGCTACGAATAGATCGAAAAACGATTTTTTTATCTACCAAATTGAGAAGATAAAAATTGGATCTCGAGGCAAACGCGGTCTTACTGCCGAACGAAGCTGTGAGCCAGCTGACTGAATGCTCGGATACGTCTGTACATTAATTGCTAATTTATTTATCACGGAGATAAAATGAATACTCAAAATCATACACAAATCGATCTTAAAATGACGTTTATTAACGTTAAGTTAAGAGAAATGTTTACTCGCCTTAACAAAATCCTCATTATATTCAAATAACGGCTATTCTTTACTGTCTGTAAAAGGCATTATTCAAAGTAAGTATTTATTGATTTGTACTTTAAAATAAATGTTTATTCGATACAAAAAAATCGAATATACTGTGTAAATATTATTTTAAATCGATATTTATTCGCGCCAAAGAAATCGTATATCTGACGTGAAGAACGCACGGCTTTTATACGACAGCGCGCATTACAGAGTCGTCAACGCGTCAGTCGTCTTGAAACATCTCTCGCTGATAGTACAATACTTTATTTATTCCATGCGGGGAACCGCTACATTGCAATAGAGAGGCAACTCATCGGTTTGTTTTTATGAAAATTCGTTTACTTCAAGTTGTGTAATGTGTGCTCGATCAAAATATGATTGTGGAATTAGTGCTCGGAGAACCAATTTCGAGATTGGATACGAGTACAACTGATGTTAATGTGTTACGCGATTAGTGAAATCGAGTGGCGATAATTTATCCGTGTGCTTACTTGATAATAAAACATTGCTTGTTGATGCTTCGTTGATAATAAAAATGACTACAATGACATTATTAAATAATAGGAATAATACTGTCAAATATATTACAAATTAATAAACGCTCTATTCGGTTATGAAGCATATAAACATTTTAATAAATCCTCGTAATAAATGTTCTTTTATTGAAATAAACTTTGTTCTGGATGCACTTCCGGTTTCAAAATATAATTTTTGATCCGAAGTGACGCCGTACCGGAATTCGTCACTTTCGATGGAAAAGCTATTTTTTTACCGGACGTGGCGTATTTCCGGTATGGCGGCACACCACAAACTACTTTTTTACATATATATATATATATATATATATATATATAAGGTATACTGAAGAAGTTTCTACGTAATTCATGCATAAACAATAATTTGTTGCCTTTTCTTCTGAGACAGGCGATTATCGAGTCCTAACGGTGTTACTAGCGTGCTCGGATGAGCGAGCCAGTAGTCGAACACCGAACATCGTCCCGAGAAGTTACGACAGCCAGCTTTCTACGTAGCCTATCTAAAGTGTTGTTTCGTGTATTATATCTGATTGAAATAATTGAAAGATCAATCAAGATATTATTTTTGTTACTGTGAACTAGCAGGGTTTTTACGGCGAAACTCTCGAAATCTACGACCGGCCGAAGGATTGAGACGTGTCTGATGTGCGAATTTAGGCGCGTGCCGTAAACAGCTGTCACGAGACTCTGGTTCATCGAATAATCGATATTCAAAAAATCAAAAAAAAAATGAATGGAGAGATTTTCTCGGAAACTAGATGTCGTAAATTTGATGTCGATTGGAGCAATCTGGAGATTCTGAGGAGTGTCGTAAGGCGATACCAATTACCGCGGTCGGTAACGATAACTAATCCATTTTGCTTCCTCTATGAGGAAGCCAAAAATACAGACAATGCTTCATCATAGAAGAGGCTTCGCGAATAAAGTGACATTATGAGAAAGTGATATGAAAAATTATAATTCCAACTTTTATAAGAAAGTCATGTAATAATTTCAATTATCAAATTTTATGAGGAACCGATTTGGAAGTGTCAATTCTCAACTCTATGAGGAAGCGTCATGAAAATTTCGATTTTCAACATTTTACAAGGGTCTTGATCGTTTCTGAACAGAAGCAAATTGTTGGCGTCTTCATCTGTCAGATGGAGAGACACTAAGAATTTGTGTTTCCCTGTAAACCTTTAACACCTTGGGGGAAAAAAAAAATGGATTACACTTCTTTTTTCAAGTTTCACATCACCTCGACTGTGCCGAGGATCGGCACACAGTTACCTCGGCCGCTAGATCGAGGATAGGAATATCGAATCACGAGCGATGGATACGCACGGGCTTATGGGAAATACGTGGTGCATAGGCGGACCGAGGAAGAGCGAGGGAGCGGAGAATAAAAGGTAGTGAAAAGGCTAAGGCGAGGGAGAGAGAGAAGTTGATTCTTGGCGGGGGGTGGTGACAGCGGGCAAGGACCGCGGGGGGTAGAACTCGAAGGTAACGTGGAATTTAAGCACGAATGGCCACGCAACAGCGAGGAGCCGTCACTTCGAACGAAACTGGGCATCCATTACCTCCTGGTGGCCACAGTGCCACAGGCACAACTACCACCAACCCCGGGCACTCTCGTATCTTATATTAATATATTATTTACCTCGCGGGCTCGGCTATAACTCCCGCCGCCGCACTGGGCTGCCGCCGGATAAGAATGGCCTCGTGTCACATACCTATCATTGTTTCCATTACTCAAATCACAGCATGCACCGCCACAGACTAGACTTGTATCTCGCTGCGTGCGACGCGATATTGCCACGTTGCTTAGATAGCTTCGTTTTTGTTTATTTATTTATTTGTTTATTTATTTATTTCCATCGGCTACGAACTTTCATCGATCGCGATATTCGCGGAGAAACGCGGTAACGCGGTCACGTGCGATTTGTAACTAAGTTTGAATTTGTAACCAAAAAAAAAAAATCGGACCTCCGTTTCACTGTGAAATTTTTTTTTTTTTTTTTTTTTTTTCGGAGTGAGAAGAATAGAATGAGAAGACCCTCGATCAATTTCCGATGCATTTTTCAACGACAGTTTATCGTGTTTTTTTTATTCCGTATCTTATCCGTATACTGCTCGTAACTCGAAGCACTATCGAAAGTGAAGAGAAATTTGTCGTAAGTGTAAATTTTATCAAGTTTGGAGCACAAAATATAACCGTATTATCTTTTTCCCAAATGTCACAAGGCCCTCTCACTATAGTAAAATCATATTTACGAGTGGTTAACCGATCGACTCACTGTAGTAAAATCATATTTACGAGTGGTGAATCGATCGATAATTTCATGCAATTTCACCGACAAAACAGACGTTGATCTTGGATTAATTTACCAAGCCGCTTTACAAAGCAACCTTTCTTCGAAACTTGAGAATCGTGAGTGTATGACGGATCTTTTGAAAGGACGGCGAATTGCTCGCCGAATCGACGTCGAGGAATCCGCTCGTTGTACAACTAGAGCTCCGGCTAGAGTTATAGCCCGCGTTATACTCCCGCAGAGAGACCAAGAGGGTCTCCACCCGGCTGGACTTTATGGTTGGTAGATGCAACGAGGCAGCAAGCTGTATCGTTCATGCCGTGGCGTATTCATTTCCATGCCAACCTCGTAAAGCCGACTTAATTTAATGTAGCGGCCGTGGCGGACGCGACGCGACACTCTCTATAGGTACACCTCTTCTTCTGCTGCAGTCGACGACGCCGCCGCTGCCGCCTCTTATGAAATCATATCGCGCGCACACTTCCCGCCTGGATAATCTCCGAACACCTAAATAATGCCCCGAACATCCGTGGATCATGAGTATTCCTTCGCATTATACTGTTGTACAAGCTTCCGGACCGATTACTGTAAGGAGGATTAATAACGATACACTTCAGCTCTCTTCACCTGCTTCGGGCTTAATTTGCCCAAAAATAGCCCCTCCAATGGCCTGACGGAAATAAGAATTAGTAACTTACTGCTTAATATTTCATTCGAAATTAATTAAGCGCTCTTATATATTGTCGGGATTTCAGCACCACGCTATTTTTTATTTGATTTCTCTACTAATAAGTGAGTGCACTTTGTATTGTATTTATTAGGCCTCCCATTGTGATTTTCCTGCCGTGCTTACGACTAAACGAAAATTCAAGCAAATTCACAAAGCCACCCCGTGAACGTGTTACATGCCTTCGAGAAAGTAAACGCGGAGCTGAGGGAGCAAAAAGGAGCTTGAGAGTCTCGAAGGGAGAACAGCCATTACGCTTTTTCTCAACTCTCGTCCTAATGCCCAACGAATGGCCGAGGATAAATTCATAAGCTCGCGAGAAAACAAGCTCGACGGATGCAGAACACGCTCGGATATTAATATATCCTTTATGTATCGCTTGATCCTATTGTAGCCAAATCTATTAAGTTAATTTTCCAATCGTTGAAACGTCGAGAAAAATAATTTACAAATTTGACGATGCTCGACTTTACCTCATATGTTTATTTCCGACAAAAATTTTACGGACCGTGAACCGCGGACAATAAAATCTATCGACATATTTGTGCATCAGTTAAGCAGTTAAGGGTTGAATTCTGAAAATTCCCTGTCCTCTCTATTTTTTTTCAACCTCGCGAGAACCGATTTTTTTTTTTTCCGTCATTCAGAATTTCCCTCCAGTCTCGAGAGCGAGTCTTGTTCGTAAGCCAGCGTGTGTCTTCTATTCGCGACGGTGAGGCATCCGAAACTTTGAGCTGAAAATGGTTGCACATGCCGGCGAGAATACATATTTCGCCCAAAGAGTAGGGTAGAGAAGAGGCGAGGTAATAGAAGAAGAGACTTCGGAGGACAACGCTAGCGGGTTCCAACTTGGTTATTTAACTTTACCGCGATGCGGTGCGGTAGCGGCGGGGCATCGCACTATGTGTACTTTGGTGAAGGAAAACTTTTACAGTTTGCTCGTATTAAGACAAGACGCGCAAGCGGAACGGAGCTCCGACGACGACAAGAGAGGAAAAGTCGAGAGAATCTCTCACGGGGTATATACTAGGGAGGGGGAGGGAGGGAGGATAAACAATACAAGAGGATATAGCGTATGGAAGCTGAAATTTTCAAAATAGCAGTGTACTTTAAACTGTACCTATGTACGCCCTCGAGCTACAAACATACAAACGCGCCGAAATATAGCGAACCGAGAACGTTCACAAAAGCGATGTTGGATCATAACGATCCATAAGAAAATTAACCTTCTATTTCCAGTTAAGTGTTACGTGCTTGCTGTGAAATTTATGCGCGGCAAAAGAGGTTTGTGCATAACGAAAATGTCTCGTCGGCAATACATTTTCTTGGTTATTTTAGTATGTTTTAAAATCAATTAACAGGTATTGTTAACGATAAAAACATTGTAAAATTAACGGGCCGGAAGATTGTGGGCAAGAGATTTTTTTTCTTAAATTCGAAAATAGTGTAGAAATTGCGTGATACTTTTTTTTTACTTACCTATCTGAGAATCTGATTTTCATTCTCGGTACCCACAGATTAAACGCCGAGAACGGTGTAAAAAGTTGGTGCAGGTATTTACAATACTTAAATCGTGTTGAAACAACACAGTCGATTTTTTATAGTGTACAAGCAGAGGAGAACACAAGTTCCTGTTTCACGAAAGTTTGCGGTGCACATAGCTCGTGCAAAACTGTATATAAAGGTCGCTCGTCGACAGGGCGAGCAAGCGACGTAGTGTTCAAAATGTTGTATGCATGTAGGTACAAACTTTCCCTCCGAATAACTTTTCAAATCCCAGAGGGACGCCCCGACAGCCCGATTCCTGTGCGAACCTTTTCACAATCTTTTTCAAACTCTGGCACCGCAACGAAAATCCTTTGGCACTATAGTCGCCGGCATTGATTTAAAAAAAAAAGCCAACACTGGCATATTTTTTCAGCTAAAAATCCTAAACACGAAAAAAAAAAAGTATCTGATACCGCGATAGAGTCGCAATTTTTGAGTTTAGTTCGGGTTTCATCACGGAGAAAAATAGTTCTGTTTCTCTAACAAAATGTAGTTGGTTAATAATTTATTGTTGTGGCAGCAAAAATATTTGGTTGCTACAGCAAAATATTTGTCGCCACAGTAAAATATTTTGTTGTCGCTATGTTGACCAGGTAAATCAGTTGTGGTAACAAAATTCCCAACCATTTTTTTTTTTTTTTCTCCGTCATCGATCCCAGCTAGGTAGGTTTTAGCATTAAAGTTTACAGAATTCCTTGCCACTAATTTTCAATCAATGTTTTACGGCTACACCTCTCCTTTTCGGCTTTACAAAAAGATGGTCCGTATCACCAGGAACTCCCCTAATGTTTGCATTAGGGGAGTTCCTGGTGATATGGACGTTTTGACGTCTTTCCATCTGGAAAACAGCGTCCCAGCAAACAAAACTCCCCGAAAATACTGATGAAGCTTCCACTGTCCCGGGTAGAAAAAAGCCGTATGGGAAAGTGTATTAAATTGAGTATGGGTGGAACATGGAGAATAGTACGGGAAAGAATATTGAGTGATGTATAATCTGAATATGGGCTTTGTTCAGTTCCCAGATTCATCCCATTCGCTTTTCCAGACTCTTTGCCAGCCACCGCGTACAATAGGAATTTTTTCAAGGTTGTACGCGATGATCGGAAAAGATTATGGTATTGATTACACACAATTTTTTTGAGTCTGTACGCGATGACTGGGTAACAGACTGGAAAAATGTGTGGGGTTGATTGCACGAGAATGTTCGAGGTCGTGTCCGATAGCTGGCTAAGAGTTTGGAAAAGTGTATGAGATGAATCTGGGAACTGAACAAAACTCAAATTCAGATTATACTCCACCTGTATACGTTCTCTTACTATTCCCCATATTCCACCGGTACTCAATTTAATACACTTTCCCATACGACTTTTTTCTACGCGGGCGTCTCCGTTAATGAGATTCATCCATCGACGTATTATACTTCTCGACTCTGGGTTTAATGACAAATTGGCAAAGCAATCGGAGAAAAAACAACCGAGAAGCCAAAAAATAACGAAAATCCTTTGAAACTATAGTTCCTTATCTCGATACATACATTTGGTAAAAAATATATAGTTCATAAAAAAAAGCCAACACTGGCTTATTTTTCGAATAAAAAATTCTAAATACTAAAAAAATAAAAGAGTCCGATAACGCAATGGAATCTCAATTGTTCAGTTCGAACGGGGTAGTTTAGGGTGAAAGTTTACAAAAATGTTTGCTACCAATTTTCAATCAATTTTTTACGGTTGTGCCACCGTTTCGCTGCATTAGAAAAAAGGATCCATATCACCAGGAACTGCCCCATCCCAAAACGTCTTTCCATCCGGAAAACAGCGTCCCAGCAAACAAAACTCCACGAAGATACTGATGAAGCTTCCACTGTCTCCGTTAATGAGATCCATCCATTGCGGTCGTATTTTTCTCGACGCTGGGTTTAATGGCAATTTGGCAAAGCAATCGGAAAAAAAAAAAACCAACCAAAAAGCCAAAAAGCAATACTGCGAAAAAAATTGTTGAATTAACCAAAAGTCGCGGTGACATACGTTCAAAGCTGTTATTTGTTTGGTACAAATAAAGCATTGTTATGTTAAACGATTATTTGCTTAAATTTGTTTAAAATTTTTCGATTGAAACAAACTTTATTGTTTTACCAACAAAAATACATCTTTGAACGTATGTCACCGCGCATTTGCTTAATTCAACTATTTTTTTTTTTTTCTCAGTGAACGAAAATCCTTTGAAACCATAGTCGCTTGTCTCGATAAATACATTTGATAAAAAAAATATATATAGTTCATAAAAAAGCCAACACGGGCTTATTTTTCGAGTGAACAATTCTAAATACTAAAAATAATAAAAGAGTCCGATAACGCAATGGAATCTCAACTGTTCAGTTCCAACGGGGTAGTTTAGGATTAAAGTTCACAAAAATTTTTGCTACCAATTTTCAATCAATTTTGTACGCTTCTACCTCCCTTTTGCCGCTCTATAAAAAAGGTTCCATATCACCAGGAACTGCCCCATCCCAAAACGTCTTTCCATCCAGAAAAGAGCGTCCCGTCAAACAAAACTCCACGAAAATACTGATGAAGCTTCCACTGTCTCCGTTAATGAGATCCATCCATCGACGTATTATACTTCTCGACGCTGGGTTTAAGGGCAAGTTGGCGAAGCAATCGGAGAAAAGCCAACCGCGATCGGGATGCTGTTGGGAAGCTCGTCACGCGAAGGGATTATCACCGCGGCAATTGGCGCGAACTCTGTGTCCGCGTCCGTGTGTATCTCTGTGTGTCTCTGTTATGGCCTGCTGACGCCGAACGTGTCAGCTTCGTTAGCGGGATTAGACAAGGGCGTCGCGTTGGCTAGCGCCTGTCTGACTCGGACCGTCCGTTACTACTAGGAATCCTCTGGTTTCATCTCGCTCCCCGCGGATCGCTACTTTGTCCTCATCTCGGCTCTCTCATTCCCTCAGCAGCTACAACGCTGCCTACCCATTGCCCGCACACGGAACTTTGTCTCGTTACCGCGAATTATCGGTCTTGCCATTCGTCGTCGAGTGCCTCCCGAAGCAGCCCCGCGGAGCGTTCGTTAGCAAAACCGACACGGCCTTTGCGTAACGAAAGATTGTCTCGGGACGTGCCAGGATCGTGTGCAGCACATGTACGAATGTAATCTCGAAGTGAGCTCGGCCAGCTCACGTTAACAGCCAAGAAGTGGTCCGCACCTAGTAGATTCAACCGGGCCTGATCGATTTAACTCCCGGGACAAACAGACGGACAAAAAACAAGGTAGCTGCTTAGTTCGTCGAGGGTAGGAGATGGCAGCACGTACCGCGTAGCACTGCCTGCCAGTTCGAAATTAAAACATGGGAGGGAGAGGAGAGAGAGAAAGAGAGAGAGAGAGAGAGAGAGAGAGCGAGGGAGAAAGTGAGAGGGAGAAGGATTAAACTTGATAGAAAAGGGGGCCGGACGAACGAGGTGGAGCCACAGTGAAGAACGCGAGAGACATGCACACGAGGAGAAGACCGAGAGAAATACGATAGTCTCTCTCGGGCGTACACGACACCCGACAGACGAAAAGAAGAAAATAGAATTTAAAAAAAAAAAAAAAAAAAAAAAAATGAGAGAGAAAATCAAAGAATGGAACAACAAGTTTTAGCTTTGTGACTGGAGTTTCTCTTCGGTTTCTCTTCTATGTGTTCCTTCTCTCTTCGCCGATGGCGAATGAGAGAAATAGAGGCTCGGCGAGGGAGGGAGGGAGGGAGCGCCGCGGCTCTCGTCTGGTTTGCTGCCTCGGAGGCCGCGTATCCGAGCCGCGCCGGTGGGGATGAGCTCGCACGGCCCTCTCTCCTAATGATTACGTGGAAATAATGAAGCATGACGCGAAACGCTTTGGTATCGCGAAGGGGCGTTACCCGGAGTCTTCGCGGTACCGCCGCCTTTTGTATCAGCATATAATAATAATAAGAATGGAGTCGGCTCGCGGGGAAGGTGGTACTAATGAGGTTGCTCCCGGCTGCTCGGGGCTCGAACGAGAGATCTCTTCAGGTAAGGAGACTCGGCTTTAATCGGGAGAGGGAGCGGGTGAGGGAGAGAGAGATTGAGGGGATTCGAGCTGGGTACGAAAAAAAAAAGGTGGAGATGGAGCTTGTAGGCTGCTCTGGTACATGAGATCATCTCGACCGTGGATTGGTCGTTGGATGCTGAGCAAGAAACCTCACGTGGTTGGACGAGAACCGGCGTTCCGAACTCCGGAGAGAGACGAGAGAGGGAGAGGGAGAGAGAGTGCCGACTGACGCGCGGCGGCGCCTCTCCGACTCGATGCATCAGATGAAAATAAGGAGAAAAAAAAATATGAGGTTAATAAAAAGCAAAAGGCTGTTGGCGCTTCTTCGGCTTCGTCGATATATACAATAGCAAAGGATATTCTTTTTCTTTTTTGAATGTAGGTAGAAAAAAATCGTTTATTACACTCGGTACGAAAATGGCAGTTTTACGCACACTTGGCGTACGTAAAAACCGCATTTTTACATCTTGTGAAATCAAATTTTGTACGACAATCGTGCGAAAAACTTTTTCTTAACTCGTGCGATTGCAACACTCGCCTTCGGTTCGTGCCGCAAACTCACACTCGTCAGAAAAAGTTTAATCGCGCTAGTATCGTAATGTAACCTTCAATTTTTTAAAACTCTATCTGGAAATATCTGAGGAGAATATTTTTTTTTTATTACGGCTCGAATTCAATGGATTCTTCTTTTAATGCGTGTGCAAAAACCTTGGTTACTTTCTTAAATTGTAGGTCGAAGATGTGTTGCGCAAAATAGGAAATGAGGTTGAAAGTGTGTCGACAAATCGGTCGAAGTAATCAATGACTGTTATATTGGATAAATTTATGATCGACGATGCCAGGGATGAATTTTCATTTTACTGTGGGAAATCGCTTAACGAGGATACGAAGGATCGATCATGTAACAAGTGGTCGATTCGCAATAGACAAATTGAATCTATACACCGAGATTTGTCAAATAAAATAAATACCTGTCACGGTTATTATGTGTGCGAATGCGCGTCGATGATGGATCGCGCGATTCGTCAGTGGAGCGTACACGAAGCGAGCTCGATATCCGTAAACTTTGTGTCGGCGCGACTGATTTTTGTGTGTGCTCCTTTTTTTTTGTCTTCTATATCATTTAAACGAACGTAGCGCGCGGCATTGACAAAGAGTCGTAGGTCCGATAGCGGTTAGTTTGTGGATCGTTCGGTGTGTGCGCGTGCGGCTCTCCGGGCTTTTATCGACACTCTTTCTGGACGGAAAGGAAAGAAAGAGGAAGATGCAGGATCCTTTTTTTTGTCCCTTTTTTTCGAGGGCAGGAAATCTCACGCTTGGCTTAATTAATGAACGTCGGCGCGGAAAGAGGGCGCTGGCTTCGATCTTCTTTATACGCCGCGCGCCACTTCTCTCGCTTTTATATACGCTTCAAACTTTATCTATCCATCTATCTAAGTTGTAGGTAGCTCGTATATCTGTGAGGGAATCTCTCTCGAGAAGGACATCAGGACCAAGCTCTCTTTCTGTCCCTCGCGCCGGTTAACGGCGGCTGGGGTCCAATTTTTGTTTTCCAAAGATCAAGCGCGACGACGAGAAAACGACCCTTTGCGCTCGACTGAGTCAAATCGTTGAGCACATCAGCCTTGGATCGCTTTAAGGTAGTGTGAGCACAGTAGACTGGTCGAGAGGGAGCTGCGTTATGAACATTTTTAATCATGGCTATGTCAATTTTGAAAAAATTATTTGGATAGAAACAAGCAATTTTTTATTAATCTATCAATATTCTTAATCCTTTAAAAACATTTTAAAAGATCTGAAATAATTTGATGTGTTTCATTAATTCATTTTGGTGTAAAAAAAAATGAGTTTTTTTGAATAGGAGGATGTGAACGATTTTAGGAAGTAATCATGTTTTGTTTATTTTTATCGTATAAAAAATCCCTATTTTTTTATAAGATAAAAATAAACAAAACACGATTACTTCCTAAAATCGTTCACATCCCCCTTAAACTTGGCCACGGCATCGTTGAAGATACAATCGTAAATATCGTCAAAGATTTTTCACAAGCGACTACACAGTCCAGTGCGCAGTCTCGACGCGATATATATTCTTTAAGTGCTATTATTTATCAAAGATTATAAAAATAAATCTCGACGCGAGATCGCGATAATCTTTTGCTTTTCCACATATGCCGGTTCTGATAAAACTTATCCGATTGAAAGAGTTTGTGTGCGAGGTTGGGTTTCCATATCTCTCCGGGCTTCGCGCGCCATAAGGTTACACGTCGACAGAATCTCTCGTGGCGAGCGGCCAAAAACTCTTTGAAGATAATCTCGTATCGTTACAAATCGTGTTTGATTTGCGGCAAATACACGGCGCGAGAGCACTCACGCGCGGAGAGAGACGACGGAGAGATAGATAACAGAGCGGAGTATATAGTCGCGCACGTCCGCCGGGATTGCGGATGGCATGAACGCGCGGTTGTGGATCACCCGAGACGAGCTCACTCGCTGAGCCACCTCGTTCTACATCAATGTTTATCTACTGATACATACAACGATGGCTATATACATGGACGTTTGATACATGGCAAAAGCGGTCCTTGCTCGACCGCAAACTTTGACTTTTACGATTATCGAGCAATTATTAAGTTATTAATTATAATTATCAATGAATCTTATATATTTTTTTTTTGAAAACATATATATCGTCATACCGGTAATACGTTACTCTCGGTATGACGTCACTTCTGGTCGAAAAATGAGATTTTCAAACAGGAAGTGACGTTTTCCGGTGTGATGGCACTTCGGTCGAGAAGTAAGATTTTCAAACTGGAAGCGATATATTTCCCATAAATCTCCGGATATCAAACTTTCCGGTTTCTAAATTCCATAGCCCATAAAATTTATAATATAAACTGTTTGAGATTTATTTTTTAAAAATTATTTCCAAATATTTTTGTGACTTAAAGTGAAAAATGCCAGATATCATAGAAATCAAACAACCGCGAGAAACATTCCACGGAAAGGATTGTTGCCAGTTCTATGCGGATAGAAAATTTTCAGCAAAGTGGAGCTGTCTACTTTGCAGTTAACTTATAGTTCGAGACTCATTGACGTCTCGTTCCCGCGCGGCCTCCTCATAACATAATTGATGGGCGGAATCTCTCGCGAAGCAGGGCAAACGAGGTAGAGTATCAATATACATATATACGATCCCTGAAGTTGAGGTAGCGAGGGGGGGGGGGGGAGGGGGGGAGGGGTGTGCAAAAGGTGGAAACAACCAGGGGCTCTATCAATCCGGAGGGATATTAATCACTGGGGAGTCTCTACATCGCCCACTAGCTCCTTAGGTGCTCTCCATGCCCAGCATCCATCCACTTGACGGCGCTTATAAGTAGCTCTAGGACTATATAGAGACCTCGTAGTTCTACGAGGGCGCTGCTTCGCGCATCGTGCCCCCAGCAGCATATTAACCTTGATTTATGGACCAGCGCCCCTCTCGGGCTCATCTACTCTCCTATGTTTTATACCATACCTATAACTATATGCGGAGTCCGCGAGATATGAGCTACCTGTAAGACCCGAGGATCGACACCGAAGCCCATTAAGTCATACGAACATCCCTTAACCCTCTGCCGATAATCAAACTCGATAGCACCTCGAGACTTGAGGCGATAATCGAAGATTGGTCAAATCGGCAAGGGGCCCAATTTACTTTTGAATTTTTTATGTTAAAATTGTTGTCTTGTTTTGTTGTTTATGTTGACAATTTAATCGATCAACCTAACCGAATAGCCTTAACCCTTTGCCCATAATGGAAACCTATGAACCTAAAAATAATGTTCGTAGTGTCGCAGGGGGTCAGATTTGACATTGAATTTTTTGTCATTCAAAAAATTAGGACACACTGATTGATGCAGTATATCGAAGCTCTATCAATAACGTATGTCTGGTTACATCGCTACCAGGGCAGGACAGCGAGAGGTCAGATTTGACATTGAATTTTTTGTTATAAAAAAAAAAAAATTACTGACGCACTGATTGATGCAGTATATCGAAGCGGTGTCAATTACGTATGTCTGGTTACATCGCTACATCTCATGCATTAGCTACATGCATTATCTACTGTCTCCCAATGACATCTCTTGCTCAACTTTGCGGACAACAAAAAAAAAAAACAAAAACAAAGATAACTCCCGAGGTTCTCGGTAAGAAGCGTAGGAGTATTAGAGAACACAAGTCGCGGAGGAGAGACGCGAGCGCCAAGGCACTTTTCCACCCCCTCGGCGTGGCCTTGCGCCTGCGAGAGGCCGACGGCCTCTCGGCGTTCCCGTGGGTGGTTGCGGGTGGTAGTAGAGGACGACACGACAGTTTTGCGGAGTGGGGAAACCCGGCATCGGGTAAAGTGGTGGGAGGGACGGGGGGGATAACCGTGTTCCCACCCCTCGAACGACGAGAATCAAGCGACGACTCGCGCAAAGTCCCCACTTTTCTCGCTCCTCCTCAAAGCTCCTCTCTCTCCGTTCCTCGCGAAGGTGGAAGCGAGGCTCACTCTCTCTCTCTCTTTCTCTCTCTGTATCTATCTGTAAAATCTTCGTACAAATGCAGCCTCGACCTGTGCTGCCACCTGAACGATTCTAACGTCAGTCCGGGCAACCATTCGATACTCCCGTGTGGATGCACGATAGGTCGTCGGAGTACGAGCCGAGCACTCGGGGTTGGATCTTTGGCTCGCCGATCGCAGGCGATCGAAGATCTCGAGTAACCAATAATTGCTCTGCGCTATCGGAGAAGCATTTTTTTTTTTTTTTTATGTTACGATGAGATTTTGTATTTTATTTAATTTATTTCTTTCGATGTAAGGCTTGGGACGAATAAAAATTGAATATCGTTCGAAAGAACAATCCAATAACGACTAAACTTTATACGATGTTTTTACGAGATCTATAACTCGGTGTCGGGTGGAAGCTGGATTGAACTGCACGAAGCGTATGTCTCGTATAAAGCTCTCGCGCGACAGAGATGGAGAGCACGAGGGAGGGACGAGAAAAGCAATATGCAAACTTTTCATTCCATATCGTCGTGAAAACGCGCGTCGTTGGGAAAATTGTATTTCGTGATATTAACACATACGTGCGGTAAACTTTAATTCGACGCTACGCGAATACGCGTCCACGGGAGTTTTAATTTCTTTCACTGGCGACCGGGATAGCGAGTCGAGAATACCGAACGATTCGAGCCGAGAAAAGTTCGATGGTTGATTACTCAGTTTCATAGAGATCACAAAAGTTAGCCGACAAAGTTGTTTGTTTCGGTTGCAAATTTCCACCCGTGTCAACGCTTCGCTACCGGAGGATTCAACATCTCGATCAAACTTAAATTATCGCAATACTCCCAACGATAAAATAAATCTTCGATAAAAATCATCGAAATTACACATCGTCCTTTAAACCCTCAAGATTCCACGGTAAAAGAGAAAAATACTGAAATAAAATAAAAATGAAACGATAGAATCGTGAAAAAAAAAACTTTTACTGTACATACTGCAATCTACAGTTCGATACGAAACGTGGAAACATGGAGCGCGAGTCGTCCAAAGACGTTTGTCCGGACGGTGCGGAATTGTGGGTAAAATAGCCGGAGTATAGGATAGTTCTCGTCAGGAACCGAGACAGTAGATTCTTGTCGAGGAGGCTGGAGAAGTATGAGGAGGGTGAGTGATGCCCGAGATGTACGTAACATGTAACACGTACTCACTGCGCGGTGTGCACACACGAATGTGCGCAGGGGGTTGCTCAACACTCGCGAAAGCACTGCGCCTACTGGCTGGTAGCTTGGTGTTTGTACCATGTGTACCATGTACATAATATACATCTGTAGTATATAAATATACATATATATATTATATAAATATATATATATATACATATATATTATATAAATATATATATATATATATATATATCGGTTGAGGGTTTTGCGCGAGGGGGGGGAGGAAGGGTGTACGACGAGAGGGTGGCTGCGGGGGTTTGTGCGCGCGCTGTGTAGACCGCGGTGTTAACAAACGGTACACTAATGTTTCACATCTGAGCGTGCTTTCGGTGTGTGCCGTCGCCGCGATGGCAAGCGCTCCGAGCAGTTACTCGAGAGTCTACGATGAGAGAAATATATATATATATATATATATATGTTACATATACGATATATCTACGTGTATATAAGTAGAGAACGAGCAGTGTTACGGAGTACGGTTATTCGGGTGGGGAAGAGCGCGCGCGATATCGTTTCCGCGACGGTTAGCGAAACGCGAGACGGTGCTCGGTTGAGAGAGGCGGCGTACGATCGGCGAAGATTCGAAGTGGAGTATACTCCGGTTTGCGAATAGAGAATAATCGCGTATAGATGAATCCGCGAGGCCCGGACCGTGCGTTAACAGGGACTCTCTCGGGCTCCGTAGAGCCCTCTCGCACGCGCGCTTCAAACTCCGAGGCGAGAGAGCCGCGCGCCGCTCGCCGCCTGGCTGTAACGCGCGCGCGGAGGTGGCGAAATTCTCTCTCCCTCGGCGTTTGTGTGTGGGTAAAACGACGGTGGTGTGCCGAGGAGGCGGGACGATACTTGTCCGCGCCCCATTGAGGGGAAAAAATAGCGCGGCCCCGTAGAGGAATATAAACCGGTGTAGAAAAGGCGGCCCGCGAGTGGGGATGAAAGAATTGTGGAAGGCGGAAGGGGGAGGGAGAGAGAACGCACGAAAGGCAACTGGCGGAGAGGGGGGGGCGGGGGGAGGGAGAGGGGTGACTGTACAACGCTCAACGATTTATCCGCGAATCCTTTACCCCCCTTGTTTCCCGGCTTCAACCCTCCCGCAACTGGGGAACTAATGCGATCTGCCCTCTGTGTGTCCCCGAGAATCGAGCAAATCTCTCGCTCACGTCCTTCTCCAACCCCCCTCATCTTCCGCGTCCGACCGACCAACCCCCAACCACCCCCCTCTCACGGATATTGCAGCCGAGTAGCTTTGCTCGCTGCTACTAGGAGCATAATACAGTCTAGTCGTCACTTGTTTCTTTATCTCCGAGGGGTGGATGTTATGCGTCGCATCTGCAACGGGAGCACCCGGAAGAATCGAGTATACCGAAGTTCTGCGGACTCTTTATTTCGGGCGTTTCTGCGATTGATTCCGGCGAGACGAGCTGGAACGGCTATTAGACGAAGCCGCGACCGCGGAGGCTCAAAACCGGCAATGACAATTGCCGAAAGAATTGGGCATTTTTTATTTTTATACCGACAGACATGGACCATCTTCCGACGCATGTCACAAGGGTCACATTTTTACCTGTCGATAGATAAAAATAAAACATTTTACTGAGAATATCGTAAGATTTTATTTTCTGCAGTAAATATTTTTATAATCGCTATAATAGTTGTAATTACTTTATAGATACATTTTTCGATACATGCCCAAGGGGGGTCAACAAATCGAGGATCTCGCGATCGCATGGATACGGTAGTGACTCTTCGGCAGCAAAAGAGGGCACCGCGGTGCGTACGAATTGACGTTACCATTTTCGTGAGGAGGGGGGGGGGGGGAGGAGTGAACGCGATAGAAGACGCAGAACAGAGAGGAGAACGAGAAGCGTGGCCGTTGCGGGTCCGATAGATATGGCGCTCGGCACGGCCGCGGTGTGCGAAGATTTTGTCGGAGTCGCGGAAGGATGTGTCGATGGACGAGGAATCGGGGTCGATGGTGGGACGACGTGTCGGGTCAAGAGGGAGTAACACCGAGAGCGGAGAAAAAGAGGAAGATCGCGAGAAGAGGAGATCTCGGAGTGTATAGACGAATACGTGAAACGCGCTTCCCCTTCGGGCCCGCGGGGGTGGGCGGAGTGTGGGGGGGTCGGTTGAGCAGAGAGGGGCATCAATATATACAGTATAGGCGAACAAACTACCGGGAAGAAGTCAGCGTCAAGTAAGCAGCGCCGCCGAAGCTAAACTTCGGGATCTATCGAACTAAAATTGTCGTGTACTTTTTCCCCTACCAAGAGCTCTCCTCGTCGTCGTAGTCGTAGTAGTCGTCGTAGTCGTTGGGGATGCCACACGAGAATTGTGCTCTCCCTCCACTTTACCCGCTAACGTCAGGCCACGGTTGTATCCCCTCCCCTCAGAGAGAGAGAGAGAGAGAGAGAGAGAGAGAGAAAGACAGATAGAGAGAGAGAGATAGTTTAGCAAACACGAAGAGGGAAGAAAAGCCCGAAGTGGGGTGTGTATTGCGTGTAGGGGGGCGATATGCAACGTGCAAGAGTTAAAGCGAGACGGAAGTATATAACACTGCGGGGCCAGTGTATGCGCTCGTCGACGAGGGGGGGAGGGGGCTTGCGGAGTAAAACCGTGCAAGGGTGAGAGCCGGAGATACGAAGAGTGGGAATAAGCGGCGAGGGAGACCGAAAGAGGGAGAGAGAGAGAGAGGAAGCGGAGTTGTATGCCCGCCGGTGGCCCTACGGGCCTCTACGCTCACCATATTTTATTGTCGCGTTTGCCAACGCTAACCGCCGGCGTAGTACTCCAGTACCCGTACGGGGGCCGCGATCTACGAGGTCCGACGCCGTGGTAACACACGCCACGACGACGACACAACGGCCCGGTGGGGCGGCGGGGGGGGGGGGGGGGAGAAAACGCGAGCGCGCGCGAGAGACCGCGAGAGAAGCGCGAGGAGAGAGCCCAACAGAGGTGGCACCTGGCTTTTCCCCTCGTTCGTCGCCCCCTCCAACGTCCTCCGGCAAGTACGATCGCGGCGTGCCGGCTTCTGGACCCACCCACCAACGCCGGGCAAACCATCTCGCAAAAATCAGCGCGGACACACCGACACGCGCACACCGCCGCCTCTACATATATTTTATCCCACCTACCTTGCTTACCGAACGGTGGAAGGAAAAGAACCACGGCGACAACTGCCACCACCACCACTGTTCCAGCGTCATCCTCGCCGAGCGGCGCGGAAAGTGCCCCACGGCTGAAACTCACACACGTACGTAACCGGACTGGTGATCACCTCGTCGCCATATGGTATCAATGTGGCCCGTGGAAACACGTTCGTGTGTTTCTTTATATTGTAAGCGTCGGGGATGGGAAGAGAGGCGCAGCTTCGTACCTTCACAAGTAAGCGATGTTCGCTTCCATCTCCGTTCTCGTCGCGGTTCAACCAATACCACGCTATCGGGCGCGTAACGAGAGAGCACCGCGCGCGCCTATGTGTGCACCAACACAAGCGGAGGCGCTGTAGCGCTCGTGTTGGTAGCATTCGGGCGCAACGAGGGCCGACACCTACGCCGATTGCCGCCCCCTCCAGTATCCGCCCCGACGTCACGGTGAAACGAACAAAAAAAAAATAAAAAATAAAAAATAAAACACACGAGGAGAGAGAGAATAACAAAAAAAGAAGGCACGAAGCATCGCGACTCGCGGACGAGTGGGAGACTCGAGGAGGAAGACGGAGAGAGACAGTGCCACTGCGTTACACGCCGCGCCGCGGTCGAGCGACCTGCACACCTCCGCGCCAGTTTGTACTTGGCGCCCTCCGGGAGTTTACGCGAGGAGCGCCGCGATCAAGGGAGCACGCGTTTTTGGCCGGAACGATCTGAAATAAATAAAAGAACATTTTATTATTTTTTTTTATACATATTTTTGTCTCCGCACATACATTAATTTAATTTTCAACACCCCTGCTTAGACCCTCGGAGAGTCCGAAGGGCGCTCGGCCCCGATCGTACGAGCTCCGCAGGCACGATAAGGTGGTGTGAAACGAGAAAGGTCGAAGGAGGTGCAAGACGTTGGCGATAATAAAAAAAAAGACCAAAAAAACGAAAAAAAGAAATATAAAAGGATAGAAACGAAGAAGCTGTATTATTCTCGAGTGGAAGGAGGATACAGAGAATCTCGAGCCGAACGGCGGGAGGAGCAACGAGGGGGAAGGGCACATCGGTCTCGGCTGCGCGAAGAAGAGGAAGAAGCGCCGCGGAGGGCGAGAGAGACGCCGAGCGGTGGAGAAAGAAGAGGAAAAGAGTAGTTCCTCTCTACCCCGCTCTCGGTCGGCATACCTTTTTCTCCGGTCCGTCTCGGCGATCTCGCTCCGGCACGCCGCCACTACGCTCCTTTCGTCCTCGTCCGACTTCGGGCGACGGGGGGTTCCGCGCGACTCTCGCCCCCTCGCTCCTGCCCCGCACACACCCACACACACACACACACACACACTCGACGCTCCGAGAAAGACAGAGTCGGAGTGTCGCGCGCGCGGACGCGCTCTCGCCCTCCGACGCGCACGCCGCGCGTATTCACCGTCGCGGTCCGCCGCCGCTCGGTCGGTACGCTCTCTCGCTCGCTCCCCGTTACATTCTCCCTTTCGCACTTTACTGCGACGGCCGGGGGTGCGGGGCGAAGGGGGCGAAGCGGTGGGGCGCGGGGGACTCGCCGTATAACCCTATCTCACTCTCCCCCTCGCTCTGCCCCTCGGGACGCCCCGTCAACGAAAGCCCGACCCCGGCCCCGGAGTCACACACAACTCTCTACCCCGCCTCTCTCGCTTCCTCGCTCTCCCACTCCTCGCGCTCCTATCTCCGTCTTACTCCCGCCCGTGGCCGCCCGACGGGCCGGCGTGTAGTGGTATACACACTCCGGGGCAGGCATTCCGACGAAAAGAAACGACGATTCCAGAGGATAGTCGCGACCGATCATAGCTGGCGCGTCGATCGGGGATCAACGGGGAGAGCCGTGCGCCTCCACCCGGTCGGGATTCTTCAGTCCTCTACTTCTTGCTTCTCTTCCGTGACTACCGGATGACTACCTGCATCGTTCGTGTCGCCGTCGTCGTCGTCGTCGTCGTCGCCGCCGCCGTCGCCGTCGTCGTCGTCGTCGTCGCGCCTAACGCTCACGAGCCAGACCACAGTGGATACGAACGAACGGTGGGACGCTAGTGACGTGCCGATAATCATTTTTTTTTTTTTTATACATCGTTTGTTTTTTTGTTTTTTTTTTTGTTTTTTTTTTTTTTTTGGTTTTCAACGCGACGAGGAAGTTTGTACGATCGTCTAAATGTCGAATGCAATCGACGATCTCGAAAGTGACTCGGAACGGGCCGATGGCAGATCGGTTCGACGATTGGTGGTGACAAACGTTGTGCTCCGAGTGAAGTAAGAGTGAATGTTCGCAGAGAGTCGGCTTTCGGAGTAATCGCCGCTGCTCTACCGGTGAATCGCGAACCGCCACACTATCCACCACCACGAACGCTGCCGCCGATACTAATACCACGCAACCCGGCAAGTCAGCGTCGTAGACGGAAGGGGGCGGGAGGTGGGGGGTGGCCGGGGGGGAATACCACCCTGCCTACTACACTAGTATCTCTCCACATCCGCGCCTATCACCTATAACGCTCTCTCTCTCTCACTCTCTCTGTCTCTCTCTCTCTCTCTCTCTCTCTCTCTCTCTCTTACTCTCTCTCTCTCTCTCTCTCGGCGGGTTTTAGTTCGCGGTATCGACGATTATTCGTCGAGTGCAAGTGCGAGACCACGAGGGTCGAAACTGGACCCGGGATACTTTTGTGTGACAGTGAGGAACGCCGGATTTCGTTTTGGTTTTCCGGTTCGTTCGTTTGTTTGTGTGAGAAGAAAAAAAAAATTGAGGGAGAGATATCGCGTGCGCAGAGGAAAAGAGCTGCGGCGGAAGGTGAGAGGAGATATATATATATTTTTTTTTTTTTTTTAATGCGGGACGGCTCACGGTGGACAGTGGAAGAGATTCCGTCAGCTAGGAGCAACACGACGCTGCCTAACGACTGAACGAGCAGAGCCGCGTGGATTTTGTGATAAACACGTGCGTGAAAAGTGATCCGTACGTTGGATAATTGTAACGCTTTTTTTTTTTTTTAATTTTTGCTCGGGAAGTGAAAACCGTGAGGGAAGGGTTGACAAACGGTGATCGGAGAATAATCGGACACGATGCTCGCGTAGCGGAGTCCGACAATCACGGCCCTCAGTGGCCGACACAACATGTCACAGTTCTCTTACAGAGGATCACCGAACTTGCAGGTGAGAAGTCACTTTCGGTTTGAAAAGAAACTTAAAATTAAAATGACAAAAAAAAAAATAAAAATCATCGTTCAACGTCGCGTTACGGCGAGGTGAAATTTACGCGTTTTTTTTTTAATTTATATCATGAAAATACGAAGAGTGGAAATTAAAAGATCGTTCCAGTGTCATTCGATTCGGGGACCAAGGAGCGCGATGGATCTCGTATGATGAGGGAGCGTTAAATAAAGGTTATTCTCTGAAGGTTAAATAAAAAAGAACACGAATTATAGCGCTAAAACTCCAAACAGTTTGGATAACATTTTGATGTTTCGGGATTTTGTTGGCGAGACGTTAGATAGGGAAAAAATAGGCGATAAGCGCAATCGTTGCACCGTAGAAAAAGCACGTGTTTAACAAAAAAAAAAAAAAAAAAATTAATCTTTGAGGGCTCTTACATGAGATTAATATCATTTCCACTGTACATTCAAATAAATTCAGAAAATAATATATCAAAGTTTCGCTACATATTGTCTTTATTTTTGTTTTCTCATGCTAAAATTATATTGGACGAGCTCGAAGTGGACTTCGCTTGAACGAGGCTATTGTCTTGTACGACATGCAAAAGAAACTAGACCGCTCGACAGACACGCTGTTTACTGTATCGAAGCATTTGCAACTCCAATCATACTCGCTAATACAAATTGCATGACGCGCGCTCGACGATGTGCGTCGGCACGGTAAATTTGTCCCTGATGCTCGCATTTTCAACGTACGTTCGGTGATAACTGTAAAAAAAAACTTGTCGCGAAATGTTACACCTTCGTATCATTTCATCGAATAATTTCATCGAGTACGTAGGTGTTTCTTTTGAAATTAACGTTTTTTTTTTTTTTCGTCGAAAGATTTGCGCCGTTCAAGTTTATTGAATCGACAAGGCAAAAAGCATTTACTCCTGGCATTTCGTATTTGATATATGACGCAATCGTCGACTCTCTAAAAACAAGTTAGTCGAGAGTGGATTCAAGCGCAACGTCGAGCACAGTCACGCGGCTAGGCATTGGGGCTCGTTAACGAATGTGTCAAAGCGTCGAGATTTGCGTCGGGCTTACCGCCACGAGGACAGCGGACATTGGTATGTGCACACTCGATCCCAGTGCGGCGCTGCGTATTAGATCGTTATATAGCACGCGTCAAGTACGATGCGAGCAGAGAGCCAGAGATGAGAGGAGAGACGATGGGAGGGGAGGGAAAAGCGCGCGACTTACGTGCAATTAATAATGACCGAGAGCCGGTGAGCATGGACGAGCTGGTTAGCAGCCTATTATTAAATTTTCGTTGGATATACACTGGAATCGCGAGGACGAGTTTACCGAGTCGAATAAATCCAGGCGATGATTAAATATAGGGGTTCGTACGAAAAGTCACGTGTTACAGTGAAAGATCCTCATAGTTAATCCTCTAACGTGTCAGTCAACCTAATTGCGATATAACTCATCGTCTCGTTCTTAAATTGCGCTTACCCGCTATTAGTTTCAATCCCCTACCATCCATCGGGAAATATATTTTGGGAATTGATCTTTACTATGCGCCGTCTGTGTCGGGACGAAAATTCTCGCATCGACGAATCTTATCGGTAAACCACTTAAGCTGTTCATTCGTCATTGATCATCGTTTCACCGAAGTTTTGCCGCTCGAAGCTTTGCGTTTCATGTCCGAGCTCGATTTTCCATCAAATTTTAATTCACATCGTCCGATGAATTTTTTTTTCTTATGTTCTTTCCGTTAATATAAAAAAATGTACTCTACAGCGAGTGTGCTCGGAGGGTTTATTTATTGTGTTGTAAGAAAAAGTGGGGGATCAATTCAGAGCTCAGCACCGACATAAAGCTTGGCAAAGACTCGAGAACGACGAATAAAATTGAATCGATTATAATTTGATTAGCTGCTCGGCAATATTTTTAACGACGATGCAATATTGTACGCTCAGAAATATCCTGATGTGTAGCTCGGTGGCTCGGGTTACCGCGAGATTGAAAATAAACGCAAAACCGAAGTATTATTCTGTATTGATCAGGCAACAGATATTACGGCTATTATATTTAAAAAAATCTTCATTCATATTCATAACATCACACTTGCGATAATGTTTTCAATGGTAATTGCGCCGTCTGGGAATAAATATGCCAAAGCAAATGTACTGAAAAACAGTTGTTCAATGGTCCATTATGAGTATTAAAAAAAAAAAAAAAGTAGTCTGAAGTACTCGGAATTCTTCGATGAACGGAAAAGGTTACAACTTTTAATACGAGTCTAAAAGTAAAAAATAACAATGAAAACATAATTCTCCAATAGTTATAAAATCACTCTATGAATATCATCCAAATTCGGTAATGATTAATCCGGCATTTAAAGCATACACGACTTCAATACGTTGGTAGAGATTCTTCACTGTACCGAAGTGTTGACAGACGACAAGCGTTATTATTACGAAACAAAAATTCCAACATATTAAATTTTTAAAAGTTACAATAACACTCCAACAATTTTTCGAATACTCCGGAGTTCTCGACTCGACGCTCGAACTGGGACATTGACCTGCTTGTTCTACTCTTAGCTCTGTCACCTCTTTGTCCGTTACACGAAGCCCGACGTGCCCGAGCCCGAGCGACTCACCGTCTACTCACTAAATCATCGAGGCGTCATCACCGCGGAGAAATTCCTCTCGCAAAATACGCCTCTGTCTCGAGGAAGGCCCCAGTACGAGACAAATCCGTCGAAGAACCCGCGAGTAGTTCGGTATCGTCGAGACTGTCCCGTCAGCTAAAGAAACAGTTTCTTTTTTAGACTTCATTTCCGGCTAATCGAGGTTTGTCGTCCACAGCGCCGTCTCATTGACGGTCGAGGGTCGCCGAGAGGTGCACTTGGAAAAAAAAAGAAAATAAAAAATAAATAAAATTATGAATGGCCGCATTATTGCAAGCTGGCAGAGCAGCAACGAAATCGTTCTGCGACACGTAGTGCTTCCTCGGCGAGAAGTTGGCGTGCTCTTTCGGTCTAAAGCTGACTCGGCGCGCTCGGCGCTGTGCTCCGCGCTACGCGCTGACTCAGTTCCGCCCTCTCTGGCCGGCCGGCGCGCTGGCTGCTGCCTGCGCTTTCCTCTCTCCACCGCGTCTCCCGTTCCGAGAGGAACGCGGGGCAACCGGAGACACATGCATGCGCCGCCACGATGAGAGGCACCGGTGCATTCGCTCAGCGGGGGGTCGGGAGAGGGACCGGGCGACGGCAACGGCTCTCTCACATACACGCTCGAATTTCTGGACTGCCGAGCAGTTTGTGCGAGTACACGCACTCGTCGTATTCGTATGCGTGCGTGTAAAGTCGCTCGAATACGCCGACTCCCGTTTTGCTTGTTGACAGTCACGTCGACGCCACTTCCGGCACTCCGGTTTCACCCCGCCGCCTATAACAGCGCGACAATCCCCTGGCAGCGGCTTCCAGCGACTATTCGACTCCCGGTTACCACTACAGTGTAACATTGTTCGGAGCTCTCTGGTATCCAGAAAGATTAGAGGAGCTTCGCGTACGAACCGGTGGGAGGAGAGCGGGAATCGCTTATTGCATGCTCGCGCAATCTTATCGTCGCGCCTCGGGTACTTTTCAAACTCGCAATTAGCCGCACATCCGAGGAGTGGGACGTATGATCTTCGTGGCACGATCGCACGGCGGAGCGTTGCTGTGCGACTCGTCGATCGGCACCGAAGCCGGCAACTTTTTTTTTTCAGCGGTGAGCGTGGACGGGGAAACACGTTTTTCGAACGTAGGGCCGAACACGCGTCCGACCGAGTGTGCGACTTTGTCGCCGCGGTGGTTTTGTTGGTTCGGATGGATTTGCGCTCATTTTCAGTGAAATCGATACGTCGAAATGTCAGCAACATGTATGGACCAGGAAGCATGTCGATTTACCGACCGGTATACAAATTAGCGGCTCTGGGAGAAAATGTAACAGTAAAAATCTCAATATTCGTTGCCTACTTCGAAATACACGGGAGAACAGGGCAGAATGAACCATTTTTACGAATTTTTCGTGGGAAGGAATTTTTTCTTTCCCGCGAAAGAAAAAATTTCTTTCTTTTTTCTTTCTTTCTTGAGAAGTCATCTCAAATGATCGGGTTTTCACCGGGTTCGAACTCACATCGCTCTTCTCTAAGCCGGAAGTGTCCTGTTTAGGAGAGACCATTTTTTTACCATTGACCAAATTGACCATTATTTAATGCCAAAAATCTATAAAGAAACCCATGAAAATGATACTTTTGCCTTGCAATCCAGATTACCCACAGTTTATAACAGACAAGCCTTAACGCTCGAGGTACGAAAGTTCCTGTGACGATTAAGCATGGTCAGAGGTCCCGCCTCGCGTCCGCCGCTGTCCACAGAACCGATGGCCGTTGTGAACTTATCTCATTGGGAAAACATGAGGATTTTCCGTGGCGAACCTCGGTGGGTTTACTTGGCCTGGGTAGTATGTATGTAAGTCGTGCAAGCTGCTGTGCCCGATGCGAGGGCGAGGGGTCTCGTCACAGGGCGGCACAGGGCACTCAACAACCCGGAACGTTATACATATAAGACCGCAGAGGGGAGAGGGTGAGAGAGGGAATTCCTGTACGTAGGAAGCGCACAAGAGAGCGCCGCGCGCGCCTCTGGGTTCGCGGCGTGTGGGAACATAAGTAAGTACCGGTCGATGCCTAAGCACACAGGACGGTCCATCAATCTGGTCAGGAGTCAATATTTACTCGCGTTGGGCCTCGTTGCAAAGAGGGCATCATCGGTAAAGAAAAAAAAAAAAAAAAAGTAGTGAACTGAGCGATGCGCGCGGCGAGCGGTTCCTTTCACCTTTTCGTTGGGTCGGGACACGCGTGACAAATGCTCCGAGTGCAAACATCGATGCATCTGTGTCTACGAGTCGTTCGGGCGCGACCAATGGGGATGCTGGATATGCCGTACCTTCGAGCCGCAATTATAAATCAAATATCAATCGGATATGCCACAACACTCGCATCTTCGATTTAATCCGCGATCCCTGGAACGGAATACACATTGCCGGAGCTACGGAAAGGTCGGAATAAATGTAAATCCTTTTTAGGGAAAATAGATTTTAGGGGTTTCACTAACCGAATGTGGTGAATGGAAAAATAGGACGTTTTTGTATTAGGATACATAAAGTATCAGTAATGTCGTATCATTTTCTGCACGGTAAAAAATAACGGAAAAATCTGAGAGCTGTTTTTACATATAGAAGTAATACTGTCCGATAAGCATCAAATCCGCTTGTTAGTTCCAACGCAAAATCGTTTGTCAAAAATAAAAAACAGCAAAGTGGCGTGAATACTTTATATGTTAGGTCTGCGCATCATTGACTCACATTTTCATCTGAACGAATCGTATTCGCCACTTTTACCCTGCTATATCTGGTCGCTGTGCAAAAAGAAATAACTAAAACAAATAATATCGTATCCTCTCGCAAGAAATCTCATTCCTAGATCTACGCAGCTTTTTCTGTTAAAACAAATAAAATTAGTATCTCGTATGAAACCGGGTGAGAGTATAATTTTCGAGTAACCGGCGTGAAGAGTGCTCGTCCGAAGGATGAATCTTGGTTACAGAATAGCCGATGTAAGAGAGACCTCGGGTGCGAATAGTCGCGTAAAACGCGCCCATAAACAAGAAACCTTTACTCGGCTATCGAGAGCTATCAACGGCGCGAGAGATAAATACCGGCCTCTCCGCCGCCGGTTACTCCGCGGAACATCAGGTTTCCGTGGCTATCGGGATACACCGGCTCGGAGCAGCTACGTGTGCAGCATGTCTATCTCTTTCTCTCGGTGCGAGAGACCAGAAGCATCGGCAGTCGGAGGAGAGCACGGCCAGTGTGCCACTCGAGATGGCATTATAGGTGGAATTGCACCGTTGCTCATTCTATGCCTCTTTTTCCTCGATCGGCCCGAGGGACCGGCGACACTAGGCGCGACAGCTGCGCATTCTGCTTTTATAGCTTCTGCACACCGGGATGCGCAGAAGGCAAGAGAGCCGAGCCAAGCCTCTGTATCCTCAGTCTCGCCGATTCGCGTTCGCCAATGTGCCAGATAGCGAAAACCCGCCAAATGGCAAAACTACTTGTTCCACGCTGCTCGCGGGGGTAGAGAGATGAACCCGATAGAAGAGCTCTCGAGAGGGAGATGAGGAAGAGGAGAGAGAGAGAGAGAGAGAGATCGAGAGAATTCCCGTTCGACCTTGGCCGGCTGTCTCGAATTTACGATAATCTTGAACGAGTTCGGAGGCGTCACGAGATAAGGGTGCCCAGCCAGCGAATGGTCGAGTTATTCAAACGCAATAGATATATATATATATATATATATGCTGGGAGGCGCACCGACCATTGGCCTGTATTATACAGGTTACTCAGCTAAGGGACCAGCTGATCGTTAAGAATACGAGAACGGGCATCACGATACGAGCGAGCCGCTCACTCCCAGGAGCGTTTATCCTCCGTCCCGTTCAACACGTGAAATTTCGCCCTCTCACATCGGTGTTATCACTTTGCTCGATCCGCGTTAACTTGTCGGGGCCTAAAGTGCACACTCCAAAAACAGAAATGGTAAGGAGCCATTGAACGACTTGCTTCGCGATAAATATCGTTTAAACTCGTTGACGAGCGTAGAACGCTTCCAAGTTCTCGCTGATGAGCTCTCGCTGGAGAACGCGCATGTGATAGGCACGTATTTTTGTACATATATTTTTTATTTTTTATCGTTATTATTTTATTTTATTTTATTTTTTTATTGGAGCACGAGATCGCGGAAGCTCTTTCTCTTACGATCGTTATTTGCGGGTACAGCTGCTCGGCTCGATTACCGGGTGCCGATGTTTTACCCCGTTGACGGGCGATACATTGCGCATCGGATGTGTGGCTGTAACGGGCCGCGAAACGCGGGCGTCGGCACATAGCAACCGAAGGTTTGCGCACCGACGATTTATCGTTCACGAAACGTGGCATTACGTTTCTTGAAAAATAGAGCACGTGTGATACTTTGTAGGGTGGAATTTGATATAACCCGCATAAAAACGGATAATTGCCGTACAGTAATGGCGATGTTCGTAATCTATCGAGTTTGCTTGTCGCGATGTAAATTGTCACAACGTTTTATCACTTAATCGACGCAGCTGCGACAATCGTCGCGGGTCGTCTTTGTGCCGTTAATAAAGTGGCTAATGAATTTAAAGAAACAAAAAACTTTTTAAAAGTTTCAGATCACTGAATTTTCCATGAGACTTGAGCTGGACATTTGATGAAATATACGCTCCTTTTTTTTTACGAATTTCCCGATCCCGAATCTGTAATTTACTCCATTTTACTCCAAAATCAATATTTTACTCTAGATATTTGTAAAAAAAACTTCGCCAGTTTTGCCTCTTGGGTGATTTTCCATTTAAATCGAATGAAAAACCCAGAAAAGAAAAAAAATAGACCCGCAAAGTTTGAAGCTCGGACATTCGTAATGTAATATTGAGTAGCGAAAAGCTTGAATCTTGTGTATGTGTTTTGACATTGTGTAACGCGCGTACACGAAATGGACGACAGTTGGCCCTGTCAATTCGGAGGTTCGACACGCGCATTAACGCGTCTACGTAACCATACAACTGCAGAACCGTGTGTGTACACACACGCGTGTGTTGCGACAAAGCCACCGGTTTTTGTGCCGAGGGAATACGCGGGTATGAATCGGTATCCGGCTCTGGCCCTCTCGCCCTGTGTCCCATGACACAGCCCATCGGTGTGGCAACAGTAGCAGCCACTAACTACGGTATCTCGGACGTATATACTCGATGCTGTGAATGGAACGATACAGGGATCGAGAGATCGAGGGATGAACGTTGACGCATAGAAACGGGGAGGTGGGAACGCGAGATGGATGTATGTGGCGATGATGGTAAACTGGCGACCGGGGCACGGGGGTTTGTTTAGGCCTGCTGCACAGCACCCGAAAGGCACTCGAGCCGCTAATCTATTTAGCCGTGGTGTTTGATATGGAATTAATGAGAGTCCCTGCGCCTTGCTATATCGGATTTGCCTTTTTGTCCGAGAAACTCTCTCACACCCCGAACGGCGGCGACGGAAGGGCGATCGAGAGAGAGAGAAGGAAATTCGCCGCTAAGCAGCTGCTTCCGATACGAACGGGCGCGTAAAGGGGAGATCGGAATTTTTTCGGCACTCGGCACGTTTTTCTCATTTTGTAGATTATAATTTTTATCTCCGTAAGGCCAGATCGAATTGATCTGCCTTTTGGAAAGCATCGAGAAATGGTTTTCATCTGCGCGTAAAAAAAAAAAAACCGGGATCTCTAGTCAATTTGTCGCGACGAGTGTGTGAGATAACTGATTTAAAAATCTCAGTTTTCAACAGAAATACAGAAATATACAGCGGAAATACGTCATTTCCGATTTGAAAATCTAATTTTTCGAAACGAAAATCTAATTTTCCGGACGAAAATCTAACGTCCGGAAGTGACGTTTTCTCGTCCGGGGAATGGGAGGGCATTTTGAAAAGTCTTATAATCTGACTTTGGCTGTCAATTTTCAGACGCTTGCGCTCGATAAAACAATTAAAAAAAAAATAAAACGTTCTCGAATGTTGCTCTGATTTCAGTGTCCTGCAGTGACAGTGAGCGCCTCGTCGTTGGCCTCTTCTCCGTCACCGGCGGCGTCGGTCCAACCGATACTGAGCGCGAGTGCTGGAAGTGCCTCCAGTAGCGGTAGCAATCATCCCCTGAGCAGTGTTCAGCAACAAGCAACGAGAATGGCAGTGACGAGCGGGGTAGTGAGGCCCGCACCGGGCAGCCCAACTTCGTCCGTCAGCCCGTCGCAACCAGGACACGGCGTAGCCGCGGCGGCAACATCCTCCGGTGGTCCACCCGGTGGAAGATGCTGCGACACCGGTCGACCACTGTTCACCGATCCGATAAGCGGTCAAACCGTCTGTTCGTGTCAATACGACATCATAGGAGGTTACCAACGACTCGGCGGACTTCCGCCAAGTGCACTGTCCATGTACAGCGCGCCGGCGTACGCCGCTGCCGCGGCCGCTGCGGCGTCCGAGGGAATCGCATACTTTCCTTCTCTGGGCGCCGAACAACCACCCTTCTACACGTCCACGGTAAGATTTTTTTTTTATAAAAATTGGAAGATCATACGACTTGTACACTGAGAGAAGGATCTAGTAAAAATTACTATATCGCTTGAGAGATATTACCATAGCACATAGAAGGAGGGCGCTAGGGCGCCACCTATGGTTGGAAGTACCGAATTTATAGGAATTTTTCTTAGATATTATGGTAAAAGTTCTTGGATAATCTGAGATTTTCTGCCATAGGAGGCGCGCTGGCGTCCTACACCCAGGAAAATAATTTATTTGACTGTTTATTTAGATTAAGTAAAATATTTATTTAAATCAAATAAATATTTCACTTAATCTAAATAAATGGTGGCGTAAAATAAAATATTTTTCTGGGTGTCCTACTATGTGCTATGGTAATTTTTCTTAGGTGTTCGGTAATTTTTACTAGATCCTTCTCTCAGTGCACCCTTCATCCATCTGCATTAATTTTTATTGTCGATATCGAGAGTATGCAAATTATAGAAAAATATATGGCATACATTCTCATGTGTGTACCAACTCGAGTAGAAATTTTCGCACGTTACATCGAGCCCTCATCGGGCCTGACAAGGGCCTGATAAGGCATCGTCCGGACCCTATGAGGGCCCGATGCAACGGTCGAAAATTTCGACTCGGGAAATGATCCAATCACTTTTTGCCCAAAGATTATACTGGTGTATGGTTTTTTTTCTTTATAAAAAAATTTAAACTGTGCGGGAAAGATGTCTTTCCAGGCTCAATATCGAGTCCGGTCTTCCTATCTTTATTGTTTTTTCTGCCTCGAGATTTTATTTTATTACGAGAATTTTAATGACCACACCAGTCAGAGAGAGAGACAATGGAATCGCTCATAAGAGCTTCGTTGATGCGCGAACGTTTTGTGAGCTCGTCATTGTGAGAAAAATCTCAATGGCCACACACGCATTTATCCCAATTATCGTTCTGTAATTATTGTTATCTGAGCTTCGGTAAGATTTTTCGCTCTCATTCACAATAGAGAAGAAACTCCGTGTATCCGTTTATTCGCGATGGATAAATATATCGAGTTCCGACTGTCGGCATATTATAAAAAATATATATATATGTATACGCATCTATGTGTGTTTTCGGTCGTTTCGCACGCTAATTGCGTGTTCGGGAGTGCAACGAGCGAACGGGGTAGTCTTTTGAGCGTTAACGTTTCACCTTGAATGACGTGCTCGCGGTAGGAGCGATGGCACGGTGTGATCGATCGCGCTCTATCGCCAGGTGCGCCTTTTTCCACACGGACGAGATCTATACTGCCAGTTAAACTATCTGTCTAACCGGCGCACGTCAAATCTACTGTTCAATCGTGTTTAATCGATCGTTCGGATTAATCGATTTATCGATGCCGTATTAAAATTTCACTTATCGACAGAGTCATCCGCGTGGCGAGAGAAAATAAATGTGCATTGTATGAGCAATGAATTCATTCACGGCAACTTTTTTTTCAAGTCTCGTTCACCGAAAATCATAATAGACAATTTCACTCGAATAAACATAGAAATATATTTACCCAAGAAATAAAAATTTTAAAAAAAAATCTAAAAATGTTGTATACGTGGATCGTCCACGTTATTTTTCAGCAGGCGGGACTGGAGCTGAAGGAGAATCTTGGAGCGGGAGCCGCAGCGGCGTGGCCGTATCCTTCGGTCTACCATCCTTACGACGCAGCTTTCGCCAGTTATCCCTTCAATGGGTAAGTTCCTTATTTCTTTTTATTCGTAATTTTTTTTTTTTTTTTTTTTTATTCCAACTCGATGCCTCCTTGCGTACGTGTGCGCGTGTTTGCTCGTACTCGGTGGGCGACCCGAACGGTTATTAAAAGTCGTGCGTGCTTTCATGAATCAACATCCGGTGCGTGAACGCGCCGAGTTGGAGTATCGATGCATCGCGGGCAATTCTACGAAGCGTAAGGGAGCAATTTGCCTCTCGTCGCCTTGGAGCTCTCTCGCTCTTTCTCTATCATCGTCGTCCTCGTCGTCAATCGTCGCGGGCCGGACAAGAGTCAGCAGCCAAATCGACGGGGCTCGTTAAGACTCGGGCTTATCTGCTTGGCTCTCGCTTTATCGCGAATCGGGTAAAAGGTCAATACGAACGGACGGTCCGTTGCGTGCACGTCTCTAGTCTTGATTGGCATGCGTATAGCTGACGCAAAAAAGAAAAAAAAAAAAAACATTACTCGTTCCCATGATGAAGATCTCATCGTCAATTTATCTTTTTTTATTATTTTAATCATTTTTTTTTCGTTTTTTTATTTTCGTCAGAAAACTATCGTGCATCGTGGAACTCTTTATCATAAATTGCTTCCAGTCTGCTCGGTTTTCAACGTCGGCAGTATGCCTGCGTGTATGTCTCTCTTTGAAGATCGAGCTTCGCAGACTCAGATATGATAGAGAGTCATGGGAACAAGATCGGCCGAGTACAGAGCGCGAACGTCGCCGATAACGATTTTGACGCGTGACACATAAACATTGTAATAAATTAGCGCCTACTTGACCCCCGAGATTCTCTCTCATCGTCGTTTTTCTCTCTCCTCCCCGGGGCTCGCCGGCCTCGCCGCAATCCCCCGTTTGACTCCCTCACTGATAGCAACGGCAAACGACCGCACAACGCGTGTCATAATTAGATGACGGGTGATGATGTTGTAGCGCAAGCGCCCTCGCAACTTTACGATAAATCAATTTGGCCATTGGATGAGAGATTACTGCGAACGTGATCCGGAGTGGGGGAGGGATAAAAAATTGCCATATATTTGTATCGATAAGAGCGACGAACGAGCCAAATGATCGTTCGAGCATTTCGAGCACAGTGGCGACTGAACAGGTTTGACGAAAGATTTGCACATTTATCTCGAATTTCTTGCCCGTAAACGTGGACATTTTCTTTTCTCTCGTTAATTTTACACTTTACTTCACAATTATTTTCTCGTTACTTTATATAATATCTTTATGTTCACTTTACGATTCTTCGGTGTTGCAAATACGGTCTGTTGCCGAAGAAATGAAAATTGTAAAGTTAATTGTTAAGTTGTTAAACTTTGCGCTACGAGAACTTTGCGGAAGAGAAACGCTTTTCAAACGTGCGAACCTTTTTTTTTTTTTTAATGCTCATAGGCAGGCACCCGACAATGACGTAACTACTTACTAATTGTCGGAATGAGAATGGCCGGTGTCACGTATTCGTTAACCGTGGTCTCCCGAGTGCGGGCGATGGAATCGAGAGACGCGGCACAGACCCGAGAACCGCGTAAGGCAAAGCCGCGAGCGACGAGCACGATGAACGATAGAGGCAAAAGCCAACGCACACCTCGTGGAATCTTCTGGGACGTGACGCACTTCCGGCGTGTGCGATCGAAGCTTCTTTCGTATTCAAGGAAGCGATCGGGTAGTACAGCTTGCTTAGCATCCATTCGCTCGGCCCGATCGAACGTTACGAACACGCAAGGAATCTATCGTGCTCGACGGATGATTATGACTCTACTTCCTCCGGGCCAGTTGGCTCGATGGTTTTGTTTGACGTTACCTACCTGCAAGCCGGAAGAGAGATTTCTCCGACGAGATTTCAACTTCCTCGTCTAACTTTTAACTCGAAGATACGATGGTACGATGCCGAGATATAACGGAGTTACTTGACGCAATCGACCTTGTAACACTGGAGGCTCATGACGAGACATAGAAATGGGTCAGAGGTGGTGGAATTTTTTTTGTTTTTTTTTTTTTTTTCGTAAACAGATAATGACGATCTCTCAATGTGTCGTGCCAAAGGGCAAATTGATTCGACTTACAATGACGGATATGAAATTTGTAATGTAAAATCGCAACATTTCTTTGAGTGACCTTGATTTTTACCGAATCGATTACTTTCCAATCACATGCGAAGAATGTAATGAAACAAAGAAAAAAAAAATTCTCTTAGATTATGGGCCAATTTTCCCATTTCAGTCCGTCCGTCTGTGCCATCCGAAAATGCAATAACTTTCAGCACGATAACGGAGAGACTCGTCATTAATTTCTCAACGATTTTATGACGACAAGAAATGCGATCAGAATACATTAGCCGCTCTGTTTTTCTTTTACTCCTCGTATTACACGAAAGTAAACGTACCGTTAATCGCCGGAGATTACGAATATTTGAAAATTTATTTGTCCCTTTCACTTGCGCCGAAGATAAAATCGGAAGGGTGTATTTTTGGGTCTATAAAGCTTATGACCCAGGAATAATGGTCCTTCTGACTTTTGTCACGCGATATTTTCACTTAGTTTCGTATTCTCAACATCGACGATCTCGTTACTCGTTCACCGAAAAAAAAAAAAAAAAAAAAAATACCTGCAAAAACGCCCGGACTCACAGTAGTGTTCGAAGCATCGTAAATTTATTGCATAATATACACCGAACGTTCTAAATATATATCTGGTGTCGACGCCAGATATGACTTTCTTGCTACACATTTCCTCAAAGTTATCGCGATATCGGTTTTTTTTTTTCTCGAACGAATAAAACAGGATATTAAATTAAATATGAACTTATATAAGAATATTGTCGTCGGGCAGCAGCTCCGCCCGATCCACTTCATTTATAAAATTTAATTTTCCTACTTATTCAACGGTCAAACGAAATTATTGATTCGTTACTATGAATAACAGGATATTATATCAAAGATTAATTGATCTCTAATTAATTCAAGTGAAACGAGCTCGACGTAGTAAATATCTTAATTTATCGTTGAATCAATTAAGTATATATATATACACATATATAAGAAAAAAATAAAATACCAAGTCCCTCGGTTAGAGTCAATGAAAACAGTCAATGAATAGTTCAAGAATGGATTTTAAGCTGCTAGAGGGTAACTATAGAGGTTCGCGAAAGACGGTGCATGCATTTTACTGAATCGGAAGAGCGCTTAACAGCATTAGCGATCGACGAACTCATTACGTAAATTCTTTCGATGCTCGTGCCGAGGTGTAAATAAAAGAACTCGTCGATGTCGTCGCCGGAGGCTTCTCAACGCGATTGGCACATTAAAAAAAAAATGTATGTGTGTATATATGTACACATATACCTATATATGAAAAAAAATCGTGTAATGCGGTGGTTGGCATGCACGGACGCGAGGTCGAGATCGCCCGGGTCAATGGTCCCGTCTTTCCGGTGGATTGGCCCTGCTTCCGGGGACATATAGGGTAGACAATAAGAAACGAACGAGCGCCGACACAGGCCTTCTCTTCTCTCCTCTCTGGATTCAGCTCACTCATCGCGACTGTCCCAGTTCCGCACGTACGACGCCTTTCCATTGTATACGCTTGTCCGTCGCGAAACAACCCACCGCGACAAGCGCACATAACTCGGCCGGACGTTAAAATAATATACGGCGAACGTAGGTATACCGAACGGTTTAATACCTATGGGAAATATCGTCACTGGTTGTGTCGTCGCCTAAGCGTCGGAAATTCAGAGAACGGAACGTTAACGTACGTGACGCGCAGTCTCGAGACGCAACCCTTGCGGGGTATATATATATATATATTTATATATATGCATCATATATATACATATATATATATACATATATATATATACATATATATATATATATATATATATATATATATATATATCGGAGACACACACAGAAAAATCGGGACATCCCTCAAGCGTAATCGGGTCATTAAACGGCCGTACATCATCCCGATGACGGGTTTGACGCCCCTTCCGACCGAAGCCTTTTTTCTTTACCCGCGATCATGGGAGGCTTGCAGCTCGAATAGCGTATCTTCTTTGCATGTGTATAGACGAAAAAAAAATTGTTTGACTATTTTAACATTTGCCTGAATTTCACGAGATCTCTCTGAGCGTTGCAGTTTTGTGCTGTAAAGTATTCATTTTTTTTGGTTGTCTTGAAGTACAAGTGTCGCATCATGCAAAATATAAGACTCCGAAGCCCAGTTGCTTATCCAGTGCTACGTCTTCCGTGCAATTGATTAGATTCGAAACCGATAATTTTTTAATACGGTCGTAACAAAGTCACGAACGAGCGATCGCAAGGAATTCTCGATACGATTTCTTTTTACACATAAACATAAATAAAACGCGTTTTTCAGCTCGAAATCGTCGAAGCCCCCTTAAGGTGGGGCTAAAGATCATAACATAACCTAAAAATATTTCGAAAAAATTTTTCTCTGAGATGTTTTTGTAGAATAAAAAGAGAATTGCGGGGCGCACTCCGTATTTCATTAACGCAGTGCGCCGCGCAATTCGTTTTTCATTTTGTACATTCGTTTCGGAGAAAAGTATATTCAACATTTTAGCGCTGTAATTCTCGCACTCATACATTTTTTAGCCTTCCCTTAAGGTTGGACTAAAAATCAACATAATTTCAAAATATTTTGAAACCATTTTTGCTCCGAAAGAGTTTTATGAAATACAAAAAGAAATGGCGGAGCGCATCGCGTATTTGATTAACGCGGTGCGTGCCGCAATTCGTTTTTCATTTTATAGAATTGTTTCGGAGCACAAAGTGTTCAAGGTTTTTACTCCGTGTCTCCGGCGCTCGTACTTGAGGTTCGAGCATCGGTACGAATTGGACCGAGTGCACAACGCGCCACTTGTAACGAGTCCCTTTTCCGCTAAGCACAATCACTCATTATATCTCGTATAAACATTCCCGTCTCGAATCTCGCGTCGACAGATATATGACTCGGGATACATTACTTTGTACGAATGTTTGCCGTACGTTCAGCACCGCATATATGTTACAGAATGTTTATTCATCGTGCCGTCTGGCAATGAGTCACTTGTCGATCTCACCTCGTCAATTCGCTGCTTCGTACATGTATAAATATACACGTATGCGTATATGTACAGTGAATGCCGATTTCTGCGTTTGTATCTATACATTTTCTCGTCATGCCGTCCGAAGAGGCAACCAAGTGTCGGCAGTCCAGAGAACCTCAGGGATCTCTTCGATCTTCTATGCCCCCTTAAACGAAGCGGTGATTAACGAGCCCAAGGATCACTGTCGCGCAGCTTCGCTCCGAGCGCGCTTCCTTTTTCTCAGCTGCACCGCTCGTGAGAGAGAGCCAGATCCGAGACGGCGTTGCGGGCCCGGGGAGAATGTAATTTGGCCTTAACGACCAGATAACACTCTCTCGTTTCGTCCAAATATTTATCAAAGCAACTCTCATTCTCGGCCCGAGAGACGAAGAGCCGGCGAGTCCCGGGACTAATGCATCGACGCCGCGATCTCGCTCGATCACCGGCGGGGGGTTTGGAGGGGGCGAGGGGGGGAAAAACGGTTCTGTAGGAAAATCTATGTAATCTACGATCTTGATATGGAAATGAACCATCTGGTTCGTTTCCATAGCTAGGAAATAATACGCTCGATAGAGGCTAATGTGAAAGTGCTATAGAAACGAAATGCAAGTATGAAACTAATTACATCCTCCATCTTACGAAATAAGAATGTATTATCTAGTCTTGCGGGCGTTACACTACGAGTATCTAAATCGAGAATCGAATCAGTAAAATTTGTTACAGATTCTTCGGAGCATTTACGGACCAAGAGAAATAATTTGTTTCTGAATTTGATACAGTAATAAGACTTAAGAAAATTCCCTATAATATTCGATTTGCTAACGGATAGATCAGCTTCGCTGGTATAGTCGACGAGACGAATTTTCGTAAATTTTTTTGAGATAGAAAATGAGTAAAATTACTTTATAATCTTGACGAGAAATTTCCAAATTATATATATTATTATTCCTTTCACATGAAAACTCGCTGTAGCATCCACACCCAGAAAAATAATTAATTTGACGGCCACCGTTTATTTAGATTAAGTAAAATATTTATTTGATTTAAATAAATATTTATTTAAATTAAGTAAATAGTTACTTAAATGAAATAAATATTTAATTAATTCAAATAAATATTTTACTTAATCTAAATAAACAGTGGCCGTCAAATTAATTATTTTTCTGGGTGCTCGAGCCATAAAACACTCAATGCGCACCGATACGTCGATACGTACATCGATATGTACCGCAGCTAAGATTGAGTAATAAAAAATTATAGAAAAGAAACACATAAATCGGTATACGAAGATGGCCGCCGGCACGCAATGGCGAGAGTAGGATCGTGCTGAAAGAAATAAATAAAAGAGCTTAAGGTAAGGGAGAGAGAGCGGGGAGTGGGGCAATATGGTGAGTATCTCGCGGGGCGGAGAGCCACCGGTTCGGATATCAACCCCCGTGAGTCCAACTGGTAACGAAGGGGCGGAGTCGCGTGTATGGAGTCTCGCGAGTCGCACCTGCCCCGGTGCTAACAGCCCTCCGGCTCGGGGTTTCGTGTCGCGTGGAGGAGAGACGCGCCCTCGACGCCCTCGACGAGCTGAATTCTTCGAGCGAATCTAACCGTATCGATGAAGTCGCCGCCGCGCGGTAATCCGATGCCCTCTCGAGTATGAGCCCTTCACGTGAAACCTTGCGTACTTCAAAGATCGTGCCGACGAAAGGCAAAAGGGTGCTTCATCATTCGCGATGGCGGCTTGCCGGGCGGCTTCGCTTTTGTGAAACCGATAGCCGCGAGCTGTAACGAATTAATTCGTCGGATTTAACTGAAACCGGCGCTATCGAGTGTGCCTCTTTCGATGGAAACCTAATAAATTTATCACGTAATTTTTTTTTTTATTCAAAGAATCGTCTAGGCCGACTTTATGAACTTTTTCAGAATATCTTTCTGATACTTTGGTACTAGACGAACCAATTTTTATTGATCACTGATCTATTGAAGCCTGAAATGCTTGACAACCATTTTTCTTCGCCACCCTGATAGATATTGTAGAGTGCTATATCCGGTTCTGATAAGGTCTGGAAAGACCATGATAAGGCATATTGAGGGCCTTATTTGGCCCCGATATAAACCTCCAAATTGCACTTCAAAGTACCTCCATGAAATATGTAGAATTTTGTATTCCCACATTTTTCAATAATCCAAAAAGATTGAACATCAACGCCAATTGTAAATTTTATTGCTAAATTGATCGACTCAAAACAATGTTTATTCGCCGAGGAACCTTCATTAAATAAACTCCCGCTGCGTCGTTAAATTTTCCGCAAGCGTTTCGCTCGTAAGTTCTCGTCGCCATTCGAATCTCGTCCGCGTATATCGTTGACGCTGCCGCGGGAGAGGCATCATTGGAGGGATCACGCCGCGCCGGGAGAGCCCGATTAGCAATTGCCATGGAAACACAAGAGCGGCAGTTGATGCGATCGGTTCGTTCGCGCATGAGAGACAAGGGCTGCGCGCGGATACCTACCCCGCTCGTACTTTGGTTCCCGGTGAGAGCGAGTTGCGTCGCGACGTCGCCCGTACACCCCTCAAAACCGTCCTCTCCCGCTCCACAATAGAACGAGAGAAACTCACACGAAACCCGGAAATTCGCGAAGAAAGACAGAGACGGAATATAACAGCTCTCGCCGACTCTCGCGGTGGTTGAATATATATATATATATATATATATATATATATATATATATATATATATATATATATATATATATATACATATATATATATAGATGTATATATGTAGCGAAGAGGAAGAGAGCAACGCGAAGGAATGGCTGCACAGTAGCGATGAAGCTGATGGTGGTGGTGCGGAGTTTGGCCCGCTCACCGTGGATTGCCACTGGGAGAAAAGCACCAGCAGTTGCCGCTCCCTCGGGCCGTCCGGGCTGTTATCATGAGAAACAAGCTTCCACTCTGATTTTTTAATCCGCTATCCCATCCTCCCCACCCCTCCCTCCCCGCGCCCCCTTCCCCGTTCCAACGGTGAATTTTAAAATAACTGCAGAACGCCATTTGCTCCTCGCAAACAGAGCGGGGGTTAAAGCCCCTGAAACCCACCCACTTGGCCAGATAGTGTTTCTGCACTCTCTCTGTTACTCCCTCTGCCTCTATCTTGCTTTTTCGTCCTCGCGCTTCCCTGTCCGTTCGTTCGTCTGTCGTCTATCTATCCTGCAGAGAGATTTCCAACCGGGAATCCTGGCTCGCGCTTCTCTCTATCTCTCTACGCTTCTATATCCGCCACCTTTTTTTATTCCTATTCTCCCCTCGGCGTTCAACTCCCTCCATTCTTCGCAATTGGCGTGTCTCGAAACTGGCGGGTTTTTCCATATATACATATACATCTATATAGGATGGAAATAAAATAGAATAGAACGCGATAGATGCAAGATATATGCGGAGAGAAAGAGATGTTTCATACTGTACGCCGGAGACCGTCCTCCGTTAGAGTATATGGAACGGACGCCTGATGCCAAATTGAAATGTTTAGGAGAGCACATCGCGTTTCAGCTGCTGTGATCTCCAGTAGCTGTGCGAGGCCCTCTACCGCGCGCACTCCGTGCGGGATCCATTGTGGGATGAGAGGTGAAAAAAAGAGAGGTCGTTCAAGCTGCCGCTGAGCGCCCGGGATGCTGCATGAATGTGCGCGAGGAAAAGAGAGTGAGGAATAGGCGGGAGACAGGCGCGACGAGTCCTATGGATATCCCTTGGTCCCGCGGGCATATCATCGGCATTGTGCGCCTCTCATGCCCGTCGTTTCATGCCGGGCTCGAGCTGAGCTGAGCTGTAGCCCGACCCACCCCAACAGGCGATAAGTGACAGTTTTATTAATTTTCCATCTCTCGCGAACAGCCGCGACTCTCCCGGCCGCGAGACCATGTCAATCTACGGGGGTTAGGATACGCTCGTGCATCAGTCACGTTGCGTTCGTATAAACGGAACCGAGGAGGACCGTCGAACTGCCGGAGAGAGGACGACGATGCGGGACTGTTCGATGCACTCGGCAACTTCGGGACTTTGCCGAGCCCGATATGAGAAACGGAATTGGCTCAAGGTTTCGGGATTTTTTTCGCAGGTAGATTAAGGCCATACCTCGATGTGCGCCAAAGGACATGTCGATTCGACACACTATAGCGGAGATAAAAATTAGAACGCGAAAGTACAAAATTTTCCTTCCCCCCGCCCTGATTGCACTCTTGTAGGATAATGGCATGTACCGAAAGTCCCGAAGAACCGTTATTTTTCCTCAACGCGTGGAGGAGAAGAGGAAAAAAAAGATGTCTTCGACGGTCGCGAGAGCGCACGGTTCCCGGTTCTTCATTGCCGTTCCGTCTATACTTTTCTTTTTTACTTCCGCTGTTTTTTTGTTTTTTTATCCACGACAATCCTTATACCCGTCCCACCGAGGCACTTCGCCACGGTCCTACGGGGGCGCTGGGAAATTTAATTTCGATCCCGTCGATTCAGCAGTTATACCGAAGTTTAATCTTTGATAAGGGTTAGTCTTTTAGTAATGGGATCTCGGAGGGTCGCTCGGGCGGATTCAACTCGGGTCCTCCCTTCTGGCCCCGCGCGCGGCCGCTCGCTCCGAGTTTCTCCCGTTCCTCGCACAGCTTCGTTTCTCCCGTTCGTATCTCTCCTCCTCGCCGGCTGGACGGGGTTGGGATCGGGCAACGGCCTCTCGTTTGGCAAGAAAAAGAGGGAGGAAGATGAAGCTTAAACCGTTAGATAGAGATCTGAGCTGGTTGCTCGCAGATTGAAAGTAGCAGAGCAGAGGAGCAGCAGTGGTTCCATCGTGGCCGATCTTCCGACCATCTCATTCAGGGCATACTCTTTTTTAGCTCTCTTAACGCGGGGACGTATATATGTATATATATATATACATGGAGAGAGGGAGAGTGAGAACCCGAGCGATTGGATAACTTTTCTGTCCATCTTCTCGCGATCTTCATCCTCTCATCCCCGGGCCTCTTCGGCCGCGTCGAATCTCCCGGGGTGTTTTAGCTTCTGTAATCGATGAAGATCCCTCTTCCGAGATTTCCGGGCTCAACGTACGTGTTGATTTTTCTGTTACAGCTACGGTATGGATCTGAATGGGGCGAGACGAAAGAACGCCACTCGCGAAACGACGAGTACCCTAAAAGCTTGGCTAAACGAGCACAAGAAAAATCCGTATCCTACAAAAGGTGAAAAAATAATGCTCGCTATCATCACCAAGATGACGCTCACTCAGGTATCGACGTGGTTCGCCAATGCGCGAAGACGTCTGAAAAAAGAGAACAAGATGACGTGGGAACCGAGGAACAGAGTCGAGGATGAGGATAACAACAATGACGATGACGACAGTGGAAGGAAGAGCGTCGACGACAAGGATCGATTAGGTGAGTTCTTGGAATAATTTTGCCCTCTGAAATCCCAGCTTCCTATTTGAAAAAATAAAATTACGTCGACGTGAATTTTCAAACTAATTCTTCGAAAAAAGGTAGATTCGCTCGAGATAACGCGACTCTCGCCGGAGCTTTCATACTCGCTGATATCTAAACAAAATTGACGACCCGAAGAATAATCTTCAAAGGATAAATTTTGCTCGAGTTCTTGTTTTTCCCTCCGCGCTGAGGGAACGCTTTTTTTACTCTCTCGCTGAGTCTCAATCTCGTATCATCCGTCCGGGATTACGTTGGCTCTCAGCGTCTCGCGGTTCGTCCTCGACTAAAGCCCGATACCTTCCCCGATGCAAATAACACACGAGGCACCGGTCTTCGCTATCTTACCACGGATTATCTTATTTAACCGTGTCCCTCCGTTTTGTTTCTCTGTTTTCTCTCATCGATCCAGACTCGAAAGATTCGGGAACCGGTTCGAGCGAGGACGGCGAGAGACCGGCCCACAGGTTGGATCTTCTTCACGGCGGCAGCGGGGCACCGGGAGCTCTTCAGGGTAGAACGGAGAGCGAGTGGAGCGAGTCACGTGCCGACAGTGGTCCCGACAGTCCCGAGTGTCTTTACGATCAGCGGGAGCCTCGGCATCCCCTTCATCTCCAGCAGCATCAGCAGCACCATCATCATCAGCAGCAGCAGCAGCATCACCAGCAGCATCCGGCTTATCTCGGAGTCGGGGGTCATCCGCGTCTGCTGCGGCACCCGTCGCCCGACGGTAATTCGCCTCTCGGCATCGGCCTCGGCGGCACGAGTCATCACTTGATAGCGAGCGGCAGTGCGTCGTCGACGGGCAGCACCGGACCACCGACGAAACCGCGGATCTGGTCGCTCGCCGACATGGCGAGCAAGGACGGCGAGCAGCACAGTACGAACGTCGCGGCACTGAACAGTTTGTCATCGGTTTACGGCAACCCGGGGGGAAACTCCGGCGGCGGTGGTGGAGGGAAGATCGTCAGTCCCCTGGCGAGCAGATTACCTCCTCATCATCCGCTGCATCCGGCGATGCACTCGGGCACCCAATTCGTACGTCCGCATCCGGATTTTTATCGTAATTTTTACGGAGCCTCGCATCTCGGCGCCGGCGCCGATATGTCGCTGTTGGAAACATATTCGAGAACTCTCGGAGGACTGGGCGGGGTTATTGCGCCATCGAGTGGCGGTGGTACCGGGATACTCTCCTCGTCGACGGTGGCCACGTCGGTCGCTGCTGCGGCGGTCGCCGCCGCGGCCGCAGCCGCCGCGTCCTCCTCTTCGTCCTCCTCATCGTCGTCCGTCGCTGCTGGCAAAGCCTTCACGATAAACGGCAGTTCGAGCGGAAACGGCGCTGGCTCCGGCACTCAAGGATCCGGGGTTCTTCTGACCACCGTTTCTTCGGGGGTCTCGCCTTCGTCGTCGTCGACCGCGTCCTCCGGAGGATCCGAACAGTCGCCCCATCCGGCGAACAATCATCCACCGTCGGAGCTCAAATCTCCGGGACGTGTGTGATTTACGTGATAAGGGAGACCGCCTAGATATTGTACAACCTGGCATGGCCCATGTGGATATTTCGGGACCTCTTACGAGTTGTCGTTGTTTTTTTTTTACAAAATTTTTTTAATACTTTTTTTAATTTTTTTTTTTTTTTTAAACCAATGATGAAATCGAGAGGCCCCTCGGAAGCTGACAATAACAGACTCTACAAATCTTGTAATTAGTGTACAGTTCGAGCGTCACGTTCCCAAACCGCCCCCCCCCCCCCGCTCACCCCCGATATCCTTCACTTCCCAATTTCCCTGTCGACATCCCAACCGCGAATTAATCTTAATCACTTCGTCGTGACCTTTTCGCCTCTACCTCTTTCGCGGCACGGTCTGGCAACACCTCGCCCTCCCTTCAATCCATCCCCACTCGTCTAAGCGATTCGCCCGGAGAAAAAGAAAACATCTGTAGCACAGATATCACGACATTTAGTCCATAAAACATTGAACGATTTCGCGCGTCGATAACCGAATATAGGTGATACCTATGTGTGTGTGTGTCGGAGTGTTTCACAAATTTTTGACGACGGATCGAAAAATTGCTCTATGAGTTTAAAACGAAAGATCTAATTTTTTTTCTCCTCCAATCTCGAGTATGGGGAGCGTGCAGAATGAGCCACGGAGAAGCAAACGTCTCCCTCGGACACAATACGTTTTTTTTTTTTTTTTTCTTTTTTGTCGAACGATACGAATTTTCAGCTACAGGCGCGTCGATAGAACATTTTAATTATCTTTTTGCAATTTTTCTATGGATAATAAAAAAAAAAGAAAAAAATTGTGAAACACACTGATACGTGATGTACGTGTACATATATGCGTTTGTATAGTAACGAATATACATGTAATGCGATATCACTATACTATGTATATATTGCACGTATACTCACAACGATATTATACAGATAGCGTTTATTATTATTATTATTATTATTATTATTGATATATTATTTATGCGTTTGTAAATAGTAGTCGAAGCCCGTACCCGACCTCCCCCCTCCCCCGCTCCCGTGTATGTATTGTATGTAGAGTAGGTACATAATTATTATACACATGAAATTATAATTCGTGCTAATAATGAGAGACGGTGATGATTATTGTATTACTATACCGCGATGACAACGACGACGAAAAGAAAAAAAAAAAAAAGAAAAGAAACAAGCGAAGAAAACAAATACACACACTGTGACGACCATTAATTATTATTAATTATTATTAACGATTATTATTGTTATTGGAATGTTTAACGTACTATCGATTACTTGGACGGGGTAGAGTTGGATCGGTAGAGGTGTGTGGATCGTTCAAGTTTTTTCCGACGGATCCGTTGTTTTGATCGAGGTTCGTACGCCCGGCAATTGGTGCATTCGCAGGAACAACCCGACGAAGAAAAAAAAATATCGACGGGTTTTCTATTCCGAAAAAAAAAAATGAAAAAAATGATAAATTGTTTTTTTTTTTTGTTTTTGTTAAATTTCATCGAAGAGCCGATTTAGGCGTCCACGCAATGTCTACATATCACTGATGCATACGACACGAGATACACGTCGGATCGAACGAAACGCCCATCGCCTCTTAGTCATTCGTATCCAAATTTCGGTACGTCAGGCGTGGACCCGCGAGAGATACCACATTGGTATAACTGTGGGCAACAGGTGAAGCCTGCGCGTCCTTTCGCAATAAACAAAACATTATGAAAAGATAATTATTCGATGATTGTGTCATTTTTTTCGTCGTTTCAAATTCTACTCTCACGTGTTAATCCTCATCCCTTTCAAGCAGGTCGAACCTCTCAAACCCCAAAGATGCTCGAATAAATTTTCTCCCGCATGAATCGTTCATGTTAAATTTTTTTTTTCTTCCAAAAATAAGTTTCCACGAACATTAAAAAATAATTCATTTCGAGTCCGGTGAAATTTCTACGAGGGAGTAGGCAAGAGAATCGAGATATGCCGGATGAATATGAAACGTTCTCGGAATGACCGCGAGGGAACGGAGAGTATCTTCGATTCCCTTCTGTGCAGCGGATGTGTACTTATAAAAATGCAAAGCGAGCGACTTCTGGGTGGTTGCGGGACAAGCCTGGTTATTAGTAAACATTTAAATCGACAATCGGGCCGTCCGCTCGAGCGTATATATATATATATATATATATATATATATATATATATATATATATACACACCCATACGAATGCACCGAACGATTCTCTCAACCCTTTCCTCCCGCTGCCTCTATCATCTCTTTATTCACGATATCGTTGCATCTTTGTTGCGTCTCGGGGACCGAGAGAGGACACTCTATCTCTTTTTCTCTCTCGCGGGGTTTTCGCTCTACAGCGTAGAAATACCCGCGCGGTTCTCGTTCGTTCGCTCGCTGCACGAGTGGAAACAAGAAATCAAGCCGTTGGACCACCCGCCGCGGCCTTGGGAGCAACGAGTAGCCGATCCCGAGGAGGTCCTTTCCGTCTTCATGAATCAAGCTACTCCTGAATCGGCATAAACCTTCAAAGCAGAAGCCGGATCCTGAAAATTATGCGTCCGCGCGGCCCGATGTCTATGCTCATTCCCCCGGCCGCCGCTGCGCTCGGGAGTAGATCAAACTTTATAGTGAGCTGTATATACGTCGATGCCCGGGCCAAAGACGAAAACCGGATGGAGCTCGAACTTTGAGAACGTACGAGACCGAGGTAAAAAAAAAAGACTCGACGAAGTGGTCCAATGTTAAAACAAACGTGATTCAAGTCTTGAGAACTTAATAACGAGGTAAAACAAAAATTTGCCAAGATGCGCAAAGATTAATTGAATGAAGCTCAAAATTGGAGACCCTGCTAATAAGATCAAAAGCAATATTGAAATATGTTTAGAGATAAACCCGATGGCACTCGAACTTTGAAAACGTATGAAAATAGGGTAAAAAAAGAAACTTGACGAAGTGGTCCAATGTTAAAACAGACGGGGTTCAAGTTTTGAGAACTTAATATCGAGGTAAAATCAAAACTTGCCAAGATGTGCGAAGATTAATCGAATGGAGCTCAAAATTGGAGACTCTGCTAATAAGATCAAAAACAATATTGAAATATGTTTAGAGATAAACCCGATGGCACTCGAATTTTGAAAACGTATGAGAATAGGGAAAAAAAAGACTTGACGAAGTGGTCCAATGGTAAATCAAACGGGGTTCAATTTTTGGGAACTTAATAACGAGGTAAAATAAAAATTTGCCAAGATGCGCAAAGATGAATCTGAAGGAACTGAAAATTGGAGAACCTGATAAGAAGGTCAAAACCAATCTCGAAATATGTTCGGTGATAAACACGATGGCGCTCAAACTTTGAGAAGGTGCAATAGGCGAGGTAAAAAAAATAGCTCTGGAAGAGGTGTAATTGTGCATCGAACGAACCTTATCGATTTTCAGGGTATGCAAAAAATTCCGCACATATACATTATCCGCGCGAAACGTTGGCTTTACGGGCAAAAGGTCGTTTATTTAACGTCCTAGCCCGAGTAATGTTTAGTTGAGGATCGTAAAATCATACTTTGCCTGGGAATAAAGTTAAAACACCGGGAGGCTTAGTGAAAAGTTTCCATCGTAAATACTAAATATACGAGAGAAGTGTACAGCGAGCGTGGGGGGTGAGAGGGTTCTAGGTTTTCTCCCCGATACCTCGAGGTGTAACTTCGCGAAGACCTCGCGTCAGCTTCGTCAGCAACCGGAAATTTTAACGCGACGGAGCTCTAATTAACGCCCTAGCTCGACCAAGAAAAGCTCTTATCCGCGCATAGACGCGAGGGCTAATTCAATTTTAATGCTCCGCGTCTTTGTTTGTTCGTTTAGACTTATCGGACGCCGATTCGAGAGGCTCGCGCAACGGAGCCAACCTGTGCCAAAGCTCTCCGGGATTTTTCCCGCCCGATCCGCTGCCTCGTAAAATAATTCATTATTGCCATTCCATTTTCGTGATTTATAACCTTCGTTGCTTATCAACGGGTGATCCGCGGTCGCGCGGAGTTATCTTGCAGAAAAAAAAGTCGTAAAAACTACGCGGCGAGAATTTTTTTTTTTCTCTCTAGTCGTTAAATTTTCTGTACAATCCACAGACTCGATGTATCCGATTGCAGAATCACAAGCAATTTTTTTTTTTTAGTTGAGCATTTTTTAATTTTTTGTTCGGAAACTTTTTGTTTCTTTTTTTTTTACTTTGAACAGTCGTTCGAAAGGCACCACTAATGTGTGATCGAGCGTACGTGTGAATCGGAGGCGTCGAAACACGTCGGAACAGTCTCCGAACACAATCCACACGCCGGTGGTTTCGTCGCGTGAAAGCGTTGAATAATGAGAGTTACCCGTGGCCGTTGTAACGCGTTAGTTGTTGGCAACGCGGCGACGAGTTTCGCGGGACGAGTTACCGTATGAAAAATTAACGAGCCCCGCTTTTTGACGTTGCGTCAAACTTTCTTTGTAAGGCTAAGTGATAGATTGTCTCGGTCTTCGGGGCGAAGCGGATGGAGAGAAAGAGAAAGAGAAAGACAAAAGAGAAAAGAGAAGAATATGCGAGAGTGACACGCGCTTCCTCGGCAAAGACCACACGCGTGTCTCCTTACAATTTCTCATCGACGCTCGACGAACAAATGATTATATTACTATATTAAAAAAAAAAAAAAAACAATCGAAGACGATATTTTGCGAACATGGGTGCCTCTGCACGTTAAAAAATGTTTATACACAAAAACAAAATTTGAACTTTATTTTCAAAAAATTGATAGTTTTGAACATTTTTTTGATTCCCAATTTTTCGAAATTTTTTTTTTCTTTACGATAATATCTTGTTTTCGACTCTCAAGACAATCCTCGTTCCTCGTAGTCTCTCCGGAGAGATGAGTAATCGTTTTTTATTACCCTCATCGATCGTCATGATCATCGTTGCAGCGAGTGCATCCCGCTCGGCCCCGCGCCGTTGATGCAAGTGCAGAGCTTGCACTATATAGAGTAAACCGAGGGAGACTGCACAGAGCGCGGGCGCGCGCGATTATTCGCGTTGCCGATATTTCATTCGGCACGCGGGGATGCCGTGGCAAAGGCAATCCTCAAAGACATCAAAGAGAGTAGCCGCGGTCTCGTTGCGCTGCCGGATATCCGTTCGGCCTTCGGTGTCGCGGTGACGACGCAAGACCAGGCTGAATTATACCGAAGAAGCCCAAAGTGGTGAGTGAGCGTCTTCTCGTGTGTGCACACGTGTGTGCGCGCGCGCGCGCCCGCGGGAGAGTGCACAAATTCGTTGGGCAAGCCTCTCGGCTTGTCGGCTGGCAAGTACGACATAAGTCACCTACTAAATTAGTGGGAAAGAGCCGGTGCATAATTCACCGGGGGTTAATTGGCGAGCGTTTTCACGCCAGGCGCGTCTGTCAAAGCACGCACGCGCACCCGCTACACGTAGCCCAGCCAGTCACTACTACTCGACGACACGAGAAAAAGGAAGTTAACCCGAAAGGGAGAGAGAGAGAGAGTATGTGTGAGAGAGAATGAGCGAGCTAACAGCTAGCACGCTATAACAGCTAACCGTGTCTGCTGGCTACATACCAGCACCACCCGCGTTCACCGCACTCACCGCCGAAGTCACCGAGCGCGGGCGCGTGTGCATCTTGACGGCACTTCACCAATCCTTATGAGCCAGACCAATACCATCTTAGAATAGTCCACAGCCATGTTTATTTATAAACATGCGAAACGCGCCGCATGGAATAGTTATTCGTACCACTTTCCGGATCCCTTAAGGCTGCCGAACATTGGAGTTCAGTAATAAGTTGCAGATGCATTATAAACGAAATCAAAAATGAATGCAATCATTAAAGGATTGTACGTGAAAATCTCTTCGGTAGTTTCAGAAACGGGCGAGATTCCCAGTGGGTATTCTAGTCCATTTTGAATGAAGCCCGTAATGTTTTTGGAGAACGTGACCCGTCTCAGGCGGTGATTAAGGAGGGTTACCTCGACAGGGGTTGTATCTCGTCGAAGGACTAATTGCACATCAGTCTCGTCCGCGACGCGTGTTTGCCTTCCAGGAAGCGGTCGCGTTCTCCGCGCGACGTGCTCGCGCGCTTGCTTCGACAACTCGCAAATACGTGCGATGCGGACCGAGGCCCGGTTCTCTTGTGCCCCTCTGTTTCTCGCCTCGAAATTCCTTTTGATTTATTAGCGAGTCCGAGAAACGCACACACGCAGAAGATAGAGAGAGAGAGAGAGAGAGAGATCTCCACCGAGAAGTCCTGAGTGTTTCGGGGAGTTCGTCCCGATGCGGTAGCGAGACGAAAAAAAAAGTGTATTTAATTAAATGTCGCAACGACTCGATGAGCGCCTCAGCGGGTGGTGGTCGGTTTCCAAAGAGGGGACAACCCATCGGTGCTTCCAATGGAACGGAAGTCTCTCTCTCTCTCGCGTCTTCCTTCGACTAGTCGCTGGATCGCGAACAAAAACTCTACGGTGCTCTTGTTCCCGTCTTCGTTCTCTGCCCGTGGTCCAGCGACGAGTTCCCGACCTCGTGGCTTACTCCGTGTGGAGATGAGACGCCCGGGAGTGCGCATCCTCTCCATCGGGGGACCGCATGACGACTCAATCAACGAGAGCCCTCTCGTAGAAGCCAAAACACGCCACTCGAGAAACGGCCACTCGCACTCGATAAGCTCCCTGGCTGTTTGCTTGTTTAACGAAAAATCGAGAGAACTTCGCGCGACGACGCTGTGGAACCGGATCTAAATTAGTTTGGAACGATGACTCAAGCGGCCCGATACGCAAGAGAGACGTTTGCTTATCTCCCCGCGTTTAGCATCTCGCATATCATCGCGCAACCTCTCGGACAACACGCTTCCCCATCCGTCTCGTCATTCGTCTCTGCGGACGGAGCGGCGGCGGGCTCCTCTTTAAACTCTTAACCAAATTGCCCCGATGCCCGTCGGAACGAAGTATATGAACCGTATACCATAAATAAATGAGCTTTATTATGAGAGAAGATCGAGGAGAGTCCGATGCCGCGGGCACGAGTCCCCGAGTCACAACAGTGCCCGGGGAATATAGCCCGAATGTGTCTCAGGCGCGCGCTCGTGGATTTATGATATTTCTACAACGGCGTTGAGTTAACTGCGCCCGGAGAGCCAACGAGGCGAGCTTAGTATGTCTCTTTGATGTCTCCAGCAGGCATATTTCCGCTTAACGTCATGGAGACCGGGGGACTTTAAACAAATCGTCACCTTCTTTTGAACGCATCAGCTACTTCGCCTCAGCGTAATGTTACGGCATTACGATATTGTATGGTACTAAGAAAATTTAAGCTTTGACGGAAAGTTATCGGTCGACTTGTTCTTTTTTTTTTTTTTGCGAGAATGAATGAAGCGGGACATCGGAGTGAAAAATTGATCTACTCCGTGCGGATGTCACACTCATTGTTACGAACACGGTCGTGCATGACAATTCATTATAAATAATTAGCGGCGATTTCTTAAATTATGAGTTGGATCGGTGGTAGGGTCGTTAGGGCGATCGTTCGCGAGATGGATATAGGAAAAAGTGAGTTGGTTTAAAGATGGCGGGAGCGGGGGGGATTCGTGGGACGAAAGAAAAGGCGCGAAGGAGGAAGCGGCGCGTCAGCAAGATCGTTACGATGACGAATCCGAAGCCGAACCCAAGTCTTTTGCCCGGGGCCGGAAGTCGTCGTGGCGGCGGCATCAGGCGGCACGGAAAAACCCTCCGGGCTCTTGCGGATGCCGAGAAGTGCCGAGAGGGAGACCGAGAGATAGATAGAGATATACTATATTCCCGTTCTACTAACGAAAGCCTTAAATTCGACTATCCAAGATGCATTTTCACTAGTGGGAATTCTCAACCCCGGAAAGTAACGATCGTTATCGCCCGGGGATCGAGGAAGACCATTCCACATTCCCCGCTCATTCATCGACTAGCTCCGTCGAGCCGCCTTTCATCGAGCGTCCGTCTCTATGTCAATCTCTCTTACCCGTTAATTCAAAATCCAACTATCCGGTCGTGAATTCACTATAAATTTGTCTATCTACATAAGAAAATTAGTGGTTTCTTGTCATTCCTTGAACTTTTCTATAAATAAATTTTTAAAAATTAATTTAAGAAGTGCTTATATGCTAAATGAATCGACGAACGATTGCCAGATCACTACACTCAGAAAAAAAAATTACATAGTAAAAGCAACAATACTGACTTTTTACCATAAAAAATAGTTCCCAAGGGGAACGTCTTCATTTTATTGTTACGACGATGACAGAAAATCATGGTTGCAACCATAATTGTAGCACAACCAATTGAATATTTCCTGTCAGAAACTATCTATGTAGACGTTCCCCCTAGGAACTATTCGTTATAGTAGGATATTATAGTAGGAAAAACTGTCTATGCGACAGACCTATTTCTACTATCCTGTCCTATTCTCACTGTCCTATTCTCTCTGTCCTATTTCTCACTGTATCAGAATTCTCATACGACTCTGAAATTATTTTTTTCAATTTTTTTTTTTTTCTATCCTTACCCCCGCTGCAGAAACTCGTTTATAATTTCGCGAAAAAAATGCACTGTACTTGAGCCGTGCGATAAAATAACAACATTGAAAGCCGCGGAGGCTCCGCGGCCTAGATATTACGCGTTGTACCTACGCATCGTAAATTGTGCACGAATCTCGGAAGGGTTCCGCGTATAATACGTACAGCAAGGGGTATATACACTTGTACGCGGGGTGTCGGTTCATAGCGTCTACTATGCGAATAAGCGGAGCTTAGTCCCGCTTATTAGCATATGAGCGTCGCCTAATTAACGCCGGTAGTGTGCTCCGGAGGTTGCCACGAGGCATTAAATAACGTAAACCTTGGTGGGGACCCAATCCCATTGTCTTACCTAAAGCCGTTCGTAAAACTCGGTTTAAGTCGACGAATAGCTCTTGGATTATAGAGCCTCTCGCATCATCATCTCGCATCTTGTTTGCGTCCACTGTGCGGCGCGGAGGAATGATAGAGGCAAGAGGCGACTCTCTCCCGTGCATACGGAGCTACCTCTCCTCCGAGATGAAACATCATACTACAAATATGAGAAGCAAAGTGAAGAACGCATCAGGGAGTTACAACGGGGTTATAAATAGTACACGGCACGGTTGCATGCAGTGCACGAGTAGTAGTAGTAGGATGGATGCAGTGTGTGAGCGCAAGCCTCGGGTACGGGGGCGACGACGTACACGAAGCTTACGACGCACGGGCTCCGCACGATGATGAATGATCGAAGGAAGGACGTCCAGCGAACCGCTGGCGAAGACGAGCCTGTCCCGTGCACTCGCGCGTGCACGTGATAGACAACACGCAACACGGATCTCTTCTATAGTCAATAAATAAGATTCTTTTTTTTTTACAATGAAAGCGCAAATAAGAAAATGCGAAGGAGAAAGAGCTTGAAGGGCTGTGCACTATCGTCTTGAGAAAAAAAAAAAAATCGACGATAAATAAGTCACTTCCAGTTTCAAAATCTCATTTTTCGACCGGAAGTACATCACTTCCGGTTTTAATATCTCATTTTTCGACCGAAAGTGCCGTCATAACACGAAGACATCGCTTCCGGTTAGAAAATTGTATTTGTCGACCGGAAGTGACGTCATGCCGGAAATTCGTCACTACCGGTCCGGGAATCTAATTTCTCGATCGGAAGTGACGTCATACCAGAAATACGTCACTTCCGGTTGATAAATGTGATTTTCAAACCGGAAGTGACGTATTCCCGGTACGTCGTCCCCGGAAATAACGGCCTTGTTTGTGCATTAACGTGGGAGAGGGAGAGTGAGGCGGAATGCTCCGGGAGACACGTTGAGCTCGACGAAAGGAGAGTCAAATTTTTCCGTGGATGCGGAGAATCGAATGAGCTAACGTAGATGGGCTATAGAACAACACGGTTGGTGTGTTGCTTCTTCGCTTATGTCAGTGTAACCCTATAGTGCCGCAAGGCCCAGAAGGAGTGGTGCGATCGAGCGAGCGGTACCCTTTGAAGGACCGGTGAGCCACGACGGCCACGACGACCAAGTGGCCCGTGGTCCATCCACGTGGGACAGCTACAAGTATCTCGAATACCTCGGGTATACTCGCCCCGAGGCTGATAGCTCCTCTGCGCGAGACCTCTCCGAGTAGCGCTTCTACGGTTATCCTCTTTGTCGCAGTCCACCATACACGCTGCCTATATACGTGTACGTAATACTACACTGCAGTCGCTGCTGTCGTCGCCGGATCCTATACCAATATATCTCTACTCGCCGCCAACAGGTTGGGGGTAATACGGATCATTTAAGCGAAGATTCTTATATTTCGCCCGAAAATACAATCGCCGAAATGAATAAGTAAAACTTAAGGGATCGACTCTAAAACAGCTGCAGACGTTGGCCTGAAATGATCTTCCATCAGTTTCTCCAAGTAGTCAACAAAAAAGCAAATTTCAACCTTCTGATACAACCGCCCACTTAATTAATTTTTTTTTTTTTGAATTTGTCTTAAATTTGGTGTTTATACGCCCGGTAAAATAAACGCAGCTCGATCTCTCGATTGGCTAACCGAAATCTAATTTTCGTTAGATCGAGAATTGCTTCGCGATACAAACTGACCCGCATTGCCCCTCGGTCGGTCTGTCGCAAGACGAACGAACAGCGCAGAAAAGTTCCGATACGCGTAAGGTCAGCCCGGCCCGTTGTTTCTACCTTCGTTCGGGCGGCAACGATTAAAAGTTGATGCATCGGCATCGACGTCCCGTGAGTCTGTTGTGTATAGGTTCGATGTAGTTCCGACGAGTTCCTCATGGTCTCTTTGAGCTCTGCCTCTCCCTCTCTCTCTCTCCACACTTTACAACGTTCAGGCTCGCGCTACCGCCGAGGCGATAACGAGCCCGCCGGTACACACCGCTCCTGTATACGTCCATCGCACCGGATGTGACACGATTATCCTCGAGCGATACACCGGCCGATCGTTAGGGAGATGTCCGAGCGTGACTGCGCGTTCGTGGAAGAAACGAACGACGACGGTAGTCGCGAGCTAGCTTGTAATACCCGAGACGCCTTTTTTTTCTCCTCCATTTTTTTTATTTTCTTCCTCTTCCTTCTTTATAATCTACGCAGGCGTCGCAGAGGGAGACGCGGATGACCGGTAAAACGATACTCATCCTCTGGTTATTCTTTTAAATCGATTGCCTTATCCCTCCCACCTCAAAACTTAATCTCGGTCAGGTCTTACACATGCTGACTCGACATTGTAACTACTTAGTACGTCCCGGCGACAGAGCTCGCTTCTTATTATCGTAGAACCGGAGGCAGGACGCGGCGAGGATTCTTATGAAAGAGATAGGCACTATCTTTCGGCCAAAGGAGAAACCAGATCGATGACGCCCGCTCTTTTATTTTTATTTAGTTCTTCCTCGTCCTCATCCTCTCTCCGCAGATTCCTCTTCATCCCCTTGAGGCATCGGCGGTGTATAAGGCGGCGAGAGCACTCCGGGTCAGACGCTCGAACGAGCATTTTTAAAGACTCTCCCGTCATTATTTATAATTTTCCGCTTCGTCTACGGATGGCACAGTGCCCTCCGATGTATATATATATATATATATATATCTTTTTTTTTCCTTACTTAAGAGAATGGCCGTCAGCAAATCTTTTCTTCATGGCGCGAGAATTTCTTTTTTTTTTATTGTTACTTGATTTTTTTTTATTTTTTTATATATATATATATATACTTACATCGAGAAGCAGACGTCGAAACGTGAAAATCCTGAGAAAGCCGCCGAGCGCGAGAATAACCAGCACACATACACGGTGGCTGTGCGCAAACGGGAGGTGGGTATGCTCCGGTGTGTATTTTGCGCGGAGTAAAAGAGAAATAAAGAAGAGAGGCTCGTTCGCCCCCGCATTCGAAGAGGCGTCGTCGAGATGCCCGACTCGATAATACAACCCCGAGAGAGACAATGACCGAGCGCCCATCGTTACCCGTAACTTCGCGAGGATGCGAAAAACTCAGCGCTTTGCAACTACGTGCGGGACAAAAGAAAACAAAAAGACATATAATGCGTATAGCAAACATACCAAGGTGAACTTCGATAGTTGCGATAACACTACGTGCTTCGAACGATTAATCAAGCAAAATCATTCCTTATCGGAATTTAGTCTCGCAGCATAGCGTAAGGAGTCATGCGTGCGTGGAAAAAGGTATCCACGTAACTGTGGGAGCATTCGACATGTTTCAAGGAATGGAGATTTTTAAACGATTGAAAAATCGTGGAGCAAAGTATGGAAAACAAAAATTTAGAAATCAGTGCATTGGATCCATTCGGAATTCTGTAAAAATTATGCTATCTTTTGGACGCATTAGACGCATTTAAGCCTTTCTTTTCAATTCAAACCCGAAGAAGACTCCTCTGCATTTCTTTTTGTGTATAAAAAAACAATAAGAGCTCTCAAAGTTGGTTTTGTTTTTGTCGAGGTAGAATTTGTTGCACATACAGATCGATGTGTGGAACGTTGCAACTCCAATAGATCACGAGTAACGTGATGCGACATATTTTAAGAAATGGAGGTGTTAAAACGATTGAAAAAGATTAGACACAAATTTAGAAATCAGTGCATTGGATCCATTCGGGATTCTGTAAAAATGTTGCAATCTTTCGGACGCATTAGACGCATTTATCCCTTTCCTTTCAATTAAAATTCGAAGAAGACTCCTACTGCAATTTTTGTTGTGTATAAGAAACAATAAGAGCTCTCAAAGTGAGTTTCTTTTTTTTTGTGTCAAGGTAGAAGTTGTTTCAGATACAGATCGATGTACGGAACGTTGCAACTCGGAAGAATCACGAGTAACGTGTACTTTCTTTCTCTCCTTCTTTCCTCCCCGGTTTGCTGATGGATTTACGGACAATGAGAGTCTTTCCCTCCGGGCACATTTTATTAGCCGAAGATTTTTGCGTGATCGCGCAGATCGCGACAGGGTGATTAAGTCAAGGGGATCCTAAGGGGGTCTCCGGGAGCGTGTGCGCGTCCGAAGAGCGCGATAGAGAGAAGATGCCTCGCGAAGTCGCCTCTTCGTGGCTGCTCGGTGATGTTCCTGCTGCCGGATAACGAGAGCATGGCAAGAGCGTCTTACACGTCTCTTGGCGAGGACGGAGCTCGTTAGCCAGCCTACGCGGCCGTTCATGCCGTTCACGCGAGGCTCGCGTCGTTCTTTTCTACCTCCCCCCTCCTGCCGCCCCTCCTCCATTCTTATTCTCCATCTTTTACACCCCGTGTCCTTCTTTGCTTCTTCCCTTCGTCACTCCTTTACTTCGAATCTCCGTCAGTCAATTGCTGACCGGTAGGATAAGAAAAAAAAAGAGAAGAAATCTACATTCGTTCCCGCTTATACGCGCCAATCAAGGCGAGCCATTCATCGACGAGACTGCAGCTGGACGCTGTTTATGAAGAACTTGGGTCGCGCTGGAATCGAATTTTTCTTACATGTAGCAATCACCAATGCTTGACTGTAGGGCGAAATTCCCGTCGGACTCGGATAAACGACATCTACCACGGTCACGAATCTACCGGTTATTTTACTTCCAAGCGTAGAGTGTTTTGTAAGTGGCGACTGATCGAGAATGAAGTAAGGAATGTCTAAAGTAGCAAAGTCTTCGAGTCGATTAAATATCGGCTATTGGCAGTCGTTACTGGAGCTATGGAAGTAGCTATTCGAGGCTATGGAATGCATGTTAATTTAACTGGTTTTTTGCAATAGCTTCATTTTCCACACCGCAGGCATTTTATATTTTGATTGGAGGAGGAGAGGGGGGAGGGGGGGAGGCCTTCCGAAGAACATCTATGGCTCTTCCATAGATGTGTGATAAGTCCCTCAATTATTGGCGAGACTGCAGGTGATGCATACAAAGTCGGGAGAACGTTCAGTTTTACCGTAGATCTTCGGATAGTCCGCAGAAGAAGAAGAAGAAGAAGAAGAAGAAGAAGAAGAAAAAGAAGCGGGTTTGGATGGCGCGTGGGCGTTCAACGGAGGTAAACTGCGCTGTTGAGGATATCCTTTGCATACCGGGAAGAACCAAGCCAGTATTATCGTAGCGGGAGGGAGGAGGGAGAGGGACGGCGAAGTGTCGCGAATACACCGCGGTAAACTTTATTTAAATAAAACGCGGCGTAAACCTCGATATTACCGTTCGAGTTTATGCATTCAAGTATAACACGAACCATTTCGCGCTTTAATGATCGGACGTAAAACATTCGGTCTTGATTAAACGAGACAGCGCCAGCACCGCCGACACCACCGGCGGGAGAGTGTTGCGTATCGCCTTTTCCCTCCGAGCTATCGACGCTATCGTATAAACTACAAAGATGCATAGATGCATAAACTATTAGACACCTGCCTGTAACACTTCGTACGCGTATAAGTTATTATCTCCTCAAAGAGCTTTGGTGGAAAGGACGAAAGGGGAAGACGAAGAAGAAGAAGAAAGAAGGAAGAAAAAGAGTTGATGGAAAGAAAACGTTCGGCCTGAGTTGATTAAGTGTAAGGCGGGAACCGACGACGACTTTGCCTCGTTTATCGCGACGAATCACATTCACGCGATCACGCGACATACGCGTACGCGTGAGAAAGACGAATCGTCGAGCGCCTCGACAATCTTATATGTACCAAAGACAATGTCCGGAGTACAGTTTTGTATGTTTTTTTTTTTCACACAAGCGCTTCATCATATCACCGATTACCATTGTTAGGTGTTATCAGTAATTTGTTAGTTATATGACTAATAATCATATGACTAATAGTAATAACAGTAATAAAAATCATAGCATCATTATTATTACCATTAGCGATAATAATATTAGCATCAATATGACTAATACTATGAAAAAATTATTCGCAGTACTATTATCATTATTGTATGACTAACGTGCATACATGAACAAAAATTCCTTGTAATGTAGTTGGAACTATTGCATTGATTACACGAGTTTCTTTCTTAATTCATCACCCAGCAATCGTTTTGTATACGTCTGTTGATCATAATATTACTCTGAACGTGAAAAAAAAAGAAAATAGTATCGTAAAGAGTCCCAAGTTTTTTCAAAGAACGTCGCGCATAGTGCTTGATTGATAACCGAGCTGTTTCCTCGGGATAAAGGATCTCTCTCGAGGGTTCCGCGAATGATCGAACGACGAAATTCCGTGAATGTTCGAAGATCGTGGTATGCGAAATTGTCGGAACAGTATAACTTCGAAGCTGAGAAAGTAGTCGTCGGCCGTTGTTGGACGGCGAGAGGAGCCGGACGAACGAGTCGAAGCGTGGGCGGCCCCCGCAGCATCCGGCCTAAACCGAGATAATATAACGCGCTGGGCTGCCGCCACCGCGCGCGATAGTCCTCAGACATTTGCACCATCATTAAAATTCGCGATAGCCGATCGAACAGCAACGGTGACATCAGCCCTCGTTCGCGCGTCCAACTAAACGAACCACGGAACGTTCAGTCGTGTAAACCTGCTACACCCTCTCTGTCTCTGCTCCCCCCCCCCCCCCGCCTCCCTCGTGACGCTTTCCTTTCCTCAGCCCCGCTACGTCTTTCGGCTATACGGACTCGTCTCGGGACTGCTGCCGGTACTTATTAACACACCTCGAATAATCGGCAATATAAAAATCACGCCGGTTTATTTATTTATTTATTTTTTTTTTATTATTGACGTCAATTGATTTTTCGACAAATTGCAAAATCTCTTAAAATGTGCATGTGAAATGTTTCAATACGTTTCGTTCGGAACATTGATGTCGGATGAATTTGTAGCGTTCAGTTTTTAGGCACTCACTCTTACACGTAAAAAGTGCCTATTGAAGTTCTTTTTTTTTCAATATGTTGTTTCGGTTACTTTTACCCCAATACAAAAATCAAGTTAGCTTATTTTTTAAAAATTCTTGATATTAATTTTAATTGATTTTTCGACAAATTAAAAAAAAAAGTCTTAAAACTCCGTGTTGTTCGGAACACCGATGTCAGATGAGTTTACGACGCTCGGCTTTTGTCGTTTCCTTTTTTTTTGTTTAACGTATAATACAATACTTATAATACAATGTACTGTGACGACGATCGTTATGAGCTGATCTGATTAGGGCAAAGTGCTATTTTCAGAGCAATTGTTAGACTAGTGGCAAAAGAGCCCTCTCGGATAGAAAATTTATAATCTTTACGGACGGGCTCTCACGAGAGCGTTTAACCGCTCCGAGAGATCTCATCGTCGTTTGCAAACGATGACGTCGATCGTTCGATCTCGTCGCAGACGTATATTGTACCGGTCGACGGCGCATCACCGGCCGTGACGCCTCTTATTATTACAGCTATTATCGCTAATTGTTTTCCGAGGAACAATGCTCCGTAACGAGGGCGGGAATCAGAAGAGCACATCGTCGAGCTGCATGTCTCACAGTGTACTTCTCGTCTTTTCTACTCGGAACTTTATTGCGAATATAGTTTACTCAAAATTGCAGCGCTGATTAATAACACTTTGTTTTTTCCCTCATTTTAAAAATTGGCGAAACGATTTGAAAGTTAACGAAATTCATTTTAAAAATTGGCGTAACGATTTGCAAGTTGACGAAATTCAACCGAATCATTTATAACGTTTATAAAATGTTATGAAAAATATATAGAAATTAGGAAGGAAATTGTCATGTAAAATGATAACTTGACGAAATTTTTATTTTTCTTATTAACGAGAATACTACGTCAAATAAAATTAAAGTGTTAGAAAAATAGCAAACTCATCTCGAAGTCGAGAATATCCGAGATTCTCGTTCGAGCCGGACCCATAAGTTAAAGTTTATTTCGCGGAAGCTGATCCGATGGCAATAACGGTAGGTGAAAATGTAAATGCGGAGTCTGCAGGACACGGAGGAAGCGGCTCGCCGCTGCCGCGGCTAATAGCGAGTCTCCTCAGCGACGTCCTCGGGAGTCAGCGGTGCAGGCGAACCTCGAGCCATTAACGCATTCCTAGAGCAACGAGTTATGGCCGAAGGAGATTCGAAATCCTTCGGAAGAGGTTTCGCTCGAGGAGGGCGCGGGGGTGTTACAAATCCGGCGAAAGTCGCACGCGACACTTGCTGAATAATTCAAGGGCGGAATAAAACGAAGAGGGCGAACTATGCGGTCTCTTGATTGCAACTATTCGCCTCACGGCGACCCACCGAATGATCGAAACGACGTCGAATTCTCAGAGTTCGCTGGACAGCATCGGCTTTGAGTGCACGAGAGAAAACGAGGAAGCGGGAAAGAGAAGGTGGTGGCGCGAGAGAGGATGGTGCGTGAGACCGAGGTTGTTTTCAGGTTCGCGGCTAAGATGCAGCCGTCGACGGTAAAACCGCAGGATAGAGAGGAGACACACGGCCTGCTTCAGGATCTGTTTATGCACCACGCCCGACACGCCCGACAAATATTTAGCTTGCCGACTATTCCTAGAGGATTCTTCTATCTGGCTACAGCACACCGGGAGAGTGAGCCGCGTCTGCCGGTCGGTAATTCCCGGACTGAGGGATTAGAAGAAAGTGCGAAAAAGACACGTCTCGGGCGGGAGTCGGTGAAAAGAACCGAAAGATGAAAAACCGACGGCAAACAACTTCGCAAACGTTATTTCAGCGCAAGGGGTAAACGTTATTATATGCGCTTTGGCTCAATATTCTGGCTCTCGGATCGAACGGGTTTCGGGAAAAATGAAATCGTCGAAGTTTAGATTTTTTCAAATGTATTCTCCGTTGAAATTTCTTTCATCCCGAAGCCAGACAGGACGTAAATTTCATTTAGTAAATAGTAAGTATGTATTTATTAACAACACATACGGTGCATTGACGACCGTTACAGTTTTTAAACATTTACACATTTATACACTTATAATTGCGTCTATATAATGTCAACGGGCCATCGACCGAAGTACTTTGTCACAAATTTTATTATTTTCTTTAAATCAACAATTTCTCAGTCGCGGATTTTCTTGCAAAAAAAAAAAAAATCCATACAATATTTCTTGCAATTGTTTTTCTTTCGTTGTATTCTCTGTCTCCGGTAATTGGCAATTTGTATTTCTTCGCTTTATAGGGACAATTCGAGGTCCCTTAATCTATTTATTTTCCTATATACGAAGAGCGGTGAGATAGAGTTTGTGTCTATAGATTTTGTGGAAGGACGAGAGCGTGTCCGCCCCATCGCGATCAATCCTCGGATTTCCTCGTAGACGGGAAAACTCGTACTTCCGGCCCCCGCAATTTTCCGTCCGAGCGCGAAGTGGTGTGGCTGTGATTTGGCGAGTGCCGTTGCCGCCCCGCGCGCGCGCCAAGCGGTTTGCGGCACCCCCGCCCCGCGCGACCCGCGGTCAGGGAGTCGTAGCTAGAGGAGCCTATATGTGCCGGGCTCGTTAATCTTTTTTACGACAGGAGCCGCTGGAAGAAGAAGTCCGGCAGGGGTGACGAAGGAGGTGTCCCGTTCTAATAAATAATTTCTCGCGTAGTCCCTGTAGATCTGGCGATGATAACCGGCTAAAATACGCCGGGGAACCCACCAGCCGTGGAGCCCTTCGTTCGAGCTCTCTTTCTCTTCTCCGTTTATATTTGTGTGTGAGTGTGAGTCAACACTAACACCACTAAATTTTCCCTTTCTCGTAGCTACTCGCCGCAGCCGGTAAGCAAAAGGTTGAGGGCACCGCCACCCGGCATACGACCGTAGACCGGTATGTATGAGCATTACGGAACAGAAGACAAAACTGAGAAATCGTCGGAGAATTCCTACGGATCACCTGTACTTGATTCGCGCACGGGCGCTTGACTGACTAATTTCGGTATCGCAAAAATTGGCGAAAAGACACTCTACTCGATTAATAAAATACTGTTCTTTTCACCCAGAAAAATAATTTATTTGACGGCCACCGTTTATTTGGTTCAAGTAAAATATTTATTTCATTTAAATACATATTATTTATTTAAATGAAATAAGTGTTTTACATAAACCAAATAAACGGTGGCCGTCAAATAAATTATTTTTCTGGGTGTTTCTTGCCAATTTGACATTTCTTTCCATCAAAGATACCTATCGCTGACGAAAAAAAAAAAGAAAAAAATCCTAAAAGTGCTAAGAAAAAGATTGCGGATTTCCTCCAAAGTACAATCTTTATTACCTCGTGCCGATTAGGAATTTAATTTTCTCTCACCGAAACTCGACTTTACTAACCAAGATATCAAGGTCGTCTCCGAGGTGTAAAAAAAGTCTCCCTTATCGCGGACAAGAGAAACGGGGATCGTGACTTTCGGTTGATAGTATATATCGGGTACGGGGGAGGCTGAGAGGAGAGAAGTCGGAGAGGACGGCCGTTTGGAATAGTCGAGAACGACACACGAGGTGTGTGACCACCGTTGGTGCACCGTTTCTCCACGGTAGGATGGGGGATGACTTCCCTCTTCCTCCCTTTCGCCGCTTCTGGTGCCGAGTTTGCCTCGGTAGGCTCCTGTTGGTGCTATAAGAGCGCAATTAAAATGCCGAGCTAGCGCCACTCAACGCGGCGAACCGCCGATAAATAAACTCAACTGGCAGTGTTGGACCCGTCGAGGCTTTAGCTCTCTCGCGCCCCCCCGAGAGAACGAATAAGTGTGCGGCCTCGGCAACGGGAAAGAGAGAGATTCGCGACGGACCTCCTCTCCGACGCGAGTCGTATTATATAGCCGGGTCCGTGGACCAGGAGGAAACCCACGGCACGTACATCCTCCTGCTCTTTCTCTATACTCTCTGACTCCGATCCTCTCTGCCTTCTGCCTCTGGCGCTCACAATAAAAAGGTGGAGACGCCGCCATGCTCGTGCCGCTCCATGTACCTCATCCCTCGGAGTCGCGACTCCTGCGGTCCTGCACCAGCTACGAAACTCCCCCCCCCCTCCCCCCCCCCCGAGCCCTCCTCGCCGAAACCCCCCTGCCCAACCCCTTTCTCACTGAGACTATATTCTACAGAACCAACTATACCGCCTCCCTCTCTGACACTACCGAGCTCTTGCTAATGCCATCTCTTGAGAAAGAAAAAAAGAAGTAAAACAAAGCGACGAAGAGAAAGAAAGAAGAAGAAAAAAGGGGTTAACGTATAGCCACGATCTAATTGCTGGAATTATTGTCCTCGGTGGAGAAGTAAGAAAATGGCCGACCTCGGAAAGGGCGGTTGGTTCGTGAAGGAATACGATACGAGGTTTCTCTTACGCGGATCGACGGATGTTCGCCACTCACTGAGGACCAAAGCGGCAAGCCTTCGAGCAAACTTGAGCGGGGGTTGGAACGCTTGGATCGGTGTTTTTTTGGGGGCAAAAGTTGAAGCAGCGAACGGTGCGCCTGGTGGTTGGAAGGTCGTGAGATGGATTCGGTGATTTTTAGGTGGTGACCGACCGGTGGCCGGCGGGCCGCGAGGACGGCGCGAGAAAAAGAACGGGCGCGAGGAGAGCACACATTCTCACCCTCGGGCGAAACGCCGAGACAGAAACGGAAACGGGATCGCGACCGAGTCGACTCGAGGGCGCCGAGATATTTACGAGGCAATAATTTAACCGCCACTTAGCGAGCTATTAATTTCGGAAATTGCTGAGAAAGGAGGATATTAGAGGGTGCGTCTCGGGGTAGAAGTTGCTTTATTATATATAGCTGGTAACCGCGGGTCAGCACTGCGTCGAGTGCGTGAGTTGTCGCATCCCTTGCTCTCTCTCCTCTCACCCTCGCGAAATTCGCTTCACGCCGAATCGTTTCATACCGACTGAGGTCGATGTTCCACCGTGAAAGGAAGCAGATAAAAAATGAAAACCAGCATCGGGTACAAATTTACAGATGAAATTGACGATTAAAGTGGAGATCGAACTGAAAAGCACGTAGTGGAGATGAAAGCTCAGTTTACAAAATCGAATTTTTTCGTGCACACAAGGAAGGATAATAAATGAAGAAAAAGAAATTTGAAAAATGTATCAAGCCTCGAAGGATGTCATAAAAAAATTGGCAGTGAATCATCGGTTCGTTCGAGAGGTACAAAAGCACTTTCAGCAACCGAGCATTCGTGCAACGGGCTTCAAAGGCTTAACTGTTTGTTTAGATTCATTTCAACTAATAAAAGTACATTTTTTTTTCAATCAACAAATAAGAGCGAGTAGGCTTCAATCTTCAATTTCCGTTGCATATTTAAGTGATACATGAGAGTCATAATAAACCACGACTCCGCCGGCAGACAAAGTGGAGACAGCGGGTATAGACGAGTGGTTTGAGGCAAGAGCGGCGACATAATCCTACAGATTGATTGGAGTGTGGATAGCGTGTTTGTTAGATGGCTTCCAATTATACCCTAGTATTTGCGGAGCACTCCCTCTCGCAACGATGGTTTCATATCGGTCGTCGACGCGGTTCTGGCGGTCGCTCTGCGCCGCGCTCTGTGTCCTCCAACGAGAGAACTCCGAATAGCCCTCCACTATGTCGTACGTGGCTGTCCGATATGCGATATTAATACGACTGACCCCCCGACCTCTCCACACTCTCGGTCCACCGTTCACCCTTCGCATGCGCTCTATATAGTGCACACACGTACCATACTGGTGCGGTTTTCTGGCCTGGCTCTATATAGAGTACGCGAACGCTTTGCTCTCTTACCGGGCCCCGCGAGAGCCTTCTCTTGATGGCCCGATCGCGGTGTGTATACGTCGCCGCATTCGCCACCGTTCCCGTTATCATTCGCACAACCCTTTATTCGCAGTCCCCACTAAAATCGCATATCGCATGTGCGATTTTCGTCAAAAGCGAATTTTCGGCAATGTGGTCGATCGGGTTTGACAAGGCAATTTTTCTTTTCTGGGAATTTTCGAGAAACAAAATTAGATCAGATAATTTATAACAAAAAAAAAATGTAAATTAAAATTAAAGCAAACCCAAAGTGACGATGCGAAGAAATTTAAAAAATGTTCACCGTGTCTCGAATGCGACCCGCCAGAAGATTGAACATTCGTACGCGGTGTCGAAAAATTTGGCACGGCGGATCAAAATCAGATCAGATAACTTGCAACAACAAAAAAAAAAGGTAAATTAAAATTAAAGCAAACCCGAAGTGACGTTGCGGAGAAATTTAAAAAATTTTCACCGTGTCTCGAATGCGACCCGCCAGAAGATTGAACATTCGTACGCGGTGTCGAAAAATTTGGCACGGCCGTGTCCCGCGATGGTTCGAATTGCGGAGTGCCGATTCCCGGCTAATACGTACGACGGAAATCCGAATAAAAAGTACACGAAATATGCCACAGTCGTACGTTTTATACAGATGGTTTAAGCCGTACAATATACATCTACGGCATTATAACGATTCGTTGCTTCGATAAACTAGAGCTATGGCTACTATGCGATGTACGGTTGAAGCTGCTGCAGCCACCACCGGGCAGGAGCAGCGGCAGCGCAGTGTTGACAACCGCGAATGTTGCGAGCATGCCCCGGCACAGAAATTCTGAGATATTATCGACTCGCCGCCGCCACAGGGGCTCCGAACCGTCCGCGCGGTATCCCTTTAACTCGTTTCTTTATTTCCCTTTTTCTTTATCTATCTCGTTTGTCCTTTTTTTTTTGTATTTCTTCTTTTTTTCTTTCCTTTCTCTTTTTTTTCGAGAATAATGCTAATGCACTGAAATAGAAACGTCCCGTAGGTACAGATATCTCGTTGAGTCCCGGTCGTGCTGCAAAAACCCCCCTCGAGGATAATATAAAAGCTAGATGTCTTCGTGTTTCAAAGATTCATGCAAGCGCGGGTCATCCGCGGGTCGTAGATGCAACTCACCTCTATCCGCGAGTTTGCATATATATGTGCATATCCACACATAACAATATATATATATATATATAGATATCGGGTATGGGATGTATGGTATTGTTGCCGCGGGGAACTTTCGCCACTCGCGGTCGTTTGCTGATCGGTTCCCGATCCCGTATGTACGAATGGCCCGAGATAACGTGTCGGCATGGCAATATCGTATGCTTTCGTGCTCTCCTCGCTGATCCAACGATTAGAGAACCTCCCCTCCTGTCCTCGCTGCGCGATAGGTGTATGCGAGCCCGCAGCGGTGGCAGTCGCGGAAAAAGCCAATAAAGAAAAAAAAAAGAAAACAAATAAAAAATAAAATGAAGAAAAGAATTCGCGGTCGCCCGGCCACCTCGGCCTCTTCCGATTGCCTGTGATAGTTGCATACTTGTCCCGCGGCGAAAGAGGGTCGAAGATGAAGAAGCTTCGGCCTCTTGAGCCCGTGTAGGCTTCGACGCTCCGGCGAGAATTCAGGATAGAATTCGCGAGGGGGGAAAGCCATCGTGCGGTGTCCCGATGAGGGAGAGAGAGGCCGCGAGCAGAGAAGCCGGCTTGGATTAAGTAATGCGAGGCGGGGGTGTGACGGTGTCGAGAGCGGTATGTCACCAGAGTCCCGCCAGCGTTGAGGTATTGCTATCCTCCGAATACCGGCAATACAGTACGCGGCCCGGCGACTTGTCCCGAGGATCATCCCGACCGAACGATATCTCATATCGCGATAGCCGCGCGGGGGGACATGCTCGATATGCGATGAATGAGCTTCGGCACGCCGGACACGCTGAATTTGCCGTCGCCGGGACCCCACCGGTCATTCGCTTTCATTTCATACCGCTATCGAGCATCTCTTCTCTATATATCTCGACAAGCAATATTTCTCAACATATATATGTGTTTATACATATTTCTGTACATATATCGATGGAGAAAATATGCTCTCATCTGGGGTTTTTTTTTATCTGGGGTAATTCCGGGTGATATGGCCAATTGAAAAAAAATTGGCAAACAGGAGGTTCTCAATAATCGTACAAAATGTTTTTTTCGTCTCGCATGGATTTCCTTGCTTTTTTTTAAAAATGCTTTTACAAAAATAGAAGAAAAAAATGTTTGAAGCGACTGTTAATTCATCCACGCTCGTATTATTTATATATATATTTTTGTCTCGCGTGGATTTCCGTGCTAAATCATTTTTTCAACAAATTTTCAATTTTTTGTTGCGTTAAAATAAGTATAAAAAAAAGAAATTAAATGTATGAAGCGACTGTTAATTCATCGATGCTCATATACTTTTTCATATTTTTTTGTTTCGCATGGAATTCCGTCAATGATTTTTTTTTTTTAATTTATTTATTTTTTTTATTGCGTTCAGAGAAGTAGAATAAAATAAAATATAATGTTTGAAGCGACCGTTAATTCATCAACGATCATATAATTTTTTTTGTCTCGCGTGGATTTCAGTGCTAAATCATTTTTTCAACAAAATTTCAATTTTTTTTTGTTGCGCTCACAGAAGTACAAAAAAAAATAAAATAGAATGTTTGAAGCGACTGTTAATTCATCGACGCTCATATCGTGACCCATTGCTCACGTCGAATTAGGCTTAATCGCTGACGCGTAAAGGGGAATATGCCGGTTGTACGTCGGTTAGTTCGTGCGCGTTGCCCTCGCGGAGTCTCTCCTATCCTCGTGGCCCTCGGGTCTGTTTTTCTTCGAGGGGCACGCGCCCGTTCCCCGGCTACGTAACAATAAAACACAGTGTTCCGTGAATAATCATAACGCCAAGATGCATGTGTGTGTGTGTGTGTGTGTGTTGGGTCGCGGCCAAGGCCCGCGCTATTAAAGCGAGCACAAAGCCGTAGTATTAAGGGCACGCGGCGTATGATGGAAGCTCGCTCTCCTCTCGTGGCTCTCCGGGGGCCCGAGAGGCACGCGTGCCACTCATTAAGTCCATACACCACTACGGCACGCGTAACATTTTACGGCGTCACGCTTTTTTTTCCATCCTACACCCTCGCAATCGCGACAACACGCTCTTCGAAAAAATCTCCTCTTGGATACATTTTACAGAAGAGTCGTTGAAATCGATAGTCGGACCAAGATTTAAGGCCGAAGAGCCGACACGTGTGCACTGCGCGAATTGCGCTTGGATCCGCGTGTATATATATATATATGTATATGTGAATTCGGTTGTGGATACATATATTCGCCTGGCTATGAAATTCAAGCAATGCCAGCAGGCGTTCTGCAACGCCGCTTCCTGTTTCCTGGCAGCAGCTAACAGTGTACGTACAAGTTTTCATTTCCGGTCCCCCTCCACGCCCCCCCCCCCCCTTCATGCTGGAGGCGTAACGCGATGCGTTCACCTTACAACGTCGCGGTATAACGGAGTTATAATACGCTTGTCAGCAAATTTGTGCGGTGGGACACACTCTATCGTGCTCTCGAGGCTCGAACATTGGTTGTGCTCCACAATAGATTCGAGCTCGCTGCTGCACTGCCCGTCCCACCGTGCACATGCAACGGCGGAACTTTGTAATTCTGGGGAAACTATCGAGGTACCATGATTGGCGGAATGATGCCTGTAACACAGGTGAATGAAATGTTTTCAACATTTTTCGCAAACTTTTAGCCTACTTCCGGTGCACTTTTCGGCTATGCAAAAAAAAAAAATAATAATAATCGTTTTCATGAGAAAAAAATGATGACTTGTGTAATAAAAATTGTTATCGAAAGAGCGTAAAATTTACCGTACCGAACAGTGTTATTATTTTTTTTATTGATGCGAGAAATTATTGGAACGATGAAAGGTGTTTGCTTATCATATTTTTCAGTGCAGATTATTCGTGTCTTAAGCTGTTTCTCCTTTAATGGCGGCCGACGGGATTAGCAGACATGAGCGACGGGTACTTCGGCGCGTCCCGTCGTCAAACTTCTTTGTATTTCTTTTTTTTTTTTGCTTCAGAAACAACGGTGTTGGGCTGCGCGTCGGGAAGATGCGACCTACAATCGTGATGAGGAGCGACGAAGGAGGCGGTTAAAAGGGCGTTATTCTCTCGGTTATATCCGTGGCAGGGGTTGATGCACCGGTGCGTAGAGAGAGAAAGCGAGGAAGAGTGCGTACGCTCTCCGGACTGAGCGCGGATCAGCCGGATTAGAGGGCACGTCTGCTCCGTCGACGAGGAAAATTCTCCGATCCCTCTATAACTGCTGGCTCTGATGAATGCGGATTAAGCCTCGGAACGGCTCTCTCTCTCTCTCTATCTATTCAGCGGCTTTCCCAAAGTCCGAAAAAAATTCTTTTTAATTTCGCACCTCGGGCGACTCTAAACGCGAATCTCGCCTCGCGCAGTGTCACCACCTGCATTATCTATTAAATTAATTTAATACAAATCTTTCGTATGAAATTAATGTATAAATGAGCGCGAGTGACAGACGGAAGAGAAATTTTAGCGAGTTTAAACAATCGCATATGAGAGAGAGAGAGGCGCGGAGTGGGGGAAGCGGACGCGCCTCGGGTTCGTAATTGTTTGGCAAGTTTTGCCACCAGTTCTCTGTGACACTCGGGGAAGAGTGAGGGAGAGCGAGAGAGGGATACAAGGGACAAAGCTATATGAGCAAAGGCGGTTAGAATATATAGAGAAAGGGGTAGAGGAGAGCGTCAGTCAGAGAGACTTTTCAAGCGGGGGCGGTACGGGGATAAGACGAGCTTTGTCTCCGAGGGGTAAACACGGGGCGGGCCATCCATGCCGAGAGACCCGCCGCATGCTAAGACCGAGTACAACTACGAGGGCTCCGAAGAAACTTTTCCTCACCTCTATACGAACTCTATATATCCACCGTTCTGTATAGCCCCGCTTCTGGTATCATCGCGGCATCCAGAGTCAAGCTTTCCCGCTTTCCAAACAGCCTCGAATAACCCGACTCTCGAGATTTATTTAATTCCGGCATTACTTACTGCTTATTCATGAGAAGGCGAGAGAGAGAGAGAGAGCCAAAGTTTTGTCAAGCTGCGGATCTCCGGCAGTTGCCTAAACTGCGCGAGTGTGTCGTAACATCGGTGCCAAGAGGGCAAAAATTAATTGGAGGAGGGAAAAAATTCAAATGAAAAAGATTTATAGTCGATGGTTGCGGTTGAGTTACATCAGGTTAAGTTCCAGTTGGAACTCCTGGTAAGGCAAGCCAATCATCCGGTCGTTTTCAAGAGTTCATTCCAGCGGGACGATATCTGGGGAATTCCTCAGGGAAACGACCAATGGCAATTTTTTTTTCTTTAATTTCGCACAACTCATTCAAGCACAGAATTTCACGAAACAATGCACTTAGAATTATTCTATTGTGATAGCTGCAATGTGGATGCAATGTGGGTGTATATAGAAAAAAAGTTTTGGTAATATCAACTAAGCTGCGGTCGCGTGTGGCGAAGGAAATATTTGGTCGATTTAACAGAATGATTATTCAATTCAAGTAACTATTCGTTGAAGCAACTAAATATTAGGTCAAATAACTAAATATTCGTTCAATCAACTAAATATTTCTTTCCATCGAACAAATATTTCTTTCGTCACTCGCCACCGCAGCTTAATTTGATATTGCCAAACCTTTTTTCCGATGTAGCTACAATTATTTTAATTTTCCATCTCAAAAAGTAAAACGATCGCTGAGAATTTATTTTATTTAAAAAATTTTTTATCTCCATTACGAGCTACCTCAAAATGATCTAATATTGGAGCTGCCGGAAAAGTAATGCAAAAAAGATCTGACCTACGACTGTCTAAAAAAATCTATCGCCGAGAAGAATCACTAATAAAAAAAATCTCTCAGAAGCCTTCACGTGAAATTATGTAATATTTAAGTATGCGAAGAAAAAGAAAATCGGGGTATTTGCTAGTCGGAAGCTGAAAGCAGACGGGTACTCAATAGCTCGGAGATAGGTGGAGAGTTAAAGTCGAGAAATTTGGTGAAGGGGTGATGGTCGGAGAAAAGGCCGGAGGGGGGGGGGGGGGGCGAGGGATATGACTAGTGAGAGTGCCGAGTGCAGGAAGCTACAAGGACCTTTGGGGAGGGGGGGGGGGTGCTGGAAGGTATGGGGCACGAAATGAAAGCCTCAATATCGGTGATTGCTAGCGGCGCAAGACGCTCGGCGGACCAGCGCGAGGAAGAGGAGAGTTGCCGAGGCGGAAGGAGCCTCTCCCGCGACCGAGTGGCTTCCTCTCAATGTTGACTCTCCGGTGCTCTCCTCACCGCGGCGGCTCCAACTTTTATGGAGATGCATCCTAATATATCCGCGTACTTGCTCGCGCTTGTGTTTGACGAGCGTACTTCGACCAAGTATATTATCTACCGAGAGACGACTACCCGGTCTCGCTATTGCCCTCTGCCATTGCCGCCGAGGCCCTCTCGCGCTGCTGCCCCGTCTCTGCCGACCCCAAACCTACCCCTCCGCTCCCCCCCCCCCCCTGCCTCCACCTGCTCGCCTTTCCCCTCCTCTCTCCATTCTTCTCAAGAATCACTCGAATGCGATTTCCGTCGAGGATGGAGCACACCCTGTGGAACGGGGAATGAATTATTCGCCGGCAGCGTTGAGATCAAGAATCTCGTATACGGGATTCGCGGATCTTTCTGCAGCTCTTCATACTATACGCTTCACTGTGCTGAGCCCCCCCACCCCTGACATTTTCCAATCTCCCTGACAGACTCGCAAAAACGCGAAGCCGACATTCGAGTGGCGGAGAGAGAGAAAGGGACGACAATCAAATTCTCAATTATCTCGCTTCATCGATGCACCGATGCAACGGTGGCCGAACGAGAGGTTCGTAATGATCCACGGTCTGAACTTCTACATCGAAGCAATTAGGAGAGTAAAAAAGAGAAGAGCAAAAAAGAGGGTGGATTTACCGTCGATCGTTTCCTCTCGCTCAGCCTCCCGATAAATAGCCTTAATTAGGGGACGCTCGTTGGATTTGGTTAATGGATCGTGAGAGCGAACGGTGGAAAAAGGGCTCACCGTGACCATTTTCTCGGACCTTTTTTCATGCCTTTTTTCTCATTATTAAGTAGAAACTCGCGAGGAAGTAATACGGCGCATTCGGCCGTAACTCATCTCACCGCGAAATAATATCGCGGAACCGTGGTCCCGTCTTCGTCCTCCCTCATGATTTACGTTCTATTTATGTTTCTCCAACGAAGACTCGCATTTTGGTCTTTCGCGCCGGTAAAAAGATCGAACAAACGTTCTCGTTCTGGAGGCTCGAGCTCGGAGACTTATTAACCCGGTCCCTGATTCTCCGTTCGGGCTCGTCCTCCTCAAATTTCGATCTTCACCGGTGTTTCGAGCTTGAAGTATGTACGTTAGTTTCTCGCTTCTCCCTCGTGCGGATCTTCCTCTGTGCGCGGAACTTCTGCGGAGGGGTGGGGGAGGAATCGCGCTCGTGGGATTTATGCGGCATCGGTTTCAGTGGCGCCAGGCCGCAGCTAGTCGCATGCTGCAATAACTCGCATTGTATACGTTTTACGTAGGAATCTAACCCGGCGGGCCCGCGGGTCACGGCAGAGACACGACAAAGGAAACAACGCACTGGGATACCGCGGTATTGCCGGGCTGTGTCCCTTCTCTCTTTCTCTTCTGGTCCCGCCAACCCGACGGCGACGACGGCAACGACGACGACGACGACGACGACGACAACAACGACGACGACAACAACGACGACGACAACGACGACGACTCGGGCTCAAACACACGTTATATATACCGGTGAGCAAAAGATAGCAGCTCCTATAGCTTAAACGTAGTTCGCGGGTCTGACGGCAAGGAGAGAAGAGAGTAGCGAGAGATTGCCGGGCTTCCACACCGGGGGAAGCTGCGCGCCGGTGGACGGTGGCCGCGGCTCTGTGACTCTCTTCCCTCGAACGTGGCCCGTGTCTTCAGGTCTCACGAGTCTCTCTCGCGGTCTCTCGGCGAACACGAAAGGACAACGGTCTTGCTGGTGGCCTCGTGTCTTCTTCTTCTTCTTCTTAGGCCGCCGTTGCCGCCGTTGCCGCGAGAGCTCTCTCGTCCGCCTCACCACCGCGGGCTTTGATCCTCTATATACGTATATACCGCGAACCCATAGCAAACCGTGTAAGCTAGTCGCGACGTTCGCTCCACCTGAAAAGGATCGCCCGACGATTTCACATGACAATGAGCGATAGCCCCGAGAGCACACGGGGCATAGAATACCACATATCGCTTACCCAGCCACCGCGGACCCGATCGCGTCACGAGACTTTCACGAACTTACTAATCTCTTCTGCGTAATTTCTTGTACGAGGGTGAGGAAGGGAGCTGGAGCGATCATAGAGATAATCGTTATGTGTCTTAATATGCGAAATGACGTTATCTTTTCTCGATTTGTCGGACGAGCGTGAATTTATAGTCACGATGGAGCGACATTAATTCATTCTTTTGTAAGGTTAATTTCTTCAGGATCGAAGAATCCTTGCTGCAGAAAAATAATGATAAGATGGCGATCTGAACCTTTTTTTTCATTTTCTGAGCATCTGCGCTCTCAGTGTGCCTTGACACGTCACCTTAACATATTCTCAATGACGATTCAACGAGCTGGTAACGCAGGAATCACGAAGGAAAGTTCTAGGGAAATGGCGAGCGGCGTTTGAAAACGTGAACGCTCAGGATCCATGAGGTTTAGGGCGTGTGCCTCGGGTCCGTTCTCCTCCGGCTTATGACTTATGGGTTTATGTATTCCGGCGGTTGATCCTCGCATGATATGGAACCGCATTGTGTCTGTGCCCTTCTCTCTTTCTCTGTACCAAATTTTCGTGGCTTCCCGAGGGCTGTGTGGGAATCAAGCGTGCGAGAACGCAAGGGAACGCGAGGACAACAACAATGTGGAGAGTTCGAGTTGCCTACTGCGATTTTAGTCCGAGGGAGTCTTGAGGGATGAGACAGGAAAGTCGGTGGGCGTGGGAGATCCAATGATCTGCTGTGTAGCGCGTTGCATTCATTGTGTTATGATAAGTCCAGTAGCAAGAGAGCTACACGAGATGGCGAAGAAGCAGTAGGGCACGAGGTCTTTCTTCCGCTCAAGTTGAAATCCTAGAGGTGGCTTGGCCAGTGGCTTCTTCCTCTCCGGCGAAGAGAAGAGGAAGAAGAGAGTTCGGGTGGTCCAGGCAGCATCACGGTAGCTACCTAAGCTAAGCTTAAGCATGCTTTATCTGACACATCATCTGGCTTTCGTTCTCGCGAGTGTCTCTCATCCCTCTCGCTCGCTCCTGAACGAGCGGAGCACACACATAGATATATATCTCTCTTTTCACTTTTACCTTTTCTCTTCTCGCCTTCATCTGCCCTGCCCTCCCAACAAGGACCTCACAACAATCGGATCCACGGGAGCTTCTTCCCACCGCGTTTACGCCTGTATGATATTATAAATAGCCGGGCGGGAGGTTGACGCGAGCGTGAATCACTCGATTAATGGCCGCTCGATCGTCGGGGGTTGGAATACATTTTTTTTTTCAATAAAATAAAAAAACTGTGAACCGAGATTGAGCAATAATGTAGGGAACGCCCTGCGTTCGGTGAATCCAAAGCCGCAAGCGGTTGTCCCCGTAATCGTAATCGTCATTATTGTATGTTGCTATAATAACGATTCGGGCAGATCGCGTAGTCACTATCAAAGCTCTGATCTTGATTTACGCCGGTTTTCTCACTATAATACACGGGATCCGTTCTATAGGTAATCTCTCTCCATAGGTGGTGGGATTCTCTGTGTGTGATCCATACATCGCGTAACGCGCATTTCCACCCTCGCGATCTCTTTATCCGCTTTATTCGGGTTCCCACCGATTCCCAACAGAGCGATAGAGAAAGCAAGCGTACTATATCCAGCAATATTATACATGTTCGGAGGAGCGTGTTGTACAGGACGAGAGGTGACGCGAAAGCCACACCAGGACGAATCAGGGGAACCCTGTTCCGAAAACACCATTTCCGTCTCTCACGATTGATATGTGGATCGTACACAGCGTAAGTATAGAGATGATTTTCTGAGTATAATACCCTCTCATATCTCAGGATTATGATTCTGCAGCTGATGCGAAGGGGAAAGAAGCGACAGAGGTCGAGGTGACGATGGAGGGAGGGGACGCGAGCGAGAGTCTAACTTATTCGAGAGAACCACTTATACGAGGCATTCCCGGAATATCACCGATTTTTCATAATTTCAATTTTTATACGGCTCGTGCGACACGAAACGACGAAGATTTGGTGAAACATTTAAGAAACATCGGAATAGTACTAATGGGCCTAAATAAAAATGATTGAGGTCATTCCGCGTGATATCACACAGAGTAAAAAAATTACATAGTAAAAGCAACAATTCTGACTTTTACCATAAAAAATAATACCCAAGGAGAACTTCTACATTTTATAGTTACAATGACAAAAAATAAAAAAAAATGGTTGCGACCATAATTACAGTTTAACTAATTGAACATATACGACTAGACACTATCTACATAGACGTTCCCCCTGGGAACTATTCCTTATAGTAGAAAATACTATCCTTTTTCTCAGTGTGCACGAGGGTATTTTTTTACGCGCAATGTGAACTGTTTTTGAACCTTCGTATAAGTGGGGTGGGTTAATGAGGAATGCCTCGGATACACGCATAATCATAGCGGAATCGCGGAGCTGGAAGTCGAATTTGGAGGGACGAAGGAAGCGTGTTGTAAAGCTCGATGAATTCGAGGCAGCGACGTCCGGCGCGCGGAATAGAGCGAGGTATGCCGGGTATTAAGGAACGAGGAATTTCGTGGGCTAAGGAAACCTCGCAAAGTCCGCATCCGCTGGACTAGATACACGACGAGCCGGCGGTTATTAGAACGAGATTAAACTCCGGATGGTTATTACTTCGCTCAAACTAAAATTCAGGGAGAAGTGAGTATGAGAGGGCGAAACAATAAAAACTGAAAATTCTCTACGAGAGAACGAGGTAGAGGAGGTTTGAGACGAGGAAATTTGTTTTTCTCGTGATATTGTTGCCGACAGAAAGGAAAAGGGAGAAATAGAATAAATGATTTCGAGGGGGATGAAGTGAGTGTCCGGAATAGCCGAGCAACAGTAATGGGTAATAGAAAGCTCGATGGTACAGAAAGCGGCGAGTATTCTGTTTGTCGAGCTCGTTCGTTCGGCCACACGCTATCAGGAAATTACCACTCGAAGCGAGCCGCGCGGAGACTCGTCGAATGAATGGGGAAGGGGAGACTCCTTGGCGAGTTTAATTAACTCGGGGGATGCCGGACTCCTTGTTTTTCGTCAATATTTTTCCTAGACGAAGCTTGAAACAACTCTGCGACGCGGTAACACGAGAAGCCCTTTATATAAATTCTCGTCGACCATTGTCGAACTTCATCTCTTATATACACAAAATATATCTCAAAATTCGCAGAAAAAAAAAGAACTATCATATCTACCCTCCAAAACTAATCAAACTTTCTTTCTAAGAAATGATTTTCCATGCATAGTCTTCGAGTTACGTTCAATTTTGAGCCAATCAAAGGTGCTTTCGATTTGGTTTTTTTCGTGATTATAACATGAATGCTCATGCGCACGGCCGTTCTCTTGTAAGAATTCGTACCAGAAAGCGACCGTACGCATGCGCAGTCACGTTATAATAACGCAAAACGCCAAATCGAAAGCACCTCAAGAGACTCGGCCTACCGTGGCGCCATTTATCCAGCCTGATTGGCTAAAATGTTAACTGCTCGTATCTCGAACACTATGCATCGGATCAAATTTCGTCACGTGCAAAGTTTGTTCAGTTTTTCGCTGCTAATACGATTCCATAATTATTCACCCGTAAATTTCAACGGTGTACACATGCCAATGAAAAATTACCTTCGTAACTTAAACTTACGTCTTTTTTTTATTAATCACCTGATGTACGTTACAAGAAAAGAGTTTAATCTCATGTCGCAGCCCAGTTTATGCTATGTAGATCGGCCGCTATGCATAATTCTCCGCTCGGTACTATGTGCCTGATGGTAAATACACATTGTGAAACACGCGTCGCTTTGAATAATAAATCAATTTCGTGTGACAAAGACGTGGCATGATTATGTATGGGTATGGTGGTCGTGGAGCAGCCCACGACGACGCTTAGTTCGAAGGGACAGAGACACTCAGGTCGGTTGTTGCACCGACACAATCACTAGCACCATTACACAAGTTACGTGTACAGGCGAACGTAGTTTCGAGATAGAGAGAACGAGACTGCAAGGCATGCTACGCTATAAGCTCTCTTTGATGTGTATTGAGTTGCTCTCCTGTTCGCCGTGTCGTTCGCTTTGCTCGACCTTCGTCCCTACATCAACTACGTAGTCTATACAGATTCCAACTCTGGACCGAGCGAAGCCTCGAACTTCCAGCATTTCGAGGACAAACAGCCGAAACGATAGGGTGGTTTCAACGTTCGCTCGGCAGTCGCGCCGAAACGGCATCTGACTCTTCGACCCGGTGCTCATCAACGAACCCACCTCTTATTTCGCGATCGGAAAGCCCGCTGCTTCTGTCGAATCACTAATATTGCTCCCATTCGATCACTACCAAGCGCTATTCTCTCACGCGTCCTCCAAACTACCCCTCATTAACATGCATGAAGCCTCCCGCGTCATTGTTTTACCCCGTTCGACTATCCAGCTCAAATCTGAGGCAGAAAGTGTGATCGTTCGCGAAAATCGCACGCGAGGCTGACGCTCTGCGTGCCTCTGATGCAAATTTAATGTTGAATATCGATGAGAGCAGACTCGCCTCCGACTCCTCTCGTTCCCGAAACTCGACGATAATCTGTCCGTCCCCCCTCGATATATATCCCGCGCTACCACTCTCATCACGCTGGTCCAACGATGACAACTATAATTCTCCATGTATAGTCATACAGGAAGTTAACATGTTTCTCATTATAACCCTTGTTATTGAAACCTCCACGTTTGATTTCTATTCAATGATCGAATTTCCGCGTTTAGTCAGCGCAAATTCAACGCCCGCGACTCAACTGCGGCGGGTTGTGTGCGTGTGTGCATGCCGGAGTCGAACGATTCTCGATAATGCAGTCGTTATAAAGTGATGGCTCCCCCGCGGATTCTACACTGGCTGCGGGGCTCTCTCGCAGGAGCAGATCGAATCGACTACCATATCCCTCCCTTACACACCACCTAACCCCGTCCGAGTCTATGAATACTAAAGAGTTTATAAAAATGTCGATTTAGCACCTTTGCCGGAACTACCGCGGATTTCTTTTTCGCCCTTGGCGGTGAGAATATTCTTCCGTCAACGCCATCTTGGACTCCGATTGGGAACACTAGTTTTCCAGTTTACTCTGTAGCTTTTCTGTGATTTTGGTGTAGAGTTTCGGGAAGTTTCAAGCATAGAACATCACGCATCTGGGTCTAGTAGAGCCATTTAGCTTCTAGTGCCAATAATCATTATCCTATTTGGTACATCGGCATGGCGCTTCGTCAATGAGGTTCTTTACATTCCGCCATATCGATTTCACTACAAACGAGCCGAAAAATGGCACTTCGGAGCTAGGCAATGTCTCCACGAAGTCAGGGGATGAAGAAATGTGCGCTGGTACTGGCGGGTTAATGATTTAATTGAAAATAATGTGGGGTGAAAGTGACGAGGATGTCGCATACTATGGCTAGGCAGTGAAATCAGATAAGGCGCCATGTTGGAGCACTTTCGTGTCATCCCGTATAGCCAATGAGGAACGGTGAAGAGTGAAGCCTCTTTCGTACCGCTTAAAAGAGGGTGGTGGAGGGAGGAATGAGTTTTAAACTCGTCCCGGGACTGATCCGCTGTAATTAGCGTCGGTGATCAGTGGCGCGGCTAACCCGTTCGTAAGGATGCCCCTCAAATCAGAAACAAAGGCGGACCCACTCGAACGAGCGAACCAGCCGTCCCCGAGAGGCTCCGTTTTCCCCCCTTTATTCGTTCAGAGAGCTTCTCTTCTCTTTTACCTCCTCTCGCGGCTCTCGCGGCTCTCGCGCCCCTTCTTCTCCGTCTTCTTCTTATTCTTCCTCACCCTGTGGTTCTTCGACACTGCTGGAGCACCGCACATTTTGCCTAGGGCCTCCGATTATAGGCCGCTAGCTATACCACCGGGGAATCGATACCCGCCCGCACGATTTAATCTCTTTAATCGGTAATTATCCCGCCCCCCCTCTGCCAAGCCCAAGCGCAAGTCCAACCGCCCTCTCGCCCTCGCGCCTTAAGAGACATCAAATTGGGTTATAGGCCACTGGCTCTCGCGTTTCTCCATCTATCTACATGCTGTGCTCATTCCGCGAGGGAAACCTTAGGCTTATACAGGAATGATATAAAGACCAGTCCATTTCAGGGTGTTGGTGAGAGACAGCATTATCAACGAACTAACCAAACATTGGGATAATTAAAAATCCTAACCGCTGTTATATTTAATAGAGGCATCAGTGTGTGTAGTAAAAAATCGAGTACCATTTTTGTCATGTGTTGGGAAATCAATGAGAAAAAAAAAAATTGAAAAATGGTTATTCAATCACCGAGGAATTCGAGGAAATGATTTCGGCAACGAAATTGCGTAAAACTACCGCTGAAGCAGAAAAAAATGTTTTCATGATTGTTAAATTCGAACATTTCATCGAAAATTGAGTAAAAAGGTTGAAACTTGGTGAATCCCTTGAAATCACATAACCCGATCGATTAGAATTTAAAAAAATACTTTCTTGGTGTATCGGTACGAAATGCCTCAGATATGTCACGTCGGAGCGTCGACGAAATTGAGTCACCAAGCAGAAAAGAGTGGATACCGTCTAGCGAGGCATTCGGTGGATCGTACGTGGGCCGATGCGCTTTCGCAGCTTCTGCTCCTCGCTCCAAATCTCATAGAAAATCCGTGTACCGTCTCGCTGCATGGGGACGTCAGTGCCGAGGGGACATATATATACAGATGTTGTACAAAAGAACTCGTCCGTGAGCCACACGCTCGCTATAATAGAGAAGCTGCCCAGGGAAAAAAAAAAGTATACGAGAACGCTAAGTAGCAATCCCACAGGATCCACGGACAATGACGCCCCTTTGGTATATTTTGACTTTTTGACAGATGGGTTTAGGTCCGAGCGAGCGGGCGGTCCCTGCCCGGTTTCCTCGCAGTGATCTCCTAGTTACAAAAGCCCTCCGCGATGCGCTTAGTTACCTCCGACACTATTCCCAGATACTCTTCCAAAAATCCTATACGCACCTTTCCAATGTGTATTTCACGCTAAAGCCCCCCGGAAGCAAACTCCCTTCCTCTCAATACGACGGCCAACCAGGCCCATGGCAACGCGTCTGGGGCATCCTCTTTACAAACAGGATAAGAGAGATCTCTTCCTCTGCCACCCTCGTGGCGATTCATTCGAGGCTACTCGAGCCATTCGTCCCGGTGCCTAATACGAGGAACGAATGATCAGCGACAGTTTGACCTATTCCTGCTCGCAATGTTCGCCGAGAGGAACCGCAACGGGGGGGGGGGGGGGGGGTGGAAGGATCCGTCGTTCTCAATCTTCATGCTCGACATTCACAATGATTTCTATGCTCACTGTGCGATGCTCAGTGCTGTTCACGTAAGAGACTTAAGGTACAGGTAAATCCCAGCTTGGTTTGTCCTCGGCCTCAAAATGGTGCTCCCTTCCCGTTCATCAATGATGACTCTTTTCCGCAGTGGCTCCCTCGGACCATTTCTTTCTAATAAACTGTCCATTCAAGCTCCGGCACTTTCATGTCCTAGCTCCGCAGCTAGCCGGTCAACCGAACGACCGATAGAACGAGGGAGAAAGAAGCAAAAATATTGAGAGAGAGACGGAGAGGGAGAGAGACGGGATGAGATGAGCAAAAGCAGAAGTTCTCTCTGTGGATGCTGCTACTCGAGACTACAGCTATACTGACCACCCCGAAGAGCGCAATGATTTATGAGCTTCGCGTTGCGAGCCGATTCTTCGCCGGGAGAAAAATATTTTGTGTGTCTGCCCCGCTCGTTGGACGATTGTGTTCCGTAACCGTACGAATACACCGGCGTACCGAAACATTTTCATTTTTCGTTGAATAAAAAAGACAGTCACCGCACGCCGCGTTTAACGGGACGTAACACAATGTGGAAGGAACCGATGATAAAAGTTGTACGTCATGCGAATGCTGTTCCGCTGGCTACACGAGTTACCCGATGCGTACCACCTGCTCGCTTGCGGAATATCTTGACATCTCATTTACCATTCATCTCGTACGACGCTTTTGCCATTTAAACGAATTTGTATGCGAGCAGGCTTTGCGCAATCGGTATGAGGAACGAGAGGCTCTCCCGTCGAGGAAAGATTAGCGGATTTTCATATCGCTTGGGAAGATTGAACATGGAAGAAGACGCACATCCTTTCGAACTTAAATCCATACGCATATCTAGTGGACGCATCAGTCTTCAGGCAACATCAAACCGACTCAATCGGTATGGAAAATTGTAATCGATTTCTTTTTCAAGGGCCTTTGACGGTTATGGTTAAACGTAAATGTTCCGTAATCGTTCAATTACTTGTTGTTCAATGACGTTGAGTGAATAGAGGATTCTCTTCCGAGTGCGCGTGTCTAAATATCTGTCCAAAGTGGAAGAGTTTCAGAGACTTTTCAGAAACGCACCGACTTTTCTTCTTCCTTTTTTTTTACCTGAGCCCAAAGTGCCCAGCTTCCTGTTTCCCTCAACATGTGGGTGGTATTTTCTCACTGGACAAAAAAAAAATGTCCGGCATACCGCGCATACGGGTTTCTTTTCAACGAATGTATCCGCTCCGTTTCTCAAATCGTATTTATCCAAAAGGTTGTGTTCGGTCGTTACCGATGTGTCCCACCGCTCTCCGCATGGGAGCTCGACAACACAGCGGCGAGTGTACGTACAACAGGCCGAAAGCCGGGTATAGAAACGTCAATCAGTCGGACGCTCGGTTCCTTTCAGGGTAATTCTTAAGTTGTCGTTTCCCCCCCGCGCTCGTCACATTCGAACCAGGAGAAAAGATCTCAGCGTGCGCGAGTTACCATAGCGACCGCTCACTTCGTGTTTACGCTTACACGCACACAGTATCGGCGGTGTCTACAAATCCTACGATAGTTACGAACAAGAGCCCATCGACAAGCTTTGCGGTTTGTCCCTGAACCTATGCGTGCGATAATTTGGATGTCTCTATGCCGTAACCAACTATAGTTCGAGATACTGTACCAGAGGCTTTGTTCGTTTCCGAGCATAGAGGAAAACTGTCTCTGCCTGTAAAATCATGAATTCGGAGAACCAATAGTTAGGACTCATTGTCATTATTTTGGTTTCTCCAAATGTAGTCTCAACCGGCTATCGGTTCCTTTTGACTCACAATTTTGTATTTTTTGATTGCAAGATTCTACCGCAGTCCGAATAATGGCGGTTCATCGTTTTTATGCATACACACAGTTGCAAAAATCGTTGCGAATCCGTCAGTCCGGTATTTTGCGGATTCCGCCGTACAAAAAAAAGCGCTTCCTCTCGCATGAGCGAGTAACTCGTAAATTGGCGCATACGCTTGATTATCGGTATGAAAAGAATGAAAAATAGAGAACGCTACGGACAGTATAGAGAGAATGACGGACGTGTGGACGGACGGATCGACGGGTGCATGGACGCCGGTTTGACTTTGCATGAATGCGCAGATGCGGGTGCAACAGCTTGCGTAACCCGGCTCTCTCGCCAAAGAGCAAAAGGGAGCCTTCACAGGCATATTGCCTCCTGTCAATCACAACGGCCACTCGTCCTCCCCCCTCTCCCCCGCCTCTCTCTCTCATCGTCTATATAGACATCTATATCTATTCCAGCTTGTCCTGGGGGAGGGGGAGGGGGGGGGGAGAGGCTGGCTGTATATTCGCGCGTTCGTGTGCAAGCGCGGGGTCGCGATCGGTTGGCAAACTCCGCGCTCCCGAATATAACGTGCTTCACTACATATATGCATCGGGACTATAACCTACGGGGGCTTCTTGACGTGTCAACAAACGGTCCAATAGACGCGAATCATTATTGCTGGCACAGTACCGCACGACCGAGAGGTTTTATGAATTTTCAGGATGAGTCCCCTCGAAGGAAAAAAAGAAAAAATACATTTACTGCAACACATAGAATTTCTGACACTTTGTGTGCAGTGGAGTGATCGGAGCAAAGTAGATGGTAAGATTGTGGAAATCATGAATAATCTAAATACCTTGATACCAGCTAAATATTCCTGATTCTGCTATCCAATAAAGCCATTATCCGTTAGGCAGATAAAATATAAAGTATTCGTTACTCCAAAGTAAAAAAAATCACCCATTGCAATAGCAATTTTGTTTAATAAATGAAATCTTTACTCGCAGACATGGGAAGTATAAAAAAAGAAAGTAAAAAAATATACAATATTTGTTACATAAAAACATAAAAAATCACCCATTGCAATAGCAATTTTGTTAAATAAACGAAATCTTTGCCGTTTCCACAGTATAATCTGTGAACCAAGATATGGTCAACGAAAATCCGGGAGTCTATCGAAGGGAATTCAATACCCTCCGAGATACTTATTCGGCTGACATTAGCGTATGCAATGCGGTGGCGGCGGCGGTCCCGGTGTGCAGGGGGGTATCGCCGGAGCTGGGTCTTACATATCGCGGCACGATAGTCGTTTGTTTCGTCGAAGCTCGCGCGGACGAGAGGAGCGTTTAGCCAATTGGCGCAACAAAAGGGGGTTTCCCTCCACGGGTCGGTTGAACGGGCGCGACCGGCGAGGGGTTGTTTGTAGCCAGAGTAATGGCCGCTCGCGGGGCTCTCGGGTTCTCTCTCTATCCCTGGTAGAAACTACCTCGGCGGTGGCTGCCGCCCCTCCCATCACAGCGTATAACGCGGAGAAATATATATATATGTATATCTATATATATATATATGATAGCGATATATATAGAGAGAGAAGCCCCGGACGTGCACCGATACACCTTTCTCTCCATACAACAAACTCCACTGTATAACCCGCCCGAGCATTTCGCACGTACGGCATCCACATGCACAGCGGTAGCGTAACCGTAGATATGGGCGGGTAAATCCGAACAGGGAAGAGGAGCACCAGCGTGGCGCGTTCGAGAATCGGGGATTTATTCGGAAACTATTGCACGCCCGGGCGCGACTGAGGGCCGCGACGAGGGAGGATGGGGTATGCTGCTGCTGCTGCTGCTGCTGCACCACGAGACCTACGTATACGGGGCTATCGCAGGAGCAGTGCTCGACTAAATGCCGCCCATGCGCGTATATCTATCCTCGAGAGTTGCCTCCGAGCTGCTGCCCTCAAACCCAACCCCCTACCCCGGGTGCCTCTCTACTTCTCGAAAACAGCTCGAAAATGCTCGAACGTAATATATCGTAGGTAGGTAGGATGTAGCTGGGGGGGTCTCCTCCCTGCGGGATTTAAATCCTCCCGCGGCACACACACACGGAAAACCAAAGCGGATGTATAACCATCATCGTATATCCGACGCTCAGGATGTACGGTATAAACCAATATCCACAACATTGATATCGGCAATCGAGGAAAATATGATTTTTCTTTTTTTTTCGCCTCTTTCTCTTCGATGGTTATTATTGACAATATACATATATGTATATATATATATATCTTTTTTTAGAGCAGGTGTTTGAACGCACTCGTGTGTGTTGGCATGTCTCTACGGTCGGGAAGTTTGGGAGGTACGCCGTAAGGACGGAGGCCCGGGGTAGCGTCTATTTATCCGGCTCTGGTGGGGCCGATGCGGCGGCGGCCTCGCCGATGTGCGCCGGGTGCCCGAGGGAGCCAACAGCCGTAAACCTGCCAGCGCAAAGTATTGCATAAATAAGTGCGGTGGCGAAATATTCATGGCCGTACCCGCCGCACCTACTCTCCGCCCGTGTGTCCCGTGGCGCGTCTCGCCGCGCGCGCTCTATCCCGGAGCCGGTGTGACGACGGGAACGACGACGACGACGGTGTGGGGAAGAGCCGCAACGACACCGAGAACCACGCTAGATATTCGCACGACCGCGGGTGGAAACGGGTAGGAAACTGGCGGGCTCCTCCGCGGAGCGGGAAAGCGTCGATCTATTCATGAGGATCTCCATATCAGTTCTCTATACACTATGCCCCCGATAAATTTGAGAAACGCGCGACCCTCGCGGGCTTCGATCAAGCTATCTTCCCTCCGACCGCGACGGGGCAGCTTCTTCTTCTTTTTGCCCCGATATCTCGCCGAGCAAGCAGTTCCGATTGAAAATTTGCACTTTGATCTCCGAGACCTTCGAGCTTGCGAAAGGAAAAGCAGCTTTTTTCGAAACCTTGGGGGACCATACATATTTTTTCATTCCCGTCTTCGTGGAGGTATCGCTTCGACGAGAATGATTGTTTTTTTTTTGTTGGCTTGTTTGCAGTGAAACCGAGTCATGCACGTTATACGTAATGTTGAGCTGTAGTAGAGCAGACTCAGCGGGTAACGAAAACGTTAAACCATTTTTTTCAGGGGTATTCAACACTTCGAGTTTAGACGATGTGGTGTAACGTCCCGTCCATAGTTTTCATTGCCAACTGAGTGCGCGATAGCACTCAGTTCGTAACGACAACTGTACTGAATGCCGTTTTGAGACCGCAGACCGCTGAGGAAAAAGAAAATTGTTTATCCCTGAAAATGGTCGATTCGTCAAGGAAAGACAATTTTCTTTTTCTTCGGCAGACTGCGTTCTCAAAGTGCCATTCAGTACAGTTTTTGTTACCAATGGCGGTATTTCACATCACCATAAAGCGAAGTGAAACGGCTTCAGCAGGTAACAAAAACTGTAATAAATCGCATTCGAAAATAATAGACATTTGATGAAAAAGCAAAGTATCAGCTGACGTAGAATTCAGTACCGTGTCCAATGATACTTCGCTTTTATCACAAGTGTTAAACATTTTTATATGACATTGATTCGAAAAATGGAACTATCTCTCTTGGACTCATATGTCACATGGTCCATGTTTCAACTCACCTTAACGCGAATTATCAACACCCTCATCTGAGAGTCGAAGTGACGGGATTCATTTGATTTGACTCGGAAACGATTGGCACCCTTCAGAAAAATGAATTGCAGTTTCATCTACCGACCGAGTTGGGCGAGCGACGATCTCGCTTCCCCAAGACTCTGCCCGAATAGAAATTTTCATGCGTTGCATCGCTACCCGATAAGGCCTTATCAAGACCCAATCAGCGCCCGGAGTAACGCTCCAATTTTTCTACTTGGGTGGAACACCGCACATGTTTTTGCAGCAAACCCATGTGAGGTCTTCCAAACTTGACTGCACGCAATAATCGTCCTCAATAATTTCAACGCGCAAGATGGCTCTCGTTTAGAGAAACAAAGCGTTTCCTCACGATTGCACTGCCTAAAACGTTGTACGCGTCGCGGTTTAATAGTACGCCGGTACAGCGATATATATCAAGGTGTACCGCACGTTAGCCATGTTAGAATGTAGGAGGAGAGAGCGTAAGCTCCTCCCGCCGGATTGTCACGCGCTTGTATAACCGTCCTCGCGAAGAATCGAGCGAGTCTCTCTCTCCACCGTGGAAAGTGGCAGAGAAGAAGCGAGCGAAGTCGACGAGAGGAGGTGGAGAAAGAAGAGTAAGAAGAAGAAGAAGAAGAAGGGTGATTAATCTTGCGGTCTTCCACGTCTCAGGGCGAGGACGCGCGCTCGAGCTCGCGGTTATTGATGGAGACTTCTTTGAAAGCTCCGTCTTTCGGCTTAAGGCTCTCCCGTACTAAACTACCGCGGGTGTACACGGGAATCTCTTCGTTTTAACCTTCCGCAGCGCCTTTTTGAGCGGTAGACGCGTCGTCACATATTCTCGATTGCGCATCGACGATTATGGACATGGGGAAAGGAATGGGGGTGGGGGTCAAAAAATAATGTATTCGAGCTATGACCAATTTTCAATTTGATAAATCCACTGTCGATAGAGTGCCATTGACATTGCCACCCGGGAGGGAGGAGGGGGGGCGGCAGAATCCTCCGAGCTTTCTTGTTCTCGCAGCACGAAGCTCGACCGAGACACGAGAGAGAGTGAGCAACGCCACCCTGCCTCGTTTCTCTTCATCCACAGCTGGTAAGTCATCCGAGATACAAAAAAAAAATAATATAAGGATGCGGGGGTTGGGCGAGTTGCGCGAGGTTTTTGTTATACTCGTCCTATCCCCATTAATATCCGTTGTAGCGACGCCTTCTCGCAATTTGTCAACATCTCATATATACTGTTTAATTTTCGCTACCCCTTTTTCTGGCAGCTCCACTCGCAATATCTTATCTCTGTCTCATCGTTTCTTGCGAGTTACAGTTATTTTTTCACTACGTTTGCAGAGGCAGCTTGTAAAACAAAGAAAAGACTTTAAAAAAATTAATGCTGTCCTAGGGGGGAAAAATGGTCAGGCCGTGTTCGGCATATTCGCTACTGTGTTGGTTACCTGATTAGCTTGAGATCCATATCTGTTGCGATATCTGTCCAATATCCGGACAGCAATTCGAATGCTAGAAACAATGAGATATGACGAATGGGCTGACGATAAGGTGTCGCAGGGCAAGCCCGGAGCGTCAAGGGCTTATTGCATATGGCACCGCAGTTAATCATCTTGCGGTGGATGCTCAGACCCTCCGAATAGCCTGTGGTCCATACTGGAACCGCAAGGATTTATGACGCGCGATGAGACGACTAGTTGCATAGCAGACTGTTCTCGTTTCATTATTTTAGCTACGATACCGATATTGATGCTCGCAAGAATTTTTTTTTCTGTACCATCGATAAAATCGCGCTGTAAAGTCTCTCTACGAATTTTTGCAGTTTTTTCTCACCACACTGTGACAATATTCGAGCTGTTTGAAGTTTGCGCACCTACCGATGACTTCTGGTTCCTCAGTTAAGATTTTGACGTAGACACGATCCTTTTTTTAATTCCCGACTGTGCGCTATGGCAAAAAGACGGGAGACTTCGTGCGCTTCTTTGGTATCCAGTGTACTCCGAATTGACAAAAAATCTTTTGACAACATTTGGCAAGTAGTTTCTTGGAAACAATGACCTGTGTTTTTTTCAGATTTTGTTACAATTCGATGCGATTTCACAGGGATAAAGACTTTTCGGGAAAAAGCATGTTTGTTCATATCAAAATTTCAGCGAGATATGCCACCATTTATTGCCTTTTCATCGTGTGCCGCAGATAATCTCACAGTGGCTCCATGCACGATCGCTCGAGCATTCTGCGTTTCGCTACGAATCAGTTGTCCACACTATGTACTTAAGGTGATTTTTTAAAATGTACTACGTTATCGGTGATCAGTGTGTGAAATGGTTATTTTTATGGCAAGGGAGTAGAAAGGGCGAGTTCTTGGCGAGTGTGAAAATGCATTCACACGCGTCAGAACTCCCTATTTTACGCCCACGCCATTTACATCATTTTTCCTAACGAAATTCACGAAAATCACGCTATCCGCTCCCATGAAGTGTGCGCAGAAAGGTACTTTTCCGCACTAGTGGGAGAAAAAAGAACATATTGCGTTCGTACGCATGCGCACTATTTTTCCCGCACGCGATGCGAAAAAGTGCCTCTCTGCGCACACTTCACAGGAACTGTAAGCAGGATTTTACGCGCGCGCGTTAGGAAAAAGATTGTTCGATGCAGTATTTATATTAATATTCGGTGCAATAATTACCGAACACATTATTTAAAAAAAACATCATTATGTTTTACGCACTTAAGCTTACATACAATTTTTGTTTAATTTCTTATTTTAGGTGCTGTGACAAGATAAATCAAGACTCGTATCTTGACATCACTTCTCAATTCTTAAAATTTAGTCCGACCGTTATTCGTCCGCTTACCCCTGCAGGTTCAACCTCGCGACACGTCGGACCAGTCGCGCACCCCGTTCGAATTAATGTGACAAAAATCACCGACAGAGACAGAAGGAAAGGTAATTTAGCCCCGGAATTTTCGGAAATAAGTGAGAAAAGCCCGGAATTGAATGATAGACGATCCATCGGCCCATAGCTCGTCACGTCTTTCCATTATAATGGGAGAAAATGGATATTAATAGCCTTGGGACGTTCGAGCGGTCAATCCGCTAGTCACCACTGATGGGCTCTCTTGCGGCTTCCACGGTCCGCAGTGATTATACCCACACGTTAAAGAGCCCTGTTAGCGTTCCTTTCTCCCCTTCAAAGCTTTTCTATTGTAGTCTCAATCAATCGGTCACTGCAACTCCTGCCACTGCCGCCGCTCCTATCGTACGAATTCGCAAACCTCACGGCCTATCAACTCATCAATCACCGCGGAAGTCAAGTATTTTTTCACTCGATAGAGTTTTTTTTCCTAACTAATATTTTTTTTCGTCGATCTCTGCGACGGAATTATAAGTTTATACTCCGGGCTCGGCCAGGTGACAAGAGAGCCGCGTCGATAATGCAATTAAAAAAGATTCCCTCAGTTATTTTAACTCGAAACAGGATTGACCGATCGGGGCGATAATATCGTGGTCGAGTGGCCTATCCATGGAATATTGGTATTCACCCTGCGAGATAATTCACCAGGAAGCGATCTTATCGTCGTGAACGAAGCGAGAGATAATCGTAAACCCTCATCCCGAACGCCTGCGCAGCATCACTTCGAGCCACTGATATCGTGGAGTGATTACAATCGGGGTCGAGGTTGTTTCAACAATCTCGTGCCAGAATCGGCCTAAAGTGAATCCGCTCGGTAGTCAACCCGAATCAGGCTAAGTAACGAGAATCGGAAGCTGCGAAATAAAATTCGTGGTCTGCACGGCGGACCGCAGTGGCGTTCGAGGCAAAAGCCATTGACACGGCTCGACATTCACAGATGGCCAGAAGTTACTCTCGATGATTAACCGACGATTAGATTTGGCTTTCTTGCGGTTGCGAGATTAAATTGACTTCGAAGAAACGATAGAGGAAAAAAGATACAGCGGTTTAAAAGCGTGTGATACAGTTTAGAATTGATAGGGTCGTTGCGAACTGTACGGTACACTCGACTGCTTCATCTTCATCTTATGCTAATCGAGTATAAGAAAAACACTCGAGTGTATTTATTCGAGCAGCTTTAATTATTCAAGGTGCAAGTTTATGCCTGATGAAAATTGAGTCTGCGTGTCTCTGCGACAACTGTTCTTATAAACATATATATGTATATATATATCTGACTGTGTTTTATTCCCATTATTTTTCTCAAGTTTTTTCTTTTTATCACACTGCAAAAAAGGTTTATACGTTCAACAGACGTTCTCTTATTTCACAATCTCTTTTTTTTTTTTTTGTTAATTACAAGAAAATTTAATCGTAAATACGATTCGTGAACAACAAAATAATGTAAAAGTAGAAGGGCGGGGGGCGTGTCGCTCGACGGTTGCAGGAAGAAACGTGTTTATTACAGTAAATATTTTGATGAAGTAATGTTTAGTAAGGATGAAGTCTACTTTTTTTTTGGCATTTTCAGGTGCATTATGAGGAATTTTTTAAAAGAAAATTTGTATGTTTCTTGCAACGAAACTGAGTGAATTTTTTATCGATATTATTACACAATAGAGGAATTTTTTTTGTCGCAATATTGAATCCTTGAGGTGGTCTAAGCTGCTCTGTAGGACTGCCTTTTTGCAACTTAGAAACGCGATATTTCCACAACAAATGAACACATTGGGAGTCCTTTAAGTTGCCCTCCAAATTTTAAGTCGATCTGTTTATTGGTTGTCAAGATATTGCGGTCCATAAGGATTCAATATTGTGAGACAAAAAAATCGTGCATTATATAATAACATCAATAAAAAAGTCACTCAGTTTCCTTGCAAAAAACACAACAATATTCTTCTTAAAAAATCCTGATAATACACCTGAAAATGCCCAAAAAAAATATGACTCGGCCCTCAAATGTACCAAACTTTTTTCCTTGTACTTCCCTTAACGGCAATTTTTATGTCGGCAATAATTTACCGACCATGGTACGACTATAAATATGAGCTAATAAAATTTTATCAAGCGTTTATTCGAATTGGCCGGGTGGTAGATTTGACGGTAGTGAAAATTACTCTCCTCTCGCGAAAACGTGCCCCGTGGCTCTTACTAATCGCGCAAATACAACGTCAGAATAGCGCGACCCGGAGGCCTCGTAGTAGTTATTCGCCCTGTGCAACAATAGCAAGCGTGCCACACGAAGCATACACAGCGAAACAGAGAGTACGACGAGAGAGGGAAGGGTGTTTGCCGGGTCGCGTTGTATGAATGAAATTATTTGCTTCTGGGAATACCGAGTCTGGCGGCGCCGTCGACGCTTTTCCCTTCGCAAGCCCCCCGCCCCGAGGAGCCCCTCGAGGTGTTGATTGCAAACTGCATGCACCGCAGCTGTGTTTTATGCTGGCGCGCCTTCGGCACGCCCGTCCTCGTCGCGAAGCCCTCGCAGCATCTCCTTCCTCGCGCATTTCTCTTCCTCTTTGCGTATTCCTCCTCGTACAACCCGAAACTCACACCATCCCCCTTTCTCCTTTCTCCTTATTGTATTATCGGCGTGTCGCAGGAATGATAAAAGCCGACGAAATAGGCATCCAAGTTGAAACGTAGCGATTGAATAAGGAGGCTCTTTCACAACCGATAACTAAAGCAGTTTCTGCACCCGAATACCCATTTCGAATATGAACGAAATGTAAATTTAAAAAAAATATGAAAGCATTCATTGCAGTAGCGCAAAGTGTAGTATATTCGTTGGCAAACAAAAAAAAAATGGTTATCAATATCCATATCGTTGTTGGAGCTAAAAGAAGCGGACGTGATGCTCGCTTGGTAAAACAGAATATCCTGGTCAGCGCCTCGATTCATTTTTGGCTTCACCAACGGTATGGATGTTCGCAATCAGTTATTAACTTCCGACTACCCGCCAAGGCAAAAGACGGGCGTTATGCATTTCACTGAAGTCCCACGATTTTTCTGAATTCGTTGTCTCCAGTGTTTGACGGAACGGTGCAATGTCTATTGACAGAATTTGCCACATTAGTTCTGTTGATTTGGGAGTGTGTTTGTAGCGATAGATTAGGAAAATAAATGTGAGGTGGCCGAGATAACTAACTTCGAAAAGCCGGGCCAACAGCCTTTTCAGATATATCGAAAGGCGGCCACCATTACCTATTATTGCCATTGCGATTATTTGTTGTCTGCTATATAAGTGGTCTAGCCTGTGTACTATAGTGCGTTGAACCCGTGTAAAGTGTAGTACGTTAAACAATTCTATAGTTCTGTAGTTCTAATTCTATCGCTGTAATGCAACCTCATATTTGCAAAGTGATATTTCTCAATGATATAATTTTCTAATATTGTATAGCTGCGATAAGACTTTATATGAATCGTTTCTGACCGATACAACTTTCTAAATGCTATATCATTTAAGTGCTAAAAAAATAATTAAAAAATATCCAACTGCAAAAAAGTTGTAATTAAAAAGTTCTTTAAATAAATTTAATTACCCCTTAAAAATATTTGTAAAGAATACTGACGATAAACGATAAATCGAGTAATAAACGTACAATTTAAGTTAAAAAAGGATGAAGTAATTAATTATATAACAATAATTATATTGTTTTTTGCAATTAATTATATTAATGTATTAATCGCTTTCGCTACAGTCGGGAGATGTCAACCGATTCCGTCCGGTCATTGGAATGAATGTAGAATAACTGTATATACGGGAGACATCTCCCAATTGTAGCGAAAACGATTAATAAATCAATATCATTAATTGTAAAAAAAACAATATTAATTAGAGTTATATTATTCATTATTTCCTCCTTTTTGAAGTTAGTTTTTTACGTTTATTAATCGGTTTATCATTTATCGTCGGTAGTTTTTACAAATATTGTTTTAATAAAGTGTCATTTTTTAAAAGAATTTATCAATCACAACTTCGTTTTTACAGTCTGAAGTTTCTAATTTTTTAAAATTTTTTCGTCTCTGTCATCAAAGAGACAGTGCAATATCTCTTCGACAACAGAAACGAAAAAAAAAAATATATACAAACTTCGTAAAAAACTACCGACGATAAATAATAAAATCGAAAGATAAAAATTTTTTATCTAAAAATTTTTAGATAAAAAATAAAAATCTAAAATCTAAATCTAAAATTGCCGGGGAACCTTGGTGTGCGAATCAAGGTTCCTTCGCAATTTACAAAAATTAAAATTGATTAACCACATCTTGTTATCATTCTAGCCGTTCGCGAAACTAACCGACGAAATATCGGACAGATGTTTGAAACCGTAGCAATAAATATACGATCGGTTATGTATTATTTTATTAGTCGAAGGGGAGGTTTCGACTGGTGCAGTTGCGCTGCAACGAAATCCCACCGGCATGTATCTTCCTCCATGTATATATCCGCTGCGCGGCTCATTGTGTGTACCAGGGAGGATGGAACACAGCTAAAAGCCAAAAGTCACGCTTATTTATGGCTATATTAATCCTTAAATGGTATCTAATGTCACACCAGTCTGGCAGATCTGTCCGATTGGAGTCAGAATGGGAAGCGAGCGCGAGTGCGAGTGAAGTGAACGTTTGTGTGTAGCAGACCCGAGCTGCCATTGTCGTAGGGGTTATTCATACGTGTGTTTTTGTGCAGCGAAGAAAGAGAGAGAAGTTAGGTGCCGGCCGCTGGCTCAGCATGCTTCTCGTAGCCACGTACAAACGACGGTGTCGAGTTACCGGATGGTACGCCGCGGGGTGTCCGTGACTTATACCCTCCGAGAGCTAGAACCACCGGCGCCCTGCTCTCTCTTTCTCCCGCACACTCTCTCCCCGACTAACCGGCCTTTACTCCACCAAGCTATAGATACCCGCTGTGCCGAGACCAAGATGTTTTACCAAACATTTGTATCGCTCCTCACATACCACGTACGATTGACTTTTTCGTTGTTTTTCTTTTCCTTTTTTTTTCATTCCTAAATCATTCCCTCAAATCCGCTCCCTGAGCCTGGTTCGAGCGATAAGTTACGCACTTATCGGGACGGAATAACGTTTAGCGGATCGCGGTTTAAGCTGATTTTTTTAACGCTCTAGCGCTACTCTACTTTCGTTTCGTTGCATTATCATTTTTATCATCATGATCGTTGCGTTGGGAATGTTTAAAACGTTGTCGGATACGAGTATCAGTCCGCTCAGTGTGTCATAAAAATGTGATAATGATTCGCTGGTCAAGAGATCAATTTCTACCGAAAAGTGTTTTGAACGATACGCGAAAGTCATTGAGGAAAATCGACAAATACGTTGCACATTAAACATGTACATCCCATTAGAACCTCTGGATTGTCGGTGGCGAAAGTGCTCCACCGTTTCATCCGCAATGATCCAAAAAGTGTATGTATCGAGAGAAAAATGTACGACGAGAAGGAATCTCGCCTTAGGAGGTATCCGTCCTTATTGAGGTGTCAGAGTCCCAGTAGCAACAACGTGTGAACCAACCGAGCCGAGGCTAATGAATGGCATCCTCCCTTTTCTTTTGGCCTATGAAAAATTATTGTTGTCTCCCCCCATGGAGATTTCAAAGCCGCGCCAGGTTGGACCTACCGCGGTGTAGTCGACGTCCCGCCGCGAAGCCAGCTGCTGTGCTGATGATGCTCCCTCGCCTCATTTTCTTCCTAAGCTCTTGCCGGACTCGCGCGTTCCTCTCTGTGGTCTCGGTCAGGGATTCGAGCAAGACATCAAGAGCGAATGTGTATACACGAGTTTCCGAAAAATCCCCGTACATCGGGGCTCTCGAGCGAATGCGGGCGCGCAAAATGGATCACTGCGTACGTTCAGTATGGAAAGGTATCGACGAAGGGTAGGACGAAGAGACGTAGAGACGCCCGACGAATGTGCAGGGGCAGGCATACATCAGTCTTGATTAGAGAAGCTGACTCGGTTCCGAATTAAAAGTAATGATTTGTTGAAATATTTCGACCCGGGGAGGCGGTCGTCGAGCCCGGTTAGGGTTTTCCATTCCCCCTTGGGAAACGACTACCCATTACCGGAGTTAATGCAACTCATCTGTTAGCCGGTCTATCTGCACTCGCGAATCCTGTACAGGGTACCTTACAGCGAGTCCCTCACGGGTTCGCGTTAAACGGAAGAAACCCTACGCGATATCAGATATCATCCGCTGGCCTCTGCTCGAGTCTCTCCGACTCGGGGAGCGAGAGAACGATCGGCGAATGAGATTCCGGTAGACTAAATCGTTGCCGGATATCTCTCCTGGCAAAACAGTGGGCTGAGTTACGAACGTGGAAAAACGAGCGAGTTTCGAGGTTTCCCTCGGAGATATTCGCGGCAAAATCGTGTATACGAATGCTCGGTAATCAAATAAAGGGGGACGGGGGGAGGAACATCGAGGGGGGCCCCGGGGAAAGAGGGAAAATGTTGGCGAAGAAGATGGCAAACGGTGGAGCGGAAGCGAAACGAAGCTAGCTCAGCAACGCGATCTCGATCCCGGGATCCACGCCCGTTCCTTGTCTCCGACACACCCACACCGTAACCCGCCGAAAGCTGTTATTCGACTATACTTCTACGTGGCGTCACCGAGATCCGCGAGTTTTCAACTCACCCCACGATCCCCTTAACACATACGCGAAAAACAATGTTTCTTTTTCTACCGCGTGTGTTCTACTGGGGTGTGACGGTAAAACAGTGATCTGTAACTGGAGATCGGGCTTATTATTAGCGTTAAAAAATGACTTGGCTTGGCGCAGAGGTTACAAAAATATGGATCGTGTATTACTGTGCCATTTGATTCTGTAAGGATAGTATGGGAGATCGGGGCAAAATGGGACAGTGGGGAATCCTATTGGAAAATTGTATTTTTCCTCATTGTCTCGTTTTGCCCCACTGTCCCATTTTGCCCCGCTCGCCCTTATAGAAAAAACTTAGACATGTACATTTTTCCCCTGATTGCGTATTTGCCACTTCTTCTTTTGGAAAAACCCGCCTAGCTTAGAGGCTGAACATTGATGTGAAAAAATAAGATATTCGCCGGAACGTGGACATATAACTATACGTCATGCTGTACGACTGTGTCCATCCGGGTGTCCGAGCCGAGTCCAGGGGGATGATGGTGGATCCAGTGGTGAGGCGTATACCGTGGCAGGACGGATAGATAACGTTATATAGGATAGGTACCCAAGGGATGCCAACGACATTTGTCAACTAGAGGAGTGCTGAGTGGAACTAGGGCCGTGAGGTCCTTCGGTTGAGCTCTCGCACTGTCCTGCGCGGTCGCCGTCAGTGTGACCAAGCCAAACCCTATCAACCGCTCTCCACACGTATACATGTTTATATATACGTATATGTATGTATACTCATCTCGGTGGACAGTGAAGACACGTACGCGTCTGTCCGTTACTTCCTCCGAGACCTACCCCCTTCCCCAGACCTTTCTCCCTCGGCTTTCTCGGACAATATTAAACCGCATACGTCTTCGGAACCTCGATAGATATTCGCGCGAGGCGCCCTTCATCTTCTATCGACTGTACCAGTTAACATCACTCACTCGTCTCCTTCCAAGCTGCTACTTACATTCTGATCCCTATAAATGATCTCCTTCGCACGATGGAAAAAGCCATTGAAAAAACGCAGTTTTCATACATTTCGTAACACTATTTTTTTTTTCACCGATAATGGTTATCATACAATATGTAATTCGTACAAAGGAAGAGGCGGGAAAAAAAAAATAATTGGAAATACCCTGTTCATCGATCGGAAAAATGCCATCACCGAGACTGGTGTGGTAAGAGGCGAGGGATGACGGTGGAGACTTTGAGGGAAGAGGGATGAGTCGAAACATTGATAGGAAGTTGGCCCCGTGGTGCGGCGGTCGACGGGGGTGTGAGCGCGAATAAGAGAAGAGACTCCGGTCGCGATCGAAGGAAGCTGCCAAGTTTACAGCCCGTGTCGGTGGCGTGCCGGGCGGTGTTCGCGATAAAAAAATGTTTCTCTTGGAGCCCGCACCCACGAGATAATAAAAGTGTGAATAAGTGCTGAAGAGTGGAATAGGCGGCACGGAGGCTCTCGGATGGGCTGCTTACTGGCCGGCAAGAGAGCATCGGAGGAGGGGAGGAGGGGAGGGGTGAGGGTTACGACGATGAAACTTTATGAAAAGGAGAGAAATATGTATATACAGAGTGAGATCTAAGGGCTAACGGCTGACGCTGAAGGAAGAGCCGATACCTACTGCGAGCAACCGGATCTTTGAAATATTCTACGCCAACCCCCGAATACTGACTCAATCGCCGTGGGATATCCTTATTGATTTAAACTGGACGAGAAATAGAGCCCTTTATCGCATTCGAGAGATAAAAAGAATTGTTATATTATCACAATTTTCTGAAACGATAAATAATGGGACAAAGTAAAGTTTACCATTCGCTTTCTTAGTGGGATCAAACTGAAACGACCCAACTGCTCGATGAATCGATACGAAATTTTTATGACGTCAGCGATACATTGATAAATGTCAGATAATTGTTTTCTTCGTATTGTCTCCAACATTGTTTGGAAAGATAACACTGTTATAGTATTTGCTCCATCGGAATATCGCCTTCGACAAACTCGTTGCTAACATCTTACCGTATCTATTTCACTTAAAACAAGTGAAAAAATAATTATTGCAGACAAAGTGATAGCTCAAAAAAAAAATAAATAAATAAACGAAAAACCTTCCTGACAAGAACGAGCGCAATACTAGGATAACCTTCGAACACTTTGAACAACAAACATAATAATCACCAACGCAATAAGTATCATATAACTAACAATAACACCGCGTATATAAATATTTTTTATTCCTGTACTGAGAAAAATACAACAGCCAATAAAAAAAAAGGATTCTGATTTGTCATTTGTCATTGGTGGATATGACACCGCGAACTATTAATTTGTTTATCGGATTATATTTTATTTACGTGCGTTTACACCTTAGCTTATGAAAGCAACCGGCGCCAGCTGCAGAGTTAGCAGACAGCCTATGGACGCCCTACCGACCCCTTTGTTTATAACATGGACATAGAAGACCCTTTGTGGGCCTCACACGGAGGACCCACCAACCGCAAGTACTAGGAGGAGACGTCTTGCGTCGCCGAGCGTGCCCATCTCGTCTCAATATTCGAACTTGTATCCAATAATATCTTTTGTCAACCAATATACGATTTTATACTATCCATGGTCTACAGTTTCTTACACTTACATGTTTTTATCATAAACATAGATCATTATACAAAGAATCAATATGCCAAATTTGGTTGAGTAATATTTTGCCGTTTCGACAAACACTGGCGCCAAAGTGGATCATCGCAGTGAGACGCATAACTCCCGTTTTGCCCGGAGGGTAGTCGGGAGTTAATGAAGAGAGGGGTGCGATATGCATGGTCTTCCATGGTTGACAAAAATGAGCTGCTAGATTTTTGTTGAACGAAAAAAAAGTAATAAATTTCGTACTACTGGGCGGGGGGGCATTGAATATATTCGTCGAAGGCGACATGGCAGCCCAAGTTAGTCGATTGCTGGGCGTGCCTCCATCTGGCTACTCGTCGACTATTAATTAATCGACGCACAGCGCGAGGCTAACTGCGAGTTAATAAGCAAATTGGTATACGTAGCAATAAAGTTAGTCGGTGAGAGCGCTGAAGGCGAGGAGCGCTGGAGTCGTGACAGGGAGGCCCTTATATAAGTACGAGGAGGGTTGGTTTACACCCTCGACGAGAGAAGCTGCGGGGCCACAGATGCGCGGCTTGCCATTCCCTTCGCTCTCGCTACTATCCACGGGACCTCCTTCCGTCGCCTCGTGGCCCGGCATATCCCATACTCGAGAAACAACGAATTCGAAGCCTTCCTCCTCTCTCCGTTTCTCTTCCCTTTCCGATTCAATGTCATTGCGATCGTTGCGGAGAGCGAGATGAAGAGCCTCGTCGAGAATTGTTCCATCCCCGATACGGTATTAAACGCAGCTTCGACAAAGCCCACTCTCTCCCTCCGTCGATAAATTTATTCCCTCTCAGACACCGGAACGCATACTCTCGTCCAAGAGTTGGAGTCATTTATCCAATTCTACTCACCGTTAGTAATTACTTATAGGGTAATGCCGGGCGATATAGGCAAGTGTTTTTTTTTTTTCTTTTTTTTTCTGTAACGGAAAACGGACATAAGATAATAAGATGATTTCGCATGGTGCCTTCAAAAAGTTTTTTGTATGGCAAGGCCGAAAGAGAGTTTTTGTCGAGTGTGAAAATGCTACACGAGCCGAAAGAGAGTGCGGCATTCGCACGAGCCAGGACTTCCTTTTTTGCACCCCTGCCATTCACATCATTTTTCGGAACAAAATCACGCATTTCGTTTTTGGGAAGCGTGCGCAGAAAGGCATTTTCTCATACTAGTGCGAGAAAAAATACCATATTGCGTTTGTACACATGCGCAGTATTTTTCTAGCACACGATACGAAAATCGTAATTTATTATATTAATGAGATAAAACTTTTTCTGACGAGTATGAGTTTGCAGTACGAGCCAAAGTCGAGGGATTCAATCACACCAGTCATGAAACGTTTTTCGCACGAGTATCGTACTAAACTTTATTACACTCGGTGCGAAAATGGCAGTTTTACGCACGCTTCGCAAACCCCATTTTCACACCCTGTGAAGTAAAATTTCGTACGACACTCGTGCGAAACATTTTTTCTGAACTCGTATGATTGCAGCACAAGTCGAAAGCGAGTGCCGCAAATTCATACTCGTCAGAAAACGTTTATCGCACTAGTATCGTAAATTACTATTATTTCACAAGGTATGAAAATGGGATTTTACGCACGCCTTACGTGCGTAAAACGGTCTTTTTCGCATCGAGTGAAGTAACGTGCTTTTCTGCGCTCACTTCACAGGGACGGATAGTAGAATTTTCCATGCATGCCTTAGGAAAATGATATTTAATTGGACATATCGTCCTAATATTCAGGGAGATGTGGCGCAAATTTGGGGCCACAATGCTGCTGGGCATGGTGATCATGCCGGTCCGACTGGAATGTCGCAAACTTGAGCCTCTGGAAACGACCGTACCATTGGCTAGCCTTGCAATAAGATACAACGATTGGCCGGTTCACCAGACCGGCCACATCACCCCGAACCACCCTACCTATGGAGAAACTCCCGCAGACGGGAGATCGAATGAGCTTATTTTTTCGATTCCATCTTTCGGCACATGACAAGTAACAGTGAAGTCTGAAACGATCAATCTCGCGGTGTGATATAAAAAATAAAAATAAAAAATAAAATCCCTACGACTTTTCCTAAAAAAAACTTCTGTTTCGTGAAGGGCTGTAAATAATTTTTTTGTAAATTTCCAGATTGATATGAATTACAGTTTTTAAATTTGTTCTCCAATATCCTCCGGAGCCATATTATAAGCTTACGAATCGGCGATGAGAAAGGGCCAGGGATATAGTTAGAGCCTAGAGCTGCAAACTAGCCCTGCGGATAACGACTATAACAATATAATACTCGATGCAAATCCTTTAATATCCGTTGATGAAGCCTGCCCTTCGGTCTCCCCCCCCCCCCGCCCCCCCGAGCTCTCTCGCGGGCTTGACGACTCCCGAGGGTATACACATTCGAACTGATACCTCGAGGGATGCTGCATATATACATATATGTATATACACGTATAAACGCCCCGGCGGCTCTCGCTCCGGCTCGACGTGCCAGTTCCACATCCACACCGAGCTCCTTGCGAATTCAGTGCAGTTGACACTCTGAGAAATGACGTGCTTCATTATTATAATATTGTCGGGACGGGCCAACTATTAGGTGGCCCAGCGTTTTAGCTATATATGTATATGTATACATATATTTTCGAGCTAATACAGTTTATATGCAGGGGCAGCCTTTGGCGTATGTGTGGTTTCATCGACCACCCCTTCCTCCCCCCCACCCCCCACCCGCCCCCGACCGTCTACCGGGCTTCTCTCTTTTATATATCTTCTACCTCTTTCGAGGGTGTGCACTATGTATTCATGCACACGCTTCGCCACCATTTGTCCCAGACAATAGACATATTCGTTCGAATGTTACTGCAGTCGAGTGACAATATTACGCTCTCCTCGACTATTCTTTTCACTCGCCACATGTTTTAGTTACACAGCCGCAGAAAATTATGGCACGAACGTTGTTCGACTACACGTTCGCGCGCATCGATTATACAGGCTGGTCCCAAAATTCGCAGGAAAAAATAATATCGGTGAATAATTATTCGCGGTTCTGTGTGCGATTTTTTGCTGCGAAATTTTTTTTCCCCAAAGATCATGGTTTACGAGTTATGGGCAGTTAGTGTTCGGGCCGATGGAGCTCCATTGACTGAAACTATAACCGCTCGTATTGACACTGAAATTCAGAAAAAAAAAATTGCGATCTTTATCGAACGAGGTTTTCGCGGATTTTTATGTTTTACTTTTTTATTTTACGACACTATTTATAGTGGTGTCGGAAATGAGGGGGAACATTTGACGGGGACTGGCTAAGAGCAGTCAAGGGATGCGCGAGCATATCTCTCGCGAGGATCAAGGGAACTGTGTAGGGACCGTTCTGCTGGGGCGCACAACCCGTCATTATATTAACGAGGGACCATCATTCGCACGTGCCATTATTTACACGCAGCAGTGGTGTCAAATACGAGAAATCCTTCTACGCGTTACTGCCCTATACCGGTTGCTCCTACGGTTCCCGAAAACCCCCCTCGGCCGAACGTCGGTGACGGTTCGTCGTCCAAGAGAGCTTGTCGAATCGTCGAGAGGTCGCACCGTTCGGCCACATATCTGGCTATCAAAGTCCTCGTACGAAACACACGCGGTGTATATCGTGTACACGACTTCCAGGCTCAACGAGCCCGATCTCTGCTTGTTACTGCGGTAGGGAACACGGTAAGCCGACTCGTACGTACTGTGCAACGGATCACAATGTACCAGTATAGAAACGTGGATCAGTTCCATACTTGTATGTCGTATATGGTTTTGCTAGATTGGATTCCAGATTATAAATTTATACTCGTGGAAAATTTTATTAATTCGCTCCCTTCTAATTTCATTTCTCATTGGATATTCAATACTCGGTTGGATCGAAAGTGAAAATACATATACTCTTTATACAACTGCAGTATTAACGTATTTTCCTTGTATTTTTATGTATTTTTCGCTCAACTTATTACCGCGAAGGTCTTTCGTCCATTTTTTTTTTTTTTCGCAATGCATTTTTATCTTTTTCCCATGCCAGAAACGGTTACATTTTTTGTGTATTTTTTTTTATATCTTGAAAAAAATCCGTAAAATAGTAATTCCTACAGATAAAAAAAAAAATTCTCACGCGGATTGATTTTCAGAAAAAATAATAATAATAATAATTTGCACTCACTCCACCAATTCCCTTCTAGTGTAAATTGCATAAGCGCATTATCAGAGTTGCGGACTAGAGCGGAACGAATATTATAAAACATATTATGGTTGAAAGGGAACCAAGGCAGTTTCCTCGATTCGTGGCGAGGCGCATGGCCTCCGCGTACTTTACTTCGGAGTCCGCTTCCACTCCCTCTCTCTCTCGCGAAGCTTAAATAAAGATAACCGTGGCTTAGGGGTTGATATCGTGCCGAGGGGGACGTTACGGCTGGTTGAGTCAACGAAATCAATTTATTCTCCCCTGCTTTAAGCGCGCTCGCGCGCCCCGGCGACACCCTCTATTCCCGACTTTCCTTTAACTTCTCAGCTTCGTCCTTATAACCGAAGGAATAGGTTCCACCACTGGCTGCTCGAAAGCTCGGAACTTCACTTTGGGGCGCCGATTCACAAAACTCACACCTTATCGCCATACTTGTTCGCCGAAGTATCCGTAAAAGCGGTCGAATATCAAATTAAAAATCATTTTTTTTTATCTCTCAATAAAAAGACGGAATATTTTTCGACTATCTATTTCGACAAAATATTCCACTTGGCGCAGCCTGGGTCAATGGCTGCCAGGGCTCTGATTGACGATTTTAAGTATTGCAGATTTCTTTTGGGTGCCAGCTAGTTTAGGATAACTAACAAGCCTTCCACAATTAAATTTCGGCTAGCGTTTACTATGAACAGAGACAGTCACAGGGCGGGTAGGATTGAAGGACCCGATAAATAATTATTGCAAAACCATAGGAGAGAGAGAATTTTTGCAGGCAGTACGAGTTTATTATACTTTAACGTACGTCAATTAATCCAATTATATTCCAGAATACACAATTCATTTTTTTTCGACAATTAATTATCGAACGGGAATCTGTTTTATTGACGAATCGATAACACAAAATATTTCCTTTGACGAACTATCGACGAGACTCCTCGAGGGCTGACCTTCCGCTTTCTAAGACGGTCGACGAACAAGTACTGATTATTGGTCCATAGGGCGCCTTTTCAAATCCGCGAATCAGACGGGCCGCGTGGCTCAGTTATTCCCTTTGACTCGTCGATACTTTGCCTGATTTCGACGAGAATAAAGATCTATACAATTGACAATTATAATAAAGACGGCACGGATCGATTACAATGTGGACGGCACGGAAAAGAACAATTAAGATAAGTTATTATATTTGACAAAACAGATTCCCGGCGTTTGCGCTGGAGGAGTTAAAACAAGTGCATTGACGTCGAGGAACGTTTCATCTAATATTTTCTATCACAGCACATTGCTTCAAGAACTCACTATCTGGGATGAATCACGGTAACAATTATTTGCCCCAAATATCAGCGATTCTTTTCTCGGCATTCTTCGAAATAAAACAATAAACAGCATCGTCCCTCGAGGCGATACAGGGTATACGGAACACTCTGTAAAAGAATAAAAGAATCGACAGCGGAACGGAATAAAAGGCCCGAAGAGGAAGAAATCCCGGTAATCTGGGCCCCGGCTATCATCCGGAAGTCCGAGAAGGGATGCGAGCCAAGTCAATATGCGAGGGTACGCGACGTACGGCGTTCAATCCGATTTCGCGGACCCTCTCGAGACGGTCGGACTAGCGTCAAATATGTTATTGGATCCTCGTGAACGATATGGCCAGGACAACGGAACCGAAAGAACCTCGAATCTGACCCCTGGCAGTGTGCGACCCGAGGATGTGAAAAAATAAAAAGTAATAAAAAAAACGAAAGAACTCTTAACTCTTACCATTCTATCCGTACTAATGCGGGGGTATACACAAGTCCGCCGGGCTCGTGGCTTGTTCGTAACGCAGGAACGAGAAAGAGTCGAAAGAGGAAGTAAAAGGTTGAGAAGAGAAAGAAGAGAGCGAGTGAGAGGGAGCTGGAGCATCCGGAGCGCACCTTCTTAATTCAGGGAGAGGCGATAAAAATGACAGAGCCACTGCTCGCCGGGTTCTGACTTATATCTTATATCCAACGAGCGCACCGGGCATTGAGTGTACCAAGCCTGGTGGCCTGGTCTGACAAAAAATAAGAATGGAATAAATAATAGCCCCGGCTTTCCGGCTCATTCAAAAGGATAACAAATGCGTGTCTGCATCGCCCAGAAGCCCCCGGCTGACAATGGGGTGGAGAGTCGCTTACACGTACACCACCGAGAATCTCGGCCGCTTAGGCATCCCGGTGTGCTCGAGCAGTCACCGGCAGCGTATGCATTTATTATCAAATCCTTACTTCAACGAATTTTTCTACACACCTCGGATCTAATTATTGCGATGGTTTTAATAACGCAGCTGTGATCGCTGCGCGGTTTACTAATCCGCAATTTTAGGGAGGGTATTTGTTTCTGAATAAGAAATGCTAATGGAAACACTTTTTTTTTATTCATGTACTGTAACGGAAACGATTCGTTTAACTGCTTTCTATACTCAGAGAAGGATCTGATCGATATTACCATAAATACGGTGACATCCTGGCAAATATTCGTATTAAACTTCACCCATTCTGCTAGAAAATATGGTAATTTTCGCTATCACGGATATTACCCGAATATCCCGTCATTTTTGCTAGAATATAAGTTCTTCTTTCTAAAAAATTTAGTCATCGGTGGCATTGCGATCGCGGACAGTTTGTATGTTATACTGTCATATTTTTGGCAAATAAATTTCTTTTTATCTGTAACTACGTAAAAAAAAAATACAATCGACATTACAATTCTCAGTTTTAATCCACGGAATTCCAAGTGCTAATCCACGGAATTCTCAGTTTTAATCCACGGAATTCCCAGTGTTAATCCACGGAATTCTCAGTATTAATTTACGAAATTCTTAGTTTTATCCACGAAATTCATAGTCAGATACACCAAAATCTGCCAACTCGCCTCCTGAAAAACACTACCATATGGGTTGGGTAAAAATTGCTATGGTGCCTGTGAAAGTGTCACACATCACTACTGGTGGCGCTGGTGTACCACGTTACCTGGTTGAAATTTACCACATGACTTGGAAGTTTTTCCGAGATTCTTCTCTTACTATATTAAAAAAAAACAGTTAATCAAAACAAAAAAATGCTAAGCTCTTATTTAATTCGTTGATTGCATTATTAAACAATTTCCGTTACGCATCATGTCCAAGGATGCGGACATAATTTTCCATAGACGCAAACGAAAACGTTCAAATGTGTGTCGTATGGCAGATCCGCACGTATTCGTTAATCCGACAGCGGATTAATAACAATGGGAACGAGATGACACTCGAGCGGCGGTTCTCCGGCTGCAGCTATGACTATCCAGATATATAGATTTGAAGCTCGGTGAGAGGAAAAGGGGACTCAAGGGGAGGGGGGGGGAGATGAGGAAGGCGCGGTCTCGCACTATTTCGACTTGTGCATTCTATTGAGAGAAGCTGTAAAGCGACTAAATCCGCGTCACCGAGCGGGAATAGTGCTTGTAGTAGCGTCTATACACAGTGTAGATGAACGAAGAAGAACCGGGGGGGGGGGGGACCAAGGTGGTTCTCCTGCTGACGCTGCTGGGCCTTGCGAGAGAACCCTCGGCACAATACAGTAGCAACATCAGCAGCAGCAGCAGGAGCAGCATCGAGCCGAGCATTGTGCGACCCTAATCGGATTAGAGCATGCACTAAAAAGAGCAAACGCCCAAATCGCATTTATATTAGCTACGTGAATGAGTCGTAAATATTTATGTTGGATGAGATGCGTACAGGCAAGTGGCTCGGCTAATCGGTTCACGGGGATGTTGTCACAATCGGATTTTCGGAATAAGGCGCTATACATACTTTTCTATCCTACTTTGACCACAGATTCTAAAAGATCTTAGCCATACAATTTATAATGCATACATCGTGTCTATGTAATGGGGAAAAAAAAACCGGATGACGAGGAACTACCGTGGATGTTTGTCGCGAGTAATAAACCTGTTATTGTACTTCGCGACTTGGCGGACACTCGAGAATTTGCTGGTGAATTAAGAATGTATTAGATACGCGTATTTCATTGCAGGGTCTAGATTCGCATATCAGAAGGGAAGTAATTGATGAGAAAGAGATAACGAAAGAGGAATAAATGTTTCTAAGGATTAATTGGACCATTCGAATGATGTGGTGCATCAACTACGACGACGGATGAAAGGGTTAAAAATGCACCGGTGATGAAAAAAATAAGCTAAGTAATCGATACAATCGCACGTACTCGTTTTCTCGCGTCAGCCGAGAAAAGCCTGAATACATTTTGATTCGCTGATGGATTACAAAAAAAAAAGTAAAAGCAGTTTCCTTTTCTCGACTTTCATATCTAAAACCAAGCGATCAACGACCCCAAATTCCAAGATTCCAAAGAGCGTTTATGAAAACGTGAGTCTCGACTTCCAAGTGCTAAAAAAATTGTACCATTGTCAGAGGGTGCCACGGGTATCGAACAAAAAAAAATAAAGAGGGTAGCCCGAAAGTTGGCGAAGCCTCGTCGTCAAAGTGTCCAAGTATCGTCGAGCCTAATTATTCGGCATCGACGAGTCTTTAGTTGGAGCTACACTGCTCGTGGGGGTGGCGGGGGGGGGGGGGGGGGGGGGTGAGGGTGGATTCTCGATGGAGAGGGCCAGTTTGGGCATCAATCACCAACGGGCTTGTCACAAGCTCCCAGCAAATCTGTAGACCGCCGGGTCATTCCGCGATAGTTCGAGTACGTGGTCAAAAGTTTGCCAGTTATCGACATCGTCGGTGAGCCGGTTCGCGCGGATATACCCCATCGCGGAGGAGGCGCGCTCCGCGGGCTGCAAATGAGTTTATAAAGGCAATATCTCAGCGAGCGAGTCGAGCCACCCTTTCTCTCTCGCTCTTCCCTCCCTCACCCTCACCTCCCGTCTCTCCGCCTCCTCGCCACCTCGTGCTTCTCTCAAGCAGATATGTATATAAGTATACGAGGTATACGTCGGTCCGGAGATAGAGAAGGGAGGCGAGGAGGAGGCGGGGAGGACGGACGGAAGGGGGGGTTGGTATAACTCGGCGGCGACACCGCCACAGCCGCTAATAATAAAGTTTCCTTCGGTGATTCGACAACGCGTAGACAGATTTTAAAATTTCCCGTCACAAGGTGCTCTCCGATTTGCCTGGGCTCTCCCGTCGGCAACCCCTTACCAACGATCGAACATCGCACCCCTTTTTCCATAGCTTCGAGCCTCGAACTCACTCTCTCTCTCTCTCCTCCTCATTCTCCAAACTCTTTTTTCTCTTTCGTCTCTCTTGCTCCCTATCTTCTCCATTTCTCTCTCGATTTTTACCCCCCCCCCCCCCCGTTCTCCGGCGGAGCCAAGGGAAAAATTAATAAAGTTGAGGAACAAAGTAAGTTGGGTAGCTGGGCCGTAATGCCTGGGCACTGCCTTCGCGAAGGGGCTCCGGGCGAAAGCCTTTCGAGCAGGGTGGACTTTATTATAACGGAGTGTCGAGTCTTTTATGCTATCCGCCTTTCCTTCGTCGCGTCTCGTCGCCATTCTACCCTCAACCCCCTCTCCCAACCCCCCTTCTGCTCCGCTCTGTTATACACCCTCTCGTCGCCATACCCTTATACACTCCTCAGCTCACACAACATTTCGCGAGCAGCAACAGCAAGCAGGAGCCTTGTTAGACCGACTACTGGTTTTCCTCTCTCAACAGCTCCTTCCTTTAACCATAGCAATTCTCGTTTCTCGCCTACTTTCTTAAGAACGCTGATTTTTTTTTTCTTCGTTTTTCTTTATTTTTTTCCTTCTTTTTCTTGAATTTCCCGACACTCCCACCATCCCCGGGGATTAAGGGCTTCGCGAGAGAGCGGTCTGACAAACTGTTACGCAAATGAAGAGTTGCCGCTCCGTCGAGGTCTTTCGCGCTACAGTGTATGAAAAAAAAAAAACAAAAAAGAAGTAAAACCTTACAGTTCGACCGAAACACGCCTCTGCGGCAATATCCGTTCGCCATCCAATGGAAAATCGTTCTTGGACTCTGTCGAGGAATTGTTTGAACGTCGAACGTCGAATGTCGATCGTCGAGAACGTGTCCGTTCGTCGGGTTGCGATGGATTCCGCGGGTGGGCGGTAGAAGCCCTCTTCCTATCTCGCTCTTGCCCTCCGTGCGCAGTACGTGTCCGTGTGTGTCGCGGAGGACGGCACGAAAGAGGGAGACTCGCCGCGATGGATCGGCGTCCATCACCGACACAACGACGCACCGGGTCGCATCAGGGACAGTCTGTGCGCCTCCTCCCCGCCCGCACCGGTGATGGACAGCGGCGCCAATTTGACGCTTCGAGGCTTCGGCCACGCGAAGCCTCCTCGTTTTTTTTTTCAACCTTTTTATTTTCACCTTTTTTTTTCCCCCGCTGCACACAACGCTGTGTGCCGCTGTGCGCCGCGCTGGACCGCGCTCTCTGACGCTCCGACGCTCTCTCACCCGACCGACTCTCGCTCTCTCCCGGCATCGGGACACACACGCCCGCTGCATCCTCGACGCTGTGTTCTCTCATACGGCTATCTCACTTTTTCTCGTACCTCCGGCACACATCGTCCGGCCCTCTTTATTTGGCTCTCGCAGTTTAACGGAGAGCTCCACCCGCCGGTGGAACGGGAGCAATGCCGTCGCGTCGGATACCCCGTGAGAGCCGCTGAATATTGCATCGCGCATTTAAAAGGCCCCGGAGTACGGGGAATGGGGGTGGAGGCGGCAGCGGCGGCGCGCATCAGAGCATCGGGGAAAACGCCGCGACGAAACGAACGCCCGAGCGCGGAATCGGGCGGGATGGGGGTCGGAAGGGGGAGAGAATCAGAGAGTACGTGTGACGCCGGGGCCAGCGAGCAGCAACAACCCTCTCTCTCTCTCTCTCTCCGCACCGTCGCCGCAGTGGCCGGCTCTCATCCCGCACACTATTTCACCTTTGCGAGATTCGCCATCCGACGACGATCTCGTGTGCATATCACACGTCGGTCAAACGCCCGGTGCCTGCTCTCTTCTGAGGGGGGAGGGACGGGGAGGGGGCCGACGAAATCGCCATACATGTATAGATATATTTCTAGGAGGTGGGGGAGGGGGATGAGTTCCGGCGAGGCCGGATCGCCCAAAGCACGCGAGGACCTCCGACTCCGCTTCTGGCGTCCTTTTTTATCCTTCGGCGCTTTTTCGATTGTCTAAACTCTCTGTCTCTCGTCACAGCACTCGCCATCCGCGTATAACTAATCGCGAATTATTTATTCGAGGGAGGGGAGACGGAGAGGGAGCTCTCCTGGCTCGAACTCTCTAAAATGGCTACGCTTTTCGTATTAGCCGAATGCAGAGTCAATGCATCGTCGCCGAACGTGGGTGTGCCCGGGTGTCGCAGTCGGAAAAAGCATCGACGCCTTCGGAGGGAGATAAATTGTTGGCTGTTTCATTTATTTATTTGTTTCGGAATTATTGTTATGGTGGTGGAAACGGCGATCGTGTCGAACCGCTTCGCGGTGTTGGTGATCTAGCGATTTCCAGGGTCATCAATCTACGTGAATTAACAGTCTCCGCACCCAGAAAAATAATTTATTCGACGGCCACCGTTTATTTAGATTAAATTAAATATTTACTTAATTTAAATAAATATTTATTTAAATCAAATAAATATTTTACTCAATCGAAATAAACGATGTCCGTCAAATAAATCATTTTTCTGGGTGCGAAGATCAAAGGTGATAATCGCTTAAAAATAAATTGCTGTCCCGTCACTGATTAATAATAAAAAAAACAGTGTTTCGTACCAACAGGAATCGATGAAATGACACTTCGACAAATTGATCTCGTCAGCCGGCTGTGTAACGAAAATAGGCGTTTCTTCGCACTCTCGACTACCGTAAATTACCAACGATTACAGTTTATCGACGCGACATATTAGTCACCGGAAGTAGCCACTCAGTATCTAATATGGGTATCGATACGGTAATTCGGATATTGATACGGTGTCTGATGTTCGGTCGCTCGAATCGAACATCCATGACCAATATATTCCTCTTTCCCCCTCTTCCTCTCAGGTATCGTCGTTTGTTTTACACTCGATGAATTTTCGGCTAATTATGACACGACGGATGATCGACGAAAAAAATAAAAGAACGAAAAGGAAATCATCATTTTCAACGAAGATAAATCGTTGGATTATTTAAGTCCCCGTGTGTAGATTGCCATGAACTTACCGGCGGTATTTGTCCCCAGGTCTCGATATTTTATATCGAGAAAAGCGATATTAATCGCGTGCAGGCGGCGCGGGGGTAGGTCGGAGAGGGGAGGGAGAGGGGCGCGCTTGTTGGAGTTGATTCAATAATTTCGGCACGTAGGAACGATCGAGAGAGCAGCAGACACAATCGTTTCTTCCCGTATTGGTGTACCAGCGGGCGGAATATGTGTGACTATATCGGAATGCGGATAGCGTACGATCTCGTGCCTAATGAAGTCATCAGGCCGGAGCGTGATCCTGCCTCCGACTTCTGATTAGATTCTGCATGTGAGAGACCCCCTCTCAAGAAGAGCCCTTCGTCTCTCGCTCTCTCCTCCAACTTTCCTCGTTCCATTCTCCGGCTGTAAGACATTAACCCAGCGCAAACTATTATTACCGTCGAGCAACTCCATTCGATCATACGAGTTATTATACTTCTCGCAACGTTGCGCGTGCGTGTTGCAAGCATTAAGACTTTTTTCCTGCGTGATCGGAGTTCGTAATGGAACTCGACAAGGCGTACACGAGCGCACTCGCAAAGGCGAGCGAATTTGTAACGATCGTTTGTCCGTCGCTCGTTACAGAATCTCTCCGGACGGCTCGTTCATTATTTCTGGAAAGAAATTTTATTTCCGCCGTTTCGTCGGTCGAATTGATAAAGAGCGACGTAAGAAATTGAAGCGTGAGGAGGCAACGGGTTTATACAAAACGTCGGGTGAATCCGAAATAGCATTGTTCGAGGTAGTCTCAATTATACGCCGAATTAATGAGCGAAACGGAGAGGATGCACGAATATGCCTCGCGCGCATACATACGCGCACGAGGTAAACGTAAAAGCAAAAAGATTCGAGCTGACAATAACCGAACTCACTTGGCCGTGCTGGCTGGGGATTGAAAAGAGACTCTCGCGAGACTCGAACGGAATACATATAAGATTCCGCTGTTCCACTCATCGTCGTCACGGCGTTGGTGGAAATTAATAGTGGAACGTCATACATGATAAATGAATGACACCGCTGCCCGAGGGTACACAAAGCAAGCAGTCTGTAGAAACATATTTCACGTTGCTGTTACACAGGCTATGTAGACGAACTGCGCGAGGAAAGAGGCGCGTTGGGTCTCGAAACTTAAAATATCATTCGGAAAAAAATGCATAGAAAACACGACGTAATTAGTATTTGGAAAAAATAAAATAAACAAGTAAATTCTGTGGATGAGGGACGGAATTATTACCTGGATAATGAATTTCGTATCGAAAGTTGTGTCGAAGTGGATTTTCGAATTGTACGGGTAAAAAAATAATATTAAGAAAAATCTAAGAAAATATTTGCCCCAGATAAAAAAGAATTGAGTTATAACCTCCTATACGAGATTTTCTATGAATAACAAGATTCCCGCCCGATCCCACAGTAATAATCCGACGATATCTCGGGTTCGTTGAAAGAAATGTCCTATAACGCCTTTATTTAGTAGTCATAAGGCCCTCTCACAATACACCGTGAACATTGTCGCGTGGAGTCGAACGGAATCGCCTGCCAGGCTTGAAGCGTTTTTTTTACGATTTGTTTACAGGCACTCGTTCGCCTCCTCTCTCGGAGGGCCATTATGCCTTTCAACGACTCGCTCGTTTCTCGCCCGAACGCGTTTTAATTTCACTTTGAGCGGGGGTCACCCTTATTCTCGAGTGCCTCGACCAAAGCCAGAGCTTCTTTTCCTTTCCTTTTTACCCCGCACAGATTGTACATAAGAAAATAAATAAATAAAAAAGATTTTAAAAAAAGCACTCCTTTCCAATGAATTCCAAATGATTCTTCGCGTAAGAAAAAAAAATTAAAGAAAAAAAGCATTTCTTTTTAAGTAAAAAAATAAATAAATAAATTGCACTATTAATACCGTTGCACCGGGACTGTCCACGAGCAGATCGTAACGTCAGATTGCAATGCGAGCCAGCTGGACTTGGTTATTCGTGAAATCGGTAGTTCCGTTACGAGAAACTGTCCCGTTCGGCGGAAGGGTCGGTCGGTATTGCAGTTACGCAGCAGGCAGACCGTTGCCGCCGATGGACGAGAGATAGAGGAACGAGAGATACGGGGTTGAAGGGTCGCGCGTGACAGGGTCGGTCGGAGATAGGTAGAGGGTTTTTGAGAGCAGCGTCAGGTCAGAGCGTCGACGTTTACCGCGTGCGCGCACACACACACACACACACACAAGGATAGGGGAGAGGGAGCTCGTACCGAGACGAATATGCTGCGACAAGAGCAGATTGCAGAATCCTCTATGGGCGAACATCGGTACAGGCCGGGAGACTGGCTGCTGAGAAACAGACAGGGCGATACTGGGACAGACACTGTACACTGTGTCGAATGACCCCCCGCTTGGAAAAGCTTTTAGTCTGTTCTGTTTCTCTCGAAGAGAGGAACCGAGTCATTCGTCACACGCAGCGAGTGCCACTTCGTGTAATAGACACTTTTGGATTTTACACACACGCGCGCTAAACTACAGTGAGATACTTATCGAGATTTTTCGCAGGCACCATATGAGAAAATTAACCCGAGACTAAAATGCGGGCGAGGACTTTGGATTCGTCCGGAAATTTTTTGTTTTTTATGACTTTATAGATCAGGAGCGTTCCTAAAAAAAATACGATTTTCTTCAGAATTATTGAATCTAACGAACAGTAACGAACTCCAAATTCTGGTGCATTTAATTTTTATTACAAACTCCTGAATTTCTTTTTCCCCGTAATACTTTTCTGTCTCCCACCTCTTCAAGTTTTCGTGATGAAAGGTTTTGAATGGATGAGCGATGAATGAAAAATTAGCTGAATAATTAGTATAAAAAAAAAAACGAAATGGATTAGTCGATGAGTTCGGGCCAAGTATCCGAGAGCTACCGTTCGGAGTGAGATTGGTGTTGGGCGGTAGGCTTTGTGGGAGTGAAGAATCGTTTGATCGTAGCGTCATAGGTTCTCGGTTTCATGGCAGAGTGAATCCTCTCTCTCTCTCGGCGTCGCCGTGTATGGTATACTGAGGTTGGACCTATCCTCTGAGATCTGTTTAGGTTGCGGCGCTAGCCGGAGTTGAGCCAAGCTCCGTTGAGGACGACGACGACGACGCCTTCGCGCGGCTCGTTAGCCTCGAAATAGATCGGGCGCTACTAATTCAGTCTGACATAATTGGGGGTGTTTGTTACCTGCACACACCCTCGTACGAATACGTACAAGATCGTATAACGAAGGAAGAACACGGAAAACCTCTTGGAGCGATCCTAAGGGTCGATAGGCGATGCTATCGCCGACCGACAGCTTGTACTCCGGCCAGACTCTTCTGCTCGTTTTTTTTTTTCTTTCCCAGTCTTCTTCCTCTTCCTTCTTTCAACTACCATTCGGCCCTCCTCCGCTTCTCCTTCGCCTCAAAAACGTTCCCTCTCGTTCTATCGAGAAGATCGAGGTCCTCATGTTTCTCTCGTCGTCGCTTCAGCCGTTCTTCGGCGGGTTTCGTGGCGTCATAGTTGGCGTCCCTCGAGCGTCCGATCTCGCCGGGGAGCCGGACAGGGCTCTCCCGTGTACCAGGGTACAATCTGGTGCCCCGCCGACCCCTCGGCCACTTGCCTTTCTTTCTTTTCTTTAAAACCGTTCTGGCTTTCACCAAGCCTGTCGACTATCGCCTGTCGAGCGGGCCAGCGGCGCGGCTCACTTACCGTCAAGTTCCCTTGGCTAGAGAGACAATTATTGTTTATATCTATTCTCGTATCATAGTCGCGTTTGTGAAAAATACATATATATATATATATATATATATGTATATATTTTTATGTGTTCGAGATCGAGAGAAGAAATAATTCTAAAATTATTGTCGCATTATTTCTGGAATATATGTCTGTCATCGAGAGAATTTTATTTAGGAGTATGGCTCGATGAAAAACGAGAATAGTCGCTGAGACAGTATTTATAAGCAACAAATGACAAAGGTGAATAGACGAGAAAACGGTCCGCGGATGAGAGGGAGAGAGAGAGAGAGAGAGGCAGCTTGGCAAATTTATGTTTCACCGTCAAACGAATAGCTCCGGACATTTCTTCGCACACGAGGGTTCCAAACGTTTCGCGACAGTCTCGAAATATCTACTCGGCTGTCTCCGCGACGCTGTCACCGATACGTAAGACAGTATACATGTACGCGATTTAACGACGGTTCGCTACACTCATAATAGCAACAGAGTATGCTGTAGTACGAGAGAAACGTCTCATCTAGTGTCAGGATCGGCTTTTATTTTTGATGCTGAACACTCCGAAAATTTATATCTTCTACGAGGTCGAAACGAGGAGTCGACGAGAATTTCGCCCGTGCGACTCTAGAAAGCGACATCAAAAGAGCTCTATTAGGTATATATGCAAGGGAAACCGTGCCGAAATGAAATCCGGGTTGAAATGAACAGTGTTCTCTACTCGCAATGATTTTTTTTATGACCCGTAAAAAAATTAGTGAAACGGTTCGTTTTTCCCCGCTCTCACCCGGTACCCTCACACTGAATGAAATAATAATGCACAGTTCCTTCCTCATTTTCATTCCTGCCTCACTCATTTATCTGGCGGAATCAATCTATCTCCGATAATTCTGGTTCACTTGCCTATTATAATATATTATATTATATTTTTGAATGCATGTTAAACTATACATACTCTGTACGAAAACTTTTCGTCGCTTCGCTGTATGTACTATTTACTTGTATCGCTTGGTTCTTAAAGGATTTATCCCAGGACTCAAGAAATAATATATTTATAAGTTTCATTATTATTATTATTATTATTATTAGCTTTGAAAAATGGGCTGCAGCTTCGTTGAAATAAAAAATCCTCGCCGTTCCGTCCGTTGATCTTCCAGAAAGAGAGTAAATCGGACGCGGCGAGATGTCCCTCGAAGCGTGTGTCTCGCCCACGAAAGCTGCGTATACCTCGTTTTATTTATCGCTCGGATAAACTTCTCGGCTGTTAAATGTGTCGGTTTAACATAAACATCGATAAGTCCCTCGTGAAAACGAGCGACACTAACCAGAACACCGTTCCCGCGGGCGCGCAGACGCTGTCCCGTTCTACTCGGGCGCGAGCGAGACAAGTACTTGATGTCCGTGCTAGCGCGACAAGTATACTCTTATACACCTCCTTTATTCTAGTTTCGCCTGAGCTCACTTTAGTTCAACCTCTTAAAACTACCGCGCGCGGAGAGGCACATGACACAAGCTCGTTTACGTTCAGGCGTTCGTGTAGTAAACACCCACACGCATGCGCGAACAGGGCTCCCATATAATGGAAAGAATAATGAAGTCCGGTACTAAATCACATAATATCGGGAGTAAGCAATAAGCAGGGGTGGTTTTACAGCGGCAGTAGGGACCATGAAAGCCTGGCGATACCACATCCCGAAATGACCATGGTCCTTTATCGATACGTTCGCTTACATTATACCCGGAAATACATTGAGCCGGAGCGGGGCGCAAGCCATTACTTATGCCGATGCCGAGGGGTGTCCGAGTGCGGTATAGCGAATGAGTAGCCCTCGTATACATGCGCGTATGTATGTATACAGGCGCATTTAATGCGTACGTCTGTTGAGGCTGAAAGCAATGCGGTATACGAGGGAGAAGGGGGGGAGGGGGGCAGAGGGTGGGGTAGAGTCAACGCAAGTATGTGACTATGTGGGTGAATCCCATGTACGGGCTATTCGATTATCGGTACCACAATCGCCAAATGATTATCAGCAATTGGTCGACCCGCGCAATAAATTAGCGGGGAGGCGTCGAAAGCATTCGATTCTCCTATATACGCTCCGTTTAACATTCTATAACGATTCTATACCGGGTTTTGGTATCACTGTATCGGCTAATACCGATGATTGGACAGTCGGCCACGACCGCGACTCATCCCTCAATTTAACTGGGACATGTGAGCGTTTACACATGTGTGTGTCCGTTTGAGTGTGTGAGAAACGAGGATAATCGCGAATGCAAGATAGATCGTACAAAATTCGACACATTTAAGCGAACAAATTGTTTTATGTAAAATGTAGCGAGGCAAATTGTTCCATAAATAAATACGTTACGATTTCATTTGAAAGTTCGTCAAATTCTCGTCGTTCATTCCGCGGATTAATCGTTCGTTGCGTATACGGTGAACGAGTTTCCAATACGAAATGCGCGTTGGCCGAGAGCGCAGACAGCCGAGTTCTAATTGGGATTCAAAGGCGTGAGACACACGCGGGATTCCAATCAATTGGCCGCAGCTAAAGGATCTCTCGATGGCGCGTTCTATGCGAATCACGTAGGATACGATCGTTCGTGCACCTCTGGAATCTCATCCGAGAGGATATACCCTCGCCATCTCAGCCCTCTCGTCGCGCACCGACCTCTTATTGCCACCCTTAACGTTTCGCTATTAACGCGCAGACGTATCGAGGCCCGATATACGTACGTATACGTGTACAACCGTGAAAGGGCTTGCACGTCTGCCATTGCCAGAGCTCTCATCCAATCTCCGACATCTAAACGTGATACTGATTGAATATTATTAGAATAAGGGAGGCGGCAGCCATAAGCCTCAGAACTCTCCCCTTTTACCGCGAGAACCCTCACAAGTTTTTCCTAGTTTGCTTTCGGTACGACATCGAACCTCTCGCCCGGTATTAAAAGCTTGCAAATTCATTCGTCCGCGGTGTCCGTAGCTTGAATGCGAAATTAAGTACCGAAAAGGGAACTAGAATTCGGTGAGTGCCTCACGGGTGGAGAGAAAAGAAACAATAAAGAGACATCGAAAGGAAAAACGTATTAAACGCTCGGTATAACTAATGTTAACATATGCCATCAGCTGAAACTCAGAGGGAACCAATTAAGCGGGGTGTTCAAAACTAAATATAGAACATCTAAACTGTTGGTTGCGGTTCCATCCTGTTCCGCTGTTTATCAGCGCGACGGGCTCGAATTGCCAGATACGTGACTTGGAATGTACGTGGAACTTTTATTACATTTCGGACATGTAATTTTTGATATCAATGGTATTTCTACTTGAACGAGCATACCCGGTTGTCCAATACACAGTGAGCTGTAAGACAGTTGGCTATGTGTTCACCGCATCGGTGTCGGCGGGGTGTTGCGAAGAGTATATAGCGAAGATAGCTGCGACGGGTTTGTGTATACGAGAGGGAAGGTTTCGTCGTCGTCCCTTGGCGTTTCGCTGGCGGCGCGACATCCACGCCCGACTCCTCGCTCGTAAGCACCCTAAACAAAGGGATATTGAGAGACTCCCAAGAGCGGTAAGGCACAGCGGCAGAAGCAGCACCCAGGAGAGCACAGCCTCGGCATCTTAGATGGGTGGAGAGGAGAGAAAGAGCGGGAGGGTGAGAGGGTTTTCCGCCGCCACAATGGTACGTCGCCGGGAATCCGAGGGGTTTATTAAAGCCGTGGTTGGCGATACAGCTCACGTTCTCCTTTCTCGCTTCCTCTCGAGTGCCCTGGCCACCCCGCCACCCTCGTGTAACCTCCGCCACCGTCGGGGGCGTCGTCGACGACGACGACGACTGCGAAGACGCTGGAAACCTCACACTTGGTCGAGACTAGTCACTACTCCGAGCCACCGGACTTCCCTGCTAACATTCTCCCACGGAAAAGCTCTGCAAGGGATGAAGCTGGCACGAAGCAGACGCTCCCGTGTGCGAATAAACATCATAGCTGTTTCTACGTATCCGTAAAAAAGAAAACAAATGGCGAATGTTTGTTCGACTGTTTGTTTGTTCGATCCTAGCTAGGTTCAATCTCCAGTGAGCAGGTTGATTTCGTGCTCGATTCTTCAACGGTCACCGGGAAAGTCGTGATATACAGTTAAAAGTTACTTTGTAAAATCAGAGTGGTGTGTTTCGTGAAAATTATGTTGTATATAAGCAATAAAACTGGTGGATTAAATTTCATTTAGTTGACACTGACACTCGGTCCGCTGAATCGAGCTTTTCAGACATGTCTGCGCAATAAAAAAAATGTGGACTTTTTGTAACAATTTATTGTCCACAAACGTCCACAGTATTTTATTTGTTCATTTTCCGATCTAACCATCCGGTTTCTAGTTTTACAAAAGAAAAGTAGGAACTAAAATTGTTAATGCCACGGTAAAGAAAAGGACAGGTTTGTACACACAAACCTTAACAAACGAGTTTGTCACTGATTTGACAAAATTATTTTTACGAAAATTCGTATTCCGATTTTAGGAAAGTATTTTTTACTGTGTGATAGTAGATTCGCGGCACGTAGATTCTCGGAACTGGAAGTAACGTATCCATTAATGATGGGTCACTGCCGGGCAAAAAAAAAAAATTATTTTCGAAATAGCAAAAAATAGAATGTTACTGTTAATTTAATTATCTTTGTAATTGATACAGTGAGCAAGTGAGCGAGTAAGAATTTACGTGGTTCGGACAACTAGAAGTCTGCAAGGGCGTATCATGGGCGCATGCGCACAACTATGAATTAAGCTGCGCGTCGGCGCACAGATACGGCAGCAAGTCATAGTAGCGCGAACTCATGTTTAAACATAAAGGCATAATTAAGAACTTTATCGATGTTAGATAGAAGTAGGAGCACTGAGGATGTACCGATAGCACAGGCTCGGGATTAGAAAAAATTTAAAAATAGGCGGGGGTCAAAAAATGGTCTCACCCCAGACAATTTTCTTTTTCGGACGCGTTACAAAACCTGTGAAAATATCATTGTTGGGTGACAAACGATAGATTACACTTTCGCCAGCGTTGTAGCCGCGTTATTTGCTTAAGGGGCCAACCTCGCCCCGGTCTCCCCTACGGATATATTAATGTTACCTCAAGCTGTCACACTAAATTTAATGCACCACTTAAAGCATAAAAACTTCATACTTTTGTGTATAAACACTGCATCTAGAAAAATAATTTATTTGACGTCCATCGTTTATTTAGATTAAGTAAAATATTTATTTGATTTAAATAAATATTTAATTATATCAAATAAATATTTTACTTATGGCTGAAGGACTTCGGTCGATGGCCAATTGGCAGCATATATGTGATTGAAGTCTGTTATGTATTGAAAACTGTTCCATGTTATGCACTGTCAATAAATCCACTACTACTACTACTACTATTTAACTTAATCTAAATAAACGGTGGCCGTCAAATAAATTATTTTTCTGGCTGTGTACACTGCTCATTGGCTCGAATACTAAGGGAACACGACGATTGTCCATATCACCCCGCCGACCGGTCGTATCACCCCCAATTCCCTTATCATTTAACCGCGCCATCTTTGTACATCCAACTCCCGGTACAATAATGGAGCAACGCCGACAATATTCCGGAGAGAGCCTTGGGGCCTTAGACGTCGAATAGTCTGATATTATACGCCAAGTGTACGGTGTACGAGGGTGTGGGAGTGGAGAATACGCGTGTAAGCAGGCGTATGGCGGCGCTTCGGCGTCTGTGGGTAATCGGGTTCGTGGAAACACGTGTCACCTATCCCCGTGCACGTCGCACCGGGGCCCGGAGGCGGGCGTCAGGGGGGGGGGGGGGGGGGGCTGAGGCCGGAGGTTCCCGGAGAGCGTCCCGAGGCATCTCTGCTCGGTTGCTACTTTGACACGACTACCAACTACCACCCCTCGGCATCACACCGGCAACCGTTGAGTCGTTGACGCGGCTGGCATATCCACTATCGTGAGCCGTACAGAGAGGAAGGAATTCTCGCCTCTGCGTTCCTCCTACTCGCTGCACCCACTGGAGAATCGCTTTCTCAACCGGGCCTATACGATCCCATCGGCTCCGCAGCGCTTCCATCGCATAGCCTATCCACACTTACCCACAGGGTGCACGGGGGAGAGGAGGCGAAGCACCGAGCCCCTCCGTCCACCCCTCAGGAAACCCTCTCTGCCCCGTTCGCGACGCGTTTACACGAAACGCGCATTAGGCGCGGCTGCATCCTCTCTCTCTCCTCTTCCTTCCTCGGCTGATGCCTCGGGCCATTCTCTCTACACCCGAATCACCCTCCACCGGTTCTCCACCGGGGCTACGGCACTCTCGCGTGCGGCTCACTCGCCCCAACCCCTCTTGCCCCGCCGAGCAGTGCAATCCCCCCGCTGCTCCACGGCCGAGGAGCCCGAGAGCCGAAGAATCAACAGACAAGAATCCCGGTAGCGTTATGATTCCCGACGATGTCGGGTACCATTGCTCTGCCTACCGTTGACGCGACATAATCGGGACGCGTGCCGAATACATTTGTCAGTGTCGACGAGAGTCCCTGCCATCGGCCCGGGCGGGCAACGAATCGGTAGGAAGAATGTGGATCGGCCTACCTACTGCTGAAATACTGTATTATGGTTGAGCGCGATTCATCGATAAAAGCCTAAATAACCAACAATGTTTTTTTCCGAAATGAAGTCTTCGTGAAGAGTTACCAGTTTCAACCTCGTCCGAGAGTCAAACACCGGATGAGTGGGACAAAAAAATCCCGAACGAGTTTTTTATAGACAAAATGACTAATGTCTTCGATCAATCGAAAAAGAGGAAGCTAAAATGAACTGCCGTGGAGATCAAAGTGCCAAGTATCTCATCTCGCACGGCGCTTAACTACAGCTCCATAGAATCCTGTCCCAGCGCAATTCCCGATGTATATCTGTATATAAGGATCGCAGCCGGATCGAAGCTATAGTGACGTCTCAATTGTTCGAGGCGTGGAAGCGTTCTCCTTGGATGTGACAATTCAAGTTCCCGAGACTGTGAAGCTGCAATCAATGCTTCTTGGATGTCGTTGGTAGGATGTTGGGGGGGGGGGGGGGGGTGAGGGTGGTGTGCCGAGATTCGGAAACGTCGACGAAGCTCGGCGGAAGGCTTTAGGGAGTGGGGAACGGGGGGTCCCGGCTTTGTCGTCTGTCTGCTTGCCCCCCTTTCAAAATTTCTCTCTCCATTCCTCGCCTCGAGTCTAGGGGATGGATGTTCCTGCGAAAGCAAGAGAGCCTCTATATCACCATCCCTGCCTCGAGTTTCAGCTACTTCTATCCGACTAGCGGGAAGCCCTTATTGGAAGTACGCGGATACGAGTGGATGATCGGTGTGTCGTACGATATTGGAACTTCCGTCAACTATATAACGTCGGTTGATCATCAGTCCTATGTGTTGCACCCTCAAAGCGCACGAGCAACACCAATCGGATGTGCACATATGACAAATCCATATATTTATTATTAAATGAACGTACAAACTTAAGAGCGGAGGAGGGTGAACACCGAAGGGAAAAGTATTAATAGGGAGGTATCGTGTGTGTTCCCGAAGGAAGTAGCGATAGGAGGTTCGAGCACAGTGTGTACGAATGGCGGGTGTCGGGTTCAGCCCCGAGGCCGGTATTAATGACGCGTTGTGGCGGTCCGCGGTACTCGTTGCTCTCTCGTTACCGTCGCCCTGAGCAATAGCTCTCACGGCGGTACGCATGCGATAACTGCGACGGAGAGGACTCGAGTCCGTCGTCGTCTGTTGTTGGCCCGAAGCCCAAAGCGCCGTTTCGCTCTCATCTCCTCCTGGTTTTCCTTCAACGACCATCTCGCCGTCCCCGCTGCAACCCTCATGCACATACATCTCATCCCTCTCTCTTCTCATCTACTCAGCCTCGCCGCGCTCCTGCGCCGCGCAGTTGCCCTCTCCTCGCCTAATGCGACCCAGGATATTATTTGTTTCCACTTGTTTGTCCTCCCTACCGGCCGAGGGGGGGGATTTAGCACGCGAACAAACAAACAACACAAACAATCTACCGTTGAGGCCCTTTTCTCGCGCGAGCTTGAATCACCGACGGCGTGACCAGCCCCCTGGGCCGAACCCAGGGGGCTTGTACCGAGATAGCGGCGTGTGCGAGACCTGCGCACAGATGATATAGGCGTCGCTTGGGAGAGAAACTGAGAATCGACATCCGATTCATTGTCTCGCGATTCTCGCGGGCGATAATTATTTCTCCTTCACCACCTCGGAGAGGTAATGGCTCATTCAGTCGGTCTGATTCTCGGTGCTCCTTTCGCCGAGCTTCTTTTTTTTTACCCACTCTGAGCCCACATCTTTTCATCGTTTGTCTCCGTGTGCATTTGCAGTTTTCTTTTTTTTTTTATTTTACTTTACTTTTTCGTTTTTTCTCTCCATCTCAATGGTAAATCGTGGCATTGAAGGGCTCTTAATGACGGTTTGCCCTCGAGGCTCGTTTAGTCGTTTCGTCTCGTCAATTTTCACACCGTCATTCGTTTATTCTATACTTTGTTTTCGCGTCTTCGTTTCCCCCGTTCCTCCGTTCGTCGACACAATTGCTTACTTTGCGCGCTATTGCGAAAATTGCAGTCTGGTCTCTTCCTTCTATTATTAATGTTTTATCTCCGCGCCGATAGCGGGGCGGACTTGTGCGTCCTTTTTTTTCGCCATATCTCTCTAATGGGTCTCTTAACGCTTATCACTCCCTTATGTGCATACTTATAATTGTACGTTTAAGTTTGAGCTTTAACTTAAAGCAGAGAAGCAGCTACAAGTTATACCTATGTTATTAGGTAAATCATTAGCATGCCTATCGTGAAGCAGGCGGATGTGTGCGGGGTAAACCGAGTTACCGAACGCAACAGGAGAGTGAGACATCAAAACTACGGCGAGTTTTTAACATGCCGCGCACACAAGTACGATAATTCTCTCGTTGCTATTTTTAGATTATGCCACTTCAAATGACTGTTCCACTTCAAATTCCTACCACCATAAAAGCATACGCAGCTGGTTTCCAACAGGCATATTCTCATTTTTTATCATTTTCTTTTTTTTTCAAACTAATTCCAGCTAAAAAAACAGCACCGTCAAGCTGTCTTCATCCAGGTACGGAATGGGCGAATGCGCATTTTTTATGATCTTTTTCTGAAACAAATTCAAGCTAAAAAAACAGCACCGTCAAGCTGTCTTCGTCCAGCTACAGAATGAGCGAATGCTGACCCCCCAATGGAGAGTCTTAACGCTTCAGCTGTAAACTGAAGTTTCTTTTTTTTATTTCGAATACCTACAAACTTTGAGATGTCTTCTGGCAAAGAACACGATTATTAATCATTATCAATGACTGAAAAAAATATCGATCTGATCGGTATTCGCCCAGTCTCCCCTACGGTATTGCGGCGAATACATATTCGGCGAGTTTCATTAAGAACAACGAATGCAAACGACATGTCCGTCGAAGTGCTATGGTAAATGTTATGACAATTGCAGGCCGCGGAAGCTCGAAACGTCTTGGCTACGTTGGATCGATAAGGCATACGAAATACCGATGTATTTTCAGGCCGGAGAGAAATAAGGATATTGTTGCCGAGGGGACGAATTGACAATAGGAAGTAAGAGGACTGGCGAGTAAGTCGAATATCGCGGCACGGTCACGCTCTGTCGAACGAGGCGCGGACAGGCGGGTTGAGGACAACTTCCATATAATTCACTGCTCGCTCGAACGGAATTGCCAGTGGAGAACCAGTTTTTTTTTTAGGGGGGGAGGCAGAGGAGCTCGAAGGTTTGGGATGTGCCAGTTCAATCTCTTGCCGGTCCGATGAAACATAAATAACTTTAGGAGCGAGAGTACATATATACATATATATATATATGTAATATATACATATATATATATATATATATACACACAGGCATTCGCCGATCATACAGGACCGTTGTCGTACATCACACAGTAATACGGGAACGTCGCGTGTGCAGCTGCAGTTCGCGAATCGTGTATAGCTATCCCGGGCGATAGCTGTCCGGCTGTCCGTTTTTGTAAATCGCACCGATCGACGTGAATATGGGGAATGACGACATTTCCCCGGGGCAGGTATGATGAACGCTGCCGCGATACTCTTGACGGAAGAGGCTCTGATCTGCGCGGGCATCGATGCTTCAATGTCATCGAAATTGCGTCGAATCGGACATACATGCCTACCGAAATCGCACCTACGATAACCCCGAGGCAGTATATACTTTATACAAATGCTTGTAACGCTTTGAGCCATACGGAAAGGCGATCGTTCGATCCTCTCTTCGTTCCTTAATTAGGCCAATTAGAGTGACGTCGATTGGCCCTAATTAATTCAGGAGCTGATGACCGGCATACGCGTAACTTCGAGATACGATCGGATGCACGGCCGGGCCCGGAGCTATTGACTCTCCGGCGTCTCTCTACCTGACCGGCCCGACTGCCTTCTCGAAAGCCTACCTGCATTTTCGGTATTTATTATAAGATCCAATTACCACACACGTGAGATCTATCGTTTGTTATATCAAATTCGCCGGAGGCGAAGAAATACAAATAAGAACGTCGAGAAACTGTTCGATGAAATGGCGGAGCTGGCCGAGTCGCTCGAGACAGATGCGCGTAGATTGGCATCACTTTCAAGTTAATCGATGTTTTTCATATAAAAGTTATTATTTATTTAAATAAAAATAATAATTAACATTTAAAAAATCGATATTATGCAAATAATTATGAAAATTTACTCGATGTTTCTCAACCCTGATGTAATTTCCCGAGTAATTTCAATCTTTTCCTCACTCAGTCATGTCGATGCAATGTCAGTCGCACTTAGAAAATTTTTTTATTTGATGGCCACCGTTTATTTAGATTAAGTACAATATTTATTGGATGTAAACAAATATTTATGTAAATCAAATAAATATTTTACTTAATCTAAATAAACGGTGGTCGTCAAATAAAGTATTTTTCTGGGTGCGTCAGAGCCAAAAACTTAAGGCACATGAGCGATATCCCCAAAAACTAATCGATCCCTTTCCCAAAGTTATTTTGCTAAGTGGTTAAATAACTCCGAGCTTCCGCGAACTGCAACAAGCATTTTTAGACTCTCGATCCTGTGTTTCTTTTTCTTTTTTTTCGTCGGACTTTAATCGTCGTTCATTCATCACGAGACGAGGTGTCGATTTTTCGGGTGTATCGGGATCGAATGCCGCACGTGATGCCGGGCCCATTTAGCTTCGCCTCGAAGCTCCGGCTACGTGCGAGCAGCCGGTGTATTTAATTGCGCGTCGAAGACTCCGTCCCTCTCTTCCACTCATATATTTTATTTTTATATATATCTATATATATATGCACTGCATACACATATATATAGGTCCTTGCATCGAGGATGTTTGCCTGGTGGGTTTCGCACGAGTCACCGATGCGGTTTCGACTTTGGCTCGAGTCCGCTGCATCGAGAGCCGTCCGCGTTAGTCGTCGGCTCTCGGTCCCCAAATAAAGCCGACAGTAGGCCGTGCGCGAACCGTCAGTAGCCCTCTGCTCTCTGCTCTCCATCTTCGCCTGCCTCTCTCTCTCTCTCTCTCCCTCTCTCTTTCTCTCTCTCTCTCTCGCTCTCTCTCTCTCTCTCTCTCTCTTTCTCTCTCTCTCTCTCTCTCTCTCTCTCTCTCTCTCTCTCTCTCTCTCTCGCGATACCTTTTCCCGTTCGCCGGGGCTTGTGTAGTACGTAATGGCTATAGCCGCGCGGTCCGGCGGCCCGAGAGATACCGAGATGGACCTCTCGGTCCAGCGCTTGCACGTACATACTCTCTCTCGCGGAGCCGCACGCATTACGCTTTAATGGACTTGGTAATGGGCTCAAGTGCCGATCCGCAGTCTCTCAGCGTTAAACTGCACGCCGGTGCAACGGCAGACACGGGCGCTCTCTTGCTCGAGAGGGCCTTCCACTGCTCAGGTTGAGCGTTCTCGCGCGTGCAACTCATTTTGCACGAGCTATAATCGTTTACGATCGGTCAAATGACTCTCGGGAGCCGACTTCTCGCTCTCTCGCCGCGCCCGTTCACAAAATCGTATCGTGTTTGTTGTTACCCACCTCGGCGTCTCGGCATTCCGCGGTCACTCCGCCAAATGCGTACGACATACATACACGTCGGGGAACGAGGAATTATACGGTGAATTATGTGACCCGTCGGACACACACACGCTCATTCGTTCCTTATCGAACCGAGCAACGATTTTTTCGTGTGCGCGGTTCAATTATTATTTCTCGAATGGCCTGTAAGGATGGATAGCATTTTTTTTGTTTTTATATTGAGAGTACGCTGAGTACACTGAGAGAAGGATCTAGTAAAAATTACCAATCATCTAAGAAAAATTACCATAGCACACAGTAGTAGATAGATAGATAGATATATTTATTGTGCAATAGGACCTGCGGTCCTCTAGGCATATACGAGAATACAAAAAATATCAAAAATAACATGTGAACGATAAAAAAACGAAACGTAATACCCCGAAACATCGCCAAACAGGTAACAAAACTGAAAAAACTCAAAAATAAACTCAAAAACTCAAAAACAGCAAAGAAGGTAACGAACCCCGAATTTAAACCTAAACTGAAACTTAAACTTAAACTGAACTGAACAGTAGAGCGTTAGGGCGCCACCTATGGTAGGAAGTACCGGATTTATAAGAATTTTTCTTAGATATTATGGTAAAAATTAGTAAAATGGTAAAAATAGTATTACGCTGGCGCCGTACTACTATAGGCTATGGTAATTTTTCTTAGATGATTGGTCATTTTTACTAGATCCTTCTCTCAGTGTATGATTTTTTCCTCCCGTTCATTATTGTAACTCAAATATAGCCACGAGGGTGGGACAATTTTTTGTTTTTTTTTTTTTTTTTTTTTGGGGATGATTTTTGGGGTCGGATTTTCGATATTTGTGTGAACGACTGAGGTTGAATAAGATTTGTAAAATTTTCGGCTCCGCGACTCGTTGACTGTCGGAGGGCTGCTTTCCATGCAGCTCGGGTTAACTCACCAGTGCGCAGAATCTCAACCCTCGGCTCTCGAGCGGAACGTTATACACCCCCGCAAACATACGGGAGCCATTGTGTTGGGCCAAAGGACCAACTCGCATTCAGCCCGTGACGATTTAACCCCGAGCCACATGCGCTCTACCTCTCTGTACACGACTACGGGCATGTATACACTTGCTAAGTGCGTACGGTAAAGTCGATCGTCTGGCTGAAACGTCAGATGTATACGAACTGTTGACATTTTCTACTTCCGCATATCGTTACGGATATTCTACGCGCAGAAAAAAGTTGATTCTAATCAAAGAAAATTTATTAAGAACGAAGAAAAATGTTTATTTGATAACCTGATAGCGCGTTTATCAATTTATAATATATTTATTTGTTTGATAGTATTATTCTTATTATTTAATAATGTTTATTTTGATCTAATAAATAGATATTCATGTCAAATAATTTATTTATTTATTTCGTGACCGACCTGGTACTTTTGATCGTATGGCAATAATGTGATATATGAATGACGCAGAAATTAATTTTTCGTCGAATAAGTCATTTTTACTATCAACGAAGCATCAACAAGCAATGTTTTATTACTAAATAAGATTTCACTAATCACGCCGCCCATTATACTCATGACATAACCAATCTCGAAGTTGGTTCTTAAAGGACTCATTTCACAACTACAATTCGATCGAGGCACATACACCTTGAAATGAACGAAGTTTCATAAAAACAAACCGATGAGTTGCCACGTTATTACAATGTAGCGGTTCGCCGTAAGGAATAAATATAGTCTTGTGCTATCAGCAAGAGATGTTTTCAGACGACTGACGCGTGACGACTCTGTAATGTGCGCGGATAATAGCCACGTTTGTCTTGACGTCAAATATGTGATATCTTTAGCGCAAATAAACGCTTATTGTAAAGTACAAATCTGTGAATACATTTTTCTTTCACTTTCACTTTATTTTACTTTCACTAAAGATTGGGCGTTATTTAAATCCAATAAAGATTTTGTTAAATCAAGTTAACATTACTTTTACCTTAATAAACGTCATATGAAGATCGAAATTTATTTGATTTTAATGAATCTTTTTTCTGTGTATAACGGTTCCAAAAATTGCTGAACAAACTAAAGTATCTTTTACCTATTTATATAAAAAACAAATGTCCAACTTTTTTCGATAAACGTTGATCAACCGCCTTTTTATCTCGGTAAGTAAAATTACAGGGAAAAAAAAGAACACCAACAAGAAAAAAAGGGATCCGAGATGAAAGGATCGTTTGATCGGTCGAGGCCGCGAGAGCGAGAACTCGATGTATTCGAGAGCTGGATCGGACGACTCCCTGGAGGGAGACCGACCATACGCCGCCCGCTCGTTTTCTCTTATCACCTACCAAATAATCTCCGGCATAGACATATAGCGTATACATAACACCTACGGGTTTCTTCTATCATCGCAACTGTACTATTGAATAGATAGTCTCGCCGTTACTCCGAGTCCACCCCAAGCGAGATGCGCCGCTCCGCACAGTCTCCCGGGAATATTAGAAACACTCGTCCACCCTCCACTACCGGTCGATCACCCGTTATCAACCCCCTATCGAATCCGCACGCGGCTCGTGTCCCGCACGGAGAACATTTCGCAACGACGGTCGTACATGCAACTTTGAGCCTTGATTAATTAATTAGAATAACCGTCGTCGTTTATGGGATACGCGACATCGGAGCAAGTGGAGGGTTACGATAAAAAAAAAAGAGGCTTGTTGCCTCGCTCTCTCCGTGCAGAGAGTTATAGAGGTAGAGGTGCTCGTCGGGCTGCAACCGAAATATTATGTTTCGGCAAACAGACGAAAGTAGAATACAAATATGTGCCCGGGGAGGTACTGCGGATGCTCTCGAGACGAGGCTCGAAAGCCCAGAGGGAGATGAGGAGAGAAGGAGGGAAGCACCGTCCGCAGTGGCCCGCTTACGTGTACTCGCGCCTCCACCCCTTTGGCGACTCTCCTTCTCTCCTCTCGACGTGTTGACGCTCTCAATCGCATTCGCTTTCGAGCAAAGCTTCGCATTATAAATTCCCATTGCCCTCGTTTACATACTAAGCCACCGCGCGCCTTATACGACCGCCGCGGCCCGAGAAGAGACCACACATGGGCCCGCCGGTCCGGCGCAGCGTTTAAGGGGTCGAAATAAGGCGGTATTCATGAATTTTTTTCGCCGCTAACCTGCCATACATTTTTTATCGCTGTTTCACACATCGTTGGTATATGCCTTTAGGCCCACGAGAACATTTTTTGCAGGAGAAAAATATAAATAATCAACGGGGATGTTAATAATTAGCGGGCGCGTGTCACGGTTTTTTTTTAACTCCTCGTCCGAAACTGAAAGAACCAAATGGAATTCTGTTGAGTAAGGTAAAATGCATTTCGCAGTTCATGTACCAATACAGGTACTCCGTTTTACCCCGAATAGTTACTTTCCTCGAATACATTTTTTTACTTCTTACTTAAAGTCGATTCTCAGTTCGAACACATCCGAACGATTTATCCTTTAGCTATTCCGTTTTGCCCCAGTCGTTCCGGCATCCGGATAAGGTCTCGGCTCGCGAAATTCAGTGCGGTTTTCTAGGGCTAAATGACGTTGCAGCACGAGGTTTTAAATCACAATACGAACGTTCGGATAAGTCGTTCCGGGCGCGTATTAATTGTCGTATGTTATATATACTGGTATACCACCGTGAACGTGATCTCTCTCCCTCCCGACCCGATTTCGCATGCATCTCACGCGCTCCACCGCATTCCCCATTTCTTGCCCTCGCGTCCTCAACGGAGGTTCTCCTCTCATCCCCACGGAGTAACACACAGAGGGATCTACGGGATGTATATACATATATATATATGTATGTATATACATCTATGTCTATGTCGAACCCGAGACGAGAGTCGCGCGTTCATCCTCGGCGAACCATTGCATTATTAAGTTTGATCCGAGGCATTCCAATGAGCATCCGAGAAGATCGTCGAATAATGCTGCCAGATTTTATTGTACACCCCCCACAACCCTCCCGCCCCCTTAGCGGGTGCGGGAGAGCCGCGAGACCGAGTACGGGGAACGAATCTCGTCTGCGATCTCCACCGCTTCGAGAGAACGATATACACGAGATATAGTCTGTACATATATAGGTACACGAGACTATTATTACTCTGTACGTCATGCGAGGCAGACAATGGCTGGTGTAAAATCGCGCGGATATATAGATTTTTCATGTGGGTTATTATTGGAATACTGTACATGGACGAACGGCAAAATATCCAAGAAAATGAAATAGAGGTACGCAAAAAAATGCATCTGACGTACATAGAAACTTCATGTGGCAATACATCTATATAAAAGTGCACTTTCCACAAAATATATATACACATATAATATGTAGACACATGAATATAAATGGATATTTATTTATACAGATATTTAGCAAAATGCATATAGCAACGTGCTAAATGTTTCACGTATGCTCCGACAATTTATCCGATTTTTTATCCTAAATTCTCGTCGAAAATATATTAAATGTATATACGAAAAATATCTGAAAAATATTTTCCGCGGTATACTTTGTGTACTTTTTCCCGTACGGCAAACGGCGTTACGTTCGCGTCATACGCACAAAACCGATGCGTCATCGATTTTTCGCAGGGTATCGCGATCAACGTCTCAACATCTAATCAGCAATTGAAACAAAAAAAAAAATTGCACTCAAAAATTGCTTCGGAATAAAAAATTCAAGAAATGCAAAAAGGTTCCACGCGATACTTTTTCACTGGCGGCATCACTTCACGTTTGTACTAGGCGCAGGTCTATCAAACTTTCAATATAAATATATACATATATATATATATATATATATATATATATATATATATATATATATTCTTTTATCCACTTGCACTCGTCACTCGAGCGCAAGGCAACTTGCACGTGAAGTCATGCAGCGACTCCTTAACGATTCGGCAAAGAAACCGCTCTAACGGCGGAATCAATTGAATTTCAACTAAACAGAAAATTGCACGCAAATGCGTCGAGATTTTAGCTCCGGAGCGGAGCGTTGCCGTCGCGCGGAACGAGTTGGCTTAGCCAGTGTTGCAGTTCTCCGTTTCGAAGATCCAGAGCTCTCGGGTTCGGAGCTCCGAGCCAGTCCCGGTTGCCCGGGACCTTGATCCCTACTATAACTTCTTATTCTTATTTTATTTTCCTTCTTCATCTTCTTCCTCCCATCGCCTCGGCTCCCTCTCTCGCTCTTTCTCTCATCGTCCTCCTCCGCATTCGTGCACTTTCACTTCTGCACCTTCTGCTCTCGCTATATTACAGCCGCCGCACACATTCGCGGCCGCTCGCACGTACTCACACAATCTCTGTCCCGAAGCGTGTTGAACGTAAATGTTACAAGGGGTACAACGAGCCTGCTATCAATAACAACGGCAGCTTGCACTTACTGTAGATATCGAAATCGTTGAGCAGCGCTTGGCACGAGACGCAATCGACGGGGCCTCGGGAGGAGGAAGAATAAGAATAAGAAGTATAAGAGGACGGAGATAAAGAAGAAGAAACAAAAACGCAACAGAAGCGACGAGGACATTGTCGCGTTTCGAGAGCCGTCAAAGATGTCCTCTTACGCATATACACGAGTGGAGCTTGCACCGAAGGATATCGTGAGCTTATATTATGTACATGTATATAGTACAGATTGATTACTTCTTGCAATTCTCAGGATGATGGACCGGGCGCGCGACGGGTCATCCGAATAGCTTGCCATGTCAGCGACGAGAGTATGCTCGAATTAATTACGCGCTGAAGCTATACGTCTGGCGCCGCGTAGCAAGTTCACTCTGTCTCTCTCTATCACTCCTCTCCACTCTTTCTCCGGCCGATTGTATATAACGTCGAGGGTATACGACATATGAAACATATACACGATTGGCAAGGGAACCCGAGTGGTTTTGCCGAGACTATATGTCGTCTCGTACATATAATATCCCGAGAACGCGTGTCCTCGCTTGTCGAACGCCGAGAATTTTATCGCGACATCGGATCGGCCTCGGTGTTTTCATTACCATTTCATCTGTCCCCTCCCCCCCCCCCCCCCTCCAACCGATGAAATGCGGGCGGATACGCACCGGCTCAGGGGCCCTTCGAAAAACCAATTTGATTTATTGACCAAAGGGTCTCTCTCGTCGCGCCGAATTAATCCCGGAGAATCTACGACTAAGAATCTATGCCAATTTCTTACGTCGGATGTTGTAAACTAGGCAGAATACATCAACGATTGGGCGCAAGTTTTGATTTCAGCGGTTTTGTTATTTTGCAATTAAATTTAACAAAATACCATGTACTGTTTGATAGAACGTTAACATGGAACGCTAAATTTTTTAGGAAAAAAAATCTACATTTCGCGGCTGTTCAGCCAGTCCGTTCGAGCCAATTATCCTTCTCATTCTTATGCGACGCGTCTGCCTACTTATTTATTGGTCAGCGGCAATAGCGCTTCGAGTATTATACGTCGCTCGAAGCGCAGAAATTGGCTGCTCCGCACGTTGATCTCGATAAAATTTGCCAGGTGCCGCTCTCGCGGAACAACAACCGGCAGCCCTCCACAGTATTAACGCACTGGAAAATGATTAATGTCCAACGCTGAGAATTAGCCGCTTTGAAACCACCGATCATCCGCGGTTTTGCCTTTCTAGATTCTTCTAACCCGCAAAAATCGCGAGTGATACGTGACAAATAAAAATAATAAAAAAGTAACAATGTATAATAGCATACGGAGTTCAGTGTTGGAAGATCGAGAACGCAAGAGCGTGCAGAAGTGGATAAGTAAGAAAGGCGCAAGCTGCGCCGGCTGCTCTTCCTCACCAGTCCAGTCCACTTATCCCTATCTTTACCGATCTTACATAAGAGGCCAGTATGTATATATATATATACATAGATACATACGCACACACGATACTATTAGGCGTGTTATTATATTAGTCTCGCTATCGATCACTTCTCTCACGAGAATTTGCCAGAGGTCAAACGTGTGCCTCGCCATCATGTCTTCCCGATGTATACTTAACCGCTATTACCTTGCATACACCGAGTCCATCAACCCCAACAAAATGAGATCCGAACTTTTGCGAGATGAAAAAAAAAAAGTAACAGGTTCTCCATATACAACTCCTCTTTGCACCGATCCGAACTTTCGAGGAATTCTTTTACGGAAGCCTAAAGAGCGCGCGCGCGCGTGCGCTCCGAGCGCGTTCCGGCGTTCCGGCGTTCAGTTCCGAGCGAACTTATTACCTCAATCAAGATTTTTCTTCGGACAATTATCCGTCCGCGTACGGTAACGCATGACTCGAGGTAACTTCGTTAACGAGTTGTTCGCTACGACCATTGACGAGGGATAAGGATTCGGCTAAAAAGTGGTACACGTTAACCGTAGCGGGGATTCCCCTCCGGCCGATCGGGGGTTCCCCCTTCCGCGGTCCATCGCGCTCGCTCTTACATTTGTCACTCCCTTAATCCCTATTAGATCAGGCCGGATTTGAAATCCCCCCCCCCCCCTACCAACCTTACCCACATTTTCGGGGACGCCTCTCCCCGGCTCCCCCGACGAGTACCAAAGAGTAAGCTCGTTTGAAAAGTGAGCAGCACCACCGAGGGATAATAGAGAAGTGACGCGGGACTTGACGAGGGAGACAAAGATTCAACTATGCATGTCGGCGGTCCAGAAACACAAGGGCCCATCTCGGCTCCCTTTTGCATCTTCGATTATCCGAGCCCGGGCCCTTCTGCCATTCGACAGATGCATACATTCACGCAGTTTTCCTATACACGAGTTAAAACTCGTACGAATAAGTTCGCCATTACGTTGTCGTAACGCTTCGATTCAGGAGACGAGGGTGTTTGGCATGTCCTTTCGCGAAACTGACAAGCCCTGTGTAGTCCCGCACGAGAGAATGAAAGGGAAGTTACGGCCAGTGAAACATCTCCACGAACAAGAGAGACACACGTCGTCTCGTCAAGGTTTCGACTAATCCTTTAAACGGATTACCAATTAAACGTGTCGTTCGAGGGCCCTCGGGATAATGCGGGATAGTGGGAGAGAGAGTTGATGCTGTGCGTCGACGCCGATTCGCCCATTGAGGCTTACACACAAGGTGCCTCTTGTGTACCTGCCTGTCACCTGCTTGTTTGTATATATTCTTTTTGTATCTTTTTTCTTAGTTTTATTTGATAAATCATGTAGATTAATGGCGTTGAGCTTATAAATATACGCCCGTATATGTATATAGTGTACGGTTTCTCCGGTCTCTTTTTATGGTGTACGAAAAGTGCATGCACGCTTCGAGTGTCACCCATCAGTGAAACGGAGAGAAGTAAGAAGGCTTTGGGGGTTTCGAGGTCTCGCGGGTTCCATCGTCTGATCCGATACGGCCCGGGAGGCCTAATACCAGGGGATTTCAATGCTGGTATATATGTGGCCGGTGGCCTCGCGAAAAATATGTCAATCATACAGGTCGAGAGGGGGACATAACCGGCTACTCTCGCTCCCGATGGGCGAGTGAGTGTGTCTCTTGTCACGCTCGCCCTTCGTGTTCGAAACGCGTTCGCATCTGTTATATTGTCGCCTTGTCCGATGCTCCGAGCTCGCATGCAACGGACACAAGTCGGTTGCTTACCTGACGCCCTGCGCAGACTATGCAACCGATTCGAAGAGCGCGAGGCCGCGGGAGTGTGCGTGCGTCCGTGGGAAGAGAGGGAATTTATGCTCGGGAGAAATATCCCTTAACGAAGTGACTACGACGCATTATTGTTGTTGCGGAGAGGAGCAAACAACAACGCGCTCCCTCGGCCGTGGGATGATTCGAGAGGAGAGGAGGTATCGGACCGTTCTCCTTTTATCGGATCGTACCAGCAAAAGGGAAGTTCGATACACCGTGCACGAGTCACTCGACGGAGATCGCGTGTAGTTCTGCTATGGGACCTTCCGTGTTAAAATCAACAAAACGCGAGTTTCTCGCGCCGGGGGAGAATTTTCAGTTGCAGTGTGCTTGTACTTATCTTTTCCGTGAAATATATATTTTAAAAAACGGTATCTCAACGAAAACATAAACGTCTCGATCGATTCTCGCGAAATTCAATGCCAACAATCAACATGAGCAGTTTGACGGGGCAGACAATTACAGTGGAAACTCGATTATCCAAATCCGTCGGGACCGGCCCTAGTTCGAATAATCGAGGTGCAATTTTTTTTTTTTACGCCATCACAAAACGTATATAAATGAAACATAAATAAATGAAATAATAGTACGTATATATCAAATTATATTATTAATTTAATATTTCTAACATCGAAGCCTTACTTCAATGATTTTTGGAAATAAAGTCTTTCATTTTTAATTGCCGAACGCTAGCTCCGCGATTTTGAGCAAATCGTCAGATCTTCCGAGTTTCTTATACAATTCAAAAGAAATTGCTTTTCCCGAGCTTCACTTTTGTACAAACGACGTTGAGATAGCATCATCGAGATCTTGATCTTTCGCATTCTTCATCACTACCCTTTTTTTGGCCCCTTCACCACTATCCATCTTAGATGCAAAGGATTCGAGGGACTCGTGATTCTTCTGTATACACTGAGAAAAAGAAATGGTCTGATTAATTAAATGCGCAGTGATATACGTTCAAAGGTATTTTCTTGGTACGCCAAAAATGTTTCTTTTAATCGACAAATTTTAAATAAATTTAAGCAAATAATCGTTTAACATATCATTGCTTTATTTGTACCAAACAAATAACAGCTTTGAATGTACGTCACTGCGACTTTTGGTTAATCGAACCAATTTTTTTTCTCAGTGTATCGGTGATCGTCGATCTCCGACCTTATAAAGGCATACTATAAATGCACTCGTTTCGCCCTTGTTTAGCTGTCGAAAGAATTTCGAGTTTTTTTCTCAACCTAAGAACATTACGCTTACACTTAAACGTCGATGAACTCGGCGTTGAAGCCATGGCACATGCGAACTGCATGTAAGGCGATTAAAGCGATTCAGTATAGGAACTGAGGTGGGTGCAACTGCTCGGGAAAGCCAGTGTGTGAGCGGATTAACGCTGGAAAACGAAAAATGCGTTTCAGCACGGTTGAGCCCGGGGCGCCTCGAGCAACAATGTATAATGTTTCGCACTAATGTTCGGATAACCAAGCGTTCGGATAAACGGACGCATGGTTCGGATAATTGAGGGTTCGGGTGATCGAGGTTCTACAGTATTATTCATCGTCCTACCGCTGTAAATTTTCTGTTCCGAGTCGGAAAAATATATATATTGTAACGACTGTGGGAATGAATAACGCGCCTATTAGGTTTTGGGGTGGATATTATTAGTATAATCACGGCTAAAGATCTCAAGTTCGAACTGTCAAACGTCTGTACTCTCTGAAAGTCCAATCAAGACTGTTTTATATGACAATCGATCTTGCATCGATCGTCCGTTCGTCTCTTGTCAAACCTAACTAATATCGTGCGTCTTAACGAATAGTCCGCTACATATTCGTTACAATATATATTTTTTTTTACACGAAATATCCCATGTGCATAGTTGGGTGTGTGTGCGTTATCAGAGCCTGACGCCGTTTCTCATGCCTCACCCTTGTATAACTCGAAGGGAAAAAGGGAATCGCTCTTGCGTGGCAAGAGAGCTCTAATGCCTCTCTGCTCCTGCCGCGAAGGTAGTGTAAGGGATTGTAGTCGGTGCGGTGGTATGGTGCTTGGACTAGTGGCCAGATCGCCGTGCTCCCGCGGCCCCCGTGGGCCACGTCTCTCGATTTCACTCTAATGCCGAGGGGCTTTAATTAACCCGACGGAATCCTCGCTCGTTTGTGTTGGTATTTACGTGTGTCAGCGGGTTTCGACCGAGTGGTTCAAGTCCGCTCAACTCTCCGCAGCATCCACCGCCTCTCCTCCTCATCCTCCTCTCGTCTTGCTCTCCGTCTCTTCGTCTCGGCTTTTGCCGCACTCCGCCGTCGACCAACGGCAGGAAAACTCGTGTCTCTCCGGCAGTCGACGTATATTTCAAACCGAGACTTTTCGTCATTCTCGATCCGCCGCGGTCAATTAATATCTCATGCGAGAATAGCTCGAACCTTGTCGCATTTGTGCAGAGATCGTTATAGCAACGCGGCACAGGCGAGCCAATAATAATCTTACGATCTTCGGATAACAAACAAGAAAGAGCGGGCCAAAACAGACTACTTTTACCGATTTCTCGTGGAGGCTTAAAAAAAAATTGAGTCTCACCCTAAATCCAGTCTCCATTTTGCCCCATTCACCTCCCCACCCAAAACGCCGTATCAAAAAGACCAAAACGCGAAAACGGTGACATTCCGTCGAGTGCGGCAAATCGAGTCAATTTTTTTCCAACTCCCTCGTCCGAATCCTCGCCACCCCCCCCCCCCCCTCGTCGCGCCCGTCTTCCCCGGATTCATTAAGACTTTTATCGGAAAAACACAGCTGCCCGTCTATGTACCAATTCACTTAACGTAACCAATCTAAAAATGCTCATCAGCAATTTAAAGCGACGAGGAGCAAAAAAAAAAAGCCACGAGAGAGCGAGAGCCGCGCGAAGTGAGGGAAAGAGGTTGGTTAGCGGGCTCACGCTCTCGCGGGCGAGCGGGGGGGGAGGGGGCGGAGGGGGGGCGGGGGTGAGCAGCGGTGAAACGCTCGACTCGAACGAGAACTGGGGGTGGTGGTAACAGCCAACTGTGCGCATAAACGAGAAAGAGTGAGAGATGTTGAGTGTGCAGAAGAAGAGGCAGCGTCGGGGGAGGGATGGTCGGTGCGGTGAGCAAGCTTCGCGAGAGAGAGCTCTCGCGGGATGGGGGCGCGGTGAGCCACCGTGCTTGTCGCTGTGCTCCGCGAAGAACGAGCTATATATCGCAACGACTCGCACACAGAGACTGACACAGACACACATGAATGAGCGCACACAGTCGACGAAGGGAAAGGGAACGAGAAAGATGCAATAGGACAAGAGAAAGAGGGAGAGAGCGAAAAAGATAAAATTTAAGGGGGTAAGTGTTGGTGGTTGAAAGGAAGGAAGGAAGGACGGAAGGAAGGTTGGACGGATGGCAAGGGAAAAGGGTGAGAGCGAGAGGGAGAGAGATGGAGGGAGAAGGAGAATGGTAGCGCCGGTGGTGGTGGAGTGGAATACGCTGGCGGGATCCATTTACGAAATGCTCATCGACCGGCGCGTCCGCGCGTCGCGTTGGGTATAGGGCGACGTAGCGACGTAGAGAGCACCAGCGCGACACCCGGGCATCGGCCGGGGACTCTTCTCTCTCTTTCCCTCTGTCGGTCTCGCTTTCTTTCTCTCTCTTTCTCTCCTGGTTATACCCCCGACGCGTTCCTGGGGCTTTTCCAAACGCGCCGGAGAGTAGGATTACTCTGATTCGCTTTGGCTTGCAGATTTCCCTTTTCCAGACCACCCTCTCTTCAGGCTCGTATAATACTATACTCCACCCTACTAGTCTCCCTACTGCGGACCCCGTGCGCGAACTCGTCGGCTGTGCCGTTTTGCCCCCCCCCCCTTTGCCGCGGGGTCGTCTCCGTTTCACTCCCTCTCCGGAGAGATTCTCGCGGTCGGTATAACGACGATTTCATTCGACGATGACATAAACTGGGCCAAATGCTCCGCGACAAACGTGTAACTGTATACGGAGATTTGGAGCTATCGCCGGTACTCATCGGGCTGCAGATCAGAGCCGGCGATGAAGAAGCGACTCCGAGGATGAAACTGCAGTCACCGAGACGGAGAAGTTGAAAACTCTGGGTCGTCGCGGCTTTGGATTAAATGGGCGTAATTTTTTTATTTTTATTTTTTTTTATTGACCCTCGTGGCTCATCGCTGAGAATAAGTTGATTTTCACTTTTTCATCACACACGATGTATGTACCGAGTGGAAGCATTGCGATCCAATTAAAGCGGGTTTATCAGTTCAAAGATAGAAATCTGGCAATGATTCACTTTCCGTTTGCGAGTTTCTATATTCGAATCTGAGAATTCTTTCGGATGATTGCACCCAGAAAAATAATTTATTTGAAGGCCACCGTTTATTTGGTTTAAGTAAAATATTTATTTAATTTAAATAAATATTTATTTAATTTAAGTAACTATTTATTTAAATCAAATAAATATTTTACTTGAACCAAATAAACGGTGGTCGTCACATAAATTGTTTTTCTGGGTGCGCAGCACCGTTCAAACAATCAATCGCGATTCATTTTTTATACGGTCTTTTTTTTTACCGATAAAAAATTAAACACGTTTTTTTAACTAAAATCGTCGGAGGCCCCCTTCCTTAATCGTCTCGTGCATCGAGCCATTATCATGCGCCCAAACGCGTTCGTAAATCACATTGTTTGCGCATAAAATATTAATAAGTGACACGAGTCAATCCGGGATTAAAGCGTTGAATAAGGGGGTGAGAGAATGCGGTGAGACGATTCGACTTACGTATGTGTATGCGCACGAGTTCGAGTAGAGAGCAACGACGGGGAGGCGCGAGGGTGACGATACGCGTCACTTTATCTATCTTGAGTTTATTTTGTTTGTACTATTGGCTTTTCCCACGAGTTCCTGGGGGCAAAGTGTGCCATATACCAGGCGTATACTATCCGTCGCTCTCTTTTGGCAAATAGCAATAATGCGAATCGACACGTGAGAGTTGCCCGGTCTCGTTGTCGCAACAAAGGCAAACAGTCGCAGCCAGGGGAGACTCTCGGATTGTATCTACATAGTGTGTATACGACTGTACGAACAGACTCCCTATACTCGCGTCTTCGACGTATATATCGGTAGTGTAACAAAAGTGTTTACCGTACGCTCGACCAAAAAATACACCCCGTATTTTCAATGCAGCCAGGGGGAAAAATAAACAAAACAGTAACATCGAATTGATTTTATTATTTTTCGTTACTACCGTGAACCCGCGAAACCATCAATTTGATAACCCGACCGTAGCCGTAGCTGTGTAACTCCGCCGTACAATGTATCGTATATTTTCGATGCGACATAAAAAAAAAGAAACATCGAAATATCTACTAAATTATTTTGCTCCGAAAAGAACTTCATCGCAATAATTAAACCTGAGCCTCGATAAATTATCATCGAAGAAAAATAAATTTGAAAAAACTCCATCGAGGTACTCAAAGACGATGACCATTTCTCGTCCCGCAAATTTGAAGTACACCGTGGCTGCATATACATAGATTGAGTGTGCCCCGTGGAGCATCGAACGGCCGAGAGGGCCGCCTTGCCCCGAGCCTCGAGTAACGGACGTACAGTAATTGAGAATGGCTGTATCAGTGTGCCGCAGACTCTGGGGACACGTGTCGCGGGTGCAGGGGGCGCGTGCGAGAGCTTCGGATCTCACCCCGCTTATCGTTGGACCCCCGACGAGCGATATACTCTTGCTTCTGCACCTCGCCCGCGCGCGCGCACACATACTGACTGACTGACTGTACCGCGTTCGTTCGCTCTCTCGCTATGTTTCTATTATCCGTAATAATATATTCTTCTTATAAGCTCGAGGGCCGCGGGAGCACGCGTTTGTCAATGTTTGCCAGTGTCGACACCCACCTACTTATGCAAATCATTTAATTTAACCCCAGGATCCCGATCGTATCTCGAAACCTATTCGTATTCATTGCTCGGGATCCCCCTGCCCTCTCCCCCCGCCCCTCGGCTGCCTCCTGTTTTGCTCCCGTTTGCGTCTCTCTTATCCCCCCTCTTCTCTGTACTATTTCCATTGGGATTCCCCCTACTGGCGTTCCAAACGCCTTCAACGCTCTCCATACGATCTCTAGCGCGCCTTTAGCCTTTCACCCTCGCGAGGCTCCACGGCAATACCGTATTATACACCCGGTTGATAAAAACATGTTTACGTTTATTAGGTATAAATGCCTGGTGATATAACGATAATTGTTTTTAACAAGATGAGGGGCACGTCCATTAGAAAGTAAATGGTTGTCGATGTTTGCAACCTATGCGACATCCATTCGACAACTTCTCGGTAGTTGGAAGAACAAATTCTTGATCTGTACTTTTTCCTTTTGGACTCCTCCTACTGGCGTTACAAACGCCTTCAACTCTCTCCATGCGATCTCCAGCGTACTTCTAGTTTTTCACACTCTCCGGGCTCCATGGCAATACCGTATTTTATGTTTATTAGAGGTAGATGCCTGATGATATGACGATGATGGTTTTTAACAAGATGAAAGGCACGTGCATTGGAAAGTGAATGGATATCGATAATTGCAACCTATGCAACATCCATCCGACAACTTCTCGGTAGTTGGAAGAACATCCTTGATCTGTACTATTTCCATTGGGACTCTCCCTACTGGCATTCCAAACGCCTTCAACACTCTCTAATACGATCTCCAGCGTACCTCTGATTTTTCACATTCGAGCTTCATGGCAATACCATATTATACACCCGGTTGATAAAAACATGTTTATGTTTATTAGAGTTCCGCCTGGTGATATAACGATTTATAAGTTTTTTTTGACAAGTGTTCATATGATGTAACACTTTTTACATAGTTACACGATTGATACAGTAGAACCTCGATTAACCGGGCGCGGATCAACCGTACGGCGGTTTAACCGTGCCAAGCTTTCTTTATATTCTTTCTTCAATAAACTTTTTTATTCTCAATATACTTTTATAAATTAGTTGTTAAGTTTGTAATAGTCTTATCCTACACCTATCCCCGTGCGGAGTACATTAGTATTGTATACATACATTGATTGTTTACATTAAATGCCGACGAAAGTGACACAATTTTTTTTTTAAAACGAGACTAAAAAGAGCGTGATAACTACAACTACATACCAAAGTATTATTAACCACAAATGTAAGATCACATATGACTACGTTTTTCATAACACCGTACAAAATAAAAACGCTTTATGACGATAGCGGATTATCCGTGTATTTCAATGATCCGCATACTCTCCCGTCCCGCCCGCCCCGGATAATCGAGGTTCTACTGTAAGTGTTTTTAACAAAATGAGGAGCACCTCCATTAGAAAGTGCATGGATATCGATCTTTGCAACCTATGCAACATCCAACCCACAACTTTTGGGTAGTTGGATGAAGAAATCCTTGATCTGACAATTACCGTGCAGATGAGTAATCTCACAAGTTCAATGGTTTTCCATGGTCCTCCGGAAAATCATTTGATAGGTCAACCGAATATATAGGGGGGCGTGACGAAATTGCGGGACTAAATGTTGTTCGACATCCGGTCCAATTGCATAAAGTTGATCCTCGGGAGAACGACTGCGATACTTTGTAAGAAGATAGACGATTGGCCATATCACCAGACCACAGTTACTCAGGCGCACGATAGAAACATGCTTATGTTTATATGTATACAAACGATATGCAGTTATCGTAGGCAGTCCAACCGGGGCGTTTGTCAAAACTCTTTATTGCCCGTTTCCACTGGCCGCGGCCGGTGGGGGCGTCAGTTGCCGTTGCGTATTCATAGCGAAACTCCAATGTTTCGGGTAAAGCGCGTGCCGCTTCACTTTTATGACCGGCCGCTACTCGTGCATCATCGTCGACGCTTTTTTTTCGGCTCTCACGTACTGCGTTTCTGCGTACTGCGTTTGGACACATGCATGACCACTGGCCCCGTGAATTTCACGAATATTAACTGACCAAAGTACCGAGCTAGGGATAGGCGCGGTTTACGGATTGCCCGAGTGCATGATGGATAGAGATAGTCGTACCGTACGGCATGGTTCTTTTTTTTTCCTCGTGGGTAAAATTTAGTGGGCGGGGAGAGCCAGAGAGCGAGTCGAGCTATATCGCGCTGTTTGACGTAGGTTACCACTCCTCTCCGCTCTTCCAATTCTCGGCGTTGCCGAAAAATATGCTCCGCTCTCTCGTTGACACGCCGCACTATCCGCGGCGAAGTAGTAACAGCAACCAACGGCAGTAACCACTCTGTCCACTCTGTTGCCGACGCTCGGACAGCTCTGAATAAAAGCTTGCCCTCCCCCACAGATGCTGCTACAGCTAGCTTGGCGCCGAGTTTTCCGCGTTATCTCTCTCTGCGCGAACGCACGTCGATCAAATGTCTTTTTTTTCTCTCGTTTCTCACTCTACCAAACCTACTTCATTGTACTACACAGTATTTTTCATGCGAGGCGTCAAGCGCAGCCTCGTCGAGGCGTGAAGCACGGGCCTCGCGAACGAACCAAAAAGTTAACTGCGAAACTTGTATATTTGATAATTGTTGTTGAGCGAACGATACGGTTTATAGGAGATATTTTATTTTTAATTTTTTGACTTTAAACTTATTGATCCTTCGCTTGGTGTCTCGTATATTCAAGATCCTTCCAGTGGGATAAAAACTAAATATCGCATTGATAACGAGACCGGAAGAAATTTGAAGAAAACATTTTCAAACGTTCGTATTATGCCTGTAATCGTGTCATAACAATTTTACAATGAATTGTCTAATCCCTTTAGCGATATGGTTGTTCAACAAGCAAGTTATGCATATGCCCAAAATAAAAAAGGTGTAAAGTAATTTGCACGTGCTTCTATATTTATTACAATTTTGCGCATAACTTTCTCTATGAGACAGTTCGTTGATGAATTTTGGTTTCATCATAGAAGAAGCTATGCGCAGAATTGTAGAAAATGAACAAGCCCTGTGCAAATTACTTTGCACCTCTTTTCGTAACATAAAAAGTGCTAGATCTCATAAAATTAAAAGTCAAAATGTGCAGCAACATTTATTGTAGAAAATCGCTAATTGACAATTGGGTAATTTGTCGTTTTAATACTGTTTTGTGTACTTTTCCGCACTAACAACGGATCTCAAAATTATTTTAATCCTCCAGCCACATTTAAAGCATAAACTCATGTCGGACAAAAAATACAAATTTTCCAAAAAATTTCAAAATCTCATAAAATTTCAACTATTGGATGAATTTTCGCCAAATATAATACCAAACATTGCACAGTCTTAGTCCATTGCCGTGTCAAATTTAAGCTCGATACCTCAATGTTTCCCTGAATTATACCGTTTATAGTACTTTTTCAAAAATTCAACATCCCATGAAACCTGATCGCCTGGATAGATTTCGGTCAAATTTAATACCAAAGGTCTTCGAACATAGTATTATATTTGTCTATGCAGTTTTAGAACAACAGCTCACAATTTATGCAAGTTCGAGCTACCAGACGTTTTCAAAAATTTCAAAATCTCGTAAAATCTCGAACCGAGCCTCTATCTTCATGAAAATTGCTCCGAATGAAGAGACGTGACGACTACTAGTGTACAAATTTTTAACCCTACTATTTGAAACAGACTCGTAACTGTAGCCGTTTTAAACGATGCAAGTCTGTCACATACATACATACATTCATGCATACGATTTCTTTTACGAAAACATAGCTTCCTCAATAAGGAACCGAAGCAAAAAAAAATTAACAATCAAGTTCGGTAAATAACAAAAAAAAATAACAAAATCTGACCTACCGGAAGATTCCCAGATCGAATGTCGATTAACAACCGTTACGCATAGAGCTGCTTACGATAGTGATTTATTTATCGTTGCGGAGTGTGTGCCAGTACCACGACGAATCGTGTTTGGTCTGTTCACCGTAGCCACTGTACACGCAAGGGGGTGGTGAGGGCGGGGGAAGTGCAGGGTGGTATGGGGGTTGTGTGTATAACTTATATATACACACGATGCCGAACAGAGCGAAACCCTGTCGGATTACCCGATTGCAACCCCTCCGTGCGTGCAACTGACTCTCGTCCGTGTGTATCTTTCACGCGCGCCGAAAACTATATGCTACACCGTAATAATAACAACCGACGGAATCACGACGATTGACGAGGCAAAGATCGCACTTAAGCCCCGTGCGTACGCCGCCGTGTCGAATAGTTTTTAGTCCAACGACCGATCTATGGGAAAGTGTATACCGGTCGCCCACGCGCGCGCCCCCCGCCCCGGATCAACGTTCCGCGGTGCATTAAACACATAACATGCATTATAGTGCATGCCGGCCGTAATAAATGGCAGTAGAGAGCAGGAGAAACATATATATATATATATATATATATATATATATATATATATATATATATATATATATATATATATATATACATATATACAGCGGTTTTGGGGGATCCGTTTTGGTACGCGATACCCGGCGTGAATAACCGATCCGCGAAGCTACTGCTGGGACGGGTACAGAAATGTGTGCGCATTAGGTTTAGGTTTATACGAGCTTTATAGCAGGTCCCTATGAGATTGGCGTAACTCGGGCGGAAGAGAGGAGAAGAGATCCGCGTTTGGCATCGACGTCGAAAGGAGGAGGCTGGCTGGGGAGCGGCGGCGGCGGGAGGTGAGGGCTCGTTCGCCGGAAGAAGCGGATAACCCGACTCTCAAGCTAGACTGATCCGGTGAGAGGGAAGCTGCTAAGATGATGAATCTAGCGCGGAAGCACTTATGACGTAGGAGTTGGCAGACGACAGAGACTACTCTGCTCTCTCTGCGTTATACTTGGTACCCGGGTGAGTGTTGCCTAGCCGGATCCGAACTCTTCCTCCCTTTGATCCGAGTTGCGAACCAGCCTCCCGAACCAGGCATCAGGAGCATCGCGGCGGTAAGCCTCATCTTCTCACTCTCGCCGTCTCGCTCTTTCCTCCCGTGGCAACCCTTCGTGCGCGAACCAACGAGAGAGCCACTCTCCGGTGCAGCTTTGTTTTCCGCATGAGCGGCTCTCTCGTACCCGAGGCCGAGCCGGGGATTACCCGGGGTGATCAGCTATGAAATTAACTCTCGCTCGGTCTCGCGCGATCCACCCCGCCCCTCCCTAACCGAAAGGAGGGGGTGGAATGGGGAGGGAAAGATATTCACCGTCACCACTTTTGCGCGGGGTGACCGAAAAATGCCTCGGGCGGATAAACGTACGTTCTCGTTCACGCAAACTTCATTATCATTGCTCCGGATTGCGAAGCGGAGTTTGTTTTCGGAAGATAAGTTGCACTTCGTTCGTGAGGGGGTTGGGCAGGACTTGCAGGTGGGGGAACGGATAGCGCATATCTGACGGTCAAAAAGTTTGAAGTCTCTTTGTGCATTGTTTTTTTTGCAGAATCAACCGCATCACATTATTCGCTCAATTCGATAAGTTTTTTTTATTTTTGATTACAAGCTAATCTAACTTCGAGAAACTTTTTTTTCGCGAAAGAAAATGAATCGGGCGAATTAATATACACTGGAGTAATAATTTCTCTTATCTGATATAAAGGCTGCACAGAATCCATGCGTGCGACGGGCGAGTGACGCAAACAAGAGTGAGCGTAGTTGAGGGATTCGCTCGGGGCGAGCTAATAAATACGTATGTACATTGGAGAATCAGGCGGTTTATAGAAGCGTGACAGAATCAACTGTCGGGCGAGAGTGGGACCCTCGTCTCTCGGATATAGTTCGCACAGTGAGAAAGCGTCTCGTCATCCGCGGCAATGGAGCACGAGGCACGAAGAAGAAGCTCCTCGATCATCCGTTCCGCGACGGCTGTATAAATATCTTCTTCCTGGCTATAAAAGATACGACGAGCGCGCACGGGACGTAATTACAAAGCTTCGGAGCGGAAACACGTACGCGTATATCTATACGGGAAACGATCGAGTGAGGTGGCTGGGAGAGCGAGGACTGCTCATTCATTCGAATAAGTTCCTCATCTACGACCGTACAGTTGAAACTACAATGTACACGATGTTCCAAATTGGGAATAAAAAAAATTGTGCGAAACTTGTTCTACGTTTTAAACTGAACAAACTTTCCCTTTAAAAAAAATGTCCTACGATCTACAGTTTTCCAGTTAGAAAGGATCAAAGTTTACAGCCAATGGGATAGCTCGCCGCCCGGCGAGCGGCCCGATTGGTCAACAGCTTCAAGAGCTCGTATCTCGCAATCTACAGAGCATAGAGAAATCTTCCAAAGGAAAAATCTTTTCAGTTTTTAACGCCGAATATGATGCTATATTTTTCGACCCTTATTTTTGGTAGGGCCTGTACTATTCATGAGAATATCAGAGTGCGGTGGTGGGAATGAGAAGTATTTCGTATATAGTGTTACAAACGTGTTACGTCACGAGACAAATCCGCCCTTCTCTCCTATTCTCACGTAGGTAAAGTACCCGGTACGAATCGAGACGGCGAATCTCCCGGTCGCACGTTCCTTCGGCTCACGTACTACTACTCGTGGAACAGCTGGTGTATCCCGGTGTGGCCACTATCCTCGTGTATTATACTAAATATATGTATACATATGTATATACTATGTACATATGTATACAGTTATATACAAGCTACTAGCGTAGCCGAGCTACACGCGTTACCCTCTGCTCTCTATTATCCTAGAATACCCAGATACGATATAGCTACTATAATGTAGTAACGTAGTAGCTAGTAGTTCGAGGTCTATTCACCATTATCCAAGCCCTGATCCCCTTTAGTATCCTTTACGTGATAATGCATCAACGAAACAAGATGTAAGGTCGGTCCTGCACGAGGGCCAGACAATTCCGAACAAAAACGCTTCCCACTTCTGTTAAACAAGCCTTTATCAACCAACTGCTGGAGGAAGCAACGAAGAACCGTGCACAAGCAGCACACTCGTACATTTCAGTCGGCCGTTAATAAATTAACAGTATAAATTATTACCGTTACATATCGTCGCCACAAACATCTACAATTTATTTTATTTTTAATTACATTTTTTTAATACCAAATATGTATTAAATGTGTATTAAACGGTGCATTATTATTTTTCCAGAATAATTTAAGTTCAGACCGACAGAAAAATTAATTTTCAAAAATGTCCTCTGTCTCACCAATCGTCAACGACCACAAAATTTTTACTCGGGACATAAGAGATTCGTGCTCGCAGTAGTTACTTTCCACGTGTACACTTGGCCGTACATACTCGCGAGCTAGAACCGAGTGGATTAGGCAAAGGCTGCTTACTCCGTGGCACGAGACCCGCCGGTTACTTACGAGGCAGACAGGTAAGTAGCGATGTAAGTGGTTGTAGACAACGTTGCTACGCCGACGTGGTGTGAGATGCCATAAGCAGCAGCAGCCGCGCGTTGCGCCTAATGAAACTACAAATCTCCTTGCCTTTAGGCACCACCTGTTTCTCCTCGCGTCCTCCCTCGTGCCCCGCTCACCTACCAGCGCTTTCATATCCATATCGTAGCTCAAACAAACGTCCGACACCCCTATTATCCTTATTATCCCCACAAAATCAACCCGGATCGCCATTCCCGTCCAATACATCAACGATAAATTTTGTTCTCGACGATCACGATACGTGTTTTTTTTATTTCTTTTTTCTCTTTTTTTTTTGTCACCGATGAAAATTCTCATGGTGGAGGCGCGTAATACGTATCCTCATCCCCGGCGTCGATCGTTGGCGTTATACGAAACGCGGAGCGGTGTCGAACAATTATACGCCCGGCCAGTAGCGAGAGAGCGAGGGGTGAGAGGGGGGGGGGCGGGGGGAGACGATATATCATAGAAATTCCCATTGTCATTGCCGGCGATCCGGCATGTCATGATTATTGTTTGCAGGCCGTGTGCGTACAATGAATTTGAACGGGTAAATTGGCGGAGGGCCGGAACCCCGCACACGGCCCTCACCGGCTCTCCTGATAAACTGCTGCTACCCAGGCATTATAAACCGCTAACCATTTCGTACTTTTCACCTACACTCCCGTCGGCCGCGCCACGCGAAACGTCCTGCACCAACGCGGCGCTTCGCATCGATGTTCGTTCGCGTTTTCTGCATCCTCTATCATACTACCCTTCCCTCCCTTCCCCCTCCCCCCCTCCCCTTCCCTATAGCTCCGCTTGTTCCAGCGAGAGCGCATCGTGTCGCCATACACACCGTTTTGTTTTATGCATGCAATATCCGGTTATAATAATTCGAATCATTTTTCGTTAATGAATGAACGCTTGGGACTTTTAAACGCAAATTTATCCCGACGAAAAAACACTATGGGGCGGTGCGAAATAACACTGCTTGATTAAATTTGACTGTATTATTTTGTATAGAGTAGAACGTCAATTACCCGAAACCTCCATTATCCAAATTTAAATGATTCGAACCATGGCACAAAGTTTCGATGTCATTTCATCGTCAAGAGCTACGTTGTTGGAAGCGTTATCAAGCTTTTATCGCACGTTGGATGCGTTCATTCGTTCGCGAACGAATGAACGCATTCGATAACGAAATATCGCAAAAAAAAAAAATTCAAGTCCAAGTGCACGTTCGACCCACACGAACTCCGACGCTTGATTGTGTCGATGCACGATCCGATGTAATCAGACTCGTCGTAAACTTCTCGATTAGTTCGGCGAAAACTCAACGACCCGGTGTCAGTGGCCCGTTAATTGTCCGCCTGTTTGCCCGGGCATAAAAGAGAAATAGGTCGAGCAACACAAAATGATCGTCGCGCGAGTCCGCGCAGTCTTTCGGTCTCTTCGCCCCATTTATATATACTCGTAGAGACTCTTAATAATAATATATAAAAGTGAGATATATCGCAGCGGATAGGATGAGATTATCGGGGATCGAGCCGGAGAGAAATTTCGTATAATCGGATGAGCGTTCGTTGGTGCGACTCTAATGAAATGAGTCTCAGAGTCCTCGTCCCTCCTCTCACCCTCCCTGTAACATCGGTACATCAGCATATATATTCGTATGCAGCGTATCTGTACGGAAAGTTCGGTCGCGCGTACACGTAGTATGTACAACTCGACCGGGTGAAAACGAGTTTTAAACGATGGGTAATTTAAGCTGACTGGCAGGGCGCCGAGCTCGCTCTCTCGCTCTCCTCTAGCGTGCAGCACGTCGCCCGGTCAACCCTGAGCATTCGACGCCGAACTCTCTTGCTCTCTCTCTCCCGAGGGGTTGCACGCACCCACGCACGCACCCACATTCCCTTTTATCGTATAGCCGTAGACTGTAGAACGCAGAAAGGGGGATATTATATTATAGGCGGGAGCACGCGTATAATAAAATAAAGCTAAGGGCCGGCACGAGTAGTCGCTGAGGACGATACAACGAGGCCGAAGAAATCCATACAGTGTGAACTCTCGCGCGTTAAATAATATCCGGCAAATATTAAAAGAGCTACTGAAGTATTGAAAGAGCTACTTTTCAGACCTTTTTTTAACGCAGCGAGAGCCGACGTTTGAATAAATTCGTAGTGGGGTACAAAAAAAAAATGTTTGTATATTATCAATACCCAAATTTCATGCAGTTAAACGTACGTCTTTGATAAATTATTTACCTTTAATTTTTCGCTCAACCACTATAGCACACTAGAGAAAAAATAAATTGTCTGAGATTCGCGGGACGAGCGAATAAATTAGAAACGAATGAAAACGAATTAGTCTCTCGGATATCGTGTAGAGAGGTTCCACTGTATAAGTATACACGGCGGTGCCTAGCCTTCCGCACTTCGAAGTGCGCTCGGCGTTCGGCTCGGTTTCAGTGTTCGAGGGGGCTTTTCGGAGAGAATTGGAGAATCGTGGATTTTCGTGCTGCCTCAGTTAGCAGTTGAGTGACGGACTGTCAGTCGGCCCCCGCCTCTGGACAACCTAATATCCACCTGCTTACCGGCTAACCACCTTTCCTGCTGGTAGCTCCGCCAGGCCCAGACCGCTCTCGGCCCAGTCGCGCCTCCACGATCAACGCCCCGCTCGCCAACGAGCCTAGTCGCTGAGTAGCATGTATTTCCCCGTCGTCCAACTATATACCATATGTCTATACGAAACTTGAAGATCCGCGTATACATAGCCCGGTTATACATGCAGAACGAGAGTTAGATAGCGAGAGAGAGAGAGAGAGAGAGAGAGAGTTCGCCACGCCGGGCTCTCTCGCGCAGACGTGTTAATCAAAATGTTGGACAAGCCACTTACAAGGGGCTGTGACGTTTCCATTTAGGCCCCGTGATCCAAGAGCGTGCCCGTGAGACCCGCTCAGATATGCCGACACGAATCTGTCTTGGCCGAAGGCCCGTCTTTCCTTTTCTCTTCTACTATATCCTATATACGCTTTAATGCTTTTCGCCGACGCCTCTTGGCACAAACTACGCTGCTCGCACACCCTCGCACACGAAACTTTGGCTCCCTTCCCTTCGCCGGTGCACGGGCTGTTTCCTTCTTCCGATCGAAAACAGCACACGTTGCCAGGTACATGCGTGCACACGATCTCTTGGTGTAAAGGCGCTAAAAAAATTTTGCCATGCTTGTTGAAAGCACGACTTGGAATAATCGCTCGTGAACATGGTAGAAGCGTGACTGAGGCCTATTGATAGTCTTATCGGTTGTATTACTTGGAATGGGCATACGACACAGTAAAATTTCGCAAATTTTTATTTTTTTATTTTTTGGTAGTTTATAGTGTCAAGAATATTCGGTTAAATTTTTATGTCGAAATTCAACGAATTACGAAAGTTAGAGACCGTTATGTAAAAAGTGCTCGAGCAACTGCGCGGAGTGCTCGAGCAGCGGCGCGACCGAACTTTGAACGCGTTTTTCTCGAAACGTGATTTTCAAAATCGGTGACCCTGATATCTAAAAAACGGCTTGATGGATTCTTATGACAATTTGGACTGATTTGCTTCCACAGATTCTTTAGTCCTTGGCGTTTTCATATTTAAAAATATAATAAAAAATAATTTTTAACAACGATTCAAACTAAAAAAATGGGTAAAAATCAATATTATTTCAAATAGCCGGCATTTTACCAATTTTTATTTGATTTTGTTTTCCCTCGTCAAGGACCGTGTTATATATCATTTGGTAAGAAACAATTGAAAAGTGTTTGTTTCACATAAAATGACATGTCGAAATCAGGGCCACCACAAACGAACTTTCGAAAAAAATGTTTACGCCAACCGATAAAAAACATAATTAATAACAACAAAATTGAATGAAAAAATTCATAAATGTTCTCCAATATATCCCTCTTCCACCCTAAAAAATCAAATCGATAAAGCATATATTTACCGTGAAAAAATATCACAAAATATGCGTACGTTTTTACCCATTTACTGTGGCGTATGCGCTTAAGGCGATTTCAAATACCGCGGTCTGTAATAGAAATTCTAACACATTTCTTTTAAAAGCGCCGACTAGTTGCCTTTAAAAGCAAATTCTTACATGCAATTGCATTGATATCCGATTCGTGTAAGAATTTGCTTTTAACCGGAAATGTTGAAGAGCCGTGGAAAAAGTTTAATACAGTCTCCATTAAAATTGAACCATCGAAACGGTCTTCGTGGTGTGTTTGTCCTTGCGACGAAACGGAAGTTCTTCTCGATCCTCAACCTCGTGGTATTTTTTCTAGCGAGTTATTGATTCGCAGGTTTCCATGAACAATGCCGTGACGAACTGAAGCGTTTTTTTAACAGTCCTAATTGTATACCGTATCAATTTACGTCCAGCCTTTCTCTCAACAGCTTCGACGAACGGAGCAGAGAGTGCGTCGAAGAATTTTATGAACCGGCCCGCGAAGACTTTCCCCCTTTCGCCTCTATACCCTTCGCTGCTTTTGATCCCTTTTGACCCGTTCGCCAGACGCGAGAGAGCAACCCCCACGTCCCGCCTTCCTCCCCGACCACCCTCCACAGAGCATAACTTTTGCCGACAGGGGAAACGGACGTAGCGCGCAGGAAAACGTATACACCGGGCGAAATGCAGTGACGACTACGAGTGTTTGTCAAATGTTTGAACGCAATGTTTGTCGTTATATCTCGGAGCGGACGGTAAATTAAATGGAAGGCGATGTTTGCGCGCCGGCTATTCGCGTCGGCGAGGGAGAAACGCGAATTTCGCACACTGCGATTCGATGAGTGACGTGAAAAATTTGTTAATAACTCGAAGTTCAAAGCGCGAGACAGTGAGCTGGAACTTCGGCTTTATTTCTCGGCAACAACTCTTGCCGGAAAAATATTATTTCTCGAATGTAACTATTGTAGATAAACTATTATTTCTTCTATATAACTACAACAACAAAAAAAAAACATATACAACATAAGAAACATGAACATAAAAACATATTCAACACAAAAAGCATCCCTCATAGAAATTCAATTCAAGACAATTCGCGGGGTGTCTTTCTAGGGTTAATTGGCGCGAATTAAGCACGTACGATATTCATCGATCTTCGGACGAATTCGGAAGCGGGGAATAAAAGTATTTTGACGGCTAAAGAATGAACGACGTATTAAGGATGTCGGGTGGAGAATTATTTGGGAGAGGCGGGGGGGGGGGATTGCCGAGGGAGAAAAAAGAAGGGAGCGAGGGGGGGGGGGGGCTCGCGTCGTGCATGGGCCCACACCGCATCGTTATGCTCGTCTGCGCTGCTTGAACGCCACTTAACGAGCGATAAATTGCAATTTTACGCCGGGCGGCCTGCCGGCTACTCCCAACGCACACCTTTATCCGACGTAAAACGAGAGACAGCCTCGCCGGTAGTAACCATCTAGTTCTTTTCTTTACCTTTGCCCCGCTTCACTTCTGTATATTAAGCTACTCCGGGCCCTTCTACACTAATAATTCTACGGATACCGCTTGGATGCATATGTATATATATATATATATATATATATATATATATATATGTATAATATATGTTATATGTATATATATATATGTATATCAACGCTTTTGTCTATTGCCCCGTCCTGGACTCGGTAGAGTTCAAGTCCCCCGTCATCCCGCGCATCTCCGGGTCTTTCAAAGACACACTGCAGACTCGAGGAATGAAAAAAGTTGGCCCGAGTAGTTAGTACGACTTTGCGTATAATCTTCATTGAAAAAGTTTTTCGGCGAAACTTTGACCCGGGGCCTTTGATTGTGTATGCACTTCGTCCGGTGTATACTTTTAGCTATGGACATTTTGCTCGGTATGCGCGGAGCCTGAGAGAAGGAAATCGGGACACGAGTACCGATGAAAAGGTTCGTTTTGTTACGAACACAAACAAAAATTGCAGTATCGAGGATTTGCGAGATTTACACTGAGAGAAGGACCTTATAGAAATTAACATAAATGTGGAAAGACTGAAAGAAATTTCAGGTATATGGGAAGTGCAGCGAAATCCTGGCAAACATTCGTAATAAACTTAACACATTCTGCCAGAGAATATGATAATTTTCACTATCGCGGATATTATCCAAATATCCCGTATTTTTTTTTGTAGAATATAAGTTGTCCTTACCAGAAAATATAGTCATCAGCGGTGTCGCGATCGCGGACCGTTTATTTTAGGTTTGTGGGTTATACCTGCATATTAAGTCGATCAAATTTTACACACAAAAACATTGATACGCGAAATTCTCAGTTTTATTCCCGAAGTTCTTGACCGGGTACGTAAAATTTTGCCAACCAGCTTTCTGGAAAAAAATTACCATATGGACTGGGTAAAAATTGCTATAGCCCCTGTAAAAATGTCACATATTGCAAGTGGTAGCGCTCGTGGACCATGCACGGTAAAAAATAATTTCGTAAAATCGGAATGCGAAATTTCGTGAAAATAATTTTGTTAAATAAGTGACAAACTTGTTTATCACTTATTTGAATATACGAACCTGTCCTTTTTATCCTGTACTATTGACAATTTTAGTTTTTACTTTTGTTTGTAAAACTAGACAGTTAACAAATAAAAAATTGTGGACATTTGTGGACAATAATTTGTTGTACACATTTTTTTTTTACTGTGTGTTGTCTGACCGAAGTTTACGATGAGTTGGTAGTTTTTCCGAAATTCTTCTCCCAGTGTGGGTAAAACGATAGACCGGAACGATTTTCTTCGGATTCGAAATATTAAAAATCCAATCGCCGTCCACCTAAAATCTATAATTATCAACTCCAAAAGAAGAGCCATAAAACATTATTTGAATCCAGGAAATCATTTTGTTTCATGTATAGTCGGTACTTATACCGACTGTATAGTCGGTAACACTTGCTCAAAATTAGCTTAACATGCAAACTATCATATTAAAAATTGATTTCATTGACCGTACTCGCGCAAAAGTATCGAAACATCGATTTGCATTCTACATACCCAGGTTAATACCTGTCTACGAGGGAAGCAGGTGCATCCGATCGCGCCTCGCGCCTGCGGCTGTAACCCCTTCGGCCGCGCGGCTAGCGCAGTTCCGAGGCTCCTAGCGATATCTGCAACCTGTTTCACAAACACACACGGGGGTGCGAGACACTCGGGAGAAAATAAATTGAAGGAAACCGGCGCGGGATCAGATAGGCGCGAGGGCACATCGAGCGAGTGCCGCGGGACTTGCGATATTTAATATTATACGCCACTAACATCTGTCGCCTTTTACTCTTCCGCCCTATCTCCCGCCGCTGGTTATATCGTCGAGCAACCCTTTTCTCGAAAGCTCCTTTATTCGTATATATCGTACATATCAATGTAACGAAGTTCGAGGTTCGGGAATCAGCAAACTTTGCCCACACACACTAGAGATACGACTGTTCATGGATATTTATATATATATATATATGCATCTATATATATCTGGGACGAAAATTCTACCACTTTTTAGCTACCTCATTGTCGCCGGCGAAATATTCAATTAATCATTTTGTATTAATAAAAGCGCCAACCTAATTGAATTCCCTCATTTCATACAGTTAATACGAGTTTGATGTAAATTTCATGAAGTGGCTCTGTGTGTCCGTCTGTGTGGGTGTGTCTGTGTGTCCGTGCCCAGAGAGTACGACGTCGCTGTCGGGGTTGTTGACGGCTGGGCACCGCGTTTCTATATCGCACCCTCCTTATACTTTGTTCGCCTGTTTCCTGTCCCCCTGCTGCTCTCGCGCCCGCGCTCTGCCATCGCGTACGCACTTCGTATAAACTACCTAGCATACTCCTTCCCGCTTCTCGTCGAATCGCTGCCCTCCAAACGAGTTCTTTTTCTTTTTTTCCTCATTCTTTTTTTTTGTCTTCTTCTCACCCCTCGTACCGGCGAGCAGAACGGCGCTACCACCCCGCCGCCCAAGCCCTTTTATCGATCTTGATACGCTCGGGCTACGCTCAGACGGAAAGGACTTTTGCCTCGGTATATACCAAACTTAATATCTTTACCTAAGCTACTTTCTTCGTCGCGACAATTTCTCACTAGACGAGCGAGCGCAGCAGACCGATCTCCTAGGTAGGTCTTAACCGTTCGTGTACAAGGTGTTTTGCCGGTTTTCGCCTAATCTTCGAACAGCTCGGATATTATCGAAATGGGCTTAGAAAAAATGGAAAAAAATCACAACGATACCTCGAACTGTTGGTTCCACGAAGACAGAGAACAAACATTTAATAAAATGTTTTTTTCGGTGTAATAACAACGAAAAAAAAGTTTGGTAATATCAAACAAAGGTGAGGTTGCGGGTAGCGATGGAAATATTTGGTCGATTGAAAGAAATATTTGGTTGATTGAACGAATATTTAGTTGATTGAACGAATATTCAGTTGATTGAACGAATATTTAGTTGATTGAACGAATATTTAGTTGATTGAACGAATATTTAGTTGATTGATCGAATATTTAGTTGATTGAACGAATATTTAGTTGACTGAACGAATATTTAGTACTTTGACCTAAGATTTAGTTGTTTCAACGAATAGTTACTTGAATTGAACAAACATTTTGTTCAATCGACCAAACATTTCCTTCGTCACCTGCAACCGCAGCATAGTTGATATTACCAAACCTTTTTATCAGTGTGCGAACATCTACATCGTTGTTGTAACTGAAAGAAGCCGAGGCGCTTTCCTCGGAGTCGCAGCGTAAGTCGGAGTCGCTTTTCCGGCGCTCTGATTGGCCGTGGCTCTCGGCTCGGCCCGCACCTAACCTCGAATCTAGCGCGCGCGCGCGTTCAAACACATTCGACTAATCGCGGCCTTTCTATTGTTGTTTTTTTTTCTCCGAACTATCCAACGCTTTGAAACATCATCCATTGCCTCGAGCAGTCCTGTTAGTACTGATAAAACACGTTCCGTACAGCGGTCCTCTCGAAATTCAACCGCGAGATCGCACGAAAGCAACGTCGCTATCGGGTTCCCCTCGTCGTCGAGAGCAAACAGTGCACCTAGCGAGACGGCGCGAGCCACCTTGCGGCCAAGCAGCTTTCAAAGCTCGCGGGAGGAGGAGCGAACGTGCTGGCCGCACCTCGGACTCCGCCCCCGGGATTCCCCTACGTTCCTGACAACTACGCGACGACGACGACGACGACGACGAGAGCTCGCGGTACATCCGCGCTCGCCCTCCGCTTCCGCCGCAGCTACAGCAAATCTTTCACTCTATTCCAGGGCATCCCCCCTCCCCTAACCCCCATCGCCCTTTCCTTCTCCGCGTACCGCGATCTCGTATACGATTGCCACGAGTAAGCGAGTACTCACCCACTAGCACATGCTCTCCTATCTCGAATACACGTTAAAACATTGTGCTACGTCGCGCGCGCTGAACCTTCCACGAAATTTCGCTCGATGCGGCGAGAGATAGCTGCGTTACGCTGGTGGCGCCCCCGAATTGCCGATATTGGGGCGACAATGATTATCGGTAAACGTTAGAGATCGAATGTCAGGTCTCCGTACCAGTCTTCTTCTTCTTCTTCTTAACAATTTATCCGGACATTCAGTACCACACTGAAGGCGACCCGGATTTTACCACGTTGACTATTTTTGCGGATGCTTAAACCGCTTATACACAGTAAAAAATATTTGTATCATTTATTGTCCACAAACGTCCACAATTTTTTATTTGTTAATTTTCCGATCCCACCATCCGGTTTCTAGTTTTGCAAAAAAAAAAAAGTACAAACTAAAATTTTTACTGACGCGGGAAATGAAAGGACATGTTTGGATATTCAAACTTTAACAAACGAGTTTGTTACTTATTGAACAAAATTATTTTTACGAAACTTCGTATTCCGATTTTACGAAATTATTTTTTACTATGTAGGCTGTAAAGTCCACCATTAGGGAGGAAGAAACGCGTTCACCAGGTGGCGTCGTCTTCCAGGTGAACATTCGTAATGAAGGGGTATTAATTAGTCGAAACTAATTAATTAGAAGATGAAGAGTACTCGGGCGGACCTACAATTTTTACGTGGAATCCAAACCACGATAAATAGAGGTAAGCAGTCGAGGAAAAATCCTTGACTGCAACCGGGAATCGAACCCGGGCCTACACAGTAAAAAATAATTTCGTAAAATCGGAATGGGAAATTTCGTAAAAATTATTTTGTTAAATAAGTGACAAACTTGTTTGTCATTTATTTGAATATACGAACCTGTCCTTTAATTTCCTGTATTATTGAGAATTTTAGTTTGTACTTTTCTTTGTAAAACTAGAAAGTTAACAAATAAAAAATTGTCGACGTTTGTGGACAATAATTTGTTGTAAAAAGTACAATTTTTTTTTACTGTGTATTACTTGTGAGTCGCACTCCGATCCACTCGGCCACGACTCACCCTCTCCGTACCAGTCTTTACATAAAAATCCGCAGCGAGGCGCTGCGATCGCGGAATCACTTTCTTACCGATTCACAGCGGCGAAACCTCGAACTAATTGGTTTTACTGGGAATCGTTGCCGGTAAGCGTTGTGTGGATCCTCTATCGGGTCTCAGTACGAGTTTCGACGTAAGAATCCGCCACGCGGCGCTGCGATCGCCGAAACGAAAGCAGCTCTTCTCGCAGATTAACCGGAAATTAAATTAAGCTCACAAACTCGTAATAACGAGCACCGAAATGGAGAAGCCTTTCAAAAAAAACCAAGTAACTCACACAATAGGATGAAAAAAGCTTCGTTGTCAACGCCCTTACACAAAAACTTCACGGTGAACGAAACCCCGAAAAAAAATCTCTCTCACACATGCAGGCTCGCGATATCTCTCTAATGACGGATAGGTCATGTGAACACGCGAGTGTGAGGGCCACGACAATCCGCACCGAATAACCGTGCCAACCGAACAAGCAAACTCTTCGTTCGTTCGTCTTTTTCTTATTCTCCTCTTTTTTTTATCCATTTTATTTTTGTATTTCGTAGCAGAAAAGTTGTAAGGTCTGCGGCGACCAAGTTTATTCAGTCCTGTACGAAACTTTGTAGTACAGCGTGTCCACAGGGCCGGAGGGCAAGAGGCCTTGACGCTCGCGTCAGGATTCGAGAGAAAGAGGAAGAGAGAGACTTGCCGAGGGTGAGCATGGGTCTGAGGGTAGATACATATATATATATATATATATATATATATATATATATATATATATATATATATATATATATATATATATACTATATACTATATGTATATATACATACATACATAAGCGAGGTAGAACCAGGCCGAGGACAGAGGTAGAGACCGGAACTGAATGCCGCCGGGGCCGGACATACCTACGTACGTCCCCGCGCTCCACACATACACGGGTCGCGCTTTGTCCGGTCTCTCGGACGCAATTAGGGTGGGTCTCGGAGCAGAAGCCCCTCGGGGGGTGGCAGGGCGCTAAGTAGAAAAGCGTGTAGCGCAGCCAGGCAGTCAGCTAGCCAACCCTCTCACCCTTACACCTCTCTCTCTCTTCTCTCAGCTCTCCTCTCTTCTCTCTTTATCCCCGTCTCCTCCCGTTCGTGTTTCTCGAACGAAAGGCGCTCTCGTCCGACGTACGCCCTAGCTCCTCGACGCTACCAGCAAACCACCACGACGTTACATACATACAACCGGGGACTACTATCCCAACTACTACGAGCTGTTTCTCGACCGACCAACCAGCACTGACCGTCGGACGAAACCCGGCAGTCCTGCAAACCATATCGGACTACCACGCTTCCTATCCATCCTCTTTCGTCCCCCCCCCCCCACACTCCTCCCGCTCCGTGCCGCTATTTTCGATCATCACTCTTAATACTCCCGCAGTGAAGAGTAAAGACTGCTCACACTCGCGCCCTATACCCTCTTAGCTAATACAACACGCTTACGAGGCTGTGTATCGATCGAGCGTAACATTGCTATTAGATTCGGGAACATAATAGGCTTTTGAAGGCGGGACGAGGAGACCGGGCGCGCGATGGAACAGCGAATTAGGCATCGGCGATTTGAATCACTCGAGAGACATTGCTTGTTCGGGATCGTATCCGTAATAATTTACAAAGGTGTTTTGAGTGAAAAATTGTATGGTAATCATTTTTCTGATATTTAAAAAAAAAAAAATTAATAATTGACATCGACATCGATCGATCTTGTTTTTATGGAAAGATTTCGCTCGGGTATTTAATCTTTAATCCTTTGAAGGACTATAGATTTTTACCGAGTTTGAGCTTGGGTCAATATTTCTGAGCGTCTTATCGACCTTTCGATGACATCATCGTTTTTGTGGCGATTCATTGAAACATTCTCGAAGTTATAGTAGCTTAATAAATTGGTACTAAATCCGATTCAAAGGGTTAAAGCTAACAAATTTGATTCCGAAAAAAATTCATAACCGTGCGAGCATTGAAGAAATATTCTCTACAGATCGCTAAAGGGCTATCTGCTAAATTTACATATAAATCGCTAAATTAATCAATATCGGAGCTCGGGGTGAAAAAAACTAATTTTTCCATCGCTTGGATCGATCTTGATTTCATGAAGATTTCGCTCGGGTATTTAATCTTTAACCCTTTGAAGAACCGAGTTTTGAAGATTTACCGAGTTTGACCTTGGGTCAATGTTTCTAACCGACTTATCGACCTTTCGACAACTTCATAATTTGTATAGCTATTCGTTGGCACATTCTCAAAATCGTGGTAGTTTAATTAGTCGGTACAAGATACGAAGGGTTAAATCTTACAAATCGGTTTCCGAAAAAAAAAAAAAATCGTAACTGTTTAAACATTAATGGAATATCTTCTATTGATCGTTGAAGGGTTAATCGACATGGGCGCTCGGGATAAAAAAAAACCTAATTTTTGAACCGCTTGGCCAGTTAATTTATAGTTCTACGGTCGCCGCCTCAGCGATAACCGTATCAACAGCGACCATATACCCTCGAGTGATACACATATTCCGCAGCCTCGTGTAGTCGACGATACCGGGGCTGATTATATGTAAAAAGAGTTTACGGGAGACGTTAATAGAGTCATTGCGATTACGATGTTATATACTCCGGCGGTCTCTCGGGCGAGGTGAGAGCCAGACTCCGTGTGTTATACATGGTCCCCACGATGCTCGTAACACCTCCGACTCTTCGCGCACTTTCCACAAAGCAACTCGTTTACTTTCTCACTTTCGCGCGATCATCCTGCACGAGGATACGCTCAGCATCTTACGATATTCATGATAAATATTATGTCGCCCCTACATAATCGCCTTCAAAAATTATCGAACATACTCGAGGATGTTGTATGGAGAAGATGACGACATCAATTCAAGGTACTGGAAATCCCAGATTACAAGGAAAAAAAAAAACACTTTCAATATTTTTAACGGTAAAACGCAAATCTTATAAAGACAAAGCCCAGCTATTAACTGCTCGTGCAGGTATCGCGACCGTATAAAAAAAAATCTCCAGGTCCGATTACAAGGATTTTCGAAAGATAAAAATCGAGAAACATAATTCATTTGACGGGTATTCGCAAATAAATATTTATTTGCGGGTCGCCTGTCAGATAAATTATTTTTCCGGGTGTAGGAACTACACCCAGAAACCATTTTATTTGACGGCCAACGTTTATTTTACTTAATCTAAATAAACGATAGCCGTCAAATAAATTATTTTTGTGGGTGTACGAAAAAAATGATATTTAAGAAAATGGAACTTGTCTCAAAAACGTTTCCATTCGAGACTGATTTTTGAAGCATCGACCGGCCGGGATTTTTTGTACGGCTCTCCCGTTCACCGTTTCGTTCCACCATCTTCGAAAAAATTGGAAAGCATAGTACATTTTGCCCCAGTCTTCCGCTTCGCTCTGCTCTTCCCTATGTGCTCTATGCACACTTCCGTCTCTCGGGAGTCTCGAAAGTAGCGAACATATCAGCAATAACGGGAAAGTATAATTGTCGCGATAGTTCGAAGTAGGGGAGTGCGCACGTATGTGTGCGTGCGTGCGTGCGTGTGTGTGTGTGTGTGTGTGTGTAAATAGGTGTGCGCCGGCGTAGCGGTCCAAAACCGCGCGCATGATCTAGGTGTCTATTGTGAACGCGCTTATACCGCTCCGCGGGTAGATATAGGCGCGGTATAAATAGCGTACAGAGCCGTGTGTACGTGGTTGGTGTAGCGATGCGCCACGGAGATAGATACATGCATATCGAGGAACGCCGAGTAGATTGCGGGGTGCGGTGGGGAGGGGGCGGGGGCCGAGAGGGTGGAGGGCACAGCCGGCGATACCCGGCTGCCCACTGCTGATACGGTCAGCCCGGGATAAAGTAGATATTAACACGAGATGATCCGTTAATGAAGCGTATGTTCTCCGCGCTAGGGCGAATCTACCACCTATTACCCGCAGCCTTTCCTGTTATCTTACCCGGACACCGTTTCTCTCGCAACCCGCGTACCGACCAACCGCGAATAATACTATCTGGAATGAGCCGACCTCGGCGTTGTACGCTCCGTGTACGCGCACCTCCGCACCTCCCCCGCCCAACCGCCCCCTCCCCCGCGAAACTCGCGGACCGCCGAGACACTTTTGCATTTTCGGTGACCGCGGACGATCGCACTTAAAGTATTAATTGGGTGAGGTTCGACATGGTTCCCGCTATCCTACGATCTGGTAACGACAACAAAAACACACGCGAAAACTGTTTCCGACAAAAATAACGAGCTTTCGGAAGTTATCACTTATCGATGATATACCAACGGTTATCCTGTTGAGATAGATCTGGAATTTATTATCTATCTGAAAAACTACTATTCTATCTGAAATTTATTATTTATTATTTATTATTATCTACAGACTCATAAACCTCGCCAATGCCCTTGGGGAGATTAATTTTGGACTGTCGGTCAATGAGTTTAAAGCAGTGTGGGGCGACGAATTCTTGTCCTTGAATGACTTTTATCCCTGAATAATCCCGGTACTAAAGACAAATAATCGGTGTGTCGATTAAGATTATATATCAATGAAATGACGAAATATATTTTACCTAATTTTGTATTAAGATGCGATCTGGCGATATTATTCCAATTGTAACACTTTCACGACTCACTGATTTATTTTTTATTGTTGCGTGCAAGTAAAAGGGTGTGTTATCCCTTAAACTAAATAAATTATTAATATGATCAATGACATTATCATTATTATTTAGACCCGAATTTCGGTGTCCGTTAATTAACCTTAAAAAAAAAAAGTTAGCGGCAACTCTGGCGTCCGTAAAAAAAATAACAAAAAATACCGCCGAACACTGCGGTATCCGTTCCAAGTAAAAAAATGTCGCGAGTCACCGGTGACTCGGTAGAATTTCTTCCCACCCGGATAGCTCACGGTTGAAACACATAAGAAAAGAAGAAAAAAAAAAAAGTGTCCTCGGCGGCGATTAATCGCGACTTGGGCAGTTGAGTACAGGTGAATCGGTGAAAAAAAAAAAAAAAAAAATCTTCCGAGAGAAAAGATCCCAGACGCATAAAGGAAACGTTGAGATAAAGAAGAAATAAAAAAAAAGAACCTCGGGGAATAAGAGAGATGAAAGAGTGACTAGAGCGCGCGGTCCATTCACAGAACGCTAGAGAGTCTCGAGGAATACCTGCTACGCCGTTGAGAACCCAACGGGTGTCGGGACGCGGGGGAGGGGGGGGGATGCGAGAGGGGGGAGGGGCGCTAATGATATGCCCGATCCTCTCTCAATGGGTTCCCCTTTCGGGAATTCTCCGACGGTTTCGAAGAATTAGGAATTCCGAGGCCGCGAGAACGAAACGCTTCTTCTCTCGCTCTCCTCCTCGCTCGCGAGAACCGAACTCCAATAAAGAAGAGGGGGGGGGGGGGAGGGAGATAGAGAAAGAGCGCCCCCGAATGTGGCTGTTGGGCCGCGGTTCTGGGTGTGAGGACGCGCCGCGAGAGAACCGCGAGGCGGATGGCGCTTTGTGACGATCCTTTTCCGTTCACTCTCTCGTTCGGAGTTTGCACACAAGCGCGGTCGCGCGCTCGCGCACACAGTTTCACGGCTCTTTTTTCGGCGCCCCCACACACACACACCCTCCCGCGCTTCGGCGCACGTAACCGTTCCATTCGGGCCCTGACGTATACGGCGCACCGCGAAAGAGCGAGAGAGCAGCCGGGGAGATTTATAAGCGCGAACGAGTCTTTTCAGGCGAAACCCCGCGCGCCACGGTTCATCTTCGAATGGGAACAATTTGGCGTGTAAGCGGTCGGTGCCGCGGGGACGAAAGAACCCGAACGAGAAAGAATGAGAGATAAATGAAAAGGGGAAGAAAAAAAAAAAAGGAAAAAAAAAGAAAAGTGATAAGTGAGCGTCGCATGGAGGAGAACTCTGGAGATCGGCTCGGTACGATGTGTGTGGTGTGTGTTCTCGCATTCAACGACGAGCCATACGATTTTTATTGTCTTAACGATTATCGCCTCATTGTTCAAACCAGAGTCTTCATTCATTTTTCTATCCGAATTTACTGTGATTTATAATAATAGTTTTCTACGTAAATTTTGGGTACGTATGTTATGTATATTATGTGTTGCTCGACTAGATTTTAAAAAAATTAAATGCCTGGTGAAATTATGGAGATAATTGAGAGACAGTTTGCGTCTAATTTTGATAAATTTACCAGTGATTTAATTTTTTATCAACTCAAGCTGGTTTCAGTGGAATTAATCGAGATGCTGGAAGGAAGGATTGTGGATGAAAATCATTCAAATTCTAATTCGACTATCGATGACAGAGTAAGTAGGGGAGAGCGGGGTAAAATGAGACAGTCGGGCAAAACGCAATTTCCCAAAAACTTTTGCATGGTCGCGGTGGTTGTGGGTGGGGCAAAACGGGTTTGACAATCCGGATGTATAGTTGGGACAAAATGGGGCATCCAAAAATTATTGGAAAATTGAGTTTTGTCCCACTGTCCCGTTTTGCCCCTCTGTCCCATTTTGCCACGCTCTCCCCTACACACAAATCGATCACGAGTATCGATTTCCAAGGGCAGTAATATTAATTACATTCGATACGAGAATGCGAGAATAAGTCCACGATTCGACCTCTTCCTTTACGGGGACGTCGAGTCGCTGCGTACCTCATCGAGGTACACAGAATCTTTGCCGCGACAAGTGGGGGGAAAAAGGAATAGCGAGAGAAACCTCATATCGAACGCCTTTGATTGGTCCTAGCCAGTCAATTCATACTGGAATTGATTATCTCCTTCACAGATATTCTGCGAGCTCCGGAGATGAAGACAAAGCCACCGGGTAAGCATTTTCAACTGCCAAGTCGAGTACAAATTTTAACAATATTTTTGGTTAATTTTAATTGAAAATACCACCCATAAAAATAATTCATTTGACGGCCACCGTTTATTTAGATTAAGTAAAATATTTCTTTGATTTAAATAAATATTTATTTAATGTAAGTAACTATTTACTTAATTTAAATAAATATTTATTTAAATCAACTAAATATTTTACTTAATCTAAATAAACGGTGGCCGTCAAATAAACTATTTTTATGGGTGTATACTTAGAATCCAGTCATTCGGTTTTCGGTGATTTACGGACAAAGAGTTATCATTAATTTACGAAATCTGAACGACGACCGGTCGATTGTGTGCCTTTGGACGAATGAAAGGGCGATGAGTAATGAATCATGCCAAATGTTCTGAGGCGAATGATATTTATTGTGTAACTTGCATAATTGAAAATGTTGAGTATTTCGCCTTGTATTTTTTGTGTGATCAATTTATCGGCTATTTGAAATTCATTAAGAAAATCTTCAGCAAGAGGATCTAAAGAAATGTTAATAAATATTTTTATCTATTTATTTGCAATCGTCTATTTATGTCTACTTCATGAACGAATTATCTATTGGATTGAATCAATTTTGTTGTGATTACTTCTCCTCGGTAATTTTTACGCTAAATATTTTATTGAATATATTTACTATTATATACTATTAATAATTGTTGCTTTAATTTCGGATTCAATGTCTGTTGTGTGTTGAGAAAAGAAAAATGTGATTCAGCTCTCGAGGTAATCTTCGGGCTAAGCGTTTGAAGTACGGTAAACTATATCGTGCGTTGTACGAAGTTTCCACAGCTCGAAGCCGCTCTCTATCTGCGGGTCCTTTCTCGTAACGCAAAAGTCGCCACGGGCTTTATGGAAGATCTCCATTGCTAACAAAGAGGGATTGGCTAAACGAAGAATATGCGTTTAATGCCGCGCGGAAGAGTGGTGCGAGCTCACCGTGGTAATTAATATCCATTATACGCGGCGCAAGGAGACTGGTATATAACCGTACCGGTACGTCTTTTGCTTTTCGCTCTTTTCCTTCTCACCGCGCGTCTCCCGTCCTCGCTGTGCTACTCTAATTGTCAAGATCGCGGAGATACTTTGGCGTCCGAGAACGTCGCGTAAACGAAGACGCATTATTTCCATTCTCCTTTCTTGCCTGACGCGACAAACTTCAGAACCGACTACCCTTTACGTGAAAAAAAAATAAATAAATAAAAAATACTATGGTTCCACAATTACAGTGAATTTTTGGGCAAATATCGAGTTTGGTCTCTTACACACGATTATTCGTGGCGAGACGCATTATTTCCAGTCTCTTTTACCTGGCGCGAGAATCTTTAGATTCGACTGTCTTTTATTTGCGAAGAGAACTCTCGAGCTCCCAAATTGCAGTTAATTTTATACAAATATTGAGACCGCTGTCTTATATAGGACTGTCAGTGATGAGAGGCTTTATCTCCAGTCTCCTAGTTTTACATCATAAAAGAATATTCACACTCGACTAGCCTGTACTTGCAAAAAAAAAAACTACTCTGGTTTTTGACAAATATCGAGTGCGGTCTCTTATATGTGTATATTCATGGCCAGACACATTATTTCCAGTCACTTTGTTTTACCTGACACAAGAATCTTTAGATCCGACTAACATCCATTTGCAAAAAAAAAAAATGATTTCAAGTTGTGAAATTAGTGAATTTTTGGACACACAATATCGAGTCCGACCTCTTATACACGATTATTCACGATCACTGGTCAGTTCGATATGAAGAGTAACGTGAGAGTATTTTTGGGTCTACTCACCGGCGCAGATAACTTCAAAGCTTCCTCCCGCGCGCTGATAGAACGTTTGTACTCGATACGATCAGATTGCACGTTCGGTACGATGCTCACACACTTCTCACAGAATCCACTGAATGTTAAAAACACTTTACAAAAAAATTATACACTCGCCAACACACACAACGGAATAACCCTGTACGGAATCTCGAAGAGGGTCTACTCGCGGAGCGTCACCGACGCACTAACGCCACCACGCGCCGAACGTTGGAACTCCTTAGCATTGGTTGGTCCAGCATCTAGGTAGAAAAACATAACGTATGAGAAGTTGGAGAATACAATTGATTGTTTGTTTCTATAAAACACGTCGAGTACTGAAAGCAAAGAATATGGATAGCATAGAAGCGTACTTCCCATAGGCCACTTGAAGCCAAAAAGTTGGGGTGATGTCGACGAGCTTATCACCCCAGTGGTAAGATGTCGCTACAGTAGCGAACGAGTGTGTATTGTACATGTGGCCACATGTACAATACACACTCGTACGCTACTGTAGCGACATCTTACCACTGGGGTGATAAGCTCGTCGACATCACCCCAACTTTTTGGCTTCAAGTGGCCTATGGGAAGTACGCTTCTATGCTATCCATGTTCTTTGCTGAAAGTACGGAAAGTACGAATTTCATCAATACGAAAAGTACGAACTTCATCAGTACCAAAGTACTGATGAAATTCTCCATTAGTAAGTTCGATGTGAAGAGCAACGCGATAGTCATTTACGATACCAATGCGATAAAACTTTATCTGACGACCGTTGCAATCACACGAGTTACGCAAAAGTTTTTCGCGCTAGTATGCTGCCAAATTTTACTTCAGGTGTAAAAATGGGGTTTTTACGGACTTTTTCGCACCGACTAAAGTAAAAGTATTTTCAAGCCTACTTACCGTCTCAGATAAATCTCGAAACTTCGGGAGTTTGTGGATCGTTTATTCTGGAACATATGCGACTGTTCCGTTCGATACGATGCTCACACTCCTCGCAGAGTCCGCTGAAAGTTTGTAACACAATTTATCAAAAAACTTAACTACTCTAACGAACGTATGCAATGGAATAATCTTGTACGGGATCGCGGAAAGGTTTTACTCACCGAGCATCACCGGCGAACCAATGCACACTACCATGCGTCGAACAATGAATAACGAACCCCCTGCAATTGGCCGGTGCGGCATCTAGCCAGAAAAATATAACCTATGGAGAGGTCGAGAATACGATTGTTTTCATTCTATCTAAACATTAATAAATCCTGCAACGCTTTCGAAAAGAAGTCGACCATACAGTGCCGAGCATATAGCGCTACAAAGGCAGTATTGAATTTATTTATTTATTACGAACGATTAATTAATTTAAGATCGATATTTACCTTCATTGCCAATATAAATGCAATTTTTCAAAAATAAATTACTCGCGTTTTCGAAATTACCGTACAATTTTTGACAAATATCGAGTCTAGTTTCTTATACGAGATAATGCGT